>JAIXHY010000008.1:1958832-2568655 GCA_020449905.1 Globodera pallida | reverse complement strand
ATTTGCCCGTCCGTCAAAGGATCTTCGATTTAGTGAACTTGGCTTTAGCAGTGAAATATTTACAATTGAATACGATTGGTGCCGGTGCCATAAAAATGCCACTAAAAATTCTCATTGATTTATACAAAAGAAGCGTTTATCGTACATTTTGTGTTGAAATTTGAGAATTTTTCCTATTCTTAGAAAACTATCACAAGATGTAATGAAAGCGCCAGATTTATTGATTGTTAATTAAATTAAAATATGACATATTTATAAGAATGTCGCATTTGCAGCGTCAAAGTTTGTGTTGAAATTTGATTTATATTTTCAGAAAATTGGATGATATCTTTAACTCAGGGGTGCCATTTGTACTTATTAGCGATGCTACTTTTAGGATTTGCCTTATTTTCTTTGCTGCTTTTTCTTGACGAGTTATGCACAAAAACATGGTTTTAGTCGAAAATTTCGTCTTTAAAACGATCCTATTCGTTCTTAAAAATACATCTTTTGGGGGTTTTGATCCTAAAATAGGACCGATCCTATTTCGGGTATTTGAAGATTTTTTGAGCCTATTTTGGCATTTTTGGCTACTTTTTTAAACTTTTGTGCCTATTTCGCCCTTTTTTCAAATTTCTTAAGAAATTAAATAAAAATTCGAATTTTCTTGTCAAAATCACTGTTTTTGAAATTTTTTTATAAAAAATGCAAAAACATCAAGAACATCACGATAAATATTGTGACAATTTCGATCAATAATGATACGATAAATTATGTCATCGAAATCTAGGATTTTTTCGATCGATAGTATCGCGATAATTATCGCATTTATCGACCATTTGACGACTGTCCGGCTTAAGCGGGCACAAGATGACGGCAAATCCCGCAAACTGCAGCTTGCGCTCCAACTCCACGGCTAATCTCACGGATCTGATCAAAAAAAATTTTAAAATTATGGCTTTTGATGATCCGGCCCTAAACCCTCGAATATTTTTCGGATATTCTTTGAGTGACAATTTAAATCTAAGAATTACAACAAGTAAATCGATAACCTAGTGGTATGTCTTTTCGGCAAAGCCTTATGTTATGTGTTGGGTTCGATCGAAACCGCTTGAGGGTGCAAGCAATTACTTATTTATCGTTTTACCTCTAGTCACATACTTTTTCCCCTTTAATAAATATTTTTTTAAATAAATTTAATATTTTAATTAAAATACGAGCAAATTTTTGAAATAAATTCATCACAACTTCTGAATTTTTGCGTTAGTTTTCTTAACAAAGATTGCGAATTTATGTAAAATTTTCCCCAGCGGCGCCTTTCGGCCCCGCCGGGTACAACAGAAATTGATTGATTTTTGTTTCGCAATTTTCCGCTCTATTCAATGAATGAAACGCAGCAATAAAAAAGCTCCCGCTAAGGGCTCCGATCGGGTAAAGACAATGCCCAAGGACAGGCATGTTGTTTTCCAAGGACATAACAGAAAATTTGGCGAAATTCAAGGACGCTCAAAAAGTCGGGGAAATTTTTTTATAATTACTAACGAAAAATTGCGCAAAAATTAACAAGTGCTGCGGCATTTTCAGGACCGCGCGCCAGCCCTGATTCTCATATTTATTTATTTGTGTATATTTGAATATGACAGACAGAGTGTGTTGTTCTTTGGACTCTCTTTATCTGAGATAGTTTGCGGGGATGGAGATGAACATCACCAGACAACGCCAGAGGTTAGGTAGGCAATCCGGGAGGATGGTCCTGGTGCCAATCAATCCCGGGGCCCCTGCCCCCGAAGAATTGGTTGTCCCCGACCCACGACTTTACCAACGAGACCAAGTTAAACCAAGAGTTCCAAGCAGCAACTGCCAACCCACTTCCCCAAGACAGAAAATGGGGAAACAATTCAGGTGGGTGGGTGGATAAGGGGGGGGGAAGAAGGTCTGAAATTTGTATGATTTAATTCGAAGTTTTGGACAGGCGGACGAAATTGAATGGGTGATACCGGCAAAATTCAACACGGAGGAAACGATGACGACGGAAAGTTGGTGAGAAGGGAGGTTCAATTGGGAGATGAGAGCGAGGAAGAACGTCTTGAATTTGGCGAATTGCACACCAAACGGCCAACTGCGTACATAATCCATACGAAAGGTCATTAGTTAAGATAACCAGCGTTTAAAAATTAATCAGTTCAGGTGGGCAAAAAATTCGACTGATCGATACGCCTGGTATCGGCGACAAGGACGGCGGAGTCAAAGAGGACTACAAGAACTTTCAGAACATAGTCAACTTCATCAGCAGATTGTCTGAACTGCACGTAATTTGCATTCTTTTGCGGTCCAACGACACATGCATAAAGGCCCAATTCCATTATACATCAATGAACTTCTCACGCACCTGCACAAAAATGCCGCAGAGGTAGGAGAAAATATGGAAGGAAGTGCCTAAATGAAGAAACATTAATTATTCGTTTTTAGAACATAGTTTTTATGTGCACTTTCGGGCGTGGATCATTTTACAAAATGGGTTGGTTATCAAGAAATCAATATTAATAATAGCAAAAAGAAAACGTTTTAGGAAACACATGTGAATTATTGATAGAAGTACTGGATGAAGGGTAGGATAGTACCAAAATTATTTTGTTAAAAATCGTTGATGATATTTGCGTTTTTTGCAGAACAACCGCGTCTGCGTCAGAGCCCGCGAAAAATTAATTCGTATGTTTAAAGAGCAACAGGCTGCCGCACCCGTATTTCAAACCGTCCGATATGCGCAGTTTCGTCACCCGTGCATCGGTTGCACTTCGGTTAGATTTAAATAGCTGCTCCCAATATTTGAGTGAATTATCTTATTTTGATAACATTTTTAAAATGACAAAAATCCCAAAATCACTCAATCATTGTGTTTTGTATCTTTTTTTTACAATTTACATTGCTTAAAAGGATTGTTTGCGCCAAAATAAATGATGTTGGAGGCGGCTACTTAATGCTTTACATGAAATGCTGTCACGAGCGTTTTACTGGTTGGAAACCATTCCTCCGGAGTGTATGCCGAATGAGTCGCTAAAAATTGTTGAGTATTTGATGGACAAGAAAAATGCAAGGTGAGTTTTGAAGTTAAATTGCGAGACGGGTCAGCGAATTTCAAGTTTGATTTGTTTGCAGAGGTATTAGAACAATTTTTTTCCAACAACAAAAGTCTGCAACCCTAAAACAGGTCATCAAAAAACAGCGCCGCCAGCGTCCTCGAAAAAGCACACGAAGCAGTACGATGCTGCAGCCTTGTCGACGGGTACACCTGCGCATCTCTTACGCCAATGCTGCAGCCTGGCGCAATTAGCTGACTTGTGCCCTCGTCCTCCACACGCCACACAGGTCTTGACTGCAAGTCGCTTGCCAACTGAGCCACATCTGCAACCCAAATGTTCATATTTCGGAAAATTGTAGTATTAATAAAACATCTAAAACATTTACACAAATAAAATGTAATGCTAATCTTTGACTAATTGTGATTATGCTTTGCTGTTTCTTCTTCTGCTATACATAATACAATACAAATATTCCTTTAGCAGTGGAAAGCGTCGGACGACGCCAAAAAATATAAAGGGAAACGTGTGGCACATTTCTCTGACCTACAACCTGACCCTCTTGGTGTGACATTCCCCGAAGTGGGAAAGGAGCATATGGAATAAAAGTGTCATCACTGTCAGTGGAGCGACTCAATGTTAGCATTTATTGTGGCCATTGGGGAAACAACGGAGAGCAAACCGGAGGACGAGGGCTATCGTGAGAAATGGGCCAATAAGAAAGCACCGAAATGGGGATTAGTGGGGGGCTGGGTTGAGTGAAGAGCGAATTTGTTTGGATGGAGACCAGTTCAAGGAGAAAATTCTTCCCATGGTCAATGCAATTGCTAAAATGTTAGACGATTAAATTTAAAAAAAGCTGAAACTCGGGGTCTGAAAATTGACAGACGGAGGGTCATAGTTATCTATTGTTTGGCGAGTAGGAGGTGCGGGTGCCCATCTGCGGTTGGATGGTTTGTGTGCCCATTGCCAGTTGGATGAATCAAAGGTAATTGGGCGTGATTTATGACTGTCTCGATTTCTGAAAGCGTTGTGTGCATTTGGTCTCGGGTTAGGATACGGAGACGGTGGCCTGAAAGGACACACGGAGGTGGTCTTTGATTGTATAAATCTCTCATAATGCCCGACTTTCCAGGGCGTGGGGAATTGCGATTGGGAAAATTTGGCATTTAAGGAAGCGTTTGCGTGGGAATTTGTTCCTACCTCGAGAATGTGTTTGGTTGGGGCAGAAATGGAAATATTTGGATAGATGTGGGGAGTGCCAAGAAAGAGGTGGGGAATATTTTGGGCGATGGTATCGGGTTCGATTTTGATGCGAGATGTCAGCTGGGATGAAAGGGTCAGAATTGGTTAGTAAAGAATTAAAAGGGGGTGGGACAATGGGTTGTTGGTTGATTCAATAAAGTTAGTGTTGCTCCCGGGGTTATTTCGAGATGGGGTTGGGCAAAGAAGTCGGGGATGTCCTCATCTACAATTGGAACACATGGCTGGAGAAAGACAGTGGCGCGCCATGTGTCCATCCTTTAATATTTCAGCGTTTAAAAAAAGTTTGATTCGGATTCGTTAGGTTAATCGTTCGGAGGTCACAACATGCGTCTGTGATTTTCGACCTTGTTTTAAATTTCGATCACTTTTCAGTATGAGAATAGAACAAGTGATTAGTGCAAGTCCAAAAACATTTCAGGCAGCTTCGTTCAGTTATTTCCTGAATAAATGGGCACTGAAGCCGTACAACGACTGCATGAAAAGTTATTGCAAGGACTCGAAGTCGGTTTTATGGGAGATGCTCTTAAAAACGATATTTTTGCCTGAACAATGATGTTTAATCAAGTAAAAATCAAAAGAACGCCGATGTTAAAGAATCGCTCCGTCTCTACAGATAGAAAAAGGAGCTCATTCACGCTGCAAGCCAACGACTCCACCGGGCCAAAAATGATTGAGGCGGCGGATGTGAACAAAGTGCTTGATGAACTTTGTGAATTGCCAATGTTTGGCAAAAGCATTCGACAAACATATGAGATACAGCAAGAAGGACGGCGCAAACTTCATAAAGTGTATACGGAAAAAAAGGTCGTCACTGGGTCAATGCCGAAGCCGAGCAGAAACATAAACGGTAAGGACGTTTGGAACTGATCAGATCAAGAGAATACATACGATCAGTGAAAAACATTGCTTAAGACTTTGAAATTAGCTACAAAAGACATTTTTGCTTAAGCGGCGGGCAAGCAAGCGAAGGAGCGGCGTCTGAACAAGATGGAGCAAGGTGAGTTTTGAGTAGAGCCCGGACTTTAGAACCGATTGAGATTTCGATCAAGAATCTCGGTCGAGAAATTTCTTCGATCGAGACAGTTCTTTCTATCCAAAGCGTCAAAGCCTCTAAAATTATTTGCCCTAACTATAAGGTCAAATTTTTCGTAATTCTGTACAAAATGCTTGTGGTTTCTCAACAGCGTTTAAATTTGGTATTATTTGATTGGTAGAGTTTGAAACATTTTATTTTATCATTTTGTTTTTTCAGTATTCATTCGTTTTTATTTGTCGATTCAGATTTGCATTTGAATTTTCTTATCGATCACATAGCTCTATATCCTACAAGATAAAGTTTTTGAATTTAATTTTGGGTTTTCAATTTTTTTAACAGCCGGTTGTACGGTTTATTAGGTTTTTGGCATTTTGATTAATTTTTAACAATTGGTTTTACGTGCCTATTGTTGTGCTTGTCAGTGTTTTCCCGGTTCCATTTTTTCTAACGGTTCCATGGTTCCGGTTCCGGATTTTCGCGGTTCCGGAACCGGTTCCCGGAACCGGTTCCCGGAAGCGTTGGAACCGGCACTGGAACCGGGAAAACACTAGTGCTTATTTCGAGCTTTTTTAGTGTCTATTTGGGTTTTTAGGATTTTGACAGACCATAAATTTAAAAAATTTTGCAAAATATCAATTTCGCATTTCCATGTGCCATACAATTTGCTGCATGGCAAAAATATTTATACACACCCATTTACATTTTGATTTGTACAGCTGGGATTTATATTGACTAAAAAACAAACATGAAAATTTTAATCTCAGCTTAAGGTAATTTTCCATAAAATGCCGAAATATTGAGTAATGGCAAAATAGAAGCGACGACAAAATGTCCGGTAGCGAGGAACGTACGGGCAAAATATAGATTTATTTTCAAAAAGACCGAAATGGATTATATTGACTAAAAAGTCTCTCTTCGAAATGAATGCTATTTTTGGGCTTCTTGCATGATAATTTCTATTCGCAAAAAAAACATCAAAATTTGTACTCTTTGTTTTACTTCAGAAAACATGCTTTGAAGCTTCTAGAATCTACATATTGGTGTAGTTTCGAAAATCTCAGAGATACTGTGGACCCGGGCAGTTTAGCCGGCCTTTGGGCGCGATCAATCATAACTTAGTCATTAAGAAAGCAAATCAAACAAAATCGATATTATCTAGAAGCTATTTTCAAGTTATAGCTTAAACGCAATTTTTGTTGCCGTCGCGCTACTTTAAATGTGTGAAAATGCACGCATTCCAACCGCAGTGTTGTTCGTACCCGCCGGAAGTTTTTTGTTTTAGACAAAATATAAAAATTCTTATAGAATTCAGATATTTTGTTTTATCCAGGCAACTGATTCCAATCTTATATTTATTAATTAAATAAGGTGAGCAAAAAAGGCCGGGCGGTTTCTGGCAATATCCTTGCCGGATCGGATCCCGGGACTCTGATTTCGATCTTCCGACTACAATATCCCTGCCGGATCGGGAATCCCGGGACTCTGATTCCCGATCTTCCGACTATCAGGAATGGGGGGCAGACAAAACGGGGATGGGGAAATTCAAAAGCCGGGATTATCCCTCCTAAGCGCCTGACCAGAATGTCGTTCCAGCACCTCTCTACATACTTTAAAGCGCTGAACAATTTCTCACGTCATTTTTACGCAAAAAATATTCAAACTGATTCATTTTCCGCACCATTAGCCGTCAGTTCAACATCGTTAAAAAAAAAGTTAAAATCCTCCACACAATGAATCATTCAATCCATTCAATTCTGATCAACCACTTCACAATTTTTTTGTGTTAGACTGAGTGATATGGACGGACGGACGACGGGTCCATCCCCGGCAGACCGACCATTCATTCATATTTATTTTAACGAGACGGGTCTCTCTGTCAACTTCGTCCATTTAATTGGCAAAACAAATGTTTTTTAAATTAATAATAAATTTTTTAAAGTAAAAAGCAAACAAATGACTGTTTTTGCCAATTCATTCCTTCCGATTGCGTTCATTTGCCTGCTCGGTTTGGGAACTGTCCCAAACAGTACCATTTTGGCTGCCGCTGCTTGGACGGATTGGAAAAGCGGAAAGGACTTGGGTGATGGGGGAGCTGGTGATTTGCCGCTAACAATAAATCCGGAAGGAGAAATGTAAGGCATCCGCGTTGAATTCGTTACATTTTAAGCATTTTTTTGTGTTGTTTTAGTGTCATTAGTGCGAAATCCATGCATGGAGTTGTGCCCGACGTGATCAAGCTGTACTTCAACGGAGGCACTAATGATGAGTCGCGCAAAATGATTTTGAACATCTGTGTTCCGAATGTCGCTGGTTCTAGAGAAAAGTGCAAAGATGGGTAAACAAGCAGTTCATAATTAATTGTTTTAAATTTTTAAAATTAATATAATTTAGGTTGATTCTCTGCTTTGTCGGACAGATGGACCCAGCGAATGCGCCAGTGATAACGCAATTCCAATTGAAAAATTACTTTGAAAACAACGAAATTGCCACCAAATGCGAGAATGCGCAGGCGAACGCGAACTGGACTGAGTTTGAGGGCAAAAAGCTTCATGGCTTCCAAATTGCGCATGTTGAGGACAAATTGTTGCTGTCCTCGTCGACCAGCCTGGAAACGTATGCACATTCACGCGTCATTAACTCTGGGGTTTCGGGCCTCTCCATGCTCAGCTTTGGGTTCAACAAAACCCCCCCGGGGGGGGGGGGGGGGGGTATGGCGTTGGTTGTCCCGAAGAGAAGCAAGCGTTCTGTTGGATTTAATCATTTTATATTTGAGAGTGACTTTTATACTGATAGAAGAAAAGACTGCTTTGAAGCTTGGAAAGCCGGACGTTTTGTGCCAATATGTTGAGCATTTGATCCTTTTAATTTAGCGTGACATGCACTGTCGAAGATGATCTATGCTGTGCAATTCAGCTCGGCGAACCGGGCATTTTGGGCGGATTTGTGGCGGGGCATCCTTTGAACAGATCGGAGACGTTCGTGGACAAAGCGTGGAGGGGCGGCCTTCTGCGCCAGGAGAATCCCGTTTCGGCGCTGGCCTTTGACCTTTTGGGCTACATTCCCCAGGGGGGCGGACTCGGAATTATCGCTGACAAATGCGACATGCAAATAACTTTGGTGGACTGTTTTTACAAAATGCTTAAAAATGTTGAGAAAAATTATGATTTAATTTTAAATAATTATTTAACATTTCAATTTAAAATCAAAACATTTAGGAAGGCGATGGACTGCTCAAATGTTCGGGCAAAAAATGCACGGGAAACAATTCGACAAAAGCACCTCCTGCCCCGGTAAGAGCAACAACAAAAAGCCTTTAATTTTTAATTTTTTAGTGATTGTCAGAAGCGAGAAATTTGAATTTCGTCCACCAAAATGCCAAATGAGGTCGTTGAATGCCAATGTCTAACCCATTCATTTGAATTTAAGTTTTGCTTTACTTTGGGTAACCAAAAAGTTTTGGTTCAGTTTCAAAATTCCATTGCCAATTCAAATATTTTTATAATCATTATGCCAAATTGCCAATTTTTCGTGACGCCTGTCTGCATTATTTAAACGTGCTTGATATCGAATAAATATTTTTTGAAATTTCATGAAACGCCGGAGGGGTGTGGAACAACAAGACAATGCCAAACGATTAATGGATTCCTAAATACGACTGCACAAAAATAAACTTTCTTTTCGTAACAGAAATCTCAAAATTTTAGTTTTACGGAAACGAAAAAAACACGAAAATTTGCAAATCAAATTTACTCATTAACAAAAGCAATTAAACAAATATGTTTTTATAAAATAATTATCCAAACTTCTTTTGACGATTTGCTTTTAAATTTACCGTAACTTTATCCTAGTTATTTTTTGCACTTTTTAGTTGCTTTCTGCTGTCGTTATTTTGGGAAAATTATGAGGTTGGCAATTTATGACTGATTAAAGCCTCTTTTGTTGCTATGGCATAGTTTCGATTTGTTCTGGGCCGTCCGTTTGCCCTTCGATTTTGAAGCCTCTGAACGTTAGGCCGAGCCAAGACAGCCAGTTTTAGGTAGGGTTCAGCCCCGACCCCTCGGGGCGGAAAAGTCGGGGTCGGGGTTGTCCGGGGTTGGCCATGTCGGGGTTGAAAAAATCGGGTCATAACATTTTTTTTCCATAAAAATTGAGCATTTTTTCATAAAAATTTCAGCAATGTCTTCACTAGGCAAGCATAAATATATAATTTTATTTTAAATCCGTTCATCATCCTTAAAAAACAAGAGTGAAGACGATTTTGTAATTTGTGAACAAAAATATTTTTGGGATATGTCGTCATGTCTTAGCCCAACAACTCAGAATCACAATAGTAATCACCAAAATTTTTCGAGGCGAAAAATCCTCCAAAAATCATGTTGTGGTCAACCCTAAAAAAACTCGGGGACAGTGTCGGGGCGGAACCTTACTTTAGATCCTCTTAATTTGAGCATTTAATTAAAAAATTAATGACTTAATTGACTTTTTTGGCCATTTCTTTAAGTGTGTTTTACAATCACTAAAGAGCGGACGGGATTAGGATCTCCCGTCGGGATTTTTTTGGTATCGTTATCCCGCGGGATTGAATTCGGAATCTCGATACCGGGATCCCGACCGATCAGTTTTGGAATTGATCGGGGTCGGGATTGGCCGGGGCTTAAGCCGGGATCCCGAGCGATCATTTTTTGAGGGGTTTTTGAGATTGGGCCGGGAGACCAATTTCGAAAAATCGGTTTGGCCGGTCCCCCTACTTTTCACATTCCCAATGTTTTTCAAATTCGTCATAGACACTATTTTTTGTTGATTCATCACAGCAAAAGCATTCAAACACAAAATTCTTTTCCCATTTTCTGTTTTATTTTTTGTTGAGATGATTCATTCCGTCGTCGTTTATCTTTTTTTTTCTGAAGATTAATGATGATTGATGGTGGTGAATACATAACAAATAACAAATTTTTTGCTTTTCCCCAGAATGAAATCGGAGTCCGTCGCCGTCTGATTTTTCTGTGCCTTTGTTTATGAGAGAAACAAACAATCATAAACAATGTGTTTATTAGGGTACTAATGGGGACAAACGTTTTATACATAGTGTCATTTTTTATTTTTTCCAATTCCACTTTCTTAATGGGATAATAACCCCTCTGCTGGACTCCCCCCCCCCCCCCCATCACTGCGATCGGCGACCTCAGTGATCCCCTCCCCCCATTTCGATCACGGTTTAAAATGGACAAGGTTCAGGATAGCTAGGATTAAATTATGATTAGGATCACTTTTTTTGTCCCTTCCCCATTCCGATTTAAAATGGACAAGGTTGAGAAGCTGTTTTACAATTCTAAAACTTTAGATTTTGCAACCCGATGTTTTTGATGTTAAAACAATTCATACTTTATTTAGAATAGTATTGGCACTCCTACGTTCGGGCGTTTGTTCGGGGGTGAACAAGTAGTCGGGAATGGGGTCGGGATTGCCGGGAGGCGGGGGGATATGTCGGGGAATAACCCAACTTGTCGGGGGGTCACAGTTTTCGGATTCAGGATGCCCCAACCTACTTTATTAGAATCGGACAAATTTACTGACAATTTTAGGTGTTAAAATGGGCCAAATTTTCCCGCTTCTCTCCGTCTTGCTGTTCGTCAGCTTCATTGCCTCCTCTTTTGGCCTTCGTCAACAGTCCGTCGGTGTCACGGGCCGTCTGTTCTGCGGAGACAAACCGTCGTCAAATGTGCTCGTCAAACTGTTCGACAAGGACACGGGTGTTTTTTTTAAATAAATGTTTTTAATTAATTTTATTTTTTGTTGCAGGGTTGGACCCGGACGATCAGCTGGACTCGACACGAACGGACGCGATGGGAAACTTCAAAGTGCAAGGAGACGAGCGCGAAACGACCAACATTGACCCGGAGTTGAAGATCTACCACCATTGCAACAAGGGACTGAACGTGAGTAAAAAGAAAAAAACATTCAAATTTACACCAAAAAATTAAACAAAAAAAATTTTATCATATCACATTTGTCCATTTTTTTTTTCCGGTTTTATAGTAGAGATCGGTTAAGCCGACTTTTCGAGTCAGGGATCCCGGCAAAATCCCGATCAAATCCAGAAAATGCCCCAAATTGTCAGTCGGGATCCCGGCTAAAGTCCGATCCCGACCCAATCCTTCAAATTCCCTAAAAATAAAGAAAAGATCAACCAATCAATCCCTTTATGATCCCGATCTTGTGGAATTAAAGTAAATGCCCACTCCGGATCCCGATCGGGATCCGGACAAAATTCTAATCCCGAACAATTCAAAAAAGGCTCGGGCGGGATCCAAATTCAATCCTGCGGAATCCCGATCCCGTCCGGTCTTTATTTCACATAATATAAAATACAAACAAAAATTATTCTATATTTTGCTTCAAAAGATTCCTTAATTTTTAAAATATTTATACATATTCCATTGTTTTTTGATTAAATCATCTCCCTCCCACACAGCCGTGTCCTCGCAAATGGATCATCACCATCCCGGACAAATACATTCATTCGGGCCGGGCACCGCCCAAAAAGTACTTTGACCTGGGCAACGTCAACTTGGAGGTTGAGGTGGAGGGCGAAACGTTCGACTGTATTCACTGATCGGTGGAAATTTTTTTAAGAAAAATTTATTATTCACTCACTCCATAAACAAATTTTGGCAGAACTTTTCATTCAGTCTAAAATTTTCTTGGTTATTACGTAAGCTCCTCACTATCAAAAACCTTTGATCAGATCAACCGAATTTTTGGACCGGTCCGAATACAGACCAAAGAAAGCTAACCGATGCTGGCATTCTTAAAGCCATGCGAAAGCTCTCAACGAGTTGAAGCAATCATTAAGCAAAAACTTTGCGAGGCCAGAAAACCCTAAAAATTGGGATTTTAAAGTGTTTCTGGTCATAACTTTTTTGAGATTTGTCCAATCGCAAAGCTTTTAGCAGCTTAAAGATTGCTACAGCTCTTTAAAAGCTTTCAACCGGCTTTAAGAATGCCAGAATTGGTTAACGGGTTGAATCGAGTTATTTTGTGCCAGTCTGGCGCCCTAAAAAGCAGCCAGCAATCAGACGGGCATTTAGGTTCATTTACTCCATTCGAGAGTTCGGATCAAATGAAAGTTAATTGTCTTGTCTCGAAAACAATGTCTTTTTTCAATATTTTGTAATGGAGAGAGTGGCACACATCCCAACCATTTTTTGAATTGTTTATAGACGGGAAGAGAGAGAGAGAGTGTCTGTCGTCACCTCTCTATAAATAGATACTAATTGAACGACGAACCGACCGGCGAGGCCATATTTTTCGTCGTCGGTCATTTCGGGGACGGGGACAACGTCCAAAATGTCGTAGACCAACGCGGGGATGTCGGGGACGGGCGGGGACGTGCTGAGTGATCAGCAGCAGCAAATACTGCTTGCTGACTGATAACACGAAAAAAGAAAGAGTGAGACAGAGAGGAGAGTGCGGTGATGCATGGTAAGCCAAGCCAAGTTAAGCATTTCATCCCCCCCCCCCTATTCCCCTCCACCTACCCCCCCCCCCCCCCACCCCCCTCACCCCCTATTCCCCCACCCCCCCCCCCCCCCCACCCTTCCCCATCCCCCCCCCCACCCCCTATTCCCCCACCCCACCCCCCTCCCCCCCTCTATCCCCCCTCCTCCCCCCCCCCCCTATCCCCCTCCCCTCCCTATCGCCCCAATCTCTGTGTGGTAAATATAAACGGGCCCCTATAGTGGAGAATGAGGGGCACAACATCAGCTCAATGCGTTGAAAATTGTTTTGCGATAAGAAAGCTCCACTCAGCAGAAGAAGATTATAGTGGCATTTTCGGGGGATGACGACCTCCCCCCTCGCCCCTCGCCCCTCGCCCCTCGCCCCTCGCCCCTCGCCCATTTCGTAAATCTACCATTTTTTTGTGTGTTTGGAAAGTGATCAGAGGGCATGCAAGCAAGCAAACCAAAAATGTAACAACCTCAAAAAGTCCGCTGGATCAATCATACTGTTGTTTTTGAATACGGTATTAGAGGGTTGTCGGTTCCTGGAAAATTTTCAGCTATCCAGAAACTCTGAATTAGGGTTGCTCCCCGACGTCCCCGAACTCGACATTTTTTAGGCCGCATCTCATCCCCGACCCCCGACACGCGGCTCGCGAAGAATCTCGACCCCCGACTTTTCCACCCCTAAAGGGTCGGGGGCAACCTAGTTCGAATAATTCAATTGAAGTTTTCGTGGACTCGAAGCCAATAGGCCATGACTTAAAGGTTGTGTTAATAAATTTAGGACATTTTAAAAATAGGATCAATTTTTAAACAATTTCTTTCCATTTTATTATCACAAAATTAAATATACCTAACTTTTCTTCGTACATGTTTTTGGGGGTTTTTCTTGAAAAGCATTTCCTTTCCAACAAACAAAACATGACCCTCTTAATTATTTTTTTGGGGGGGGGGGGGGGTGACAACTGTTGCCCCATCGGTTCTTTGTGATGTGAATGTTTTCCTGCTGCAATTAGTAAACACAAATAAGCACACTTTTATACCCCCCCCCCCTGAAATGTGATCAAATCATCCACCATCCGTCCATTGCTCAATCACTTAACACAATATTCAATTTCATCAGCTTCCTAATCATTGATCATTTGGGCAAATTATGTCGTCATGTGTCATAAGTGTCTATAGTTTAATTATGTTCTGAACAAAACTTCCAGCCTTCTGCTCTTACACATAATTTATAAAAGCAACTTTAGTTTTTAAAATTAATATAGAGCAGGACTAAGACCTAAATCCAATCTTCTGAACACCAGGGATGTTACAGGATGCCAAAAAAGCTGGTTGCAAATAGCATACAGAGTACATTGCAACCGGATTAGTCGTCACGAATTTAAGAAATATTTTGCATTAATTCATTCAAAACAGTTTTTTTATGCATTTTCCGATCAATCACTTTTCGTCCGATAAAATGCAAAAATTGTCCCTGACACTTTGGCCCATTTCTCTGGTCATTGCGATCATTCTGCTTCTCTTTGCTTCACCATCGGTGTTGGCATTTCGTACCCAATCGGCCGGCGCCATAGGCCAACTCCTCTGCGGTGGACGACCGGCCAGTGGTGTACTCGTCAAACTGTTCGACGAAGACGACGGTAATAAATGTCCAATAAACAAACTCGGGGTTATTTCTTTTGGTTAACCGATTGAAATTGGCAGCAACCGCCAACCTTTTAGTCGCTCTCGTCGAGATCGTTTAGAATCTGGCATAAAGTTTTTCTAAAACACTTAAGGTCCGGGATATAATAGGGGTTGTAAAATCTCCGAATCGCTATTTTAAATCGGATCCTTTGAATATTTTTTTCTAAGACCAATCCTCCCGTTTCGAGAAACTTTATCGCCGAGATTTCTAAAATTTAAATCGAGGCATTCTCAAACTTATATGTGCGGATATAAATTCGAGATTCTCGACTAGAGCATGGACCGATCGAGGTTCTCGATCGGTCCTCAAGTCGGGCTTTATTCTCGACGCTTTAAATCGAGATCTTGGTGAATTTCAAACCGTGATTTAAAGAAATTTGGAGGGATGATTTTTTTGTAAATCGGATCTTTCCCGAACTCCAGTCTGATCATTTTTTTAAACACTGTCTGATTGAATATAGTTAAGGTACCTAAATCTTAATTTCAGGACCCGATCCTGACGACGAGTTGGACAGCGTGTACACGGATTTGAATGGACAGTTCGAAGTCAGCGGCTCCACAATGGAGTTGACCAACATTGATCCTGAACTGCGAATTTGTGAGAGTGCCCAAAAAAGAACATTTATTTTTCGACTTTTCCATTTCTAAGACCACGACTGCAACTTGCACATTCCTTTGTGCAAACGCGAATGGGTCATTGGCATTCCGGACAAATACATCTCAAGCGGGACACGTCCAAACAAACTGATGCATTTGGGCAGTGTGGAGCTGGAGGTGCAAATTAATGATTAGCCTGGCGGGATTCTTAGGATCTCGCGGGAGATCTCGGCGGGATTTTTTCAGCATTCTGCGGGATTGAATTCGGCCTCCCCATGATTGAATTCAGGATTCCGGAGGGATTTTTTTCGGCATTACGCGTGATTGAATTCGGGATCTCGGTGGTTTTCGGCATCCCGTGGGGTTGAATTCGGGATCCGGACATCAAAATCCCGACCGAGCCTTTTTTGAACTGTCGGGAATTGAGGAATTTATTATTTTAATTAATTTTAATTTAGCTTGAACTTGAGGACGAAAGCCGAGATTGCATTCATTGATGGCACTTCCGTTTATTTGTTACGCATATAATATTATAAAATAACACTTTCACAACATGCCGCCATTTTCACTAAATTTATAATAAAAATGGCACATTACTGCTCATTCAAATTTATTTGTTTTATTCAGAATGTGGTTGTTAACCTATATCAATACATAATAACATTTTTATTCCCTTTTTTAATTTTAAAATCAAGAAAATGAATTTCCAACTGACGTCGGCCTCTCTTTTGCTGCTGATGCCCAGCATTTTTGCCTCCATCATCCCACAACAGCACAGCGGAATTCAGTCCTACCGGGTTAACACGAAATATTTTTTGAATATTTCTAATAAAATAATTTAGGTGAAGGGGCGTTTGATGTGTGCCGATTTGCCCGCCGCAAATGTTCGAGTGAAATTGGTAACATTTTGTGGTTAAGTTAAACAATTGACAAACCTTTAAAAAGGTTTAATTCTAATTAATTAATAAAAAAAAATTAATTATAATTGGTTTTTTAAAATTTGTGTTTTTAAGTAGAGTCCGGACCGGTCAAGATCTCGGATTCTAGATCTCGATCGGTCCCAAAGTCCGGGCTCCAATTTTAAGTTTAACTATGTTTGCAAAAAGTAAATAGAGAAATTAAAGGCTGAAATTTAAACGGGTAAAATATTTTATTTAAATTGTTAAGATTGATGACGACTTTGGCCCTGATCCGGACGATGACCTTGACAGCGGGTACACCGATTCCATGGGCAATTTTGTGTTGGCCGGCGACACGACCGAGCTGACCACGATTGATCCGCATCTGAAAATTTGTAAACTCCTTGAAGATCCGGGGGATTGATTGGTTGGGTCAAAAACGGAAATCAATCGGGTTTTTTTCAAAAAAAAAATTAAATTTCTTGGTTAAATGTTAGTTAATTCGAGCTTGGATTAATGCCATTTTTGAACAAATTATGGACATTTGACACGAAAACTCATTAAAAATTTGCAACATTTAGACCACGATTGCAACGACGGGCTCATTCCGTGCCAGCGCCGCTGGAAATTTGAGCTGGTATTTAAGAAAAAACTCCGAAAATTAAAAAAATTTTTTGAAAAATTGCACAGCCCAACCATTACATTACGAGTGGCAAACACCCGGGCAAAACATTGGACATCGGCACCTGGAACCTCGAGGCCAAAATGCCCGGTGAAAGCCACGACTGTATTCATTGAGAATTGTGTGAATGGCGCGCGACAAGAAAAGTGATTTAAATGATGTTCCATCACCAAATATAAACAGCAGAATAAATAAAACTTTTTCGAGAAAAGACGAATCAGTAGCTTTCGCTTGATCAAAGGTTCAAGATACGGAGAGCTTTTGGATGATTTTGTTTGATTTGCTTTACTATTGACCAACGTTATGACTGATTGCGCCAAACTGTCCGGATCAGATGGGGGGGGGGGGGGGGGTCAATTTGTTTGTTTATTGCTTCAGAGTTCTACTCACTTGAACGCCTGTTTGATCACTCATCTTTCCACGATTAATCCCCCGCGTTCCCTGTTCTTTGGTGTCCCGTTTTTTTTACCGAACATAGTGTACTTAAGGCATTTTATATGAATTCCATCAATTATTCTCTAAGAAAATGAGGTCCCTTGGGTTGGTTCCGGGATCGGGGGGGGGGGGGGGACCCTGACGGCGGTCGGCGTGCTGAGGAGGGCGATCGGAGGCCACCGATTGGCGAGTGGAAGCGCGTGGCGATCATTCCCTGAGGGAGGAAACGTCCCGAACACTAGGGCCCTTTCCCTCCCTCCCGTGCCCCGTTCCTCCCCAGGCTGAGCACAGCATTATCTATTTACTTATTTTTTTGATCGTAGTTCAATTCAGTGACCGGCTAAATCCCGATCAATCTCAATCAGGCCCGGTCATGTTTTCTTTGGCATCCCGCGGGTCTCCCATTCCATGGTCATCAATTGTTTTATAAAATAAATATATAAAGTTAAACAAAAACTGTCAAAAATCAATTTTTGACAAAAGACCCATTAAAGAAAAACGTGCCCGTCACATTTTTTGCCAACATTTAGATGTTAGAAGAGATTTCGTGCTAGGTGCGCCCTAGTTCCATAGCTAATAATTTATAAATGAACCAAATGAACATGAATGATGGGAATACCAAATTTTTTCTAATGAACCGGGTGATCTTTTTAGGGCAAAATATTCCAATTTAAGGGCCAAAATTGAATATTTTTCATATTATATTTGATAATTTTAATCTTTAAGGTAAGGTTATACATTAAAAATGTTACTTAAAACAACAAACCTAGTGTTAATAGACATTTGAGCTGTTAATCCAACCCACGTTAAATAAATGAATTTTTTATTAAAAATTTATTCGTTTTTGGTAAAGAAAATGCCCGGTATATTTGCATTCTTTAGAAGACAAAAAACTTTACTCATTTATAAACTTAAGGTTTAACTTAAATGATCGCCTGGGCTTTTTTTATTCGGCTAAAATGGCCGTTGTCTTTATTCTGATGCTTTCATTAGCCACGTTGGAAGCTCAGGTAATAATTATGCAAAAATAAATAATTACTTTTTTAATTTTATTTAAAAAAAATGATAAATTCTACGATTTAATGACAGCGATTGGGGAACAGTTTGGCGGAAACTTTAATGACGCTGAAAATGCTTTAGAACTCAACTTGAATGGCGCCAACTTATTTTTGGGTGCATTGCACACATTTGCAACTCGTAAAATAGTCACAAAAGTTGAAAATGGTGAATTTGAGTGTAAAAAAAGCAAAAAAGCTGATTTTAAAATGGCGATCAAAACGATTTTGAGCGAAAATATGCGAAATTTGCTAAAAGCATTTTCGAAACAATTATACAATATCAAAACAATTTTGGGCGAAAAATTGGAATCAAATGAAAAAGCGGAAGATTTGCTAAAAGTACTTTCTGTTAAATTATCGGAGGAGCAATTATTCAATTTATTGTTTTCTTTTGCAACAAGACTGGAGGCGCACGTACACGGGAAAAATGGTGACGGAACACTTAAAGAAAACCAAGAAAAACCAACGGACAAAATTCAAACATTTCTTGCCGTGCCAAAGTGCTTCCCAGAATCGGAATTAATGTAATTTAAGAATTTTAATAGCTAACAAACAAAAAAGTCTTGAAATAATACTTTTTCGCATTTTAATTAACATTTTTTCTTTTTTAGCATTTTTGATTATTGGATTGAAATAATTGAAATGAAAACAAAAACAAATCAAGAACCAATTTTTGGAGTTGCTGTATACAAAGAAAAATACTACAACGAATACAAAAGTAAATACGACAAAAAACACACTTTTGAACTCTCTCGAGGTAAAATACTTTGTTAAAATAATATTCAATAAAAATAAAAATAATAATCTTCAGAAAATTACAAAATTCTGAAGCAGTTAAATGATCAAAAATTCACAATTTACGCGTCATCAAATTTGCTAAGATCGACATTTATGCAGGCATACGAAAAATCTAATCCCGAATACGCAGCAAAGATAGGCAAACTAAATTGTATTTTTAGAGGGAACATACCGGAAATTTTCAAGAATTTGTTAAGACAAATAAATTTACTATTTTATTTTAATTTGAAAATAAATTTATATTGGGACAAAAACAAACAATATGCATCTGCCATGTTTTTCCAAAATTTTTCGGAAAGTCTCATGAAAATGATGAGTGATAAAATGATTGACCCGAAATTGCACTTGGATTCGCAAGACAACGAAATTCAAGAATATGTTCAGAAAGATCTTCAGAAAAGCTGCAAAAAATTGCAAGTTTTCTTTTATTTATAATAATTGTTAATTTGCCTTTTTAAGCAAAAATTTAAATTATAAATAAGGTCCAATTAAAAAACTAAAAAATCCCGAAACATAAAATGAAAACAATTTTAAGAGGTTCATGACAGAGTTGAAGATTTGTTGTCCGAATGGGCCAACCATTTGGGGTTGCTTGGGTATGGGAGCAACAATCCGCTTTACGAACCGTCATATTTGAAAAAGAATTCATTTGAAATGGTGCGTAAAATGAGATGGTTTACAACGGACACAAATCGAGAGGACATAAGCATAATTGAGGCATTGATCGGGAAAGAGCACATTAATCAGTTTAATTTGGGATCATTGTTTGATCAAATAAAAACACTGGTGGAAAAGACAATTCCGGAAGAAGAGGCTAATTTGTGGAAAGCAAAACAAGAAGAAATGACGAAAGAATTGCAAAATGATATTGCTGTTTTCAAAAAGAATTCCAAATGCTTTGCAGATGAAAAGCGGCAAAAAGCCGTTGCAATAATCCGCAAAATTAATGAATTTGGCGAAAAAGTTGAAATTCTGACATCCAAAATCAATGTCAAAATTCAGGAACAACTGATTAAATTATCGTCAACATTTATGAACAGTATAATATTGGACCTACATTGTGGGAACAAACGGAGGAATCTTATAACCAGTTGAAGCCTAAACAAATTAAAATGGAAGAAGAAGAAGCCATCGTTTTCGAAGAAGCATTGGCTAATCTTCAATTTGAATTGGATGAGAAAAGAAGAAGCACTGCGAGGGGTTGGAAGGGAATTAAAGAATATTATTTAAGCATCCCGCTCATGCAGCTCACAGAACAGGCACGAACTTTGGCAAAAACTTTTCGAAAAATGCTTCAAAATCTGTATGAACTTTATGCCGCCAAAAAAATGGACGAATCGAATGTTGGCGAAGATGTGATTATATCCGAATGATTTGTTCACACAAATGAATAGGAGATGTTTTTTTGCATAAACAATTATTTCAATTATTATAATTTTTGAAAGATTTTTTTTGTTTCCACTAGGGGGGGGGGGGTAAAATCTAATGTTGAGTTTTGTTTCAACCAATTACTAGCACCGGGCCCAAATTCGAACATTTTCCAATTTCGCACAAATTAACAATTTCATACAAACAAAGACCCTAATTATCAGAGCATTTATCTTCAATCATCAGAGATCACCAGATGACAGGGGCGAGACGGCCGCTATGCAATCCGTTCCTGAGCGCAATGAATCAGGCAAAATGACCGAGTAAACGATGAGTCGAATGCCCTTAAATTGATTTTAAATAAAAATTGAACTAAGCAGTCATGGTCATATGTTTATCCATAATTATCACATTTAACACTCATGATTTCTCATTTGAAATAAAAATTATTAAAAAAGTCTTAAAAACTTATATAATGATTTTATTAGGTAGTTAGTTATCTATTTCTCAGAGCGCTAAACTAAATTTCCCATATTACGCTACAGTACCCCCTACGGATGGGGTCACCCACTAAGGTTGTGAAAGCACCCTTAGCTCCGGCGAAACAAGCTAGAGCTTAGCGGGCTTTTGCGTTGTAGAGAATTTTTAATTTCAATTTACAAATGCAAAGCTTTTTCTTAAATTTTTTGAAAGTCCGGAAATGTGAGAGGTGGGGGATGAAGAGTGAGTGGAGGGAAAGAAAGGAAGAGAGAAAAGAATAATCTGTGACATATATATATATATATATATATAAATACCTGCTTATTGTTGTAACAATTTATTGGTTGAGTATTTTGGCAAAGAAAACTTTTAAGAAGAATTTGCTCTAACACTTAATTCAGTAATAAAAAAATCGTCAAATTATTTGAGATATTATCTCGGCAAAGCCATCAACGGCGTGAATCATCAATTTTTTTTGATCCATTGGGAGTGAAAATAACATCGCTTTACATCATTCATTTATTCATAGCTTTTTGAATTTACGTTCCGATCATCAAAAAGTGTTGAGATCGATTAATTCAAAGTTTATCTCCCAAATTGAGCGTTTCCGTTCATTTAAAATTTCAGTTGTGAACCGCGCATTTTCGGTTAACCGAAACCGAAACCAAACCAGAAGAAAAATTGCGCCATTAAATACCGCTTCTATACCATCCGATTTGGCCCGGATCTTTGGGCACTTTCGGGTATTTGTGGATTTTTTGATAAAATTTGATGACTTTTTTGCAGTGCCAATCACTCAAAACAAAATGGCACCGGCACCGAGTCAAATGGCATCTTCTGCTGATTTGGCCCTGTTCAACTTGGCCACTGTATTGGTTGTTCTGCTAATCCAAAACGTCCAATTCAGCGCCTGCCAACCGAATAAATCGCCGTTATCTTCTCCAACGTCATCTGATGACGGTCCAATAATTTCTTAAGCAGACAATGTGCCATGAAGAATTGAGCAAAAAAGAATTTAAAAAAATTTTAGGTTTTAACGCCAAAGAATTGTGCCGTGCCATTGAAGGCACTGAGTTTCACGAGCAGTGCCTGCACTCGGAGGTGGTCAAACAGAAGGGCTTCATCCCCCGGCATTTGCGTCCGCCATGGCTGAACTCCTCGCTGTTTGAGGACAATCAATTGCCGGAGGAAAAGGCGTTGGCCAACGGATGTTACGGCTGTTACAAGGGCTCAACGGCAAGCAACGGCGTCAACCCGGACGAGGAGTACTGCGCGTGTGCGGTATAAATTCTGTGCTAAATTTGCGTTAAAAATTTGTCCTTTTTTTTATTTCGTTATTAATGAAAGGGAATTTTAACTTTTGTTGTTTACCTGAGAAAATTAATAATAAAAATTATATATTTAAAATAATGTCAGCAAATTTTAAAGGCTATAACTTTTTTCAAACTCAACCAAATCACACAACAAGACCAGTTAAAGCTCGACGTTTTTAAGCTTTTGTTAAGCCAAGGCTAATCAATTAGCGATTTTGTTTGTTTGATTTGATTGAGTTTAAAAAGAGTTGAAGCCTTTCAGAATTTGTTGGCACCTAAAAATCATTCCAAAAAAAGATTGATTTAAGTATAAAAATGGAACTCCAAATAAAAAGTTTGCCAAAATTTTTGGCACTTTCACTTTGGACGGCTCAACTTGTCTGCAGGATTTCCACAAAATGGCATTGGTAAAATAAATTGGAGTTTTTTTTTAACTTTAATTATTTCCCGTAGATGCCAACTTGCGGAAATGAATATTACGACTACGTGAAGCACTGTGCCATGGCCTGTGCTTTTTTAATAAATTTACAAAAAATTTCTTTTCAGGTCCATTTCTACAAAAACGAGCCTGAAACGGAGCCGGATAACACCAAAGAGCGTAAATAATAAATGCTTAATTTAATATTTAAATATAAAATATAATATTTAAGGCACCCTCGTGCTTTTTGATGGGTGCATTACGGGTGCGCGCCATAATTGCACGGCAAATGTCACAATTCAGTTTTCGAAGACGAGAAATATTTGTTATGGAGAAAACATAACACTTTTTGAGAGCACGTGAGTTACCTGGTAAAACAATTTAATAAAATTGTTCTAATTTTAGCATTCATTTGAAAGAATCTTCCGGGAAAAGTAAGTTTTGTCAATTAGTTATAATTTCTTATAAAAATAATTAAAAACAAAAAAATACATTTCATATGTTCAAACTCTGATTTCTGGTCCAAAGAGGTGCCCATTTATTTCAATAAATTAATTAAAAAAATGCCATCCCTAGACATCGGCGCCGCTTCAACGTTCACATTCCCTGTGGAGTTCAGACATTGGGGCTGTCACAGTCGTTGGCATCAACTCTTCGAACTCTGGGAACGCCCCTGGTATAACTACATAATGATCATCATTAGCGGCGAGTGCGTTCAAAATTTAAATTTTACGCACCAAAAACATTTTACTTTGTCAAGTTGTGGAACCAAAAGCTTCAGTCTACCGCAGCTCGAAAGCAACAGGGTTAGAAATGATTAGGGCTGGGATAAATATTGAATAAAAAATGTAAAATATGGACTTAAAATATTGACCAAAAAACCTCCAAAATGTGACTAAAAACCCCCCAAAATATTGGCTAAAACCCTCAAAAAGTGCCAAAATATTTATTAAAAATGTGCTAAAACGGAACAAATGCAGTAAATTTGCGCATGAAAACCCTAAAAATTTGTCAATTTATCTTTATTAATTTCCCTCTTACAATTGTAAATGTAGTAATACTTTTCACATGTTTTGGAACATTTTATAAAAATAAAAAAAAAAATTTTTTTTTTGATTTTTACGGGGTGCATTTTTGCTTTAAGAAAAGCTTTATTTTAGGGCTGTTTTTTTGGTTTGAAAAATTTTTTTGATGTTTAAAGGTTCATTTTTTGTTTTTATTCAAAACGCAAAAAAAAAACGCAAATCCCAGCCCTAGTAGTGTATAAATGATGCACGATCAATGGGAAGCATTCTCAATTAAATTTTATTGAATTTTGATACAAATTTATGCAAAATGATTAAATTTTGCACTAATCATTTATTTGCTGCAGGGCCGCGTGCAGGAAATGCGCGGACTGCATTTGGATCTTCGAGAGGAAGTCGCCGCCGTTCAGTGGCGCGACCCATTTAGTGCTTATGATTATGTCCAACATAATGACCTTTGCTGGCAACCGACCGACTTGAAGCTCATCAATGATTATGGGATGCCCAATCAGGGACTTATGTACCCGAACTTTGTCACGAAATGTAAGCGCGCACCGGTTCACAAGAATTTATTGGCACTTTTCGTAGTCATCCAAATTAGCGTAGCGCGATTTTAAGAAAAATCACGATTGACTTGGCCAGAAAAATCAGAGAAAAACAAAACGGAATAACTCTCACAATCCCGTTATACTTTGAGTTATAATTAAAATTTCACCGTTTTTATCATTTTTGTTAATTACTTTATTAGCCATTGGCCACGCGAATTTCTCTGTGGACATATCGAAGATGTTCTACCATCACAATAAAAAGAATGTGGTTCTATCGCCCCTTTCGGCGGCCATTGCACTGTCCATGGCTTACATTGGTGCACGAGGCCAAACAGCGGTTGAACTTGGCAAAGTGTTGGCGGCGGGCGGTATTTTGAGCATTTGAATTTGTCAATAAAACAACAAACAAAAATTATTTTTGCCGTGCCAGATTCGTCCGGTCCGTCGTTGCGCGACAATTACGGCAAATTCATGCAAGAAATTGGATCAGCAGAAACGGACACTAATTTCAAGCTGAAGATTTCCAAAAAATTATATTTGGCGGACTCTGTCAAAGTTTTGGATGAGTTCAAATCGGCGATCAGAACGCGTTTTGGGGAGGACAGTTTCGAGTCGATTGATTTTGGCCAACAAATCACAGTTGCCGATGTAAACACAAATAAGGCTATCAATTGAATTATTTAAGCATTAATTATTTTAACAAAACATTTCAATTTTTGCAGAAAATCAATGGCTTTCTTGACAAAGCATCGCCCGAGGGCAAAAGCATTGAATCGATTGTACCGCAATCTCTGAACCCGTCGGACACAAAGCAAAACTATTTAAACTAAAAAATGTGCTTTTACAAATCCATTTTTTGTTAGGTTAGTGCTCGTCAGTGCAATTCATTTTGAAGCAAAGTGGCTTCGTCCGTTCAATCCTACCGAAAAGAAAAAATTCAGTTCAATAAATGGCCAGGAACGCGAAGTACTTATTTACTTTTTATATTTAAATTGAAATGAATAAAAAAAGCAAAATTAATTGTTTAATTCTTGAAAACTTTAAGTTACCTAAATGCAAATTAATGTCTATAAATATCTTTCTTTAGCTGGATATGATGACTCAAATAGGCCAATTCATGTATATGGAGACGGGAGATGTATGTGCCAAAAAAAAGAATTGTGCCATTTAACGAAAACAAAAATTCAGTTTAAGCTGCTCGGTGTGCCGTATGTTGGCGAAAAAGCGCATTTTGTCATTCTGTTGACGAAGGGGTACACCGATTATGTGTTGCAAACGTTTAACGGCAAAAATTTGATGGAATTTCTCAAAAAGTCGCCAATGAAAGAGCTCAGGGTAAGAAGCGAATCAAAAATTTAAAAGCACTTTTTTCGAATACACGAAAAAATACCCGCCCAGGGCCGAAGTCGAGGTTGGCCATGTCAGGGATCGGGGTCGGAGATAAATAAATGCCAATCCATAAGATTTATAAAGGTCTGCTCGGGCGGGGTCGGGGTTGGCCATGTCAGGGATCGGGTCGGGGGTTGGAGTCGGGGGGTCGGTGACTACCCATTTCCTCAGTGGACATTTCCGCAGTGGACACTTCCGCAGTGGACATTTCCTCAGTGCCATTTTTAAATTTTTATTATTTTTTTGCCAATTTACAGTATTTATGTAACATCAAAAATTTATTAATACATAATCAGTCATTGATTAGCTGTTGAAATTTATTTTAAAAAGCTATAAGCGTAAGATGAAAAAACAAAAGTACTAAGAAGAATTTTATCCTAAAAGAAAGTGTTAGAGTGTAAAGCCAAACGAACTAAGCTTGCAGAAAAATAGGAATTTACCTAAAAATAGCTGGCCTAAGTACAAAAATTCTTAATAAGAAGTATTTTCCTTTTTTTATACTGCAAAAAATCTTATGGCCCTAAAAAACCTGGTCTCCTGGTTTTTCTTATACCCTAGCCCGGCGCCAGGACCAAGTTTTTTCTGAAAAATTTTTGGTCACATAAAAATGTAAATTTTTCGTTTATTTTCTTTGCATAGTTGAAATGCATATTAAAATGCATATTCAATCTTATTCAGTATTTAAAATACTGTAGATTGGCTAAAAAATAGATAAAAATTTAAAAATGGCACTGAGGAAATGTCCATCAGGGATTGGGTTGGGGGTTGGAGTCGGGGGTCAACTCTAATTTAAAGAATAAAACATTCGCTGCAATTTCCTTGCCATTTTAGGTCATTTTGCCAAAGTTCAAAATTGTATCATTGCATCAAAATTTGGAAGAAACATTGCTGTTGCTTGGCATCAAACGCGCATTCCGTCCAAGCAAGGCCGACTTTTCGGGCATAAATCACAACAATTTGTCATACACTTTGTACATCAACAAAGTGATTCAAAAAGCGCATATTTCGGTACGTAATAAATTAAACATCGGGGTCAACTTGGGCCAAGAATTAATCATCGAGGTCAACTTGGGCCAAGAATTAATCATCGAGGTCAACTTGGGCCAAGAATTAATCATTGGGGTCAACTTGGACCAAGAATTAATCATTGGGGTCAACTTGGACCAAGGATTAATCATCGGGGTCAACTTGGGCCAAGAATTAATCATCGGGGTCAACTTGGACCAAGGATTAATTATCGAGGTCAACTTGGGCCAAGAATTAATCATCGAGGTCAACTTGGGCCAAGAATTAATCATTGGGGTCAACTTGGACCAAGGATTAATTATTTGGGTCAACTTGGGCCAAGAATTAATCATCGGGGTCAACTTGGGCCAAGAATTAATCATCGGGGTCAACTTGGGCCAAGAATTAATCATCGAGGTCAACTTGGGCCAAGAATTAATCATTGGGGTCAACTTGGACCAAGAATTAATCATTGGGGTCAACTTGGACCAAGGATTAATCATCGGGGTCAACTTGGGCCAAGAATTAATCATCGGGGTCAACTTGGACCAAGGATTAATTATCGAGGTCAACTTGGGCCAAGAATTAATCATCGAGGTCAACTTGGGCCAAGAATTAATCATTGGGGTCAACTTGGACCAAGGATTAATTATTTGGGTCAACTTGGGCCAAGAATTAATCATCGGGGTCAACTTGGGCCAAGAATTAATCATCGGGGTCAACTTGGGCCAAGAATTAATCATCGAGGTCAACTTGGGCCAAGAATTAATCATTGGGGTCAACTTGGACCAAGGATTAATTATTTGGGTCAACTTGGGCCAAGAATTAATCATCGGGGTCAACTTGGGCCAAGAATTAATCATCGGGGTCAACTTGGACCAAGGATTAATTATTTTGGTCAACTTGGGCCAAGAATTAATCATCGGGGTCAACTTGGACCAAGGATTAATTATTTTGGTCAACTTGGGCCAAGAATTAATCATTAGGCACAAAGAATTTTAAATCATTGGGGTCAACTTGGCACAAAGAATTTTAAATCATTGGGGTCAACTTGGTACAAAAAATTTTAAATTATCGGGGCCAACATGGCGCCAAATTTATTTTAAAAAACTTGCAGATCGATGAGTCCGGCACAGCGACGTCTCCTTCAACAGCTGCGGAGCCGAAGAGTATTGACAACTCTTTCGGGTTCCCAAAAGTTGACTCAGCCCCAACCTTTCAACCCGACCATTCGTTCGCCTTTTTCGTCATCCTCCACAAAAAGCACGTCATATTCAGCGGCGTTTTCACTGGCGAGCAATGAGAAGGAAGCAAAAAAATGCTTTTTGTATTTGGCAATCGATTTAAACACATTTTTTTTGTATTTTTAATGTTTGAATTTCGAAATTTTTATGCCTTTTCGACTCATTGAATTTTCGCTGAGTGGATTAAACATCGTCAATCTTTTTATGTTGTTCGCCGCTTTTTCGGTCAATATTTTGAAAACAGCAATAGAACTCGGAAGGCACTGGAATTTGCTTGTCTAAGATTTCAATTAGGGTTGGATCCCCACCCCTTGGGGCGGAAAAGTCGGGAGTCGGGGGCAACCCTATTTTGGGTTTCACGGTTCGGGTTCGGAGGTCGGAGACGACTCCATTTTGGGTCTCGGGCTTCGGTTCCAACTGTAGCTTTGTGTCTTTTTTGTATTTGGCAATCGATTTAAACACTTTGCGAAATTTTTATGCCTTTTTGACTTATCGAATTTTTTTTGAGTGGATTAGAATAGAGATTAACATTGTCAATCCTTTTATGTTGTTCGCCGCTTTTCGGTCAATATTTTGAAAGCAGCAATAGAACTCGGAATTTTGAAAAAGCTGAGCCCGGGTACCCGGATTTTCTTAGCTCAAAGAGGCCCCGGACCGGGGCCTAAACAAACCTCCGAGTTCCTCATCCACCACTCAGTCATTTTGTCAGAACAATGGGGGGGCCGAGGACAGGCACTGGAATTTGATTGCAATTAGGGTTGGATCCCCACCCCTTGGTGCGGAAAAGTCGGGAGTCGGGGACAACCCTATTTTGGGTCTCGGGGTTCGGGTTCGGAGGTCGGGGACGACTCCATTTTGGGGCTCGGGGTCGGGGAATAATCCACTGCGTGGCAGCCGCGGAAAAGAAAAAAACCCGAATCAAAAACGATTTTGAGGCCGGATGATTTCACAACGTTTGGCTGAATTCGGAGGTGGCCGACCGGCAAAGTTCAAAATTGGTGAGCACAAAATTTTGCATCAGAAATTTTGGGGCTAATATTTATTATAGTTGGAGTTTGTTGACCCGGGGTTCGCCTTTAATATTGTTAAAAAAGATTAAATGTAAAATTAAAATGTAATTTAATTGTTTAGGGCGCAAAGCCACTGAATCTTGGCACTCTACCTTTTATAGCAAATAGGTAACCTTTTTAACCAATGGCCTAGCTTTACCACCAATAAATAGCTTCTGCTCATGTTGAGCTAGCATCCGATCTCTAATTGCGTCTCGCCAGTTTTGTCTCAGTACAAAAAAGTCCGACCAAGTCCCACCATTAAAATATGTTTTCTAGATTTTATTCTTAGCAGACAGGTGCTGAAACAATTGTAGAACAAAAATTACAAACTTAGCAAAACAAATTAAAAGGCAAAAATCAGTAATTGTACACAAAGAAAAAAAACCATTCTAGAAGCTTAAAAGATGCAAAAATTATAAGACGCAACTGACCCCTACCCCCATCAGCGAGTGGCCGTAAGACTGCTGCTGTGTCTTGACCAAAAATTGTACTCCAGTCCGCGCAAATTTGACTGCGGATTTCGATTCTACCCAAGCATTCAATCATCTTCTATGTACTAAGTAAAGTATGGTGAAAAGTACCATTAATAAAGTTTTGACATTTCATATATTTACACGCCTAAAAACTATTCCTGATTTTTTCATGTTTTTGCATAGGCTGATCCTGATTTTTTCTGATGTTACCTCCGGAGGATCGTCCGTGGGTTTATCCAGATCTGCCGGTAACCTTGCATTTCTCGCCTTTCGAAGATCCCCGACTTCTCGGAATCAAATTTCTTTCTTAATCCCCTCAATCCGTAAATATTAAATAATAAGCATCAATTTTATTTTGTTGGCGAACATAGGTAAATGTGTGTCTCGGTCAAAGCCAAAAGTCATTTTAAATCATAGGAACGGATTCTTGCCGCATCCAACCAAAAAAATACGGCACGGACGAAAAGTGATCACAATTTCTGTAAATAAAAAACAACTCGTTCATATTCTTTATATTTTATTAAATCAACCCGTACCAAATGCATAGCAAACTCACGAAAGTTTGGGAGAAAAGCCCAAAATTTCTGTAAAAATAAATTGTTCTTTTAATGTTGGGCGCGTACCTAGCCTCCCTCCGTGATTGGCGGCGCCTACGGCGAAAAAGAACCATTTGCAGCCGAATCGACAGGCTTCAAAGATGCCGCTGACAATGTTGAAAAAATGAACGCTTCGTTTGACAAATTAACGCGCATTTCGCCAAATTGGCAACGACAGCGTGACAATGGCAAAATTTTTCCAAGCTCAGCGCTCAAATCGTCACAGCTATTATGCGCAGAACAACCCCAAGCCAATTGCTCCCAATTTTCTGATAAATTAAATACTCATTTATTAGTTTCTTAAGCTAAGTAAAACAATCATAATTTATTCTAGAGCAAATTGGCATTTTCGGCACCGGCATTAGCCGGGATTTAACCCAACTATTGGGATTGGGATCGACTAAAATCGGGATCGGTATTTCGGGATTGAACCTGACTACCGTGATCGGGATCACTATATAGGGATTGAACCCGACGACTACCGGGATTGAACCCAACTATCGGAATTGGGATCGACTAAAACCGGAGAAAACTCGAGATTATCCGGGATTGAACCCGACTATCGGGATCGACTCTAAAACCGGGATCGTTATTGACCGTGATCCCGACCCGCTCTACCCAAGACAAACAAAAAAAGTTTTTACTAAATGAACAAATGACGCCATAACAATATTGCTTATCATCTGGGCAGGCCTTGGGCATCACGTAGCCAATGCCGCCCATCGTACTGTAAGAGCCCGCTTTGCAATGGATGCCTTGGGGGCAAAGAGTGAAAACAATTTGAACAAAAATAAAACTACCATAGCAATTGTATGGAAAGCTCAAGCAGTAAAGAAGCATAAGAAATAGAACAACAAAATTCATTGTTTTTACAAGATTTTGTCGAAATTTATTTTTTCTAAAAAAAGTTTTAATTAAAAAACATTAACAAAAAAGAAAAATGATTTTTGGTTAGTGTAAATAAAAATATTTATTTAACGAACGAATGAATGTCAGCAAATGGAAATAAATGATTAACATATTTCACTTGACTACCACTCTCTGTTTGTAAACAAAAAATGAGCTGATCGTCACCAATCCATTCACTTTTTCTGTTTTACGCTCTTCCAATGTTCAATGAGTCAGAGCGGTTTTGAATAAAATTAAAAAACCCAAAATTACACAGTAATAATGGAGTCAAAATTTATAAATATAAAAAATTAGAAAAAAACGCGTTAAGATTAATTGCAAGAACATTTTGGAAAAACATTTGCTGAAAAAGGTACTTGAATATTGATAAAAAATTAATTTCTCCGACCTCTAGCCCCCCGGGCCCGTATGCAAAGAACGGGGTAAAGTTACCCAGGTAAGGTTACCCGGGTAAGGCTACCCGGGTAACCTTACCCTCAGCTGCGGGTTAACTCGTATTCAATGAAAGTTACCCGATACTTCCTTATTTACCCTCAGCTGCGGGTAACCTTACCCGATACCCACTTCTTTGAATACCAATGAGAAAAAAGGAACGGATTTTAAAAGTGCGAATATTATAAAAGCAAGTTTCCGATTCACATAGGCAGCTTCTTCATCTCTTTTCAAAACTCCGTAGTAATTAATTAAGGGGCTTGTAATTTTAGCCACATGTCATCTAAAACTTTAATGTGCGTGCAGTCGATAGCTCCAACTGCTATTGGGAAATTAGAAGCTTCAAAATTATTTTTAATGTTGCTGATCGCTCTCTGATCAGTTGGAAATTTGATAAAGTCCCCTGCTTTTTGCGCAATTGTGGCAGTTAAATTATTGACGAAATTATTTATCATTTATTCAGCTTTTTAGAGTCATTTTATGCAGTAATTTTTACTCAAATATATTTATTCAAAAAATTAAAAATAAAATTTAAAATTTATGTCAGGTAAAAGAGCAGGTTTTATTTTACTAGCCCCACTCTTGATTTTATTTTTAATGACTTATAAATATTTTTAAATTAATTTTAAAGGAAGCTAGGTCAAGTGCTTACCCTGGTCCGACCCAGGGTAGCCATCTTACCCGCAGCTGAGGGTAACCTAACCCGTTACTCGATTCTTTGAATACGGGTAGAAAGTTACCCGCAGCTGAGGGTTAGGTTACCCGGGTAACTTAACCCACAACTCGGGGTAGTTCATTGAATACGGGTAACGGGTAAGGTTACCCGCAGCTGAGGGTAACCTTACCCTTACCCCGTTCTTTGCATACGGGCCCCGGGCGGGTTCCCCCGTTTGTCTTCCCCTTTTGCCGCGAGTCAAAAATGTCTAGTTTTTTAGGGGCAGTCTCGAGCCCCGGGGGTCAAGTTTCGATCTCGAATCCCGCATTTGAAAGCTCTACATGAGCAGAAGCTATTTGTTTGCACTAAGCACATTAATTTGTACTTTATTTGGGGTATGCGTCCTTTTCCATCCTTTATTTAAGATTTATGGAATTTTTTGAAGAATTTTCGTTTATCAGACGGCCAAATTAGTTAATTTCCAAGCATTTTCTCATTACTTTTTGAATCACCTTGGAATTTTCGCTAAAATAATGTCCAAAATGTAGCAATATTTGCTCATTTTTACATATTAAATTTCTAAATTTAAAAGCAATTTTCTTAACATACATTTTTAATCTTCAATAAATTCCTCAAAAAGTTTCAAAAAATACTGCCATCCTCGCCCGAGCAAAAAGTCAAACCCCGGGGCGAGCACCCGCTCGGCCCCCAAAACCCGGCTATCTTACTCTATTTGGGTATTTTTGCAATAAAAAAATTTGAATTTTTCTTGTCAAGATCCTGCAAAAGAATTTTTTCCGTACACCACAAATGCACCAGATAAAATCGAATTTTTTTTTCCCTCAACACTCTTAAACTAATGTTGGATGTAAATAAGAACAAATGCAACTTTTCTTGCATCTTTGTTTTTAAACTTTCCTCTAATTCAAATAATGTTTTTTCTTTTTTGTTGTTTCTTTCTAATCCGTTATTATTTTTGCCTCTTTAAAATATTTCTGATTTGGAAATAAGAAATAATATATCTTAACCCATACTAATTCAGTCGCGTACGAATTTTTTTTGAATCTTTTTTGATTTTTTATTGACACGAAAACTTTTTATGAAAATGATTTTTTTTTGACACGAAAACTTTTTATGAAAAAGAGAAACAGAATCAAAAGAAAACAAATAGACAATGAAAAAGAGAAAGAGAAAATCAAAAGAAAACAAATAGACAGTGGAAAAAAACGCTTTTTGTGTGAAATAAAAGATAAAAATAGACAAAGAAAAAAAGAGAGTTTTTTCCACCGCCGTTGTTATTGCTTCATTGTAAACAACAATTTCATCATAATAGGTAATGGAAAAAGTCAAATCAAGAGTCAGGGAAGCGTCAAGGCAAGTCAAATCAAAGCAAGAGTCGGGGCAGAAATCAAGAGTCAAGGCAGGCCAAGAAGCAATGCAAGTCAAAAGTCAGTGCAAAAGTCAAGGAAAGTCAAGAGTCAAATCAAGAGTCAGGCAAGAGTCACAGCAAGTCGAGATTCAACGCAAGTCCAGAGTCAAGCCAAGAGTCGGGGCAAGGGCAAGTGTCAAGGCAAGTCAAGAGTCAAATCAAGAGTCAGGCAAGGGTCAAAGCAAGTCGATATTTAATGCAAGTCAAGAGTCAATCAAGGCAAGAGTCGGGGCAAAAATCAAGAGTCAACGGAAGTCAAGGAAGGCCAAAAAACAAAGCCAGTCGAAAGTCAACGCAAGTCAAGAGTCAAATCAAAAGAGTCGTCGAGATTCAACGCAAGTCACAAGTCAAGTCAAGAGTCAGGACAAGTGTCAAGGCAAGTCAAGAGAAAATCAAAAGTAAGGGCAAGTCGGGAGTCAAAGCAAGTCGAGATTCAAAAGTCAGGTGCAAGTCAAGAGTCAAATCAAAAGAGTAAAATCAAGTCGAGATTCAACGCAAGTCAAGAGTCAAAGCAAGTCGAGATTCAACACAAGTCAAGAGTCAAGGCAGTCAAGTCAAGAGTAGCAAGTCAAGAGCCAAATAAAGTCAAAGTGTAAAGGCAAGTCAAGAGTCAAATCAAAAGAGGCAAGGCAAGTCAAGAGAAAATCAAAAGTAAGGGCAAGTCGGGAGTCAAAGCAAGTCGAGATTCAAAAGTCAGGTGCAAGTCAAGAGTCAAATCAAAAGAGGCAAGGCAAGTCAAGAGAAAATCAAAAGTAAGGGCAAGTCGGGAGTCAAAGCAAGTCGAGATTCAAAAGTCAGGTGCAAGTCAAGAGTCAAATCAAAAGAGTAAAATCAAGTCGAGATTCAACGCAAGTCAAGAGTCAAAGCAAGTCGAGATTCAACACAAGTCAAGAGTCAAGTCAAAGAGTAAAAGCAAGTCGAGATTCAACGCAAGTCAAGTCAGGGCAAGGGCAAGTGTAAAGGCAATTTCCATACCTCCGCTGGCGAAAATTTTTTTGAAGAAAAAAACCATATGGGGAACCCTTTTGTTTTGCAAAATTTTTAGTTTTTGGACCAATTTTCTTAGCAAATTCCATCAAAAATTTTCCCGGTGGCGCTTATCGGCACCGCCGGACCTCTTACGGCCCTGGTCTCGGGCAGAACACGAAAATCTGACCCCTAAGATTGAGAACAAAGTTATGACTAGAAAACAATGAAAAAGTCCAATTTTTTACACTTTTTCTTTTATAACTTTTTAATAGTGCATCGAACCGGCTCGTCGTCTCATCAAGAGCTATCGATTGATACCTAATTTTTTCGAATTGGTTCAGAAACAATAATATTACCTATATTAGGAAATATTCATCAGACCTTTTAAATAAACATCTGGGGCAACAAAATTACGCCTTAATTATTGTGGTAAGTAACAGAACAAATTGTTAAAATTGCTCCAAACATTTTGCTAAAATAAATGCAATCCCACCACTGTCCGCAGTCGCGTTTTTCTCAGGAAGCTGCGGAAGCGCGTTGGCACTTTTCTCCAATAGTGCACTCGCAGGAATAATCAGTTGTCCTTGTAATGCCCTCCATCTGCTTTTTGGCTTCTGCGGCACAATCTTTTTTGTCATCATATAACCGGATTAGCGGGATCCTGGATTTTGCAGGATTAATCCTGAGGATCCGGCGTTTTCAGCTAAAAACAGGGTTTAAAAATATATTTAAAATTTTATTTCATTAAATTTTTCAGTTGCTTGCATTTTTCTCTCAAACCCTGCGGCCGAATATAATTCTTGAAGTAAATACTTGTGAAGTATTCTCACTAAAAGGACCCTTCTTTGCGATAAATTATATTAAATTTGCTTTATTTTTGAACTGATGTTGTAAATGTTAGCTTAATTATACCGGAACTTTTTCATATTTTTCAACTTCCAAAATACTAAAAAACGCGAAAAAGCTTTAAATTACTTAATTAGACGTTAAAGAAGAAAAATTGTATTAAGTAAATTAATGCACTAAAATGCCATTTGGTGCATCGAATTTTTCGCATAAGTTGGCTTTTTTTTGGAGCATCAGTGCTAACAATCTGTGACAAAAAAGTGATCGGAATGCTGTGGTTTCCGTGTTTTTTAACCAAAAATGGATGGTTTCTGTTCATTTGCCATCGGACTCCGTCAATGTCCGTTTCCCCGATGAAAGCTCTCTCCGATTGGCCCATTAAATCACTTTCCCATTCCATCGGATTCAGCTAACATTTGATAAGCTTAACACACATTTTTCTCAAAATTAAATAAAAATACAATTAATTGTATTACTTTAGCAATGCTCATAATCAGCGTCTTTTTTCTTTTAATTGCCTTGGAGGCATTTGCTTTCCCGGGGTGTAATTATTAAAATAAGAAATAAATAAATGAAATATTTAGGCATTCTTCGAAGAGTGCCCCGTGGAGTAAATGCAAATTGGAGAAAAACGGCATTTTTAAGCTTAAAAACTGGTACAAAAAATATTTGTAATATTCAACAATTTTATCATTAACAAATTAATGCTTTTAGCCTTCAAATTTGCTACAAAAGCGAATTGGCACGCAAATTGGGCGGGCGATTTCGATTGGGAAAGCGTGTGAATGAAAGGCCTCTTTCGGATTGTGCCGAAGTTGTGGGACGTATGGAATGGCATTCCCTGGTGCATTTATGAAAGATTTCGGTGGAATGGCATTTCGCATTCTGGCACTGGACCTTCACTCATCCATCGGGCAAGATGGCACTGTATTGTGCAGGAAAACGGTCCGAATTCGTACATTAAGGGGGTAATGATGCCTTTTCGAATTCCGAGCCAAAATTCATCGGATGAACCGGACCGGGGTGGTCCGGCGGTGCCGATAGGCACCGCTGAGAAACTTTGTAATTTTTGACTCGAAGTGTTAAGACCCTCAAATTTCATAATATTATGATTTTTTGGGAGATTTTGGAGTGGTCAGTTTCTTCCTAAATTCCTCTCTCCAAATGTTTGGTCTTCCATATTCTTATTTTAGAAAATTTTCGTTGGCAACTCTGATTAAACAAATTCAATTTTAACTTATTTAAAACTAGTCGGACATGTTGTGGTGTTTTAAAGTGCTGACGCATTTGACATAGAGCTTTGCTATCTAGTTCGGGGTGCGGAGTGCAGTATCGATTTTTGTTTTAATATCGAAGATTCTGTATAACTATTTTAGGGGCAAGCCACGAAACCTGCGTTCATGTGCTTAGCTGGACACAACGTATTCGATATTAAGGAATGCCCTCCTGATGAGCATTATTGCTTCGACTTTTATTGCACACAATTCGGTTCGGTAACCTTGATATTTAATATTTAAAAATTATTCAACAAACTTTCATCTTTAACAGGCCATGGGTCGGATCAAAGGATTTTGGCTCGAAAAGGTTGTATTGGTGGCAGCTCAAAATGTCACAAAATTCCTAACATGGAATGTGAATGCTTTATTGGAGCGAAGGATGCGAATATGTCCAACGCAAACATACCTCGTAAGGCATTGAACAAAAAATCCGCAGGTAAAAAAGAAAGTTGCTCGAATAATTTGTAATTTTTGAATTTTAATTATCAATGTGCAGACGTTGTTGCTAAACGCGATTCACAATCGAAGTACGTTTTCCAATTTTTTTTTAATTCAGAAAGTGAGTGCCATTTGATCGGAATCCGGTCCGGTCCGCGTACTATAAAATACATAAATAGAAAAAAAAATTATTCACGAGACAAAATGGCTAATCAACCACCCAAACAAATTTACTAAATTTGGTCAAAGACCAACCCAAGTTTGCGACCAAACTTTAACCAGTAGTTGGGACCAAAACGTTGGTTTGTTATTTGTACAAACTTTGTGGAAAAATATGTTCAAAGTTTACATATATTTTGGTCCGGTCTTTACTCTCAACGTCCAAAAAACAATGATGTTGTTTTTAAATTAAACATTCCTTAAAAGACCGGATACCGATTCCGAATAACCGTAACCGATCATGCCCAATCACAATCTACAGACTTGACAAACAGTGATCGAGCATCCGCCGTTTCGAAGCCAATGGCATGACCTTTCTTTTTGCGTTTCATTTTGGCAGTGTTTGAAGATGTTTTAAGATTTATAAAATTCTAACTCGTCATTAATTTTTTATTATTTGGATGTACAGAGCTGGGCGAAACTCAATATTTTTTTCTGAATAAACGAAACGAAAAAATGATTTTTTCCAATTTAAAACAGAAAAAATTCTACGAAATAAAACGAAACACGAACCGCCCAAAAAGTCACGAAAAACACGAAACGAATTTTTAAAAAAAAATAATGTTTGATTTTTTTTGGGGCGACATTTTTCGTTTTTATTGCATTTTAACGGAGAAGGTTGTGATAAATAGGGAACGGATTGAATTATCAAAAATTTGGAAATTTTAAGAAGTATTTGCCAATTTTCGTTTATTTTGAAGCAAGTTTTCTCAACAAACATTGTTAAAATCTTTAAAAAAAAAATTTGTATTGATAAAATTTTCTTCACCCCCAACCTCGAATACTTTTTAGTAATTGTTGGCGGTGCCGACAAGCGCTCCTCGCTGCTCGTTCCCGCCATCAGGGCTGTGTCGAAAGTCTCTCGCCAAAAAAAACGGGACCCCCGACTTATACTGCAGATGGAAAAATTTTTGAGTTTTTGACTCATTGTGAAGAGTACAAAATTTTAAAAATACGGTATTTTTTGAAGCAATAGGGGGGGGGGGGGGGGGGGGTGGGGAGTCTAGTGCGCCACCGAAATTAACACATAACAATTAATTCATGAGAATGTGCAAAATGTTTACTTAAAATGATTTTTTCCAACAAATTTCTCGTTCTTCAAATAAATCCAAGAACTATCAAATAAAGGACGGACGTACGTGTTGTACCCCATAAAGTACAAACTCTTTAAAGAAAGTACATATGACACCCCTGGGTAAAGACAGAAAATAAATGGCCTAAAATTTTTGGATACAAAGAATATATATATATTTTTTTGAATTTTTTCTCATGCACTGCCTCAATTATCAACATCATTAGCGTTGTGTTCCTCCATTCCATCTTTTTTCTTTTGTTTGGGCTTTTTCATCGTCCGCTTACTAAAAAAAGGAATTTTGGAAATTTTGAGTTAGAAATTTTTTAAAACTGGAGAGTTCGTCAAGAGTCCGGGGATTTGGATTCCGGGAAAAAAACGCAACAAAAAAAACTGGATCACCGGGAGCCCCACCTGAAAATTAGACAAAAATTGAATATTATTTTTTTTATCTTTACGATTACGGGCTCAAGCGGCTGTCCGGTGCCATTGTTCATCGGAGGCATTTCCGTGCCGTCATCGTTTGGAGAAGGCGGTGGCATTGTTGGCCCGTTTTCTTCACTGGCAATTGCGGCCAAAATAAAGTGGCCGTTGAGGTCCATGTTGTCCGTGTCGCTCAAGTCCAACACACCGTCCTCCAGCGTGTCCAGCTCCAACTTCAGGCCACGAATCTAAAACAAAAAATGAATGGAAAATTTACAAAAAAAAACTCCCCGATACCCTGGAATGGAATTTATATTGTTCCAACATTTTAGACAAATAAATTTGGATGGGATTTTTATACTAAAAATCCAGGGCTTTTAGATTTGGAATTTTTTTTAAAGAAAATTTTTTTTGGGTAAATCCAATAAAATACCAAATTTGTTTTTGCTTTAAATTTTAGAATGAAACCCCATAGGACAAGATGCCTAGATATAAAATAAAATTTATTTTAATAATAAAAAATAAATTTTCTTTGAATATTTCTCAGCCCTTTCTTTCACCTGCATGATGCGGTCATGCATCGTTTGGTCCGTGGTAAAAACATCGATGGTCGGAAACTTGAGGCTGACCTGGATAGGGGGAGAGTTTTCCAATTTTTTGTTTGAAAATTAATATTTAAATTAATTTCAAAATTTTTATTTATTTTTTAATTTAAAAAAAAGCAGCGCACATTCTTTTCTTCGCCCGTGCAGTTGTGCGTCACCACCAGACTGATTTCGTACTTGTAGCTAAAAGTGTTTGGTTCATGTACTTTGGCCAATATACATTTTGATGGCTTTAAAATAGGGTTGGCACCCCGACGTTCGGAGAGGGAAAAGCCTGGAGACGGGCTTCAAAGGTACGAGGATCGGGTCGTGGAATTACAAATTGTCGGGGTCGGGGGTTGTCGGGAAAGGCACTGTCGGGGACCGGGGTCGGGAATTGTAATCAGCAAAATGTATTAAAAATATTTAAAATAATTTTACTCGAGTGGTTCCATCACCAAATTGGTTTCGTTTGGCAGCACACCTGCAATGCCAACCATTGGACAAAGGCTGAAAAAAAAATTGTCTGACAACAAAATAAAAATTTAAAGTCGATATCCGTGATTTTATCTCCCGGGATTTCTATCCAACGACAAAACATAATCATTTTTGTAAACACAGTACGGTATTCATTTTAAATACGGTATCCATCACTCATTCATTCTTTAAAGAAGCACAGTCTTTTTGAGAAAGTACCGTACCCAACATTTTTAGCGCATACAATTTGTTAGTTTATACCGTTCCATCAACACAACGCCATACATAAAGGATGATGATGCGTTGCCTTCTTCCAGTTGAACAGTTGTGTGTCTAAAAGTTCACTTTTTACAAAATTTGAAACAAAAAATTTTGTGCCCATTACTTATAGTAATTCAGATAACCCGGGCACACAACGGCTTGTCTTCGCTAAACAATTTTTAAATTAATTTTTTTTTTTGTTTAATTTCACTGTTTTATATTTTTGCGCAACACTCAGATTGAGTGCCGAGCCCATTCCTGCAGGATTGTTGCACGAAATACAGCCGTCCACCAGCAACAGCACCATGTCTGAAATGTGTGTATCCAATCTTAAACCATTTTTTAAACCCCCAAAACATTATTAAAATTTATTTTAGTATGATTTCTTGAGCAGCAATAAAAAAAATTCAGGATTCCAAGTCATTCTCAAACAAAAATGCAGAAACCACGTATTCTGAAGTCTGGTTAACGAAATAATGAATCAGAAAACTTGTTCTGATTTCCAACCTGAACGTCAACTTGGTGGTCAAGTTTTAAAAATAGACTAATTTTTGTAAAAAAGTTTTTAATGATCCGAAAAAGCCAAATTTTTGCAACAATAAATATGCATCTTGCTCTGATCTATTTTTGTGCATAACATCAAAAACTTTTGATGAGGTTGGACTAAATAACAAAAATTAGCATGTTTAATTGCTCAAGTTTTTGGAACATATAAAATCCCTAGTAATCAGAACTCCACACAACCAGAATTCTTTTTAAATTCTTCCAGAATTCTGACAACTTAAGAAGGTCAGAGATCGTCATCTGATTCTGGTATTCATAAAATTCAGTATTTCTGAGTTTACCGCACCCAGAATTTTATATAATACAATAAAATATCAGAATTTCACTGTGTACTCATAATTGTGCCTTAAATAATAGTAAATCTAAATTCGGTGAAACTATGCTAATTTTTGCGCCTTAAACAATTGACCCTGCATAAATCCGTATTTGTCGAATTCGGCCATGTCCTTAAATGTTTGATTGGGCGGCTTTTCCCCTCCGAAAAAGGCTTTGTTTATTCCATTCACTCCATAGAAGTTTGCCTGCAAATTAATTATTTAAAAATTCAAATGTTTTTTGCTGTTTTCCCCTGCCTTTGCGCAATAAGCCCATGTGCTGAAAATTGTGAAATTTTTTTGTTTTTTTTATTGAATTAATTTTTTGAGGCTTTACTTGAAATCAGCATTTGCGCACGTCGACGTCGGTGGACGTACCTGCTGTTCTCTCAAATATGCGTTCAACTGTTGGTTCCTTTTTTCTTTAGTTTTCTTCGACACGTTCAAGAAGTCGAGCTAAAATATATTTTTGTTTTCGAAAGGGTTTTTTTTTTGCCTTTTTTATTTTAATTCTTTTGGTAATTTTAATTCAGCTTTAATTTTGGTAACAGTAGAATTAACGACCAAATGTTCGAATTCGGGTCCGGGGTTCGAATTTGTCGAAACGGAGGTTGCCAGATTCGGGGATTCTACGCCCACTTTACTCGCACCAAATTTTTAAATAATATTCTCCAAAAAAAGCAGAAAATTCCAGCAATTTCCCACACATATCGTGGCGTGTCGCGTCACCTTTCCGTTGAGTACAATATCGCTGTCATTTTTCGGCGCTTCAGCAGACGCTTTGGAGCGACAAAAAGAAGTTTCGGTGTCAAGCCAACCAACAGATTTGCTTCGGCCAGGGATGTTGGGGACGTAAATGGCCTTTTTCGGTTTCAATTCTGTGCCGTTGCCATCGACCAGTCCCGGCGAGACAGAATCTTGACAAAATAATTAGTTTCTGATTTGTTAATTGGGCTGCTAAATTATTGAACAATGTTGGAGAACAATTTAGGGGAAAGAAACAAAAATTTAAAAGAATTAAAACCAAAATGCTTTGGCAAGTTTCCCGGTAAGGTCTAAAACTAAATGTTCGAAAAGGTGGAAAACCCCAAAATGTTTAGAAAAGTTGAAACAAATTCGTAAAGGTTCGGAAATAAAATTCGGTTAGCAAATACTCTGATTTTGTCTCTATACCTTGCTGAAGGTCCTCGTCTTTGCCCACATCATCGCCATGGACTGCGCCACAGAAAATGACGATCAAGAGACTAAAACACCGTTTAATAATCCCAACCGGGATCGTGAACTCGTTTAAATTTACTAATTCTAGCCCCGGAGCCATTGAAACCGAAAATCAAACCCAATTTCTAATTCTTAATCCGGAATGCGGATGGTTTTAAACAATTTCCTATTTGCCTTTACTTACACAAGTAAAGTGGTGGTCCAATCGTTCATCTTTGACGGTCAGCAGTTGGAGGTGTTGGAGCAGTATTCGGAGGATTGGCAAGAGGTTCTGAATGTCTAATTTCAATAGCATAAAGAGGGCATTAAAATTCAAAATCAAGGCGCCACCCCCTCCCCTTTTTTAATAAAAGAGGGGAAAAAGTGAAAAATGAATTAAATGGAGGGGGGGGGGGTCATCAGCGCTAATCGTCACTGATTATCTGACTGATGGCTGTTGAAGTGTCTGTCCGGTGGTTGGACAGAAATGCGTTGGGTGACGCATCCATCGTTCGTTTCGTCCCAACCCCATCGCCAGGGAATGAAAACGCAAAAAAAGTAAAATCGAAATTAAAACTCCACAATTTCCATACGGAGATTTGATGATTAATACACCTAGGTATTTGAGGATGTGAAATTTTCTCAAGCTTCCAGCAACAGGAAGGCTTTATGATTTCTAAAATTAAATTGAAAAAGTTAAAAAACTAAAAACATCTTTCACCGTACCACCGCCGAACACAATTTCGGGCAGACCAAAAATTCGGGTCGAATTTTGGATATTATTGAGTCCAAACCCCGGGTTTTTATTTGACTTGACTGGATCAGGGGTTTGGTCGGGATCCCGATTGTAGCTGGTCGGGTTTTTCAAAGTTCCACTTTTACGATTTGCCAATTTTAAGCTTTCAATTTCATCTCCCCCCCCCCCCCCCCCCAGGAAATGGCCAATGCCGGTCCAACTACAAGAAATTGATAAGTAAAAAATTTGGCAAAATTTTGAGTTGGACGCCGGCCAGGGAATGGTTCGGGCGAAGGCATTTCGCGTGGGAAACGCTGCCGGAAAATAATCAAATGTATTTCGGCAAAACATTCGAATTGATTTGCTGAAATTTTCGAATTAAAATGGCAATGGCCGTCATAACGCAATATTTTTCCGGAAAAGAATGAAGCCGAAAATGTGAACATTTCGAGCGCAAAAGTTGTGCAAAATGAACTGAAACGAGGCAGGCATTAATTTAAATTCAAATAATTTTGAATAATAAACTTTTAATCAATTAAAATTGAATTAAATTTTTGCTTATAGTATTGGAGAAAATCAAATAAAAAACAATCGAAACAATTGGCGCTGACCCAAAAAACCAAAATCCCGCATTCCGGACCAAATATTTAATCCGGCATTCCCGACACAAATGAATTTAAAATTTAGCATTTCAGACCCAAAATTTCCAAAATCCCGCATTCCGGATCCAAAATTTCCGCAAACAGGCATATTGGACCCAAAAATTTCCAAAATCCGGCATTCCAGATTCAAAAATGTACGGAAATCAGGGATCCGGTTAATCCCTGACATATATATACCTGCTTATTTTTGTAACAATTTATCGGTTGAATATTGAATATTTGGCAAAGAAAACTTTTTAAGAAGACTTTGCTCTAACACTTAATTCAGTAATAAAAAAATATCTTTTATACCAAAAAAAAAATCGCCATATTAATTGAGATAATTATCACAATTCTCTGATGAAGTCGGCAAGCCATCAGCGGGGTGAATCATCAAAATGTTTTTTGGTGCATTGGCAGTGAAAATTAACATCGCTTTACATCATTCACATTCATAGCCCTTTTTTTGAATTTACGCTCCGATCATCAAAAAGTGTTGAGATCGATTAATTCAAAAATTTTATCTCCCAAATTGGGCGTTTCGGTTCATTTGAAATTTCAAAATTTCAGTTGTGAACCGCGCATTTTCGGTTAACCGTAACTGAACCCAAACCAGAAGAAAAACCTGCGTCCAAAATACATACCGCTTCTATACCATCCGATTTGGCCTGATCTTCGGGCACTTTCGGGTATTTGAAAATTTTTGATAAAATTTGATGGCCTTTTTGCAGTGCCCACTCAAAACAAAATGGCACCGGCAGCGAGTCAAATGGCATCTTCTGCTGATTTGGCCCTGTTCAATTTGGCCACTGTATTGGTTGTTCTGCTAATCCAAAACGTCCAATTCAGCGCCTGCCAACCGAATAAATTACCGTTGTCTTCTCCAACGTCATCTAATGACGGTCCAATAATTTCTTAAGCAGACAATGTGCCATGAAGAATTGAAACAAATTTATAAAAATTCAGGTTTTAACGCCAAAGAATTGTGCCGTGCCATTGAGGGCACTGAGTTCCACGAGCAGTGCCTGCACTCGGAGGTGGTCAAACAGAAGGGCTTCATCCCCAGGCATTTGCGTCCGCCATGGCTGAACTCCTCGCTGTTTGAGGACAATCAATTGCCGGAGGAAAAGGCGTTGGCCAACGGATGTTACGGCTGTTACAAGGGCTCAACGGCAAGCAACGGCGTCAACCCGGACGAGGAGTACTGCGCGTGTGCGGTATAAATTCTGTGCTAAATTTGCAATGTAAAAATAGAAAACAATTTGTCGTCTTTTTATTTTGTTAATTATAATTATGAAACGCAAATTTTACAAAAAAATGAATAATAAAAATTATGTCTAAAATAATGACAGCCAATTTTGAAAGGTTATAACCTTTTTTCAAACTCAACCAAATCACACAACAAAAGCGCCCAGTGAAAGCACAAAGTTTTTAAAAGCTTTTGTTAAGCCAAGGCTAAACAATATTTTTTTTTGTTGATTTAATTGAGTTTAAAAAGAGTTGAAGCCTTTCAAAATTTGCTGGCACTGAAAAATCTTTGCAAAAAAAAGATTGATTTAAGTATAAAAATGGAACTCCAAATAAAAAGTTTGGCAAAATTTTTGGCACTTTCAACTTGGACGGCTCAACTTGTCTGCAGGATTTTCACAAAATGGCATTGGTAAAATAAATTAATTTTTTTTAAATTTTTAATTTTTTCCCGTAGATGCCAACTTGCGGAAATGAATATTACGACTACGTGAAGCATTGTGCCATGGCCTGTCCTTTTTTAATAAATTTAGACCAAATTTCTTTTTAGGTCCATTTCTATAAAAACGAGCCTGAAACGGAGCCGGATGACTTCAAAGACCGTAAAATAATAATAATAAAAGCTAAATTTAATATTTAAAAATATATAACATTATTATTTAAGGCACTCTCGTGCTTCTCGATGGGTGCATTACGGGTGTAAGCCATAATTGCACGGCCAAAGTCACAATTCAGTATGGGAAGACGCCAACGAATTGTAATGGAGAAAACATAACAGTTTTTGAGAGCACGTGAGTAACCTGGTGATTAGAAAGCTTTTAGGGGCGGGGAATCCCCCCCCCCCCATGACCACTAGGGATGCTCGAGATTCTCGGTTCTCGAGTGGAGAATTTCTTGTTTTGTTTTTTGTGTCTCGGTCTCGGGTTCACTGGTAAAGATGGCATTTTTGGTGAGAAATCATTAAAGAACTGTGGTGGTCCTCCAATGGTTTTTTTTTCAAATTTTCCCTTTGGGCCCCCCATAAATACGTGCCTGCAATGTCTTCAGTGGGCAAGCATAAAATTTTCAATAAATTGACAAAAGCTTTTGAATTTAATTTTCTTAAAAATAATGGTGATTTTCCGCATTTTATGATACTAAAATAATTAAGAACATTTAACTTTGACCAAAGCTAGAAATTTTGATATTCACATTTTGCTGGGCAAAAAAAGGAAATTTTGAAGGTTTCTGATTCCTAAAATTTTTTATTTGATATTTTTATAAAATTTTGAAAAACGTAAAAAGTATACATTTACAATTATAATAAAGATTGAAGAAGTTTGAAGGGTTTTACGCATAAAATGACTGGATTTGGTTAGTTTTAGCCCATTTTTTAGGCAATATTTTGACACTTTTTGGGAGAAATTACATAAAAATATTCGGAAAATATTCGGGTTTTTAGGGCCGGGCGGGCTTTTTTCCGGGCTTTCTACAAAGCACCGGGCGGGCTTTGCCGGGCGAATATTTTTTGGTTTTTCGTCCGGGCGGGCTTTAGCCTGGATCGAATATTTCCTAGTCGGGCGCCCGCCCGTTGCCCGCCCGACCCGGGCGCCCGTCCGAACCCTAACGGGGAGTGCAGAAGATCCCCAAAATAAAACAATTTAATAAAAATTGTTCTAATTTTAGCATTCATTTAAAAGAATCTTCCGGGAAAGGTATGTTTTGTCAATTAGTTATTTTCTTATTAAAAACAAAAAAATACATTTCAATATGTTCAAACTCTGATTTCTAATCCAAAGAGGTGCCCGCATTAAAAATGCCATCCCTAGACATCGGCGCCGCTTCAACGTTCACATTCCCTGTGGAGTTGAGACGCCAGAGCTGTCGCAGTCCTTTGATTCAAATTTTCGAATTTGGGGAACTCCCCTATTATGACTACATAATGATCATCATAAGCGGCGAGTGCGTTCACAAATTCCCACATAAATTTCACGCACCAAAAACATTTTACTTTTCAAGTTTTGGAACAAAAAGCTTCAGTCTGCCATCGATCGATATCTTCAGGGTTAGTAATGATTAGGGCTGGGATTTTTGACTAAACCCCCCCAAAAAAAAATGCAAAAATTGATTAAAAATGTGCTAAAACGGACCAAATCCATGTGAAACCGTTCAAAATATGTCAATTTATCTTTAATTATTTTCCTTTTACAATTGTAAATCAGGGTTGCCGCGGGTTACCCGAAACCCGAGAGCCGAAACCCGGTCTTTTTTTCAAGAAACCCGACCCGAGGTTTTTGGGTCGGGTTTTGGGGTTGAGGGAGGGGGGGGGGGGGGGGGGGGGGGGGGGGGTCGGAGGTGCCGATATGCGCCGCCGAGAAAATTTTGAATTTTTGGTTAAGGAAATTGGTCCAAAAACTGCTGCCCGATTTTTCGTTAAGGGGATGGGCTACTACATATTAAGTAAAGAATTCGCTTCGAAATTTTCTCATTGAAATCCTCCAAACCCAATAAAATAAAAATATAATAACAGTGATGGTCATATGTTTAGGAATTTTTCCTTCCACTATTTGAAATGAATATAAAATTTTTCCCTTCCCATTCCTAAAAAGCTTCAAAAAATTGCCATATTTTAAAATTTGGTTGCAAATCTTTCTACAAATTGAGTCATAAATTCAAAATTTTCGCGACGGCGCCTATAGGCACCGCCGATCCCCTCCCCCAGAAGAAAGCAGAATTCTCAAAAAAAGGAGGCTGGTTATAATTTTGATTTTTGATTATATTTTGAAGAAAAAAATTTTCAATCTGAAGACCCGAAACCCGATGAGCCAAAACCCGGCTTTTTTCTCGACCCGAGTCCCGAAACTCGACCCGACATTTTTCTCAACCCGCGGCAACCCTGTTGTAAATGTATTTTAGGTGTTTTTACTGCATTTTTCTTAAAAATTTTTGGAAAACACAAAAAAACATGAAAGTCCCATAGTAGTGTATGGGCGATCAATGGTGGAAGCATCTCAATTAAAATGCAAAATGATTAAATTTTGGACAATGATTTATTTGCTGCAGGGCCGCGTGCAGGAAATGCGCGGACTGCATTTGGATCTTCGAGAGGAAGTCGCCGCCGTTCAGTGGCGCGACCCATTTAGTGCTTATGATTATGTCCAACATAATGACCTTAGCTGGCAACCGACCGACTTGAAGCTCATCAATGATTATGGGATGCCGAATCAGGAACTTATGTTCCCGCACTTTACCATGAAATGTAAGTGCCGCGTTCACAAGAATTTATTGGCACTTTTTGAGTCACACACATGTTTTGGTCATTTAAATTAGCGCAGAGTAGAGCGGCATTTGGATAAGAAACCACAGGATCCGGATTGGTTTTTTGGTAAAAATGGAGTTACGGTGTTGACTCCAAAACCTTCAAATCATATGTCAATCGGCTACTGGTCCGAGTGCCGAATGGTCCGAGTACCGAATGATCCGAGTACCGAATAGTGCAAATACAGTCCGAGTGCCGAAAACAACAAAAAATATCCGAGTGCCGAACGTCCCAGTGCCGAAAAGTCTGAGTGCCGAATAGTGCGAAAAATATCCGAGTGCCGAATAAAACAAATTTAAGCCGAAGGTAGAATAAAATAAATTCAGGTTGAAGGTCGAATTAAATCCTATGGTAAAAGAGCGTACTGTTTTAAACATTTTATAACACCGATAAACTTTTATCAATAAATTAGGGTTAAGCCCCGACATGGCCAACCCCGACCCCGACTTTCCCGCAGGGGACTTTCCCGCCCCCGAAGAGTCGGGGAAGGTCAACATTGATTTTCGAAAAATTGTTCGAATTCGGGTGCGGGGTTTGAAAAAATTCATTTGTATAAAAAGTAGGGTAAGAATCTGAATTGATCCGTACACTCAAAAAAAAATAGAAGTCGACACTCAGATATTTTTGCAATATTCGACACTCGAACCATTCGAAACTCAGAATTTCGACACTAGGACATTTTTTATACTGTTCGGTACTCAGACAGTATTTGTTCTATTCGGCACTCAGACTTTTCGGCACTGGGACGTTCGGCACTCGGATATTTTTTGTTCTATTCGGCACTCGGACCATTCGGCACTCGGAGAGTGCCAATCGACTCCACTCTAAGATGCGATGACGGAGCAAGTAGTGGGGCGAGACGGAGGCTACTTGCTCCGTCATCGTATGATCGCTATTGGCGGGCCGTTACACGGCCTTTCATTTTATTATATCCGGCTTTCGTTACTTAAAAGTCGTTTTTTTCCTAAATTTTCAAAAATTTAAACCGGTTCAAAAACCCTTTTAAATTCTCAATTTTTATTTTCTATTGACAAATCCGTATTAGTTCATTTTTATTAAAAAAATTCCAAAAATGTTGACCAAAAGGGTCCCCCCTAAGGTTTTTGGCCAACTTTGAGGGGCAATAACTTTTAGCCGGGTTTTTAGTCGGTATCGGGACTTAAAGAAAAATCACGATTGGTTGGCCAGAAATCCGCGAAAACCCAAAACGGAATAACTCTCACAATCCCGTTATACTTTGAGTTATAATAAAATTTTCCGTTTTTATGATTTGTTAATTGCTTTATTAGCCATTGGCCACGTGAATTTCTCTGTGGACATAATGAAGATGTATTACAATCACAACGAGAAGAAGGCGGTGTCGCCCCTTTCGGCGGCCATTGCACTGTCCATGGCTTACATTGGTGCACGAGGCCAAACAGCGGTTGAACTTGGCAAAGTGTTGGCGGCGGGCGGTATTTTGAGCATTTGAATTTGTCAATTAAACAATTTTTGCCGTGCCAGATTCGTCCGGTCCGTCGTTGCGCGACAATTACGGCAAATTCTTGCAAGAAAATGGGTCAGCACAAACGGACGCTAATTTCACGCTGAAGATTTCCAAAAAATTATATTTGGCGGACTCTGTCAAAGTATTGGATGAGTTCAAATCGGTCATCAGAACGCGTTTTGGGGAGGACAGTTTCGAGTCGATTGATTTTGGCCAACAAATTGAAGTTGCCGATGTAAACACAAATAAGGCTATGAATTGAATTAATTATGCCAATTTTTGCAGAAAATCAATGGCTTTCTTGACAAAGCATCGCCGGGTGGCAAAAGCATTGAATCGATTGTACCGCAATCTCTGAACCCGTCGGACACAAAGCAAAACTATTTAAACTAAAAAAATGTGCTTTTACAAATCCATTTTTTGTTAGGTTGGTGCTCGTCAGTGCAATTCATTTTCAAGCAAAGTGGCTTCGTCCGTTCGATCCGCGGCATACCGAAAAGAAAGAATTCCTTTCAAAAAATGGCCAGTACCGCGAAGTATTTATTTTACTTTTAATATTTAAATTAAAATAAAATTAAAAAAGGAAAATTAATCTGTTCAATTCTTAAACATTTTTGTCTAAAAATACTTTCTTTAGCTGGATATGATGTTCCAAATAGGCCAATTCATGTACATGGAGACGGAAGATGTATGTACCAAAAGAAAATAATTGTGCCATTTAAACGAAAAAATTCAGTTTGAGTTGCTCGGTGTGCCGTATGTTGTCGAAAAAGCGCATTTTGTCATTATGTTGCCGAAGTCGAAGCGGCACTGGGATTATGTTTTCCAAAAGTTTAACGGCGGAAATTTGGTGGAATTTCTCAAAAAGTCGACAATGAAAGAGCTCAGGGTGGGAAACGACTCAATCCGGGCCCCTCGGGGGCTCGAGGGTCGGGGTTGGCCATGTCGGGGATGGGGTCGGGGGTTAAAGTTGGAGGCCAAGGTTAACTTAAAGGATAAAATATTCACTGCAATTTCCTCGCCATTTTAGGTCATTTTGCCAAAGTTCAAAATTGTATCATTGCATCAAAATTTGGAAGAAACATTGCTGTTGCTTGGCATCAAACGCGCATTCCGTCCAAGCAAGGCCGACTTTTCTGGCATAAATCACACTTTGTACATCAACAAAGTGATTCAAAAAGCGCATTTTTCGGTACGTAATAAATTAAAGTGAATTCTTTTAGTGCTATAAGCCGGTCGGGGCAACTTGGGTCAAGAATTAATCATCGGGGCCAACTTGGCACCAAGAATTTTAAATCATTGGGCCAATTGGCACAAAGAATTTTAAATCATTGGGTCAATTGGCACCAAGAATTTTAAATCATTGGGTCAATTAGCACAAAGAATTTTAAATCATTGGGGTCAATTGGCACCAAGAATTTTAAATCATTGGGTCAATTGGCACAAAGAATTTTAAATCATTGGGGTCAATTGGCACCAAGAATTTTAAATCATTGGGTCAATTGGCACCAAGAATTTTAAATCATTGGGTCAATTGACACAAAGAATTTTAAATCATTGGGTCAATTGGCACAAAGAATTTTAAATCATTGGGTCAATTGGCACAAAGAATTTTAAATCATTGGGTCAATTGGCACAAAGAATTTTAAATCATTGGGTCAATTGGCACAAAGAATTTTAAATCATTGGGTCAATTGGCACCAAGAATTTTAAATCATTGGGTCAATTGACACAAAGAATTTTAAATCATTGGGTCAATTGGCACAAAGAATTTTAAATCATTGGGTCAATTGGCACAAAGAATTTTAAATCATTGGGTCAATTGGCACCAAGAATTTTAAATCATTGGGTCAATTGGCACAAAGAATTTTAAATCATTGGGTCAATTGGCACAAAGAATTTTAAATCATTGGGTCAATTGGCACAAAGAATTTTAAATCATTGGGTCAATTGGCACAAAGAATTTTAAATCATTGGGTCAATTGGCACAAAGAATTTTAAATCATTGGGTCAATTGGCACAAAGAATTTTAAATCATTGGGTCAATTGGCACAAAGAATTTTAAATCATTGGGTCAATTGGCACAAAGAATTTTAAATCATTGGGTCAATTGGCACAAAGAATTTTAAATCATTGGGGTCAACTTGGCACAAAGAATTTTAAATCATTGGGGTCAACTTGGCACAAAGAATTTTAAATCATCGGGGTCAACATGGCGCTAAATTTATTTATTTTTAATTTGCAGATCGATGAGGACGGCACAGCGACGTCTCCTTCAACAGCTGCGGATTCGAAGAGTATTGGCAGCTTTTTCGGATTGCCACAACTTTCCTTAGCCCCAACCTTCCAAGCCGACCATTCGTTCGCCTTTTTCGTTACCCTCCAAAAAAAGCACGTCATATTCAGCGGCATTTTCATTGGCGAATAATGAAAGAAAGCAAACAAATGATTTTTCTATTTGGCAATATTTAAGCACATTTTTTTTTTATGTTTGAATTTCGAAATTTTTTGTGCCTTTTCGCCTTATCGAAATTTTTTGAGTGGATTAGAATAGAGATTAATCGTAATCCTTTTATGTTGTTCGCCGCTTTTCGGTCCCCGACCCTCGGGGGCGGGAAAGTCGGGGGACGGAGTCGGGGAAGACCCATTTTGGGGTTCGGGTACCAACCCTATTTTAATAACAACTCACAGCGTGGTATCCGTGGAAAAGGAATGTCGCGAAAAAGTGTGAACGTGGAGAAAGATGCGGTTATTCGTGGCATTTACCGCGACTGCGAGCAGCATAGGTTTTGGCTTATGTCGGCATGATCAAAGGCCGCTCGGTTTTGGTACCCGCTCGGTTTCGGGGGCATATGCTGTTAACGCGTCAATCGACCGTGTTTCGCTTACTTCAGGGAGATTGCTTATCGAGTTCTAGGACCAATTTGACGGATAGATCACAAAACCAATTAACGCGCAATTCAACATCCACTGTCCGATTGTTCTCACTGAACTCTACCCACATCTGCACTAATTCTTCTCGACTCTTAAAATTTGCGGTATTCTTTGAAGTGCTCTCGGTCTCGGAGTTAAGTCTCAGTCTCGAGCATCACTAGCGGATTTGGTTCCTTTGAAGAAACCCATCCCAGCCAGAGAGAGCAATTTTGGACTCACTCCATGAATGGGGGGTTTTTCAGGGAATTAATTTTATTTTTAGCTACAACTTAAAAAACGGATTCTTGCACCATCCAATCAAAAAACGACACGGACAAAAAGGGAACACAATTTCTCTGACTTTCCGAATCGAAATTTTTTTGAAACGAACACATGACAAAAAAAATTAAATTAATTTTAGTCGTTTTTTATAATCATTTACAAACATTTTTTCCTACGGCGCCTATTGGCACTAGAGTGTGGCAAAATCAAATTTGCGGATCCTGTTGCAGGATTGGGATTCAAAATTTTTTGCAGGACAGGATCCTGCAGGATTAATCCTGCAAATCCTGCAATCCTGCAAATCCTGCAAAAGCCCAAAAAGTGCAGCCGGTTTTTCCCAAAAATCCGATCAAATTTATAAAAGTATGGAGAATCCGGCATTCCGGACATTCTTGGGTCCAAAATGTCGTTCCCCATTTGTCAACCCAGACTCAAACGAGCCCTAAATGATGGCATCATCGAGCGACAATTTCAATCTTTTTTACTTATTTCTCCCAAGTAAGTCGGTGGCCTAGTGGTTTGTCTTTTTGGTGAGTCTCATGTTATGTGTTGGGTTCGAACCCGCATGAGTGCAAGCACTTAATTATTGGTTAAGGAAGATATTTTTGAATAACAAAAAAACATTGTTTTACCTTGAACATAACAAAAAAAAAGTTTCTCCCTTGCAAAGTCACGGTTGACGAAGGAGGACATTTCAGTACAAAAGGGTAGGACAGTACCGGTTAAACGGTTACGAAACCTGTATCAAAAACCGGATATTTTGTGAAATTAACCGGTTACGAAAACCGGGTCTTCAAAATCCCGGTTAACCGAAAACCGGGTACCCAAATCGGCGGTTTGAGCACCCCTAGTTGTTGGATTTTTTTTGCTAATTTTAAACGGTTTTTAACTTTTAAATATAGCATTACGTTATGCCAATATAAAATTAGATGACATTATATTCACACACACAAGATATTTTCTAGTCTCTACATGCTGAACTTTAGTTTTTTGTTTCTTTTCTATAAATCAATAACCTTGTAGTAAATGCAAGTTGATCAATCATTTGAAGGTAAAAGGACATGAGGAAGAACGAAAGAGCTATGAAGAAGTGATACGAAAACGGTAAGATCGTTTATGCCCACTGTGGTTATTTTATCCGTTTTTAGTTTAATAAATTGACTTAATTTTTCGCAGAGCGGCAATCGGATCAGCAATAAGTACTTGATGAACAATTAGTCCGTATAGAGCAGTCCGGCAAATTATTCATTGTATTTTTTGATGATGAGGATGTGCAAAATAGAACAAAAAAAGCATATCCCGGATTGCAGGTTTTCCTATTTTAGTCGCCCTTATGATTAAAAATCTGCTGATCCGGTTGCGCATTAAGTTTCTGCACTTTTGGGACTTTCAACAGCGAGCGCCTGGCTACCCACCGCCGGAGGGAGCATGGGCAACAATCATTCCTGAACCGCCCTGGCCAAGTTACGGGTTTGCGCGTACATGACAAAAAATGCCAGGGCAGAGGAGATTGAAGAGAATTGGTAATTAAATTTTTTTAAATCCAAATAATTATTATAAGGTAAAACGATGCGTGTCAGCGTGCGCCTCGCAAAGAATCAAAAGCGGCGGGCCCAAATTGCCTTTATTAACATTTTGCTAATGGCAGTCGGGTAAAAGCAATTTAGTGTTGACCAGATGAGTTACCTAAGTCATTGTCAAGATTTGCAAACAAATCTTAATCAAAAGTGAACTGAATATTTTTATTTTAAACTAGGGTGGCACGGTACCGGGACTTTTGGGAAAAACCGGGACCGGGACTTGCCGGGACCAGAAAAACCGGGACCGGGACCAAGATTTTCAACCGGGACCGGGACCAACCGGGACTTTTCAAGGGAGAAAATTTTTTCTTTGTAATGTTCAATGGTAAAACAAAAAAAATTTGTTGTTATTCAAAAATATCTTCCTTATATGAATTTGTTTCGGAATTTCAGGGAAAAACTGGTTTGCATGAGAGTGGAGGATGCCCGGCGGTGCCGAAAGGCGCCGCCGGAGAAATTTTTGCAAAAATTGGCAATCTTTGTTAAGAAAATTGAAGCAAAAATTCAGAAAGACGTGATGAATTTATTTCAAAAATTCTTGTATTTATTCTTTTTTTGCGCGCTTTTATTAAAAAATATTAGAATATTTATTTTAAAAATATTATTAATGAGGGGATGCCTATTTGAGTAACGGGAAAATCAATAAATAAGTGCTTGCACTCAAGCGGGTTCGAACCCAACACATAACATGAGACTCACCGAAAAGATAAACCACTAGGCCATCGACTTACTAATGGAACATAAGTAAAAAAGATTGAAATTGTCGCTCGATGATGCCATCATTAGGGGTGTAAATTTAGTCCCGGTTGGTCCCGGTCCCGGCGGGACAACCGGGACCGGGACTTTCAGATTTTAAAAAGTCCCGTCCCGACCGGGACCGGGACCTGAAAAAACCGGGAAATCCCGTCCCGGTCCCGGTACCGGTCCCGTGCCACCCTATTTTAAACTGTTTTTTGTTAAAATAATCAAGTTAAACCATGTTTGTTCATATGCACTACTATAAATCATTGTTTATGAAGCTCATCTGATCAAAAAGCTATATAATTATTAGTTGTTTTTGTTTAAAGGCGGCAATGAAAGGGCCCAAATCGCGGCAGCTAGAGTATGGAAAGCGTGAGGGCAACGCATTGAACATGCGCCTGGATGCCGCAATCCTATCTTTTGCCACGGGCAGACGGGTACGCAAAGACATGGCTATCACTGGAGACGTGAGTGCCGCTGGAAGTCGCCGTCGGCGAAATCGCGGAAAAGATTATCGGCGCGAAGAAGGCAGGGAATGCGCACTTTTCTGTTGCCGATGGAACAGAAAAGATTACAATTCGATGAAGAAAGAGGACAAGCAGGGGACGAAGGTGCATTTCATCTACAAATGCAGCGATCTATGAAAAATGATAGAATAAATGTCATTGTATATTGTAGTTGTTTGTTATCATGTGTTTGTTGTAAATAATGTTTTTGCGAAACCAATAAAAAATAATCTAGATCTTATAATTAGGGTGGGGATTTTTAGGCTTGAAAAATCTCGAAATAGGCGAGAAAAAAATGCCAAAATAGGCTCCAAATGCATAACTCGTCAAAACATGCAGAAAAAATACGCTTAAGCCTAAAAATCCCCACCCGACTTATAATAATCTGCTCGTAAATTCTTAAAATGATCGCAAATATTTTAAATGATTTAAGAAAAATATCCTTATGTGATCAAAAAAACCACTCGTAAAAAGTTTGATTAAAATAGAAATATTTCCTTATCGTGCATCTGAACTGCTCGTCTAGGCCATATGCCCAGTTGGATGCTCCCACAAATGCAATCACCACCAGGGATGTGCTCTGTTCTGTTCTTTTATCAGAATTTCTGGTGATTTTTGGCACCAGAATTCTGATTTCTGGTTTTTTAGAGAAAAAACCAGAAAAAAACCCAGAAATTCTATTAAAATTTTTATTTACAACAGCATTTACAAATAGCCATTTTTGCTAAATTATTCATTCTTGAGCTAATTTTCTTAACAAATTATCATCAAAAAAATTTTACCGGCGGCGCCTATCGGCACCGCCGACCCCTCTCATTTCTAAAAAACATTAAAAAAAAGTGCCGATTTTTTAAATTTTGGTTGAAAATCTGTTAACAAATCCGGCGCCTATCGGCACCGTCGACCCACTTGCACCCCCAAAAGAAACAGAATTCGCAAAAAAATTTGCATTTTTAAAAAATTTAAAAAATCGAAAAAATTTTCGAAATTTTTAGAAATTTTTGCTACCAAAAGTGATCTTTGATTACAATGAAGTTGACGGCGAGCGAAAGAAGCCGAACACTGACTGAAGGCGAAAGGTCAAGAAAAAAGTTCACGGCTCGTCGGTGGTGAACTAAATTGATGGCAAGGTTACCATATTTATATGCTATTTTCCATATTTTGGGGTCCGTACAATATTTTTTGCCATCTTTTTACGTTTTGCCATATTTTTGCGACTTTTAACAATGTGACCACTTTTTGAAAATTTTGTTCAAATCCTTAACAAAAATTATTAAATTGTTGAACATTTTCCCGTCGGTGCCTACCGGCACCGCCGACTTTTCTCTTCTCCTAGAAAAGCAGAATTTGCAAATTTTTGATAAAATTCTGCACCCCAAAAGATATGGAATAAGGCTATCATTCCTCTTAATCAGGCGAGTGAAGTTTCTGCTTGTTAATCCATTTCTGTGGTTATGGCGTCCCCATAAACGTCTGATCGTTCCAAGAATGCTTATTAGTCTCGGAGTCAATTTTATTTCTTAAATGCTCCCAATCCGTGAATATCAATCAAATAATATGCATTAACATTATTTGTTGTGAACATAAATGTGCGTGAATAGACAACACTCGGCCTAGGCCAAACTATATTTTTTAATTTAAGAATAAAATTATAAGCACGCGCCACTGAACGGCGGCAGCTTCCCCTTGAAGATCCAAATGCAGTCCCCGCATTTCCATCACGCGGCCCTGCAGCAAATAAATAATTGTGCAAAATTTATTATTAACAAACGCATTCTGAAACAGTTTAAGGGTCGATTATTTGCATAAATGTGTAACAAAATTCAATAAAAACATCAATTTATACACTGCTAGGGCTGGGATTTGATTGTTTTTTGCGTTTACCGAAATTTTTTTTATAAAAATGCAATAAAAACAAAAAATGAATCCTATAATTACATTTACAATTGTAAAAGGAAATAATAAAGATAGATTGACAAAATTTGAAGGTTCTCACGTGTATTTTGTCCGTTTTAGCACATTTTTAATATATTTTGGCACTTTTTGGGTTTTTAGTCAAAATAAATCCCAGCCCTGATCATTACTAACCAGGGGTGGGTCGAAAGCAAAAATTTTTCGAAAGGAACAAAGATATATCTTTAAAAAAACTATTTTTTTTGCGGGCATTTAATTAAAAAAATTTTATTATTGAGAAAAAATAGGTATGTGCGTAAAGGCAAAACGATAAATAAATGCTTGCAGATTGAAATTGTCACTCGATGATGACATCATTAGGGGTGTACATTTAGTCCCGGTTGGTCCCGGTCCCGGCGGGACCAAATAACCGGGGACCGGGACTTTTAGTTTTCAAAAATCCAGTCCCGACCGGGACCGGGACCTGAAAAAACCCGGGAAATTCCGTCCCGTCCCGGAACCGGTCCCGTCCAACCCTAGTATAAAATGACTAAAATTTAATTTAATTTTTTTGGCCATCTGATCGTTTCAAAGAAAAATTTCGATGTGGAAAGTCAGAGAAATTGTGTTCCCTTTTCGTCCGTGTCGTTTTTTGATTGGATGCTGCAAGAATTCGTTGCTACTATTATTAATCCATTAACGAATTATTATAAAAGTTGAGCAAAAACTAAAATTAAATTGCCTGAAAAAGCCCCCATTCATGGAGTGAGTCAGAAATTGCTCTCTCTGGCTGGGATGGGTCTCTTCAAAGGAACCCAATCTGCTAGTGATGCTTGAGACTGAAACTTAACTCCAAGACTCGAGACCGAGAGCACTTCAAAGAAAACCGAAAAATCGGCGAACAACATAAAAGGATTGACGATTGTAAGCTCTATTCTAATCTACTCAAAGAAAATTCAATGAGTCGAAAAGGCAAGAAAATTTCGAAATTCAAACATTAAAAATAAAAAAATGTGTTTAAATCGATTGCCAAATAGAAAATCATTTTTTGCTTCCTTTCATTGTTCGTCAATGAAAACGCCGCTGAATATGACATGCTTTTTGTGGAGGGTGACGAAAAAGGCGAACGAATGGTCGGGTTGAAAGGTTGGGGCTAGCATACGGCCCCTGGGCGTTCTTTCCATACAATTTGATGATGATGATCTCTGATGTTCTGATTAGGGTAGGACGGGACCGGGACTTTTGGTGAAAACCGGGATTCTGATGCGTACAGTTTTAGCAGAAATAAATGTTAGTCCAAAGATTATTATTTCTTTTGTTATGCTCTTTAAAGTCCAAAAAGGAATGGTTGCCCCATCAGTCACAAAATTATTTATTGCACAGATAAGCCTAATTTGTAAGAGTCCACTAGGGGTAGGTCATCACTAGGGCCCAGATCGATATGCACCTAAAAAAAAGGCCAAAATATGCCACAAATGTATGCACCGGAAAATGGAACTTTTACTGCACTACCGATTTACCGTTACCGGTGTTTTGGGCCACGAACGGTAAAAAACCGGTAGCGCTAATTACACTTTTTTGTGTTTTTACTGGCTGTTTTGGCACTTTGTGGTGGGTGCTTTTAGTTCCAATTTTGGGGTTTTAGTGCCTGAAAATCCGAGCCCTTACCATCACTTACCGTAAATGTTTTTTTATCAACTTATTTTTTGTCCAAATTTTGTGTCGATACACACCCGTCGTTTTCCTTTAATTTGTGAATGTTTTGCGCAAATTTATTCAATTGCTGATTAATGAATAAAATATTTAATAAAATTTAATTCAAAAAATGAATAAAATGAATCATTTTGAATAGTGCGAAATAAAATGAGCTGTCCAAGCAACTTTTGTTGTCCATGCGATTGCATTCAAAACTAACAAAATTAAGCTTCGATCAAATCCGCCCGGCAAAATGCGAATCGGCTCCAATTTGTCCACGGAATGCGTCAAAAAGTAAATGATCGGAAATTGGAGGCGAGCTTCGTCTGACTAATTTTGAAAGAAAGATAAATTTATTTTATAGCGCTTAATTTTGATTAATTATTATTAGGACTCAAATTTATACGCATAATTTTGTATTTTGCCTAATAATTTTGTAAACGAGATATTTGCTAACATTTTCTCTAGTTATAAGAAATAAATACTAATTATGGGCTTCTCTCATAATAACGTATTTGCAAAAAATACATAAAATATGAACTCTAATTTTTTATAAATAATGTAAAAACAATTTTACACATTTATAATATTTTGCCTAGATTGTCTAATATCGTTTTCCATTTTCTCGTTCATTATCCAATTTTAATGCATTTTGAGCTAAAAACAGGGTTTAAATATATTTAAATTTTATTTGATTAACTTTTCAGTTTCTCACATTTTCTCTCAAATGTTTGCTCAAGAAAAATTATACAAAAAAACTAAATTCCCTGAATAAGCCCCAATTCATGGAATAAGTCCGAGATTGATCTCTCTGGCTGGGATGGGTCTCCGCAAAAGGAACCAAATCCGCTAGTGATGCTCGAGACTAAACTTAACCCCGAGACTCGAGACCGAGAGCACCTCAAAGAATCCGTAAATTTTAAAACTCGAGAAAAAAAAAACACTAGTTTAATTATCAAATAAACTTACAAAAAATATTTGAATTATGCTCTTTTTAACGAACATTAACCTAAAAAAACATCAATTTCCACTGAATCATTCGCCGATTTGCCGATGACGGACGGAGGGGCGGGCATTGGAGTAAAGCGCTTTCAGTGCACAAATACAAAATTATGTTAAACAGCTTTTTCATTTCACATTTTCATTCGCCATAAATTTTATCAACACGACCATTCAGTTTCGAGCAGAACCAATGAACTCAATCATTTAATTTATTAGAAATTTTGCATTAGTCTTAAAATTGTAGAATATTTCCCGGACAATTAGATTAGACTAGACAAATATATTTCTAAGGCCATGGAATCCGTTGCGATTTTGCTAGCATTTGCAATCATCATCAACTTGGGACCTTCCACCGGTGCCATTTTTGTCTAATATTTGCATTTTAAAAGTAAATTAAAAATTCAAAGGATTCAAATGCAAAAGTGGTGCAGCACTTGCAGCCAAGGACAGCATGAATTTGGTCGAAACTACCAAATTTGCAGAATGCCCCGAGCAGGGTGACCATAATACCTTATTTTATCAGGTTTTTCCTGATTTTTGGGTGTTTTCCTAATTTTTTCCTGATTTTCCATTGTTGTCTGATTTTACCTGATTTTTCGGAGTTTTGCTGGTTTTATCCTGATTTTTCAAAAAATTTGCAGATTTTCAGTGAAATGGCCAATTTTCTTAACAAATATCGTTAAAATCTTCAAAAAAAAAATTTTCCCGGCGGCGCCTATCGGCGCCACCGGACCTCTCCCATTCTTAAAAAGCTTCAAAAATCCACAATTTTTTTTAAATTTTAGTCGCAAATGCCTTAACAAATTGAGTCAAAAATTCAAAATTTTCTCGGCGGCGCATATCGGCACCTCCGACCCTCTCCCCCCCCCCCCCCCCCTAAAGCAAAATTCGAACGAAAATCGGCAAACTTTTCGAAATTTTGCATTATTTTCCTAACAAAAACTTTAAAATTATAAAAAAAATTCCCGACTCAAACATGACGAGAAATACAACAAATTTTGGCATTAATTTCGTATTTTTTGACGCATAAAAATCGTTCCTGATTTTTGCATAGCCTGATCCTGATTTTTCAGATGCTAATCCTGATTTTTGGGTTTTACAGGTGGTCACCCTGGCCCCGAGGTCGCTCACTATTGTGTGGCCATAGCTTGCAAACGGGGTAAGCGCCGAAAAGTTTAAAATCAAATCAATTAATTTTGGTCAGTAAAAATAAAAACATTTGAGCGTAATAACTCGCTTATTTTGTGTAATATGTAAAAACACCCCAAAATGATTTGTTCGCCCAAATGAGCGAGGTTTAAAATGTTCAGTGCTTTTGGATTACAAACTTTCAGCGAATTTGGAGATTGCGGCAATTGTTTGGACTTGCACCGACAAAAATGACAATAAAAATTGTTCTGCAAAAGCTAAGCCCATGGTTGAGAACCTTGCACAGGAAACTTTCATTTCATGCAACTGCACCTTTGGTGAAAAGGACAAAGATTGGAATAATGACGGTATTATTTTAGCAAAAAGTGACGAGCAATTTCAACATTTTTTGTTTGGTTACCTACTTTTTAATTATTTTATTTTTAAAAGAGTTGGTGTGCAAAAGAGGTCAATTCGATGCGAAAGGAAATGGACGCACTTATACTCAATTGTGCAAAAAAGGCTCAACCTATTGCTTTGCCGCAAAGTGTGCGAAAGGTTTTCAAAAAATAAAAATAAAAAATAAATTTTAAATCGATTTAGAAGGACGTCATTATGACACATGGGGATGCACAAATGTCAAAAATTGCTCTGTAATAAGCAAGGAATTTAAGGCACATTGCAATTGCTCGTTTGGAGAATGGATGGTCGAACTCGGGAATCAAAATCTGATCATTCCCTCGTTTTTGAACACAACTGATTCGGCCAAAAATTGGAGAACCGGAAAGGACTTGAATGAGAAGGAAACTCAAGATGTGCCGCTACAGATAAGCCCGGAAGGGCGAATGTAAGTCATCCCCTGACTATGAGTTCCTTTCATTTTAAGAATTTCTTTGTGTTTAAGTGTCATCCATGCAAAATCCATCCATAAAATTGCTGATGAAGGCGGAGTTGTGCCCGACGTGATCAAGCTGTACTTCAACGGAAGCACTAATGATGAGTCGCGCAAAATGATTTTGAACATCTGCGTTCCGAATGTCGCTGGTTCTAGAGAAAAGTGCAAAGATGGGTAAACAAAGCAGTTCATAATTAATTGTTTTGTATTTTTCAAATTAATATAATTTAGGTTGATTCTCTGCTTTGTCGGACAGATGGACCCAGCGAATGCGCCAGTGATAACGCAATTCCAATTGAAAAATTATTTTGAAAACAACGAAATTGCCACCAAATGCAAGAATGCGCAGGCGGCGCAGGCGAACTGGACTGAGTTTGAGGGCAAAAAGCTTCATGGCTTCCAAATTGCGCATGTTGGGGACAAATTGATGCTGTCCTCGTCGACCAGCCTGGAAACGTATGCACATTCACGCGTCATTAACTCTTGGATTTTGGGCCGACATATGCTCGCCTTTGGGTTCAGCAAAACCCCCGGAGGGTTAAGGCGTTAGTTGTCTCGAAGACAAGCAATTGTTTTGCTGGATTTGATCACTCATATTTAAAAGTGACTTACTTTGCCACATATTTTTTCTTAAAGGTCTCTGAGATCCCTGACTAAAAGAAAAGACTGCTTTGAAGCTTGGAAGCCGGACGTTTTGTGCCAATATGTTGAGCATTTGATCCTTTTAATTTAGCGTGACATGCACTATCGATGATGAGCCATGCTGTGCGATTCAGCTCGGCGAATCGGGCATTTTGGGCGGATTTGTTGCGGGGCATCCTTTGAACAAATCGGAGACGTTCGTGGACAAAGCGTGGAGGGGCGGCCTTCTGCGCCAGGAGAATCCCGTTTCGGCGCTGGCCTTTGACCTTTTGGGCTACATTCCCCAGGGGGGCGGACTCGGAATTATCGCTGACAATTGCGACATGCAAATAACTTTGGTGGACTGTTTTTACAAAATGCTTAAAAATGTTGAAAAGAATCATTAATTATTTAACATTTCAATTTAAAACATTTAGGAAGGCGAGGGACTGCTCAAATGTTTGGACAAAAAATGCGAAGGCAGCAAGCCAGAAAACAATGTGGCAAAAACGCTTGCCCCGGTAAAAGCAACAAAAAAAGAATAATTTAATTTTTAGTGATTGTCAGAAGGAAGAAATGTGATCACAAAATGCCAAAGAATGCCGTGTTTTCTAAAAAGCAAAATTAATTCATGTGACAACTGTGCATCGATTTTTTGAATTGTTCGTCTTATCGAGATTTTCGATCAAAATCTCGTATCATTCTCAAGTCCGGTGAGGACAAACTTTTCCGAAGGTCATCCGAAATAATCGGCACTTGCCATGAATTTTACAAAAATCGGCAAAAAATTTTCCGCATTTTTTAAACATATTTTTTGGTTAGAAATCATGAAAAGCGCTGGGAGCGTTTGAGTGAAAATTTGGGGGGGGGGGCGGGCTCCTCATTGTGAAGTCCTCTCTTTCTCAATCAAAATTTTGACCACAAATTTATTAAATTTTTCTACTGAAAAAATTAGTAAAATGGATTTTTAAAAATTCGAAGCTTGCATAAGTTGGCCAATGCTTGTAAACTTGGAAAAAATGAAGAAAAATTGACCTGACCGGCATGGAATGCTTTTAAGGCGGGGGCCTTCACATTTTGGGGTTGACCCCACTATTTGCGCAAGTGCCATCCGGCGTGCCAATGAAGTATTCTAACGCGTATTCCTCAACAGCACGCGCCGCCCTCAAAGATCCCCGATTAGCCGCCCCTACATTTTTTGTGGAGGGGGAGGGGGATTCGCGGACGTCATGTCGGGGATGTCTTGCAAAGTCGGACGTGAGGCGTACTTCGGGGACGGCATGTCGGGGTCGGTAATGAACCCCAAAAAGTCGGTCGAGAGGGGAACTTCAGGTACGGCATGTCAGGGATGACTCCCAAAAGGTCGGGCGGGAGGTGAACTTCGGGGACGTCATGTCGGGGATGACTCCCAAAAGATCGGGCGGGAGGGGAACTTCGCGGTCGTCATGTCGGGGATGACTCGCAAAGTTGGACGTGAGTGGTACTTCGGGGTCGGCATGTTGGGGTCGGGGATGACCCCTAAAGTCGCTGTCCAAATGTCCACTGACCCTTTTTAAGGGGAAGATACCTACATCTGAGAACTAATTCTTGTCGAGTCTTAAAATTTGCGGCATTCTTTGAATCGCTCTCGGTCTTGAATCTCGGAATCAAGTCTCACAAATCAGTCTCGAGCATCACTAGCGGATTGGGTTCCTTTGAAGACACCCATCTCAGCTAGAAAGAGCAATTTCAGACTCACTCCATGAATGGTGGCTTTTTCAGGGAATTTAATTTTAGTTTTTGCTCAAACATTAAAATAATTCTGAGCAATCCGACGGTGAGAACAATCGGACTAATTGATAGACAAACAAATTCCAGTGCCTGTCCTTGGCCCCATTGTTTTGACTAGGGTTGCGCACCCGAGCCCTCGGGGACGGGAAAGTCGGGGACGAAACGCGACTAAAAAACTCGGGGTTCACGGTTTTTCCAGCAAAAACCCAGAAAAATTCAAAAAATCAGGGACAGGGACGAAAACCCCGACAAAAAAAGTCGAGGTTCGGGGGCGGGGAGCAACCCTAGTGGTGGAAAATGTGGTTAAATCGATTGACAAATACAAAAAAATTTTTTGCTTCTTCCTCATTGTACGCCCATGAAAACGCCGATGAATATGACGTGCTTTTTGTGGAGGGTGACGAAAAAGGCGAACGGATGGTCGGCTTGGAAGGTTTGGGCTGAGTCAAGTTTTGGAAACCCAAAAAAGCTGCTAATACTCTTCGGCTCCGCAGCTGTTGAAGGAGGCACCGCTGTGCCGTACTCATCGATCTTCAAGTTTTTAAAAATAAATTTGGCGCCAAGTTGACCCCAATGATTTAAAATTCTTTGTGCCAAAATAGGCTTAAGCCTAAAAATCCCCACCCTACTCATCTGCCGTAAAAGAAAAAGAAAAAGTGAATGGATTGGCGACGACGATCAGGCTCATTTTTTGTTCACTGAATGCAAACAGAGAGAGTGTTTAGTCAAGTGAAATATGTTAATCATTTATTTCCATTTGCTGACGACATTCATTCATTCGTTTAATAAATATTTTTATTTACACTAACCGAAAATCATTTTCTTTTTTGTCAATGTTTTTTAATTAAAACATTTTTTAGAAAAAATAAATTTCGACAAAATCTTGTAAAACAATGAATCTTGTTGTTCCATTTCTTGTGCTTCTTCACAGCTTGACCTTTCCATTCAATTGCTACGGTAGTTTTTTTTTTAAATTTTTGTTCAAATCGTTTGAGTCGTCCCCCAAGGCATCCATTGCAAAACGGGCACTTACAATACGATGGGTGGCTATGCCTACATCGCGCCCGCGGCGTGTTCAAAGGAAAAACAATTTTGTTACGGCGTCATTTGTTCAAATGGTGAAAACATTTTTGTTTGTTTGTTACCCAAATTCGTTAGTCGGCAGAACAGATCAGTCAGTGCCTGACGACTAAGAAGCCGCTAATTATAACTTAGGTACTTTAAACTCGGGTAAAGCGGGTCGGTATTTTGGTCATCTCGGTTTTAGAGTCGATCCTGATAGTCGGGTTCAATCCCGACTAATTCCGATCGCGAGAAGTGATCAGAGCTAGCAATAAGTTATGATTAACGGCACTTAATTGGACGGCATTCAACAGACCAAAAACCATTAGCCTTTAAATAAACAAAAACAAAGTGTGTGAATGTCAATTAGCGCTAAAATAAATTATAATTATTCAACTGGAAGATTGAGAAAACTAATAAATGTTATTAATTTATTAGAAAATTGGGAGCAATTGGATTGGGGCTGTTCTGCGCATAATAGCTGTGACGAATTGAGCGCTGAGATTGAAAAAATTTTGCCGTTGTCTGACTGTCGTTGCCAATTTGGCGAAAAGCGCGTTAATTTGTCAAACGATGCGTTCACTTTTTCAATAAGGGCACCGGCATCTTTGAAGCCTGTCGATTTGCCTGCAAATGGTTCTTTTTCGCCGTAGGCGCCGGCAGCAATCACGGAGGGCGGTACGCGCGCAACATTAAAATTAATACAATTCATTTTTACAGAAAATTTAGGCTTTTTCCCCTCAAACTTGCGTGAGTTTTGCTGTGCTTTTGGTCGGTTTGATTAAACAAAAATATAAAGAATAAGCACGACTTTTATTTTCTTTACAGAAGTTGTGATTGCTTTTCGTCCGTGCCGATGTTTTGATTGGATACTGCATGAAACCGTTCATATGATTAATCTTATAATTATTTTAAATTTGTCAAAAATTTAAATTAAAAAAATTTGTTTTTTGGGTCCTTGCCGAGTTTTGCCATTGACGCACATTTATATTCACCAAACAAATAAAATTGGTGATATTATTTGATATTCACGGATTTTAACATTTATGTCGATAATTTTTAAAGAATGTGTTCTTTAGAAGAGAAGGGTAGGCATGAGGGCTGGGAAAATTTCGGGTTTTGAGAAATTTCGGGAATTTGAGTAAAATTTGGATTAGGGTTGGCACCCCGACTCGTCCCCGCAAATTTGGGCTTGGGTTTTACCCGACCCCGACACTTCCAACCCCTCAAACCCCGAACCCTACCCATATCCCCGACTCGGGCTGATCAACACCCCTAAAGATGGCATCATCGAGTTACAAAATTCTTTTTTGCCGTTGTCCTTCAAATGTTCGTGTGGGTTCGAACCAGGGATGGGCGAAACTTCGGCTTCGAGCTTCGCGAAACTTCGGGTATTTTGAGCTTCGAACTTCGAGCTTCGTGCTTCGGGTAAATACCCGAAGTTTCGGGTAAAACACACCCCTAAAGATGGATTTTTGGTAAGCATTCATTACAGAATTTTGAGCTTGAAAGATTTGAAAAATACATTGATAAAAATTAAAAATCCATAATTTAATATGTTTGTCCAACATGTTATCGCAGTTCTAGTATGGCTCAGTGGTTAAACTTTATTTTTTAAGTTATTATCGGAGGTTCAACTCCCCGAGTGGAAATTCATTTTATTCTTTTAATTTAATAATTCCTCTTTTTGGCGGATTAATAGGCGAACAACAAACTTTATAAAATGGAGATTTTTTTGCAAATTTTAGGCACTTTTTCGTTCACTAACTTTAATTTTCCCCGGCGGCGCCTATCGGCACCGCCGACCCCCCTCCCCCTGGAGTAAAGCAAGTATGAAAATTACAAATCTCGCGGTCAAGTCTCGATAAATTTCAGGGCTTGAAGATCACTAGCATTAATCATAAAATTTCACTTTTTTCTTCACTAATCACTTCAAAAAATCTACCAATAAGCCCAATATTATGAAATTTGAAGGTCAATTTTTTTAACAATTCGAGTCAAAAATTCAAAATTTATTCCGGCGGCGCCTATCGGCACCGCCGGACCATACCCGTCCTCATTCCGGTTCCTCCAATTGATTTTGGCTTGGATTCGGAATCCGAACTTTTTGGAGGGTCCGGATTTTCGTTTCCAAATTCCGTCAAAAAATTTTTAAAAACTTCGGCTTCGAGCTTCGAGCTTCGCGAAACTTCGGGTATTTTGGGCTTCGAACTTCGAGCTTCGTGCTTCGAAAAAAATTGAGCTTCGTTTCGAGCTTCGGCTTCGGGTAGTGCGCCGAGCTTCGCCCATCCCTGGTTCGAACCGCTTAACTGCACACAGTTTTATTCACATTCGCTCCCCCATTAAAGGAACATTTATAATAATTAATAAATATTTTTTTAATTAAAATGCGCGTAAAAAAGAGGTTTTGAATGAATTCATCAAGATCGCACTTTTGGAGCAAATTTGTGTGCAAATATTGGAGACGTTTTGAAATTTTTTGTAATTTTATTACCACATTTTTTGTGTGTTAATACAATTTTTGTTCTTAACTTACTGGTCTAGTGTCCGACCAGAGGTGCCAACTTACCATGGAGAAAATATGACCCGGCTCTAATAATATGGCTTTTATGTCAACTTTTTCTCACGAGTCAAGAACTCAGGGTAGGGATAGGGCTCGGGGTTTGCGTTTAATTTTCACATTTTAATTAAGAAAATGCATTAAAACCATTCGTCCCGAATTTAGAACTCGGATATGGAATATCCGGATTGAGTTGAACTGGGAATGGGCATTGTGGTCTTTACCATTACAATGAGATTTATTAATAAAAAAATGTTGTCTAAATGGCCCACTTTAAAAGGCCAACAGCGCCTTCAAAAGCAAATTAAAGGTCAATTTGTGCAAGAAATTTGACGTACAAATCAAAAACGATTTTGAAGGTGGATGTTTTCACAACGTTCGGCTGAATTCGGAGGTGGCCGACCGGCAAAAGAATCCGAAATTGGTGAGCAAAACTTTAGAAGGGTTGTTGGTCCGGCTTTCGCCTTGAATATTCTTAAAAAACATTAAATGTAAATAAAATGTAATTTAATTGTTTAGGACGCCAATCGATCCGACTTTTATAGCAAATAACCTTTTTAGGTTTTGTTCAATGGCCTAGCTTAACCCACCAACAATTTTCTGCTCATGTAGAGCCTTCAAATGTCTCGGGATTTGAGAGTGAGACTCGACCCCTCAGGCTCGAGACTGATGAATTTTGACTCCATTATCAAGCACCGCCGAGAAAACCTTAAGTTTAGTTGTTATTGTTAAATGTTTTCAACCAAAATAAGAATGGGGGCAGAGGTGCTCGTAGAGTAGGGGTCATTACCGTCTCGCCACTACCGTCTGGCCATTACCGTCTCAGGGCCATTACCGTAACCCGTAACTCGTAAGAGCCAAAACCCCGTAGTTTAAGTAAATCGAATAAGTAAGTAACTCGTAATTTTCCAAAATTTTGAGAGGGGCCCGGCCGCTGAAAATTTTTTTGGAACACGGCCTAGGCCAAAAGACATTTTTTAATTTTAACTCAGACTTAAAATAATTGTTTAATGATTAATCATAGGAACTAGAGACGAAAACTTGGAGTGCCATCCAATCAAGTGCCGTCCAATTAAGTGCCATCCAATTAAGTGCCATCTAATCAAGTGCCGTCCAATTAAGTATCATCGAATTAAGTGCGTTAATTATAATTTATTGTTTCCAAAATGGCAAAAATTGTGCGAAATTTGTCCAATTTTATGGTGCCAAATTCTTCGTTTAATTCAAATTTTTTTATCATTGCCCTGCTTACAAATTAGTAAAATTTGCAACAATAATTCAACCTCATGTTATATTATTAATCTAGTTCATAGATGTAGTAAAGCGGGTTGAGAGGCTGAAACGTCCGTTTTGACTGAAATTGCGCTTATATGATTCCGTTTTTTTCAAAATCTCACAAATCTTTGTTTTAGACCCATAGGCCCAAATTTTTAAAATATTGTCACCTACCGTATCTCCAAATTTTGATATTTCTTGGGACAAGCAATTGCATAGACTAAAAACGCAACAAAAAAAGGGCATAAAAGGTGTAATGATTTTGGATTAAAATATGCAAATGGAAAAAAGTGAAATCCTTCAATCAGTACGGCCGCGATTTATATGGATAATAAATCTTGAAATATGGCCATAAAATATGGATGAAAAATTGCAAAATATGGACGAAATAGGGACAAAAATTGCAAAATATGAACCAAATATGGAGAAAATTTTTCCAAATATAGCAAAAAATGGGCAAAATTTCCTCGAAATATGGAAAAAATATGGAATATGGATAAAAATCGCGAAATATGGAAAAATATGGGTGGATTATGAAATGGCTCTAGAAGCTCCAACCAAAGCTACTACATTATGCACCTATATTTTGATACGGTAGCCGCCCGTATCCTACGCCTTTGGGATCTAAGCCACGCCCCTTTTAATTGGGGCATACGGTAACGGGCCAAGCCCCGCCCCTTTTCAGTGGGGCATACGGTAGTGGGCCAAGTCCCGCCCCTTTTTATTGGGGCATACGGTAACGGGTCAAGCCCCGCCCATTTTTAGTTCGGGAATACGGTAGCAACCCTTGTACCGTATCTAAAATTACTGTATTGCATTTTGCTTTGCAAAATAGATATTTATTTAAATTTGGTCGCAACATTGGAATGGATAAATGGGCTTTTTTGTGAGTGAATTGGCGGCGGTCGCTACGGCTTTTCGCTGCAGGTGTTAAAAGTATGTTTAGCCACGCCTGCAATTTTAAATCCGAACAAATGGCTCCGATGCGCTAAGAGAACCATTAAAACTTTGCTTAAACTATCGAAATGCCAACGTTCTGGTGGATTCTTTAGATCCCTTTCGAATTTTCGGCTCCATTTTTTTGTCATTTATACGATCCATTACGTCCATTGGACTTGCTACCAAACAAATGCCATTGGACAGTTGGGTTGGGCGTTACAACAGCACTTACGCATATGACTCCGGGGGCAGATTTAACGCGCCAAATCTTTTACACAAAAAACGGGGAGCGTTTGGGTGAGAGAAAGAAAGGGGAATAATTAAAGGGCAATTTTTTTGTACTAGATTTAGGCCAGAGGAATTTCTGGGTCCGAATAAGGGGTGCTCGTAACAGCCAAAAAAAATTCGTGCCTCGTAATCCGTAACTCGTAATTAACAAAAAAAATTCGTAACTCGTAATCCGTAACTCGTAATTAACAATAAAAATTCGTGCCTCACCGTAACTCGAATTATCAAAAAAAAATTCGTAACTCGTAATCCGTAACTCGTAATTAACAAAAAAAATTCGTAACTCGTAATCCGTAACTCGTAATTAACAAAAAAAATTCGTGCCTCGTAATCCGTAACTCGTAATTATCAAAAAAAAAATTCGGGCCTCACCGTAACTCGTAATTATCAAAAAAAAATTCGTAACTCGTAATCTGTAACTCGTAACTGCCAAAAACCACAATTCTTCATCTTCAATGATGGAAACGGAAGCAAATATGCGGGAAGACTTCGGCATGGTAATTATGGCAATTTATGTTTTATTGATTGATCAAATTGCAATTTATAGGTCGATGTTGACAAGAACGGGAGCATTTCGTTGAATGAGGCCATTGTCTATTTGGGGTCAAAACTCAAAAATGGCACATTGCCCAAACATCTTGCCAAAAACATGTCCTGGTTTGCCGACATCGACCTCAATGGCAACAATCAAATTGAACCCGGAGAGTCTAATAATATTTTGCCCAAATTTATATTCACTTTTCATCTTCAACATTTTTGATGGCACATCCAATGCCACAACAAGAGCCGATCCCGCTTCCCTGGGTCCCCCAACTTTGTCCTGCTGCTGTTGAAGACAAAAACAGCAGCAACAGCAGCACAAGTAGCCAAACGGATGAACAACAAACGGCGGGCAAAAAGAGGGCAACTGATAAAGAGGAGAATTTGGTAGATAATTTTTCTCCAGCAACATAAAAAGAAGAGTTTTCGAATTTTGTTGCCTATCAAATCACGAAATTTTGGAAGATACCTATTTTGACCGATTAATTTTAAATTCTCCTTTTAAATTAACAATGCAGGGTCTGTAAAAGCAACAAAAAAAATTTTAGCAAATGTGAAGAAAACAAATGTTTTCTTTGGATGGCCAAGCCGTATTGTTCATAGGCTTGGCACACCGAGTCGGAGGGGGTGGGTGGGGAAGGAATCTTCGAGGTCGGGAACGAAAAACGCCGACAACAATATGGGGTTTCAATTAAACAAAATTCGGGGGGGGGGGCTCGAAAAAAATGTCGGGGTCGGGTTGTCAATAGGGTGGGTCACGGTCGGTTAACCGAAAACCGGTTTTTTTGGCCCAAAAATTCTGGATTACCGTTTTTGAATTGGTTGAAATTGTTAAAAATTATTTTAGTAACAGCATTTTAAAAATTTTTTCGATTTTTATTTTAATACTTTCTGAGACGATTTTACTAAAAAGGCAAAAAAGTGGGGGGGGGGGGGGGGGGGAGGTCGGCGGTGCGGATAGACGCCGCCGAGAAAAAAATTTTTGACTAAATTTGATAACAGATTTGCAACCAAAATTTTAAAAATACGGCAATTTTTTCAATTTTTTAGCAATGGGAGGAGTCACTGTCGGGAAAAAATTTAGTTTTTAACGATATTGTTAAAAAAATTGGTCCAAAATTTACGTGAAAATCAAAAGGGTCTACCCTACGGTTTGACAAAAACCGGTTTTGGTTTTCGGTTAACCGCGTGTCGGCCTAAAACCGAAACCGAAAACCGGCCTAACCGCAAACCGGTACCTCCGGTTTAAAACCGACCGGGACCCACTCTAGTTGTCAACTTTATTTAAAACTAAATGTGAAATTTTGGATTTACTTTTTTGTATATTTAATTAATTTAAAGACAGCAAAGAGCAGTGGAAAACGGCCAAAAGCTGCGATGGTCAACACGTTCAACAACAACAGCAACAAAAACAACGATGAGAACGTGGCCGACAACCCGGAATTGCGCACCGATAATGCTACTGATGACGACGATGACGATGACGATGACAGCGCTGTTGAGTTACTCAGCGAGCAAATAATCATCCAATCTCCGGTACAACGAGTGGTGGGTGTTGTGTACGGGTGCCATTGATATTTGGCGCATAATCAAAGAGGCCAACTCACCTTCGAGAAAATATGGCAACTGGTTCCAAAAATATGGCACTTTTATGGCTTTTTTTTTGAGAATTCTGCTTCACTTCTGGGTTGATGGGATCGCGCCAAGAAAATTTTGAATTTTTTTACTCAATTTGTTAAGAGATTTTGCGACTTCTAAGCCGGTCGAAATTTTTGAGTTAGCCGCTTGTTATGATTAAAGACCGACGGAAACGGGATTCCCGCGGGAAAATTGCGGGATTTCCGTTCCCGTTCCCGCACTTTTTTGCCAAGCGGGATTTTTTGCGGGTGCGGAAAAAATGCGGGATTCGTGTCCCGCACTTTTTGAAATCCCCGCTCCCGCAATGGGTTTTACAGGTCGGTCTCTACTTATAATATCAAAAAATATTTTTTATGAAAATAGTCAAATCCAAAAAAAAATCAACTAATAAGATGGGGCAATTCTTCAGAAGTTGGCTACTTTTATAAATTTTAGCGGCTTTTTGCCCTTAAAAATTCCTGGTTTTTGAGAATATTTGAATCTCGGGTAGTGGGATTTTTGCCAAAAACACGGTGAAATGATAATTCAGCACCGTGATTTCTTTTTCCTCAGGGTCTCCCGATGGCACATTCCATACCGATGCTGGCAGGACCCTCACGCACCGCCTTCGCGCTCAAGCAGTCCACCACCACCACTACCACCAACGGTGCTGCTGCTGCCCAGCCTCGGCGGACCGCTACGGTGATGGCACCGTCGCCTGTGCTGCATGGCGGCCACTTCTATCCATACCCGCCAGCGATGGAGCCTGCCCACATGTTTCCGACGCCGTGCAACCCCCCAGGCTTAGGTCGAATAAAAAATCCTTTGCCCTTTCGATTTAAAATTTTATTCCAATCTTTTCTTTCTCAAAAATCTAAATTTTTTAATAGAAAAAAGCTCCAGTATGCAAACTTCCCCAATATTTGGATTGTCGCCGAATAGTTTTTCAACAAGAAAAACAAAAAGTTGCTTTGAGTATTTGTGGGCGCAGAATTATTGACGCTATTTTATCAATTTTCTTGCCCTAAGACCCAAATTTGAATAATAAATTTCATTTTTTATGAAAAAGTCTTTGTGGCTTGGGTGTTTTTTTATTAATAAGCAATTTAATTTTGTTTTTTTTGACACGATTAAAGTCTGGTACAATCTATGGATGCGATGGGCACAGAGCGCGGCGCCCGTCGATGGGCTGAGCGGCTTTCCTTCGCCCAGCTTCTTCGGCATGAAAATGGAGCCAACGGAATCATTGGACGGGGTGGGTGCCACTATATCTGCTAGAGTTGGTCGGGATTGGATTTTTGGGGAAAACCAGGGATCGGGATTGATATAATTAAAAACCCTTAATTATGTATATATAAAGAGGAAAGGAAATTCAGTCCCAAAATTGGGCACTTCAGTACCAATCCCGGCCCCGGCCAACTCATCACAACAATAACAACCATATTTAATGAGAAATTGTGTCAGAAAAGTGCTGCATTGGCATCGGCTGCCAAAACGGCATCATCAGTGAAGAATGGCAATGCCAAAGTCGTGGACCAACACCAACGGACGGACGAGGACAGTGGCATGGGCTCAGATGAGACTGTGCGTTTTTGTTGATTTCATCTAGAGTCCGGACCCAAAACCCAAAAATTTTTTGGATTTTTTGTACAAAAAATTGGACCAAAAAATTTTTGGGTTTTGGGTCAGATTGGAGCAAAACCCAAAAAAAACCAAAACCCAAAAAATGACCAAAAAATTTTTGGGTTTTGGGTCCATGCCCTTTTTTGTACAAAAGTTTTGGGTGTTGCCCAGTTGAATTTACACCCCTAAAGATAGCATCATTAAGTGATTTTTCAATCTTTTTTACAAGTCTTTCGAAGTAATTGATGGCTTAGTGGTTGTCTTTTCGGTAACTCTTACGTTATGTTTTGGGTTCGAACCTTTCAAATATTTTTGATTTTAATGCGCGCAAAAAAAGAATTTTTGAAAAAAATTCATCACATCTTTTTCAACAAAGATTGCCAAATTTTTCTATTTTTCTGAACTTTTTGGTTTAATTTTGTAAAAAATTTTCTGGCGGCGCTGGCGGACCTCTCCCATTCCTAAAAAACATCAAAAAAAGTACTGTAATTTTAAAATTTTGGTTGCAAATCCCTTAACAAACTGGTCAAAAATCCAAAAATTTCTCGGCGGCGCCTATCAGCACCGCCTACCGACACCCCCTAGTAAAGCAGAATTTGTGAAAAGAAATTGGTTTTTTGAAAATTCAAAAATCGGCAAATTATCGAATTTTTACACAATTTTCTTAACAATAAAAAAGTTTTGGCATTAAATTCATATATTACACACCTAAAAAATATTCCTGATTTTTTCTAATTTTTTAGCCGATATTCCTGATTTTTGGGTTTAACAGGTGGCTTCTTTGATATTAATATTATTCATGGGTTTATGATGACTGGTCAGATTAATTTGGGCATTTTATTATGTTTTCTAAAATTTTTGGGTTTTGTCAACACAAAAAAACCCAAAACCCAAAAAATGACCAAAAAATTTTTGGGTTTTGGGTCCAAGTTTCCGGTCTCTAGTTTCATCACGACGATAAGTCTTTTTTTTGTGATCCCAATCCGAATTATTGACCTTTTGTTTGTTGACAAAATGTTACCCTGACAAACTGTCATCTGGACATTCTGTTCTTTTGCCGATGGAAAACCGGATTCTGTCTGCCCGTTGGCAAAATGGCCAATTTCATATTGGTCCAAAAATTATTTTGGGAAAACTAGCAAAAGAATTTGGGCACCATGTGCCATTCCCCTGGAACCAAAATTGGGGGCTACCAGATTCCTTGGATGGCACCTCAAAACTTTTTGAGCTACCACTTTTCAGTCCACGACAACGGCGGCATCAATGAGCAGCACCTTTGCAGAGACTTGCCACGACATCGTTGCGCTGCCCCAAAGCGAAGAACAAAGACGGTGGACGACTGCTCCGTGAACAGCTTTATGTTTGTGTGCCATTCAATTGGGGTCAAAAAAGTTGGAAAAAAAATATTCAGTTTTGCAATTTCAGTGCCAGCAATTTTGAAGGCCTATAATTTTTTAAACTCAACCAATCAAACAAACAAGATGCCATTCGAAAGCTCTATTAGAGTTTTCGAATGGCATCTTGTTTAGTTAATTTGGTTGAGTTTAAAAAAAGTTAAAAACTTTCAAAATTGCTGGCACTGAAGTGTCCGGCACTGAAGCGATCCGCCCCGCAAGTCCACCACGTTCCCGCTTTTGATCATTCCTCCCAATTGTCAGACCTACGGCGTGGAGCTGGCCGCTGGACGACGAAAACAAGGCGCGTTGACCTGTTTCTCCAGTTTGGTGGAGGAGGAAGCAGCTCAGGCAAGTCAATGTGCGGGGACAACAACGGGGAATGGGACTGTAATAAATTGTAATTTTCTAAAAATCAGAAAAAAACAATTTTAATATTAAAACAATTGTTTTTGTTTTAAAATGCTTTTAGATGGCTTTGGACTTTCAAACAATATGCGAGCGAGCATATCCCACCCAAACGGCGGCAAGCAGTGCACTTGCCAGTTAGAGTCCATTTAATAAAATATGATTTAATTTCTGAAATCAACTATTTTTTAACGATTATTCAGAGCCATAGCCAGGGGACGGGGCCAAGAGGGCCAGGCCGCCCCCTTTCCCCAAAAAATTAGATGACAAAAAAATCCAAGCGGGGAGAGGACCTTGGACTAATTTTCTCTACAAATATTGTTAAAATCTTTTTAAAAAAATTCCCAACTGGCCTCTACATCAAAATCCAAGGCTAGAAGGCCCTGTGGACTTGGCAAACAAAAATTAAAGCCTTAAAAATTTTTGAGAAAATTCTCTGGAAGAATGCAATAAAAACGAAAAATGTACCGGTGATCTTAAAAATAGTAACCCTGGGGTTACTAATAGAGGGAATACGATTAACTGAAAACAACACAAAAAAAAGCATATTCAATAATTGTTTTTATTATCAATTATAATGTTTTAATTTTGAAATTTGAAAAAAGTATAATTTTATTTTTTTTATGCGTACAAAATGCTCAAGACGCGGCCATGAACCGTTTGGAGCTCTTTTACGCCAGGTTGGATGATGGCACAAAATTCATTATTCATTTTTAATATATTTTTTTCCCAGCAAATTCATTAAACGAATTTTGGACCTCCATAAAGCGGACAAAAGCCCCACATCAGAGCTGCCTAAGCTGGAGCCCCAGCACTTTGATGATTTGCATCCGCAACTGCAATCGGCACTGACTAACTTCAGTCTGGTGTGAACGCATTGACAAATTATTTGTTTATGGATCCCTTGGGGGCTTGGGTGCTTTGACTGATCAATAAATGCTCTCTGGGTTGGATTGGGTGGATCGATCAGCTCCTTAATCCCCCACCCCCCATCCCTCAGGGAACGTATTTATGAGTTTGCCTCGGGGGATATTTGCCGTTTTTATTACATTTTTAAGCAATTTTTTAAGAAAATATTCGGTTTTTCGGGGGGGGGGGGGGGCATTTTCACTGCAGACATTTCGCCGAGTTTTTAAATGCATGTTTCTAGGGTAAAAATATGCGTAGATCACAATCGGTACTCGGATTTTGTAAAAGTCGAACCCAAATTCGAAACATTTGATCGGACAAATTTCCACCCATTTTCAAAAATTACTTACAAGCCGTGAAAAAGATTCAAAATGCATGTAAGGACGACTGAACAGCAACTGAACTATTGTTACAGGAAATTGTTTTAAAAATATAATATTTTTTGAAATTGTTCTAATTTGGGTCCGAGGTTTGAACTTGATGGGTGGAGATTTGAGCTCGGGCTACGCATACTTTGACCCTAAAAAACTAAAAGCTCGGCGAACTGTCCACACACGACGGGAGGTGGTCGGTCGGCGGTGCTGATATTTGAATTTTGACTCAATTTATTAAGAAATTTGCAATTAAAATTTTTTGACCGCAGCATTGAATTAATTAATTGTTGCTTAATTGATTAATTCATTCTGTCATTTTTGCCACAGATGACCCACGGGTTCGGTGGACTTGCGATACAAGCCGTACTGGAAACAATGATCAGAGTGATCAACGAGTGCAATGGCGTGCTGAACCGAAACTATCAATCGACCGCTGGACAAATGGCAGCTCCGTCGGACACTTTTAACCCCTAATTTAATTGTTTTGTGTTGGTAAAGAGCTAATTTAATTTTTGATCCGGGTTTTAGCCCAAATATCCGGATAATCCGGTCTGGACATTTTATGGAATTTCTATCGTTTATTCTTTTTGTTGTTGTCGTCAAATGCAAAAATTGATCAATCTCATACTTTGATCAGCAGCTTGCCAGATATTAATCTTTTTTTTGCTGATTTATAAAAATTAGTAGAAATTGAATAAAAAAACATTTTGGCTAGCAATTAAAAGCATTTTTTTTTGAGAATGAATTAATGAATTACTAATCGCTGTACGACCAATTGCAATTGCTTTCCACACATCGTTTGAGCACCGCAAAATGGCCACCCTCCTGTTGTTCACAGTTGAAGCGTAACTGTTCGTAGGACATTGTGTTGGAGCAGCCCTGTTTGATGCTCACATCGCCACTTTCTTTTCAATTTTAAATTTGGTTAAATCGGTTAAAAAATAAAATCGGAAAAAGCAAAAAACGTTATAAAGAAAGGGGAATTTACAAAAACCCTACTCTCAAAAAAATGAACAAAACACCGACTTCCTCAAAAAAGGACAAAATGAAAATGGATGCCTAAATTCATAATTTGATGTTATGCAGGTTTACATACAAAAAATCTAAAAAAAATCTATCTAAAAAAAACAAAATCCCATAAAAAAATCAACCGCAAAACATACAAGTGATTTTACAAGCCTAGGAATCGGTGTAAAACAAAAATTGCCAAATTTTGTACCCACTCAGAATGCACTCTGGCTAACGAAGCAATGTGGCATTTCTGCGTATATAATTGGTTTTGCGCACCGAACTTTGACCTCTCCCATGCTAACAGAGAATTTTTAAACGCACCATAAAACTAAAAAACAAAGTTTTTTTTTCTTTTAAAATTGTTAAAATTTAATTTTGAATAAATATAATAAAATATTACCATTTTCGGCATTCGCACAAACATTTTCGAAATTAACAAAGGCGAGAAAAATGAATACAACAATTAATTTTATCATATTGTCTCTAATTTGGAAGTGTAGTAATGAAAAAAATTATATTATTTCATTTGCTTATTGAAATTTTTTAAATTTATATACCAAAAGCTTAGCATTTTTAGAATTTTAACGGGTATGACATTTTTTGCACAATTAATTATAGAGACAGGATTTTCAAATACTAACCCCCCCCCCCCCCCCATTGAAAAAGGCATTAAAAACAGCAAAAAACACCCAAAATAGGCATTTTAAAGTCGCTCTAATCAAACATTTTTGGAAATAAATGCTGTTTTTGCCCCTAGCGTATTCTTACGCCCGCCAAAAACGTCAGCTGGATCGCAGACGAATTCCAGGCTTTTCCAGTGAATTGAAGGAATAACTAAACTGATCAACACCTAAACTATTGAAGCTTTACAAATTTTATCCGAAATTTGGAAATATATGATGACAGTAAATTGGCCAATAAATGATGTCCATAAATATAAAATAAAACTGTCCCACCGGTTAGCGGTTAACTCGGTTTGTTTTTTATTTTAGCAAAAAATTAAAAAAAACTTTTAGGTTCATTTTCTTATTATTTCGAAAAAAACTAGACAAAAATTTCTATTAAAATTTTTGGTCAAAACTCTTCTTGTCCCCCCATTTTTTGTAAAAATAAAAGTCACGCAAAACGTGTTTCCTGTGGTTTTTGGGGTCCAGGCATCCAAATACCTCCATTTTGACCAATTTCGAATCCCCCAATCGCATTCCAACAATTTTTGAACTAATTCAAAATTTTTCAAAAATTAATTTTGGCTTAAAATGATACAAAAAGCGCAAGATCTCCGTTTTATTTGCCGTTTTGTTGTATTTAAATGTTTTTGCGGCCAAATTGATTTTTGGGAAATGTTTGTATATTCCTAAATTGTTAGAGTTCGGGATACAGGGTTCGAAATTGGTCAAAATGGTGGTCATATGCAAATTTCTCGACCCCAAACCCCCACGGGCAGTCACGCTTTTACCATATTTTTTCTTGCAGTTCCGGTTAATCGCTTTCGTAATCCCCCTGATATAATTAACCCAGATAATGCAAAATTATAAAAAAAAGGAAAATAAAGACCACCCTCAAAGATAGAACAACAAAAATCCCCCCCCCCCCCAATTAGTTCAATCGAGAAATGTTTTTTCGTTTAACGCCTGCCTTCGCCAACAGGCTGTCGCGATTTTTATGAATTTCATCGCCCATTGCTTCGCTCAGACCGACTATAAAAGCAAAATTAAAAATAAACAAAAATTTTTATTTTGTACCTTCTTTTAAAGACGTTTTGATCGCCAGCATTTCATTCAGAAGGTTATTGTATGAAGCTAAGATTGTGATCGAGATATTCTTCCAATGCAATGTTTGCTCATCACCAAGATAACTATTTTCCATCGCAAAAATGCTAACCGTTTCCATGAACAAACGGCCAAATTGAAGCAGTCCTTTTAGAACAAACCGTTTACTTTCACAGTCTCTAATTTGTTCAAAAATATGATCGTTGTATGGACAAATCTGAAAACCTTTATTTTATTGCCTTCAGAGAATTTTTTTATTCGATCAAATTTACCCATTTGTCCGCTCCATTTGCCAATTCTTCACATTCTAACACATTCACAACCAATAACATAAACGAACGATTTGTGCCAAAACTACGGCCAAATTCGGCAAAGTCAAGCCGGTATGAACAATTGGTGAGTTCATCCATTTTGTCAACCAAATTCCATAAATGTTTCCCGCAGCTTTGGTAAATAAATTGGCGAATATTTGTATTTATTTGTCCCAATTCTTTCAATTTAATTGGAACTAAACATGTCTTTCGTTTAATTGTTATAATATTTAAAACATTTAAACTAACATTCCATTCGAAATTCACTGGCAATTACATTTTCATATTCAAAATCAGCCTGAAAATAGCTCCAATTACTGCCGAGCTTCACAAAAACATTGGTCGTTTTATGTCTAAAATATAAAATTTATGTAAGTTCTAATTGATTTAATATTTAAATATAAAATTGAATATTCATGACAAAAAAATACGTTTTGATTAAAATTTTATCTTTTTTTAGTCTTTGGTGAAGTAATTATTTAGAGGGAGCGGGAAAAGACTAAAAATTTTTTCTGGGAGCGTGAGGTGCCCGGGCTTTAGTCGAATCGTTACAAAGCTATTAAAAAAAATTCGAAATAGCTCACAATTCCAAATGTGCATTTATTTTGAAATTGAAAAAATCTTTTTTCAATTCCTTATAAAATTTAGAATGAAATAATTTTTGTTGAATATTATCGGCGTCTTCATACGGATTGAATTCTAAATTTGAATTATAATTTATCTATTATTAAGAATATTTATTTGTTTACCGTGCAAACTTTTTTCAAGCAATTCATAAGCAAATTTCGATAATTCATAACATAAAATCAATTTTCTATCAATTTCACTAATTTCCAATTGGCTACTTGCAATAAAATTGAAGCCATCAAACAATTTGTCAAAGAATTCTCCAAAAAATTCTCCAACAACTTTTGGCAATATTTGATCATATGGCATTTTGTCTAGCCGATTTTTGAGTTGATTTAAATCAACGCTTAATTTTTGTTCCCTTTCCCGCTCCCATTCCACAATTGGAACATCGGGAAACAATAATTCGCGCAATTTTTCGACAATATACGCCAATTCTGTCATCGAAATTTGCCTGTGATTTTTATGGCACCAATCAAGCAGTGCCAATGACTCTAAAAATGCAAAAACAAATATTAGTAAAAAAATATATACACAATTTTGTCACCTCCTTCTCTAAGAAGGACTCCTATCGAATCCGTCAATTTTTCCTTGACAAAATCTGCCAAAACCAACTTATCTGAACCAATTTGCTCAATGCTAACAAGTTGATTTTGGTTTTTTCGCTCATTTTTAAATTTTCCAAGTTTTTCCTTAAGATTTTTGCCCGTTTCAATTCCATAATAATATTGTTCAATGCCTTCAAAATATTGCTTCAAATTTTTCTCTTTTCTTTCTTTATTGGATTTACCCTTTACACCATATAGTTCACTCAGAAAATTCTCAAATTTCAAACCCTACAAAATAATTTATTAATTTATTGCAGGGGTCATCGTATCTGTACTGGAGATTGATAAAAAAAAATTCCCAGGAACGGAGTTTTTAAATTTAACGGGAACGGGATTCCAATGTTTTTCCCGTTCCCGTAAAAATCCCGTTTAATTTTAACGGGAATCTAGCGCGAACGGGAAAAATTTTGAATTTTTGATTTCAATTTGTTAAGAGATTTGCAACCAAAATCAGAAATCTTAATTGAAAGAGAATAGTTCATCTTTTGGGAGCTTCGGCGGTGCCGATATGCGCCGCCATTAAAAATTTTTTTAACTTTAAGGGGTTTTGTGATGAAATTGGTCCAAAACTGTTAAATTTTTTTAACCATTTCGCCAAGAAATTATTTAAATGAACGGGAAAATAAAATAGTTTTCGGGAACGGGAATTTCAAAAAGTACGGGACGAGAATCCCGTCTTTCTCCCGTTCCTCGTAAAAAATCCCGCTCGGCAAAAAAGACGGGAAGGGACCAGGAATTCCGTTCCCGCCAATCTCTAAGCTGTACATATTTATCAGAAATGTACAGATCTTTTAAATATCGCAAACCTTTTTATAATAGATGCCCTCCATTTTATACTTAATATCATAAACCAATTTATTTCTTTCTTCATCATTTAGCAATCCATTAACCAATAAATTTTGAACAAAATGAAGCGCAATTCTGTACATTGATAGCAAAAATAGGCGATTTTGCTCAACGCTATTTAGCGGAAGCGTAAATTTCTACAAAAATAAATTTACATAAAAATTAAAATAAGGGATAAAACTAAAGTTTTTTAATTAAAATTCCTACTTTATTGAGGCGCTTAATTTGTTCATCAATTTCAGCTTTCATCTTCTCAATTGCACTCGGAATTTCAATTTCACAAAGTTTCTCTTCCCGTTGAAAAGTCAACAACAAGTCTTTGAAGCCATTTTTGAGCACCATTTCCATTTTGTTATGGTTGCTTCTGTCGTAGTCAAGCAAACTTTGGACAAATCGTTGTTCAGGAACTACAAAAAAGAAGCGAAATTAATTCCAACAATAAAACTTTATTTAATTAATTATTAAATTCAAGAACAATAGCCAAATGTTTTAAAAGTTCACCGTCCATTTTCCACACTGTAATATTTTCGTCCGGTTCGTGCCATGAAATGGTTACATTAAAATATTCCTCCAGGTCAAACCAAAATGGGCAACTGTTAAAAATAAATTAAACAAATTTTTTCATCTTTTTTTTTAATACCTGCTTTCAAAGTCTACGTAAATTATTGCAACTTTTTTAAATTTCCACTCCAATTCTTTATAAAATGCCCAATTAATCAACGAACAATTATCGCCAAATTTATTCAATACTTTTTCTCTTCTTAAAAGTATTAAAAAATCATGGGCAAAATTGAAAGAAATTATGTACAATGCATGTAACAATAATTGATTTTGTTCTTGATTCAAATTGTTGACAAATTCATCAATGGCAAAGACATTTTGCTCCTATTTTTTGAATTATAATTTATTGCGCTTTAATGTTTCAGTAAAACTTAACTTACAACGTTTAAACGATGTTGTTTCGTTTTCGGCACTTTTTTCGGCAATTTTTCCAACATTTTGTTCAAAAGCATTTCCATAAATGTTTTGGCTGACATTGTGGAGGGCTGCTGCTGATCATCAATTTCCATTGGGTCTATTTTAATATCGATTTGACTAAAAAGTGTTCTCAACTCCGAATATTTTAATTCCTGAATGGATTGCTCCAATTCGTCCGTCCAATTAGACTTCTCATCGCCGCTCATTTTCATAAAAACGCGTTCGTTCGTTATGCATTTTGATGTCAAAAATTCGTCCATTTTGTTCAAAAACAGTGACATTTGGCTCAACGAAAAATGTAGAGTCTGTGGATCTTTAAAAAGCCAACAAACAAACATTTAAAAATCGTTTTATTATTAATTTATACCTTCCGATAAAACTAACACTGGTTGGAATAGAAAAAAACATAAAATAAAATTCAATGAGTAAATGTTCATTTGAAATATAAAATCTGTTTTATAAATAAAAGTAATAATTTATTTCATAAAAAAATTTATTTCTATTTTAGCTAAATGCATTGATTTTTTTGATGAAAAATGTCGCTAATTATAATTATATAACACATATTTTCATAGATCTAATCAAATTGTCACCCCAACGCAAATTTAGGCCATTTTTTGGGGATAGCCCCTGCCCCGACACTTCTTACCCCGAAAACCACGACCCCGAACTCCATCCCCGACTCGGGGATAACATACACCCCTAAACGGACCCGGACTTCCTGTCGGTAAGTCAAGGACTCACACTATGGTTGCAGCAAGGGGGGGGGGGAGGGGGGGGGGGGGGGGGGGGGGGGGGGGGGGGTAAACCGGGGATCCCCGACCATCCCCGAAAACAGGAGTCGCCGGTCTCATCACCGCCGGGGACGGCACCCTAAAGATGGCCAACATCAGAAATTTTATATTTACTGTTTTTTTGTTTGAGACGTCCGTTTTGACAAAAAAAAAAAACAATCTTTTTCAATGGGGTCCTCCCAACTAAATGATGGCCTAGTTGTTTGTGTTTTCGGCATGTCTGGTATTGTGTTTGGGTTCGAATGGTATGGGGGGCTAAACTGGTCCAGTTTTGCCAGGACTGCTGGCTGATGGTCCAATTTTAGGGGATGCGGTTTTTATCGAGTTTTTGGCTTTGCATCTGAATTCTCAACGTGAGTATGAAAGGTAGGTTAAAATTTTTAGATATTTTCTAAATTTGTGTTCGTTAATAAACACTGAAATTTGTATTGCACCAAAATTTTAACTTCCAAAAAATTTTCAGGCCTGTTTCCAGAAGGGAGGCCGTGTTCAGCAAGTATGGCCAAGAAGAAAATGATGCGCATTTTGAGGTATCTAATAGCAATAAATGAATGGGTTGAATGATGCTTTTCTGCTTAATTTCCCACCGCTTTTATACGGCTTTCAATCGATGGCTTCGAATGTGACTTTGTATAAGCATTAGAAATAGCATTGCCAACGAAGAGAGAATGGAGGGGATGCGAGAATTTGTTGGCATTTGCGTGAAGCCAATTTTGGCATTGGCATGATTTTGCTCCAATTAACAAAAATAGTTTCCCACATGAGGAAATAGTGAAAAAGGTTCCACAGGAAAAGATGGAAAGGCATTGTCATCATTTATTTTATTATTTAACATTATACATTGCCTTATTTGACAAAGACATGGGACAATTGCGTGGCATTGAGCGCCTGTTTATGCCATACCCTTCCAGGGGGGGGGGGGGGGGAATTGAAGCGTTGCCTTTGGGGCTGATGGGATTTTATGAAAGAAATCGAGGCAATATATGACCAAAGAAGCAGAGATATTGGTTGATAAATATGTGCACTTTGATCACAGGGGCTGCTTTCAGCGGGCTAAGATGATGTATAACTTTTGGCACGTGCTGAGTCGATTCGCAAAATCCGCCATTTATTTTTATTAAACAATTTTTTTAAATATTTATTTACATCAAAAATTAAGGGGCGCCGACATTTCGCCCACCAAGCAAAAAACCACATTTCGCCCATCTCGTCTTGAACAAAACCAAGTATTTTTTCATTTAAAATCTCAAACTTTAAGCTGAGTTATGCATTTTTTTTAAATTCATCCAATTTAGCAAAATTGGGAATTTTCAAAAATTGTTGATGACTTCAATAAATTTCTAATTCTTACCAAGGTTTTCCCAGAAAAATGGTGGGTAACTCATATATCGAATAAAGTTTGTTATTTAATAATAAAATTTCTATTCTGTCATTGATTTTGCCAGAAAAAAAAAGTAAAAATTGTCGAAATTTTGCTTAAAAATTTGGGGAAAAATTGCAAATTTTGTTAAGATTTCTGAAAAAATAGGTTGAAAAATAAAGCCCCTCCCACTATTAGAGCCCCCCCCCCCTCTAATAGAGCCCCCCTTTTGGGGGGGGGGGGGGGGGTTGAAAAATAAAGCCCCCGGGGCTCTATTAGAGGAAATACGGTAAAAAAGGCATTTATTCTCAAGAGTGCAAAAATAGGCATTTACATAATTTATAGTCACTAAAAAAGACGCTTTAATCAAACATTTTTAAAATAAAGGCTGTTTCGGGCTTAACTCTTTAAAGCGTATTCACAAAAAAAGAGCAATGCCTGAAAATTCCTTAGCTAAATGATGACGAACATATTTTAATTAATTTATTTATTTATTTTAATGTCAGCTGGATCGCAGACGAATTCCAGGCTTTTCCAGTGAATTGAAGGATAACTAAACTGATCAACACCCAAACTATTGAAACTTGTTCGGGAGGAAAGATATTTGAATTGGCATTCAATTCGGACTTTGGGTCGTAACAAAACTTTACAAATTTTATCCGAAATTTGGAAATATATGATGACAGTAAATTGGCCAATAAATGATGTCCATAATATAAAGTAAAACGGTTCCACCAGAAGCGGTTAACTCGGTTTGTTTTTATTTTAGCAAAAAATTTAATTGTTTTGAGGCCAAATTGATTTTTAGGAAATGTTTGTATATTCCAAAACTGTTAGAGTTCGGGATACAGGGTTCGAAATTGGTCAAAATGGTGGTCATATGCAAATTTCTCGACCCCAAAACCCCACGGGCAGCCGCGCTATTAGAAATTTTTTCTTGCAGTTCCGGTTAATCGCTTTCGTAATCCCCCTAATATAATTAACCCAGATAATGCAAAATTATTAAAAAAAAGGAAAATAAAGAGCACCCTCAAAGATAGAACAACAAAAATCCCCCCCCCCCCCCCAATTAGTTCAATCGAGAAATGTTTTTTCGTTTAACGCCCGCCTTCGCCAACAGGCTGTCGCGATTTTTACGAATTTCATCGCCCATTGCTTCGAGCAGACCGGCTATAAAACAAATAAAAATAAACAAAAAATTTTTATTTTGTACCTTTTTTTAAAGCGTTTTTGATCGCCTCCATTTCATCCCTAGGGCGGGCGTATGAAGTGAATGTGATCGAGATATTCTTCCAATGCATTGTTCGCCAATCACCAAGTACACGCATATCCATCGCAAAAATGCCAAAAGTTTCCATAAACAATCGGCCAAATTCAAGCAGTCCTTTGAGTACAGAAAGTTTCATTTCAGCATCATCAATTTGCGCGAAAATGGGTATATTATATGGACAAAGCTAAAATAAAGATTAAAATAAAAAATTTTATATCTAAAAACGAAAATAAAATTGTTTACTTCTAAATAAATAAAATATAAAATTTAAATATTATAATAATCATTTACCCGTTTGTCCGCTTCATTCGCCAACGCTTCATTTTTCAGAATACCAACAATTAAATTTGCCAAAATAAATGAATTATCATCACGTTCATCACGCTTGGCATGTTCACTTTCAAAAATAGTGCCCAATTCAGCAAAATTTATATGATTTGAGCAATTTTTGAGTTCTTCCTCGTGATCAACCGAATTCCACATATTTTTCCCACAACTTTTATTGACAAAATTACCAATAATTTCGATTATTTTCATCAATATTAATGTATCAATGTTAACTTAAAATCAAAGATTTTTACTACATTAAATTTAATTTGAAAATATGGCAAATAATTTATAAATTTGTTAATAAACAAAATAAATTAATTAATATTTACCTGCCAATTTTAACCCGAAAATATTTTCCGGTTTATGCGATGAAATCGTTACATCAAAATGCTCTGTACTGTCAAACCAATAAGTTGCGCTTAAATTTGAATAATTAAATGGTATATTTAAAAAACATTTTATTTAATTTACCTTCTTTTAAAATCATTTTTTAAGCTGACTTTAATAAGTTCTTCGGCAAACTCAAATTTCCGCATCATTTCTTTATAATATCCCAAATTGATCGGAAATGAACCGAAATTATCTGTCCTTTGTCGTCTTTCATCCCTTTTGAGTTTATTCAAAAAAATTTTGCCAATATTGTTGGTGACGTCGAACAATTCAAGCAGTATCAACAGATTTTGTTCCGGAGTTAACTTGCTCAATTGCTGGTCGAGCAGAACATTTTGTTCCTGTTTATGTATAACAAAAAATAAAACAAAGTTTTTTCCCCCAATTTAATGAAAATATTTTAAACGCAAATTAAATACTTTTTTAAATCAAAATTATACGGATTGATGCAAAATTGGCAGCAATTGTGCCACCATTTTTGTCAAAAGCATTTCCATAAATGCATTGGGTGTCATTGTGGAGGGCGATTGCTGCTGATCAATTTCCATTGAACTTGTGCCGTTCCCGTCGGATTGTTTAAAAATTTCTCTCATTTTGGCAACGTTCAATTCGAAAAGGCACTTCTTCAATTTTTCTTCACACTCAAACTTTCCAAATAGAAACTCATTTTTGCTAAATTTCCATTTGGATGACAAAAAAGTGTTCATGTTTTCCAGAAATAGAGTAATTTGGCCCGACGAAAGACTAACAACTTCAGCCGACGACTCTAAAACTTTGATAATTCTATGTTCAATTTCAAAATTATGCAAAATATTTTTTTACCTGCGAGAAATACGCGTGTTGAGAAGAATAAGAAGCAATAAAATACAATAAAATATGAATGAATTGCCATCTTGCTTAAAAAAAGAAATATTTTAATTGCATAAATGTTAAAACTAAATTTGAATAAATTATAAATGAAAGAAAAAAAATTTTTTTTATAAAACTGAAATAAACAGGCAAAGCTCCCCTCTTATACTGAGCAAGAAATACCCGATTAACAAAACTAAAATAGCTAAAAAAACCCTTGTATAAATTCAACAAAAAATTATTAAGAAATTTTCTGCAAGACTGGCTGGTCCAGTTTTGTGTGATGCGTTTGTTTTTTTGGCATTTTGTCTGAATTCTCTACGTGAATAGGAAATGTAGGCGAAAATGTTTTTTGTTTTAATGAATTTTTGTTCGCCAGCACACACGAAAAGTCTATTAATGCATTTCAAGTCATTTTTCTAACCCGTCTCCAGAATGGAGAGGCCGTGATCAAGCAAGCCATGGCCAAGAAAAGAATGGTGCGCTTTTTGAGGTAATAGCAATAAAGAATTTGTTTGAATGGTCCTTTATGCTGAATTTCCAACCGCTTTTATACGGCTTTCAATCGATGGCTTTGAATGTGACTTTGTATAAGCATTAGAAATAGCATTGTCAACGAAGAGAGAATGGAGGGGATGCGAGAGAATTTGTTGGCATTTGCGTGAAGCCAATTTTGGCAGGCATTGGCATGTTAGCCCCTATTACAAAAATAGTTTCCCCCATGAGGAAATAGGGGAGAGCTTCCCCAAAAGATGGAAAGGAATTGTCTTCACATTATACATTGCCTTACTTTGACAAAGAAATGGGGGAAAATGGGTGCGTGGCATTGAGCGCCTGTTTATGCCATACCCTCCCAATTTGGGGGGGGGCGGGGAATTGAAGTGTTGCATTCAGGGCTGATGGGATTTTATGAAAGAAATCGAGGCAATATATGGCCAAAGAAGCAGAGATATTGGTCGATAAATATGTGCACTTTGATCACAGGGGCAGCTTTAAGCGGGCTAAGATGATGTGTAACTTTTGGCATTCCTAAAATGTTTATTTTCTTCATATATTCTCAAATCAATTTTTCCCGGTCTTGTCCTCGTCACCTAGTTTTAATACCCGGCATTGTGAACCTCTTTCCGCTTCAGGCCATGCGCTTGCTGTTGCGAAATCCGAATTTGTAGTAAAACCTAATTATTCATAATTCCATTCGCCCTTACTGTAGTCCTCCTTGGATTATCCGCTCGTCCCATACTGTATAGTAAAAGAATTGAACTTAATTTATTGCTATTTATTGCAACAATGGCATTTGTCGTAATGTGCTGATTCCACGAGTCCAGAATTTCGATAAAATATATGGTATATGGAGTAGTGTACGGATAAAAAGTTGATCACTTTTACGACGAAAGATAAAGGGGAAGTGAGAGATAGTCAGACAAAAACCGGGAAAAACCCGCAAACATTTCTCTCCCTCCCTTGCCATCATTCCCGCGCACGCCGCACGTGGAGGGGAAGCCCCCACCCCCCAGGCAAACGAAAAGGAAAGAAAGGAAGGAGTTTTGGCAGAAAAAAGCGCTAATTTGAATGGGATGTCTTACAAGATTTGAAGAATGCTTCGATATTAATAAAGCTTAATTTTAATATCAATAAAATGTGGAAATTTAATAAATTATTCTAAATTTTCAAAAGTCATTAATCATACAAAACGAAAGTTTCCATTTATGCAAACTTTCAACCTACCGCCCCTAAACTGTCACATGATGGGCAAAAATTTTGCAATTTTTGGAGGTCAGTCCATTTTTTATGCCGGATAAATTCAAAATATGAACGGCGCGCACTTTTTATCCATTTTAATTTGAGAACGCCGTCGTGCCAGACATTTTTATACGTAGGAGCTGTCACTTTTATTCATTTATCATCTTTAGAAATCGGCGGAAAGCAATGGATGTGCCGCCGAGTGGGCGGGGGGGGGGCTATCTCGCCGGCCGATCACGAACTGAACGAAATGATCCATAGTACTTTCATTCATCGCATTTAATTCTTTCGTTTTTAAAAATTAAATTAATTAATTTGTTTTTAAATTGTATAATATTTAAAATTTTTGTTTCAGTAAAAACCCAAATTTAGACTCAAAATGTTTCCGAAAAAGTCCAACCCCAAGTTTATTTCAACACTAAGCCATTAGTAGGCATTTACCCGCCTCTAATTGCTCAGCCGACTGCGGCATTGCCGTTTCCCCCTCGAACCCAATCACTGATTCCTACCGTTTTCTCTCATCCGCTTCCGTTACCGGCGGTGACCGGGGCAAAACCTACCCAATGGTTCCCATCGAACATACCATTTCCTCCTCCTTTCCTTCCACCGTCTCACCTGCCACCGCCAATCCATGCGCATCCACAGTCCGTCTCACCTACCACCGCCAATCCATGCGCATCCGCAGTTCCTCCCACCGTCTCACATGCTACCGTCACACTATCCACAACCGCCGTTCCTCCAACCATTTCACATGCAAATGCCATACCGGCCGCAACCACCGGTCTTCTCCTTTTCGGAGCGCAACAATTCACACCAAAGGATCGTAGTACGGGCCGGCGTCGAAATCCTGGCAATGAAGTTCGTGGGGCGCGCAAATGTAATCTTAGTTTTAATTTTTATTTGCAATAAAGTCATAAATGTTTTTTAATCTTAATTAATCAATAAAGAATAATATATTTTTCATTTTCAGATCACGATCAATGTTAACTTAAAATCAAAGATTTTTTGGCAAATAATTTATAAATTTGTTAATAAACAAAATAAATTAATTAATATTTACCTGCCAATTTTAACCCGAAAATATTTTCCGGTTTATGCGATGAAATCGTTACATCAAAATGCTCTGTACTGTCAAACCAATAAGTTGCGCTTAAATTTGAATAATTAAATGGTATATTTAAAAAACATTTTATTTAATTTACCTTCTTTTAAAATCATTTTTTAAGCTGACTTTAATAAGTTCTTCGGCAAACTCAAATTTCCGCATCATTTCTTTATAATATCCCAAATTGATCGGAAATGAACCGAAATTATCTGTCCTTTGTCGTCTTTCATCCCTTTTGAGTTTATTCAAAAAAATTTTGCCAATATTGTTGGTGACGTCGAACAATTCAAGCAGTATCAACAGATTTTGTTCCGGAGTTAACTTGCTCAATTGCTGGTCGAGCAGAACATTTTGTTCCTGTTTATGTATAACAAAAAATAAAACAAAGTTTTTTCCCCCAATTTAATGAAAATATTTTAAACGCAAATTAAATACTTTTTTAAATCAAAATTATACGGATTGATGCAAAATTGGCAGCAATTGTGCCACCATTTTTGTCAAAAGCATTTCCATAAATGCATTGGGTGTCATTGTGGAGGGCGATTGCTGCTGATCAATTTCCATTGAACTTGTGCCGTTCCCGTCGGATTGTTTAAAAATTTCTCTCATTTTGGCAACGTTCAATTCGAAAAGGCACTTCTTCAATTTTTCTTCACACTCAAACTTTCCAAATAGAAACTCATTTTTGCTAAATTTCCATTTGGATGACAAAAAAGTGTTCATGTTTTCCAGAAATAGAGTAATTTGGTCCGACGAAAGACTAACAACTTCAGCCGACGACTCTAAAACTTTGATAATTCTATGTTCAATTTCAAAATTATGCAAAATATTTTTTTACCTGCGAGAAATACGCGTGTTGAGAAGAATAAGAAGCAATAAAATACAATAAAATATGAATGAATTGCCATCTTGCTTAAAAAAAGAAATATTTTAATTGCATAAATGTTAAAAGTAAATTTGTATAAAAGATAAATAAATTATAAATGAAATTTTTTTATAAAACTGAAATAAACCTGAGCAAGAAATACCCGATTAACAAAACTAAAATAGCTAAAAAAAACCCTTGTATAAATTCAACAAAAAATTATTAAGAAATTTTCTGCAAGACTGGCTGGTCCAGTTTTGTGTGATGCGTTTGTTTTTTTGGAATTTTGTCTGAATTCTCTACGTGAATAGGAAATGTAGGCGAAAATGTTTTTTGTTTTAATGAATTTTTGTTCGCCAGCACACACGAAAAGTCTATTAATGCATTTCAAGTCATTTTTCTAACCCGTCTCCAGAATGGAGAGGCCGTGATCAAGCAAGCCATGGCCAAGAAAAGAATGGTGCGCTTTTTGAGGTAATAGCAATAAAGAATTTGTTTGAATGGTCCTTTATGCTGAATTTCCAACCGCTTTTATACGGCTTTCAATCGATGGCTTTGAATGTGACTTTGTATAAGCATTAGAAATAGCATTGTCAACGAAGAGAGAATGGAGGGGATGCGAGAGAATTTGTTGGCATTTGCGTGAAGCCAATTTTGGCAGGCATTGGCATGTTAGCCCCTATTACAAAAATAGTTTCCCCCATGAGGAAATAGGGGAGAGCTTCCCCAAAAGATGGAAAGGAATTGTCTTCACATTATACATTGCCTTACTTTGACAAAGAAATGGGGGAAAATGGGTGCGTGGCATTGGGCGCCTGTTTATGCCATACCCTCCCAATTTGGGGGGGCGGGGAATTGAAGTGTTGCATTCAGGGCTGATGGGATTTTATGAAAGAAATCGAGGCAATATATGGCCAAAGAAGCAGAGATATTGGTCGATAAATATGTGCACTTTGATCACAGGGGCAGCTTTAAGCGGGCTAAGATGATGTGTAACTTTTGGCATTCCTAAAATGTTTATTTTCTTCATATATTCTCAAATCAATTTTTCCCGGTCTTGTCCTCGTCACCTAGTTTTAATACCCGGCATTGTGAACCTCTTTCCGCTTCAGGCCATGCGCTTGCTGTTGCGAAATCCGAATTTGTAGTAAAACCTAATTATTCATAATTCCATTCGCCCTTACTGTAGTCCTCCTTGGATTATCCGCTCGTCCCATACTGTATAGTAAAAGAATTGAACTTAATTTATTGCTATTTATTGCAACAATGGCATTTGTCGTAATGTGCTGATTCCACGAGTCCAGAATTTCGATAAAATATATGGTATATGGAGTAGTGTACGGATAAAAAGTTGATCACTTTTACGACGAAAGATAAAGGGGAAGTGAGAGATAGTCAGACAAAAACCGGGAAAAACCCGCAAACATTTCTCTCCCTCCCTTGCCATCATTCCCGCGCACGCCGCACGTGGAGGGGAAGCCCCCACCCCCCAGGCAAACGAAAAGGAAAGAAAGGAAGGAGTTTTGGCAGAAAAAAGCGCTAATTTGAATGGGATGTCTTACAAGATTTGAAGAATGCTTCGATATTAATAAAGCTTAATTTTAATATCAATAAAATGTGGAAATTTAATAAATTATTCTAAATTTTCAAAAGTCATTAATCATACAAAACGAAAGTTTCCATTTATGCAAACTTTCAACCTACCGCCCCTAAACTGTCACATGATGGGCAAAAATTTTGCAATTTTTGGAGGTCAGTCCATTTTTTATGCCGGATAAATTCAAAATATGAACGGCGCGCACTTTTTATCCATTTTAATTTGAGAACGCCGTCGTGCCAGACATTTTTATACGTAGGAGCTGTCACTTTTATTCATTTATCATCTTTAGAAATCGGCGGAAAGCAATGGATGTGCCGCCGAGTGGGCGGGGGGGGGGCTATCTCGCCGGCCGATCACGAACTGAACGAAATGATCCATAGTACTTTCATTCATCGCATTTAATTCTTTCGTTTTTAAAAATTAAATTAATTAATTTGTTTTTAAATTGTATAATATTTAAAATTTTTGTTTCAGTAAAAACCCAAATTTAGACTCAAAATGTTTCCGAAAAAGTCCAACCCCAAGTTTATTTCAACACTAAGACATTAGTAGGCATTTACCCGCCTCTAATTGCTCAGCCGACTGCGGCATTGCCGTTTCCCCCTCGAACCCAATCACTGATTCCTACCGTTTTCTCTCATCCGCTTCCGTTACCGGCGGTGACCGGGGCAAAACCTACCCAATGGTTCCCATCGAACATACCATTTCCTCCTCCTTTCCTCCCACCGTCTCACCTGCCACCGCCAATCCATGCGCATCCACAGTCCGTCTCACCTACCACCGCCAATCCATGCGCATCCGCAGTTCCTCCCACCGTCTCACATGCTACCGTCACACTATCCACAACCGCCGTTCCTCCAACCATTTCACATGCAAATGCCATACCGGCCGCAACCACCGGTCTTCTCCTTTTCGGAGCGCAACAATTCACACCAAAGGATCGTAGTACGGGCCGGCGTCGAAATCCTGGCAATGAAGTTCGTGGGGCGCGCAAATGTAATCTTAGTTTTAATTTTTATTTGCAATAAAGTCATAAATGTTTTTTAATCTTAATTAATCAATAAAGAATAATATATTTTTCATTTTCAGATCACGATCAATGTTAACTTAAAATCAAAGATTTTTTGGCAAATAATTTATAAATTTGTTAATAAACAAAATAAATTAATTTCGATAGAGACTGTAGAATGAGCTACTATTTAACTTTGGATGATGAAAATTTTATATTTTATTTGGCTTATTTTTGGGGTTATTTATATTTGCTTATGGTATATTATTTTTTTGTTTGTTTTTATTTTTCTGATTTTTTTGTGAGATTTTTTTTTTCATAGTTATATTATTCATGGCTTTTTACACATATTCATTCATGGATTTCTTTATTAAAGATTTATATATAAATTTTAACACCCATTCCATTCGAAAACTAAACAAAAACGGTTTTTGCAATTATTCATTTTGACAATATACTTTTGATAAAATCTTTTTTATTAATTATTGTCAAATTATTTTGTTGGTAGCGGACCGGGCGGGACTAAATGTACACCCCTAATGATGGCATCATCGCGCGACAATTGCAGTCCTTTTTACAAGGGTTACCAGCAGGGCAGGGCAAAATCGGAAAATAAATACGAATTCCGAAATTCCAGAAAACCAAAAATCCGAAAAGATTTTAAATCCGAATTCACGTAAATCCCTGAAATTTTTTTCCGGAATTCAAAATTCGAAATTTTTTCAAGGGAAATTTTTGCACTTTCGATATAAAAAATAGTCTTCAACTTCAATTGCTTCGTCATCAATTTTTTTAACAATTCTGCTTTACTTCTGGGGGCGGGGAGGGGTTGGCGGTGCCGATAGGCGTCGCCTTCAGCGAATTCTACAATCAAAAAATGAAATAAAAACTTGTAAATTGTGTCTAAAATATTTTAAAAAATTAAAAACACGAAAAATATTTTGGAATTGTTTAACCACATAAATACCATGTGCCCCCACCACACCACTAACGAAACGACCAAAAAACCCGAAATTTTCCCGAATCCGCAATTTTGCCCAGCCCTGTTTTCACAGTTATACGGTGTCTTAGTGGTTTGTCTTTTCGGTGAGTCTCATGTTATGTGTCGGGTTCGAATCCGCTTGAGTGCAAGGAGTATTTATTCTTTTTCCTTTACTCACATACGCTTCACCTCATTAATAAAATTTTTAATTCAAATATTTTTAAATTAAAATGCCCGCATAAAAAGAATTGAAATTCCTGAATAGTTGCTTCAATTTTCCTAAAGAAAATGCCATTTTTGTAAAAACCCCCTCGACGTAACCAGATCACCTGCTTTAGCAGGTTTTTCTTGCTTGTTGGGCTTTTTCTTACTAGATTCCTGCTTTTTAATTTTGGCCTGCTTTTTAAATATTCTAGAAATTATTTGTTAAAATCTTCAAAAATTCCCCGTCGGTGAGTCTCATGTTATTCCTGAATTGTTGCTTCAATTTTCTTAACCAAAATTGCCCTATCGGCACCGCCGACCGCTCCCATTCTTAAAAAAGCTTCAAAAATTAAGGAAGATATGTATTTTTGAATAATAAAAAATTTTTTGTTGTACAAATTCGCGGTGATAAAATGAATTTATGTGCTCTCATACCAGGTTCTTGAATTTTATTCGGGAATATATGACCAAAATGGAAAGATTTAAAGAATAGTAGCAAAAAATAAATAAAAAGACAAGAAGAGATAAACAAAATCAAAATTAGAGGAATGCCAAAAGGGTGCTACGTCGTTTCGCAAAATCCGCGCGATGGGCGTTTCGCAAAAAAATCCGCCACTATGGGCGTTTCGCAAAAAAAATCCGCCACATAAGCATTTCGCAAAATCATTAAAAAATTATTAATTTTTAATATTAAAAAAGTATATAAAAATGAATATAATCTGCATTTGAGAATTTAAAGCGGTTTTTGAATCTGTTGAAATTTTTTAAAATTAAAGAAAACCGACTTTTTTTAAGTAACCCCAAAGCCGTAGAGAATAACTGGGGAAAATTTGGAGACTTAGGGGTTCATTAGGCTTAGGCCTAAGCCACCTGGCTTGGGGTTCGTTAGGCTTAGGCTTAAACATTCGTGTTGGAATTTGGTTGACAAAATGGATGAACTCACCAATTGTTCATACCGGCTTGACTTTGCCGAATTTGGCCGTAGTTTTGGCACAAATCGTTCGTTTATGTTATTGGTTGTGAATGTGTTAGAATGTGAAGAATTGGCAAATGGAGCGGACAAATGGGTAAATTTGATCGAATAAAAAAATTCTCTGAAGGCAATAAAATAAGAGTTATTTTTCAGATTTGTCCATACGACGATCAAGACGTTGGAAATAAACGCTTTGTTCTGAAAGGACTGCTTCAATTTGGCCGTTTGTTCATGGAAACGGTTGGCATTTTTGCGATGGAAAATCGTAGGCTTGGTGATTGGCGAACAATGCATTGGAAGAATATCTCGATCACATTCGCTTTATACGATCGCCCTGAGGATGAAATGGAAGCGATCAAAAACGCTTTAGAAGAAGGTACAAAACTAAAAAATTTGTTTATTTTATTTGTTTTATAGCCGCTCTGATCAAAGCAATGGGCGATGAAATTCATAAAAATCGCGACAGATTGTTGGCGAAAGCGAAAGCGGGCGATTAACGAAAAAACATTTCCCGTTGAAACCAATCGCCGGGGGGCATGACGAATGCAAACAGATGAAGAAAAACTGTGTTTTGTTGTTCTATCTTTGAGGGTGGTCTATATTTTCATTTTTATATATTTGCATATTATATTAGGTAACTTCTTGAAGTATTTGGATGCCTGGGCCCCAAAAACCGCAGGAAACACGTTTTGCGTGACTTTTATTTTTTTAAAAAGGTGTTGAGACAAGAAGTGATTTTACCAAAAATTTTAATTGAAATTTTTGTCTAGTTTCTTTCGAAATACTCGTTTGTCAGAAGAAAATGAATGCTCTATATTTTAGCTCACAAAAAGTTATTTTTCAAAATTTTGCCAAAATAAAAAACAAAAAAAACTAACCGGGTTAACCGCTAACCGGTGGGACAGTTTTATTTTATATGTATGGACATCATTTATTGGGCAATTTACTGTCATCATACATTTCCAAATTTCGGATAACATTTGCAAATTTGGCTTTTTACACATATTCATTCATGGAGACCTTTTTAAATATTTATATGTATTTTTAACACCCATTCCATTCGAAAACTAAACAAAAATGTTGCAATTATTCATTTTGACAATTACTTTTGTTAAAATCTTTTTTATTAATTATTGTCAAATTATTTTGTTGGTAGCGGACTGGGACTCAATGTACACCCCTAATGATGGCATCATCGAGCGACAATTTCAATCTCTTTTACAAGGTTTACACAGCAGGGCTGGCAGAATCGGAAAATAAATACGAATTCCAAAATTCCAGCAAACCAAAAATCCGAAAGGATTTTAAATCCGAATTCACGTAAATCCCGAAATTTTTCCGGGATCCAAAACCCGAAATCCGAATTTTTTCAAGGGAAATTTTTTGCACTATGGAAGAAAACCCGATTTCAGTAAAATTGCCGCAATCGCGGAAATGCCAACTCCTTCAAATTTGAATGAGCTTCGATCGTATCTCGGGATGGTGAATTACTATCAGGAATTCGTGACAAATTTCCGGTTCATCAGTAAGGCTGTCGGTTAACCGAAGCATTTCGGTTAACCGAACCGAAACCGGTAACCGAACCGAAATTTTTCGGTTAACCGAACCGAAATTTTTCGGCTAACCGAACCGAAACCGGTAACCGAACCGAAAACTTTCGGTTAACCGAAACCGAACCGAAATTTCGGTTTTTCGTACCCAATGTTCGAAAACTCCATTTCCCAGACGCAATAAATTCCACTTTAATTTAATAAAACAAAAGCAAATTGATGCTTTAGAAGTGAGCTCAATGATTGCATCACTGAGTTCCATCGAGTTTTTGTGGCCTTTAAAGAACAATTTCTATTTTATTTAGACCAACCACCTTAATAAAAGCACCTTAATGAAAGTTGTCGAGCACTGCCCTTAGACTCTTCTAAATGCGGCAGTTCCTGTGGGGCTGTTGGCAAAAAAATTGATAATATCACTTGTTTTTTTGAGTAATACTGTAATTTCTGATGTTTTGTTGAATGATGTTACAATGGCAACATGAATCAGGTGGCAGAAGCACCAAATGCTAAAATTTTTTCACTTTTTTGGGGTAGGAATTTATTTTTCATGCCTTGGAATGCGTGCAATTCGGGCAAGAAATAGAAGATTTTCCTTGCTTAAAATACTTCCAAATTTCACTCATTGTTAACATGAAATTTCAAAAAAATTTTAATCAACCGGTTAACACAAAGAAAAGTTACCTAACTGTTAATTCGTCAAAGATATAAATAATATTGAAAAGGATAACATAATGCCACAATTTAAAGTTATTTGGTAAAAATTCAAATAAGTGGAACCAGAAGGTTTTTTTGAAAAAATTAAACTGTTTTTTCTTTTTCTAAAGAATATTTGAAAATAATTCTTTCATATTTTTCTTGTCGTTTATAGAACCGAACCGAAGCTTTCGGTTAACCGAACCGAAACCGGTAACCGAACCGAAGCATTTCGGTTAACCGAACCGAAACCGATAACCGAACCGAAAAAATACCGGTTTTCGGTCTCGGTTCGGTTCGGTTCGATTTGAAACCGACACCGATCACGTTCAAAAAATTGGTTTCGGAAACAAAAAACGATCCAACACTGCAACAAGTGGCGAAATTGAGAGAAAACTTGGCCAGAAGCAAAATACAATTGGAGTTTCTCGACGAAGACACATTCGTCCAATTCTATCGCCGTCGGGACGAAATCTCAATCGTCAATGAATGCTTAATGCTTGGCGAGCATTGGCGAGAATACACATTTACTGGCCAAGCTTGGATTCAGAAATTGAGTCTTTCGTCCAAAAATGTTCTGCTGTGCTGCCGTGGCGAAAAATCCAGTGAAAACGACTCTCCAAGGAAATCCATATTTTTTTGCGCACTTGAAACGGCTTCTAAATGCCATAAATAGTGTTTTTAGCTTTGGTTGGAGCTTCTAGAGCCCATTTTATAATCCTTCCATATTTTATCCATATTTCGCCATTTTGTCAAAAAATTCCTTAACAAAAATGCAATAAAAAGGAAAAATACACCCCTATAAATTGATTTTTTTTTTAAAAAAATGCACCCCTAAGAATCGATTTTTTAAAAACTTTCAAAAAATGCACCCTAAAAATTGACATTTTGCAATTTAAATTCTGCGACCAAAAAATGAAAATTTTTTAAAATTCTGCTTATTTTCGAAAATTTCCCCTGAAATGCCTTTAATTTGCATATAAAAATTTTTATTTCTCTTATTACTTCAATTAGAAAATTTTGACAATTTTTTGCTATATTTGAAAAAAAAAATTTTCTTCATATTTCGTCCATATTTTGCAATGTTGCCCATATTTGGTCCATATTTTACAATTTTTCATCCCTATTTTATGGCCATATTTCGAGATTTTTTGTCCATATAAATCGTGGCCCTACTCATAATCGTCGACACTCCAAATATCCGGAGATATTTGAAATGAGTTCAACGAACAGCACTGCGACAATTTTAAAATTGAAATCGCTGATTGCGCGTCACGGACTCCCAGAAACACTAGTTTCCGATAATGGGACTCAATTCCGCAGTCACCAATTTGCGACCTTCACCAAATCGAATGGAATCGACCACATTTTCTCTGCGCCGTACGCGCCTCAATTAAACGGTCAAGCCGAAATGATGGTTGACACGTTTAAGAGAGCCTTTGCGAAAATAAAAGTGCGCGGCACGCTTTTCTGCGCGGCGCGCCTTTGTGTGCGGCGCGCCAATGTGCGCGGCGCTAATGTGTGCGGCGCGCCTTTGTTGCGGCGCGCCAATGTGCGCGGCGCTAATGTGCGCGGCGCGCCCCAGGCCAATGCCTAACAAACCCCGGGTGACTTAGGGCTAACCTAACGAACCCCAAGCCTGGGTGGCTTAGGCCTACGCCTAACGATCCCCAAGCCTGGGTGGCTTAGGCCTACGCCTAACGATCCCCAAGCCTGGGTGGCTTAGGCCTACGCCTAACGATCCCCAAGCCTGGGTGGCTTAGGTCAAACCTAACAAACCCCAAGTGGCTTAGGCCTAAGCCTAATGAACGCCTAGGTCTTTAACTATTTTCCAGTTATTCTATCCGGCCTTGGAGTTACTTAAAAAGTCGTTTTTTCCTTAATTTTCAAAAATTTCATAACCGTTTTAAATTCTCAATTTTTATTTTCTACTGACGAATTCGTAATCAGTGCATCATATAACATATTTTCAGATTATTTTTAGCTAAAAATTTTTCAATTCTAACTTGGCTCAAAGCTGCCCCTGTGATCAAAGTGCACATATTTATCGACCCATCTTTCTGCTTCGGGCATATTTTTGCCTCGATTTCTTTCATAAAATCCCATTAGCCCTGAAGGCAACGCTTCAATTCCCCCCCCCCCCCCCCAATTTGGGAGGGTATGGCATAAACGGCGCCCAATGCCACGCACCCATTTCTTTGTCAAAGTAAGGCAATGTATAATGTGAATTTTAATAAAAAAATGATGACAATGCCTTTCCATCTTTTTCTGGGGAACCTTTTTCACTATTTCCTCATGTGGGAAACTATTTTTGTTAATAGGGGCAAAATCATGCCAATGCCAAAATTGGCTTCACGCAAATGCCAACAAATTCTCTCGCATCCCCTCCATTCTCTCTTCGTTGACAATGCTATTTCTAATGCTTATACAAAGTCACATTCGAAGCCATCGATTGAAAGCCGTATAAAAGCGGTGGGAACCGCAGCAGAAAGCATCATTCAACCCATTTCTTTATTGCTATTAGATACCTCATGAAGCGCACCATTTTCCTCTTGGACATGGCTTGCTTGATCACGATCCCTCAATTCTGGAGACGGGTTAGAAAAATGACTTGAAATGCATTAATAGACTTTTCGTGTGTGCTGGCGAACAAAAATTCATTAAAACAAAAAACATTTTCGCCTACATTTCCTATTCACGTAGAGAATTCAGACAAAATGCCAAAAAAACAAACGCATCACACAAAACTGGACCCGCCAGTCCTGCCAAAATTTCTTAATGAAAAAATAGAGGCAAATAAATACCCCGAAAAAGGCAACATTTGATTAACTATAATAAAAATAATTATTTTGAATCATGATTGTATACTTTTTTTTCAAAAATAGAATTGATCTGCAATAGAAAATAAGCGCCCATTTTCCCAATTAACAAAATCAATGCATTTAGCTAAAATAATAAATCTTTTTTAATTTTTATTATTTGGTTGGATAGGAAAATACTTTTATTTATAAAACAGATTTTATATTTTTCAAAATGAACATCTACTGGAATTTTGCTTTATGTTTTCTCATATTCCAACCAGTGCCCGTTTTATCGGAAGGTATAAATTAATAATAAAACGATTTAAATGTTCTTGCTTTTCAAGATGTTGAAGTGCATTTTTCGTTGAGCCAAATGTCGCTGTTTTTGAACAAAATGGACGAATTTTTGGCATCAAAATGCATAATGAACAAAAGCGCTTTTAATAAAATGAGCCGTGCTGAAGAGTCAAAATCGGAGGAAGAATTAATGCCATTTATTTTAAAATTGAAATGTTCGGAGTTGGAAACACTTTTTAGCCAAATCGATATTAAAATAGACCCAATGGAAATTGATGATCAGCAGCAGCCCTCCACAATCACAGCCAAAACATTTATGGAAATGCTTTTGAACAAAATGTTGGAAAAATTGTCGGAAGAATTGCCGAAACCGAAACGACATCGTTTAAACGTTGTAAGTTAAGCTTTGCTGAAACATTAAAGCGCATTAAATTATAATTCAAAAAATAGGAGGAAAATGTTTTTGCCGGTGATGAATTTGTCAATTTGAATCCGGAACAAAATCAATTATTATTACATGGATTGTTTGAAATTTCCTCCAATTTTGCCAAACAGTTTCTTAATATTGCAAGAAATGAAACCGAATTGAGTAAATTTGGCGAGAATTGTTCGCTGATTAATTGGGCATTTTATGAAGAATTGGAGTGGAAATTTAAGAAAGTTAAAGAAATTATCCAGTATATATTATATGAAGACTTTAAAAGATGGTATTATTAAAAATATGATATACATATATATGTTACGGGTAATTTTGGAAATCCTTATGCAAAACCTGAATTTTTTAAAAACGAATTGTACCGCTTGGCTTTTCCCTCAAATGATTCTTCTCATTTAGATTTCAAATGGCATCTTGTTTATTTGATTTAGTTGAGTTTAAAGAAAAGTTATAGACTTTCAAAATTGCTGGCATTTTGGGATTTCCTAAATTACCCGTAACACACATATAGGTAAATATTTTTTATTTTTTAACAGTCCCGCTTCTTGGTTTTACCTGTATAAATATTTTAATGTAAATATTTCATGGCACGAACCGGACGAAAACATTGCAGCTTGGAAACTGGACGGTGAATTTTAATATACCTAATTGACTATTTTCCCGACTGGGTCGAAGATCTCGTCTCTTTTTTAGGGGGTGCATTTTTAGTTGAAAAAATTTTGACTTTTAGGGGGATGTTTTTCGTTTTAGTGCATTTTTCTTAAGAAATTTTTGAAAAAATGACTAAAATATTGCATTTTTCTTATAAAATTTGGGCAAAAGTGCCAAAATAGGGTCTAAAAACGCAAAAACGGCGAAATAGGGATTTATTCTCAAAAAGGGCGAAATAGGGATTTTTAGGGACTAAAAAGTCGCTCTAATTCAAAAATTTTTCGAAATGAATGCTATATCTGGGCTTCTCTCGTCAAACCCTATCCGCAAAAAAAATAGGTTAAACCCTAAAATCCGGGCTCTAATCATAACTTTTAAACTTTTTGAAAATGTTCATTTTAAAAATAGATATTATTCTGTGGAAATTTATGTGTCAAAAAATTGATATTAACTTTTAAATTTTTTAAATGGACATCTCAATAAGTAAAAAATGTCCTAATTTTCAGCATTTTAAACTTTATTTCTAGGGCTAATACTTTTAGGCTCGAAGAATCTCAAAATATATATAGGCTCCAAACTCTGCTTCTAAATCACCTTTTTGGTGTGCATAATGATTCGGAATACCAAAAAGAATATTTGCGAATGGAAAAAGAGAAATAAAATTTGAACTACTTTTAAAAATTTTCTGCAAATACCCGCCCGATACCCGGATTTTTCGGCTACCCGGGTCGGGTACCCGACGGGTGAATACCCGAGTCGGGTATTATTCACCCGTACCCGCCCGGGCAAAAAAAAGGATTTATGTGGATTAAAGTCGCTTTAATTCAAAATTATTATTTTTTTCAATTCTAGGCTTCTCTTGTCAAACCCTATTCGCAAAAAAACATGTAAATTGAAAATCTCGACTCTAATAATTAATTAAAAAATGTTTTATTGTTGCAATTAATTTCCTTTTTTTTTGTAGTTCCAATGTTAAATGAACAACGATTTGTCCAAAGTTTGCTTGACTACGACAGAGGCAAAAACAAAATGGAAATGCTGCTCAAAAATGGCTTCAATGACTTTTTGTCGAATTTTCACAAGAAAGAGAAAAGTTGGAAAATTGCAATGCCGAGAGCAATTGGGAAGATAATAGCTGAAATTGATAAACAAATTAGTCTCCTCAATGAAGTAAGCGGTTAAATAGTTTAGGCTTCTAGGAAAAGACCCAACAGTTTTGGGTTTTCTTTTTTTTAAATTTTTAATTAAGAACTCCAAAAACAAAAATTGATACAAACTTTAGTTTTTTCCCATATTTTTAATTTTTGTATATTTTTATGTAAATTTATTTTTGTAGAAATTTACGCTTCCGCTAAATAGCGTTGAGCAAAATCGCCTATTTTTGCTATCAATGTACAGAATTGCGCTTAATTTTGTTCAAAATTTATTTGTTAATGGATTGCTAAATGAAGAAGAAAAAAAGAACTTGACACATAAAATTAAGGATAAAATAGACGATATCTTTTATAGAAAGGTTTGCGATATTTTAAGGAAAGAAATTTGGCAATTAATTAATTTTTAGGGTTTGAAATTTGAGTATCTGCTTTCGAGTGAACTAAATGGTGTAAAGGGTGAATCCAATAAAGAAAGAAAAAAGAAAAATTTGGAGCAATATTTTGAAGGCATTGAACAATATTATTATGGAATTGAGACGGGCAAAAAGCTTAAGGAAACACTTGGAAAATTCAAAAAAGAGCAAAAAAATCAAAATCAACTTGTTAGCTTTGAGCAAATTGGTTCAGATAATTTGGTTTTGGCAGATTTTGTTGAGGCAAAATTGACGGATTCAATTGGAGACCTTCTTAGAGAAGGAGGTACAAAATTGTGCATTTTTTTTAACCAAGATTTCTTTTCGCATTTTTAGAGTCATTGGCACTGCTTGATTGGTGCCATAAAAATCACAGGCAAATTTCGATGACAGAATTGGCATACATTGTCGAAAAATTGCGCGAATTATTGTTTCCCGATGTTCCAATTGTGGAATGGGAGCGGGAAAGGGAACAAAAATTAAGCGTTGATTTAAATCAACTCAAAAATCGGCTAGACAAAATGCCATATGATCAAATATTGCCAAAAGTTGTTGGAGAATTTTTTGGAGAATTCTTTGACAAATTGTTTGATGGCTTCAATTTTATTGCAAGTAGCCAATTGGAAATTAGTGAAATTGATAGAAAATTGATTTTATGTTATGAATTATCGAAATTTGCTTATAAATTGCTTGAAATAAGTTTGCACGGTAAATATAAATATTTAAATAATTGATAAATTTTAATTAAATTTAGAATTCAATCCGAAAGAAGTCGACAATAATATTCAACGAAAATTATTTCATTCTAAATTTTATAAGGAATTGAAAAAAGATTTTTTCAATTTCAAAATAAATGCACATTTGGAATTGTAAGCTGTTTCGAGTTTTTTTAATAAGCTTTGTGACTATTAGACTAAAGCCTGGGCACCTCACGCTCCCAGAAAAAATTTTTAGTCTTTTCCCGCTCCCTCTAAATAATTACTTCACCAAAGTCTAAAAAAAGATAAAATTTAATCATAACGTATTTTTTTGTCATGAATATTCAATTTTATATTTAAATATAAATCAATTAGAACTTACATAAATTTTATATTTTAGACAAAAAACGACCAATGTCTTTGTGAAGCTCCGCAGTAATTGGAGCTATTTTCAGGCTGATTTTAAATATGAAAATGTAATTACCAGTGAACTTCGCATGGAATGTTAGTTTAAATCTTTTAAATATTATAACAATTAAACGAGTGACATGTTTAGTTCCAATTAAATTAAAAGAATTTGGAGAAGTAATTAAAATTATTGGCCAATTTATTTACCAAAAGTGCGGGAAACATTTGTGGAATTTGGTTGACAAAATGGATGAACTCACCAATTGTTCAAACCGGCTTGACTTTGCCGAATTTGGCCGTAGTTTTGGCACAAATCGTTCGTTTATGTTGTTGGTTGTGAATGTGTTAAAATGTGAACCAGCGGCAAATGGAGCGGAAAAATGGGTAAATTTGATCGAATAAAAAAATTCTCTGAAGGCAATAAAAATAATGGTTATTTTTAAGATTTGTCCATACGACGATCAAATTTTTGAACAAATTACAGACGTTGGAAATAAACGATTTGTTCTAAAAGGACTGCTTCAATTTGGCCGTTTGTTCATGGAAACGGTTAGCATTTTTGCGATGGAAAATAGTTATCTTGGTGATGAGCAAACATTGCATTGGAAGAATATCTCGATCACAATCTTAGCTTCATACAATAACCTTCTGAATGAAATGGTGGTGATTAAAACGTCTTTAAAAGAAGGTACAAAATAAAAAATTTTGTTTATTTTTAATTTTGCTTTTATAGTCGGTCTGAGCGAAGCAATGGGCGATGAAATTCATAAAAATCGCGACAGCCTGTTGGCGAAGGCGGGCGTTAAACGAAAAAACATTTCTCGATTGAGCTAATTGGGGGGGGGGGGGGGGGGGGATTTTTGTTGTTCTATCTTTGAGGTCTTTATTTTCCTTTTTTTTTATAATTTGCATTATCTGGGTTAATTATATCAGGGGGATTACGAAAGCGATTAACCGGAAATGCAAGAAAAAATTTGCTAATAGCGCTGCCCGTGGGGTTTTGGGGTCGAGAAATTTGCATATTTGGAAAAATCGAATGGGAATGTAGAATGAGCTACTATTTAACTTTGGATGATGAAAAGCATTCAAAATGTGTTTGAAGTATTAGAAACTGTTTATGGACGGACGGGACGGGGACCTTATGGTATATTATTTTTTTGTTTGTTTTTATTTTTCTGATTTTTTTTCAGATTATTATTCATGGCTTTTACACATATTCATTCATGGATTAAAGATTTATATATAAATTTTAACACCCATTCCATTTCAAAATTAAACAAAAATGGTTTTTGCAATTATTCATTTTGACAATATACTTTTTCTGCGAACTTGGCTCGTTTGGCTTTATACCCTTGCACATCACCTGATAGTCCTGGAACCCGGCGCCAAAATAGTGGCGCCGAAACGTCCCGGGACTCAATTTTTGTTTGTGCAGCACGCTACTTTTTCTCTTACAAATTTGAAAAATGATGGATTCTGCGATCGCTTATTGGAGTCAACGATCAGACGATCGGATGAATAAAGAAGATGCCATTAACTCTCAAATGTTCAATTTTTGATTGGTGCTTTGATGTACTTTTAGTATGTGTTGTTGGAGCCGTCACGTGACAAAACTGAAAAGGTTGGAGCATGACCAAAACTGAAAAGGCTAGAGCCTTAACGTGACAAAGCTGAAAAGGTTGGAGCAGCCACTGACGTGACCAAAACTGAAAAAGTTAAGCCGTCACGTGACAAAACTGAAAAGGTTGGAGCAGCTACTGACGTGACAAAACTGAAAAGGTTGGAGCAGCCACTGACGTGACAAAACTGAAAAGGTTGGAGCAGCTACTGACGTGACAAAACTGAAAAGGTTGGAGCAGCCACTGACGTGACCAAAACTGAAAAGGCTGGAGCCGTCACGTGACAAAACTGAAAAGGTTGGAGCAGCCACTGACGTGACCAAAACTGAAAAGGCTGGAGCCGTCACGTGACAAAACTGAAAAGGTTGGAGCAGCCATTGACGTGACCAAAACTGAAAAGGCTGGAGCCGTCACGTGACAAAACTCTTTAAAATAGTCAGGAATAAATGCAAGTTGAACGCTAAACGTGGCCAGAAATCAGAACACGTATTCTGGAATCCAAAAAAAAACAGAAAATCAGAACATTTCAGATTCTTAGAAACAGTAATCAGTAGGGATCGGATTTATTGCTACAAAAACTTGTACAAATCACCAGTCGGGTTTTTGTAACTTTGTTCAAATCATGTGAATGTTTTGAAATTTTCACAAAAATACTTCTGATAAATGCGATCCCTAATAATCAGAACTTCACAGAACCAGAATTCTTTTTCAATTCTTCCAGAATTCTGACAACTTAAGAAGGTCAGAGATCTTAATCTAATTCTGGTATTCATAAAATTAGTATTTCTAAGTTCTCTGAATATATCAGAATTTCATTGTGTACCCAGAAAACTGGCGAACCCAAAAATTGTGCCACAAAATCTAAATTCGGTGAAACTATGCTAATTTTTGCGCTTTAAAAAATTGACCCTGCATAAATCCGTATTTGTCGAATTCGGCCATGTCCTTAAATGTTTGATTGGGCGGCTTTTCCCCTCCGAAAAAGGCTTTGTTTATTCCATGCACTCCATAGAAGTTTGCCCGCAAATGAATAATTTGAAAATTCAAATGTTTTTTGCTGTTTTCCCCTGCCTTTGCGCAATAAGCCCATGTGCTGAAAATTGTGAAATTGTTTTGTTTTTATTGAATTAATTTTTTGAGGCTTTACTTGAAATCGGCATTTGCGCACGTCGACGTCGGTGGAAGTACCTGCTGTTCTCTCAAATATGCGGTCAACTGTTGGTTCCTTTTTTCTTTTGTTTTTTTCGACACTTTCAAGAAGTCGAGCTGAAATATATTTTTGTTTTTCTAAAATGGTGTTTTTTTGTTGCTTTTTTATTTTAATTCTTGATTTTTTGGTCATTTTCGTGCCGACTCATTCCACGTCAAAATGGTCGTTTTCCTCCAATTTGTGAATCAAATTTATACAAAAATATTTTCAATTGATTTGCATTGAAATAAATCACAAGTATGACTGGCGGTGCCAATAGGCGCCGCAGGAAAAAATGTTTGTAAATGATTATAAAATGAATAAAAATTTGTTTCTTTTTTTGGTCATGTGTTCGTTTCAAAGAAAAAATTTCGATGTGGAAAGTCAGAGAAATCGTGTTCCTTTTTCATCCGTGTCGTTTTTTGATTGGATGCTTTAAGAAGCTATGATTATATTAATCCATTAACGAATTATTTTAAGTTTGAGCAAAAACTAAATTAAATTCCCTGAAAACCCCCCATTCATGGAATGAGTCCGAAATTGCTCTCTCTGGCTGGGATGGGTTTCTTTAAAGGAACCAAATCCGCTAGTGATGCTCGAGACTGAGACTTAACTCCGAGACTCGAGACCGAGAGCACTTCAAAGAATACCGTAAATTTTAAGAGTCGAGAAGAATTAGTGCAGATGTGGGTAGAGTTCAGTAGACAATTGGGCAGTGGATAATCCGACGGTGAGGACAATCGGACAATGAATTTGAATTGCGCAAGTTAAAAAGCACTTAATTCGCGCTTTCCGCGGATACCACGTTGTGGATTGTTATTGAAATAGGGTTGATATCCGAACCCCAAAAATGGGTCTTCCCCGACTCCGTCCCCCGACTTTCCCGCCCCGAGGGGTCGGGGACAAAGCCTAATTTAAATCCTAGACAAGCAAATTCTTTAATGCCTGTCCTCGGCCCCCCATTGTTCTGACAAAATGACTGAGTGGTGGATGAGGAACACGGAGGTTTGTTAAGGCCTGGTCCCGGGTCTGGTTGAGCTAAGAAAATCCGAGTACCCGGGCACGGCTTTTTCAAAAATCCGAGTTCTATTGCTGTCTTCAAAATTTGACCAAAAAGCGGCGAACAACATAAAAGGCTTGACAATGTTAATCTCTATTCTAATCCACTCAAAGAAAATTCAATGAGTCGAAAAGGCAAGAAAATTTCGAAATTCAAACATTAAAAATAAAAAAATGTGTTTAAATATTGCCAAATAGAAAAATCATTAATTGCTTCCTTCTCATTGTTCGCCCATGAAAACACCGCTGAATATGACGTGCTGTTTGTGGAGGGTGATGAAAAAGGCGAACGAATGGTCGGCTTGGAACGTTGGGGCTAAGGAAAGTTGTGGCAACCCGAAAAAGCTGCCAATACTCTTCGATTCCGCAGCTGTTGAAGGAGACGTCGCTGTGCCGTCCTCATCGATCTGCAAGTTTTTTAAAATTAATTTGGCGCCATGTTGGCCCCAATGATTTAAAATTCTTTGTGCTAATTGACCCAATGATTTAAAATTCTTTGTGCCAATTGACCCAATGATTTAAAATTCTTTGTGCCAATTGACCCAATGATTTAAAATTCTTTGTGCCAATTGACCCAATGATTTAAAATTCTTTGTGCCAATTGACCCAATGATTTAAAATTCTTTGTGCCAATTGGCCCAATGATTTAAAATTCTTTGTGCCAATTGACCCAATGATTTAAAATTCTTTGTGCCAATTGACCCAATGATTTAAAATTCTTTGTGCCAATTGGCCCAATGATTTAAAATTCTTTGTGCCAATTGACCCAATGATTTAAAATTCTTTGTGCCAATTGACCCAATGATTTAAAATTCTTGGTCCAAGTTGACCCCGACCGGCTTTTAAGAAGTCGCTCTAATTTATTACGTACCGAAATATGCGCTTTCTGAATCACTCTGTTGATGTACAAAGTGTTTGACAAATTGTTGTGGTTTATGCCCGAAAAGTCGGCCTTGCTTGGACGGAATGCGCGTTTGATGCCAAGCAACAGCAATGTTTCTTCCAAATTTTGATGCAATGATACAATTTTGAACTTTGGCAAAATGACCTAAAATGGCGAGGATATTGCAGCGAATGTTTTATTCTTTAAATTAACGTTGGCCCCGACTCTAACCCCCGACCCCGATTCCCGACATGGCCAACCCCGACCCCCCGACTTTTTGGCTTCTTCTTACAACTTTTTGGAATTTCCATTTTTTGGTTGGACAAATTCAAAAACAATAGGAAAACCCCTTTTGTTTTATACATAAAATTGGTAAATTTTTCTTAAAGCAATTTTTCGAGAAAAAAATGTTTGATTTTTTTTAAATCACAAAAAAAAAATTCCCCGATTGTCGATCCTGGTTAATCCCGATCCCGGTTTTTGAAAAGTCAAAATTCCGATCCCGGCTTTCACTGTCCAGGTCCCGGGTTTTCCGAAAACCCCGGACCCAGCCCTTGTTACAATTAGTCGATAAATAAGAGCTTTCAAATGATACTAAAATTGAATGATTCTGTCCAGTATGGAAGGTGGTGTTTGGATTTTTTTGGTAATATTAAAAAATCCCGCAATCCCGCGCGGGTTCCCGCAAATTTAATATCAAAAAAAATCCCGCAGCGGGTCCCGCAAATGCGATTTTGCCGGTCTCTACTCGGAACCAAATCGATTTTAAATTTTAATTCGTTTCCCACCTTGAGCTCTTTCATTGGAGCCTTTTTAAGAAATTCCATCAAATTTCCGCCGTTAAACTTTTGGAAAACATAATCCCAGTGCCGCTTCGACTTCGGCAACATAATGACAAAATGCGCTTTTTCGCCAACATACGGCACACCGAGCAGCTCAAACTGAATTTTTGTTTTTGTTTAAATGGCACAATTCTTTTTTTTGGCACATACATCTTCCGTCTCCGTGTGCATGAATTGGCCTATTTGGAACATCATATCCAGCTAAAGAAAGATTATTTTTAGACAAAAATGTTTAAGAATTGAACAGTTAATTTTCCTTTTTTTAATTTTATTTCAATTTAAATATAAAAAGTAATAAGTACTTCGCGGTACTGGACATTTTTCGAAAGGAATTTTTTCTTTTCGGTATGCCGCGGATCGAACGGTCGAAGCCAATTTGCTTCAAAATGAATTGCACTGACGAGCACTAACCTAACAAAAAATGGATTTGTAAAAGCACATTTTTTAGTTTAAATAGTTTTGCTTTGTGTCCGACGGGTTCAGAGATTGCGGTACAATCGATTCAATGCTTTTGCCCCCCGGCGATGCTTTGTCAAGAAAGCCATTGATTTTCTGAAAAAATAGAAATATTTTGTTAAAATAATTGATGCTTAAATAATTCAATTGATAGCCTTATTTGTGTTTACATCGGCAACTTCGATTTGTTGACGAAAATCAATCAATTCGAAACTGTCCTCCCCAAAATCCGTGCGGATGACCGATTTGAACTCATCCAAAACTTTGACAGAGTCCGCCAAATATAATTTTTTGGAAATCTTCAGCGTGAAATTAGCGTACGTTTGTGTTGCCACAATTTCTTGCAAGAATTTGCCGTAATTGTCGCGCAACGACGGACCGGACAAATCTGGCACGGCAAAAATGGTTCGTTTGTCGTTTTATTGACAAATTCAAATGCTCAAAATACCGCCCGCCGCCAACACTTTGCCAAGTTCAACCGCTGTTTGGCCTCGTGCACCAATGTAAGCCATGGACAGTGCAATGGCCGCCGAAAGGGGCGACACCGCCTTCTTCTCATTGTGCTGGTAGAACATCTTTGATATGTCCACAGAGAAATTCACGTGGCCAATGGCTAATAAAGCAATTAACAAATCATAAAAACGGGAAATTTTAATTATAACTCAAAGTATAACGGGATTGTGAGTGTTGTTCGTTTTGTTTTTTCTCGGATTTTTCTGGCCAAGCCAACGTGATTTTCCCATAAATCCCGACTAAAAAAGTTAATCCGGATCGATTTCTTATCAAAATGCCGACCCCGCTCTACTCAAAATGTGTGTGACTCAAAAGTGCCAATAAATTCTTGTGAACGCGGCGCTTACATTTCATGGTAAAGTGCGGGTACATAAGTTCCTGATTGGGCACCCCATAATCATTGATGAGCTTCAAGTCGGTCGGTTGCCAGCTAAGATCATTATGTTGGACATAATCATAAGCACCAAATTGGTCGCGCCACTGAACGGCGGCAGCGTCCTCTCGAAGATCCAAATGCAGTCCGCGCATTTCATGCACGCGGCCCTGCAGCAAATAAATGATTAGTGAAAAATTTAATCATTTTGCATAAATTTGTATCAAAATTCAATAAAATTTAATTGAGAATGCTTTCCCATTGATCGTCCATCAATTTATACACTACTATGGCTGGGACTTTCATGTTTTTTTGTGTTTTCCGATAAATTTTTAAGAAAAATGCAATAAAAACTAAATTTGGTCCGTTTTAGCTAGGGTTCAGCCCCGACCCCTCGGGGGCGGAAAAGTCGGGGTCGGGGTTGGCCGGTGTTGGCAATGTCGGGGGTCGGGGTCGGGGAGGACCCAATTTTGGGGCTCGGGGTCGGGGTCGGGGCTGAACCCTAGTTTTAGCACATTTTTAATCAATATTTGGCATTTTTTGGATTTTTTAGTCAAAATAAATCCCAGCCCTAATCATTACTAACCCTGAAGATATCTATCGATGGCAGACTGAAGCTTTTTGTTCCAAAACTTGAAAAATAAAATGTTTTTGGTGCGTGAAATTTATGTGTGAATTTGTGAACGCACTCGTCGCTTATGATGATCATTATGCTGTCATAATAGGGGAGTTCCCCAAATTCGAAAATTTGATCGAAACGACTGCGACAGCTCTGGTGTCTGAACTCCGCGGGGAATGTGAACGTTGAAGCGGCGCCAATGTCTAGGGATGGTATTTTTAATTATTTTATTGAAATAAATGGGGCATGGACGGGCACACCTCTTTGGATTAAGCATATTAAAATACAGTTTTTTGTTTTTATTTTATTTTTCTAAGAAAAATATAATGAATTGACAAAACCCTACCTTTCCCGGAAGATTCTTTCAAATGAATGCTAAAATTAAAACAATTTTATTAAATTGTTTTATTTTGGGGATTCTCCGGCCTCCCCGTCCCCTAAAGTGATCGAGGATCGTCCTCCCTTTGTGACATTTGCCGTGCAATTATGGCTTACACCCGTAATGCACCCATCGAGAAGCACGAGAGTGCCTTAAATAATTATTTTTATATATTTTTAAATATTAAATTAAGCATTTATTATTATTTTACGCTCTTTAAAGTCATCCGGCTCCGTTTCAGGCTCGTTTTTGTAGAAATGGACCTAAAAAGAAATTTGGTTGTAAATTTATTAAAAAAGGACAGGCCATGGCACAGTGCTTCACGTAGTCGTAATATTCATTTCCGCAAGTTGGCATCTACGGGAAAAAATAAAATTAAAAAAAAACTCCAATTTATTTTACCAATGCCATTTTGTGAAAATCCTGCAGACAAGTTGAGCCGTCCAAGTTGAAAGTGCCAAAAATTTTGCCAAACTTTTTATTTGGAGTTCCATTTTTATACTTAAATCAATCTTTTTTTTTTGCAAAGATTTTTCTGTGCCAGCAAATTTTGAAAGGCTTCAACTCTTTTTAAACTCAATTAAATCAACAACAAAAAAATGGCGAATTGTTTAGCCTTGGCTTAACAAAAGCTTTTAAAAACTTTGTGCTTTCACTGGGCGCTTTTGTTGTATGATTTGGTTGAGTTTGAAAAAAGGTTATAACCTTTCAAAATTTGCTGGCATTATTTTAAATAAAATTTTATTATTTCAATTTTTGCAGGTAAACAAACAACAAGTTAACCCGTTTCATAATTAATTAAATAAAAAATAATACAAATTGTTTTCTATTTTTGCATCGCAAATTTGGCCCAGAATTTATACCGCACACGCGCAGTACTCCTCGTCCGGGTTGACGCCGTTGCTTGCCGTTGAGCCCTTGTAACAGCCGTAACATCCGTTGGCCAATGCCTTTTCCTCCGGCAATTGATTGTCCTCAAACAGCGAGGAGTTCAGCCATGGCGGACGCAAATGCCGGGGGATGAAGCCCTTCTGTTTGACCACCTCCGAGTGCAGGCACTGCTCGTGGAACTCAGTGCCCTCAATGGCACGGCACAATTCTTTGGCGTTAAAACCTGAATTTTTATAAATTTGTTTCAATTCTTCATGGCACATTGTATGTTTTAAGAGATTATTGGACCGTCATCCGATGCTTTGGACGTTGGAGAAGACAAATTCGGTTGGCAGGCGCTGAATTGGACGTTTTGGATTAGCAGAACAACCAATACAGTGGCCAAGTTGAATAGAGTCAAATCAGCAGAAGATGCCATTTGACTCGGTGCCTTTGGGGTTCGGTTTCGGTTAACCGAAAATGCGCGGTTCACAACTGAAATTTTGAAATTTCAAATGAACCGAAACGCCCATTTTGGGAGATAAAATTTGAATTAATCGATCTCAACATTTTTTTGATGATCAATGCTATGAATGAATTAATGAATGATGTAAGCGATGTTATTTTTACTGCTAATGCATCAAATAACAAATTGATGATTCACCCCGCTGATGGCTTTGCCGAGATAATATCTCAAAAATTTGACGATTTTTTTTATTAATGAATTAAGTGTTAGAGCAAATTCTTCTTAAAAAGTTTTCTTTGCCAAATTCATTATAAAATATTCAACGATAAATTGTTACAAAGTATATAGGTATATGTCAGGGCGGACATTGGAATGCCGGATTCTGAAAATTTTTGGTATTGGAATGCGGGATTTTGGATATTTTTTGTGTAAGGTTTCTTTTAATTTAATTTTAATCTGGCAAAAACACGGTCATTGTTGTGCCCAAATGGACAGGGAATTGTTTTCCTTTGCGCACCAATGCATCGGTGACTGAATTTTGAAATATTTAATTAATAATTTTATTAGAATTTAATTAATAATTAAACCTACCAATTTATAAGGTTTCTCTTTGAGGAATAGGAGCATTTTTTTCTTTTAAGACTGAGATCAAATGACAAAAAATTTTAGTGGAGAATGTAACGCAAATTAAACTTTTTATGCCCGTTTAACTCTTAAGGACTTTTTAATTTTTCAAAAATTAACATAGCGGTAAAATCTGGCGGGTCTCGAAATTTTTTCGAAATTCTCCGAAATGGACAGTGTTTTTATTTTAACTTTTTCAATTTAATTTTAGAAAGCCTTCCTGTTGCCGGAAGCTTGGGAGAATTCCACATACTCAACGTATATTAATCATCAAATCTCCGTATGGAAATTGCTGACCATCAATGATGAACACGTGGACCACCACTTTACTTGTGTAAGTAAAGGAAAAATGAGAAATTGATGGTTTAAAACCAGTCCGCGCATTCCGGATTAAGAATTAGAAATTGGATTTGATTTCCGGTTTCAAAGGCTCCGGAATCACAAATTAAGGATTGCAACCGATGTTGAAACCCTGGATCAACGATTAGGAATTGGCCCGACTATGCCGTCGAATTTAATTCTTGAATAATTTTTGGTGGAAATATTTGTGAAGACTAAAAATTGTTCTAAATGTAAAACCTAATTATATCGGAACTTTTTCATATTTTTACAACTTTCCAAAAATACTAAAAACGCCTTTAAGATTAAGAAAAAATTGTATCACAAATAAGCATACTTGCGGGTTTTAGCAACAAAAAAAGAAGTTTTAAATTTGTATTTAAATTTGATTTAATTAACTTTTTCAGTTTTGCAATTTGACATTTTTTTAAAAGTATGTTTCGTTAATTGAGTGAACGGAGTCATTCTTCCGCTGTTGGGTTGCTCAATTGCTTCATCTTTTCTTTAATTGATTGCCTCGTCTACCGTTTGCTTTTTGGCCGTCTCATCTACCGTATTCATTTCCTTACCAATCGCTGCACTTCATCCACAAATATCGTCGCCTACCGTATCATCTAATGCCGATGTTTCTTAGGGCGATGCTACTGTACCTTCTTATTGTTTTTTTCTGTCTTTTTATCTATCAATTTAATCTAAAAGTAATTGAATTCAATGACAGAAGCATCATTTATGTTAATTGAACGGACATCACAGTTGGTCAATGTGTGTCGTCGGATGAATCACAAATAAATAGTCAGAATGAATTAAAAATATTTGGCTTACACTTCCAACCAATCATTTAAGCCTTTTATTAATACAAAAATTTATTGCTAATATCAGAGATTTTATTTTTATTTAAAAAAATTTCCTTTCAGATATTTTTAAAACCAAAATGTTCGGACGTGCCCTCCTTTTACTTTTCATGATCAATCTTCCTCTAAGCGATGGATGGTTTTGGGAAGCTCCTTTTAAAGTGATTAAGAATGCTGTGAGTGTTTTATAAAAAATGTATGTCAGTAAACTTGTTATTCAATACAGGTTGTCGGTGTAGCCGATACGGTGCTTGATGTGGTTGATCTGGGTACTGATCTGCTTGAAGTACCTCCGATTCAACTGCCATTTCATACAAAATGGGAATGTGGACCGGACTACCCTAAAAAATTTAACATTCCATCGCATGTTTGTTTGTTGGTATCAATTTTGCATTCTTTTTTAATTCTTAAGGCTGCGACTTGGGCTTCGGTGATGTGGTTCTGTCGTTTATGGAAAGGTATCTATAAGTTTTTTTAAACCCGCAATTTTAAACTCAAATTTCAGACGATGTCAACGCGTGCTGTATTCAGCATGACAAGTATAAATAGAGGGTTAGTTCTTATTGTATATTTTGCATATTTAGGTGCTGCAACCAAAAATCACCCCCGCCTTGTGATAAGCCGTTCTACATGTGTTTGGCTGTGTGTTTATTTCTTTTTTAAATAATTTTATTATTATGTTATTTGTATTTAAATCTTAATTTTTTAATTTCAAATAAAATAAAAAAGTTATTTTGTAGATTGTAGCGGCCAGGTGGCCCCCATGTGCTGCCCCACTCGCTACCTTTATTGGAGTCATGATGAAATATGGCGGTGGAGACCCAACGACGGTAATATCTTTAATGTTATTTTTTATTCCAATTAAATGAGACTTTTCGCTAATTACCCAAAAGCTTGCAGTTTTCGCAAATTGAATGTCTGATTAATAAATAACTTTTTCTTATAAATTTACCCTAAAAACTATCGGATCAACTCGAATAGTTTTTTTGTATTTCTTTTTTTTCTAGACGACATCCACCACTACAACCACCACCACGACTACCACAGTGACCACCACGACGACAAAGGAGGTTATTTTTATTATTAAACGTTGAAATATGGTTTAAAAACTATATGAATTTTATTTTTAAATCAACGCTATGTTATTAAATATTTTCTTATGCTCGTTTCAAATACGGTGCAGTGTATGATAAATACTGGGCTTTTTAAATCCGAGACCTAAATGCATAAATCAATCACTTCTGGCATTTTTTGATTTCTCTTGAGGAGTGTTGATTTATTTCCAAAAAACATTTTTTTAATTAAAACCCTATTTTTCCATCACTAGCTATGGTGGAAGCGCGGGCCGCCCCTTTTGTCAGAATCTTAAAACACGGCTATAAATCAATTTCTGATAGAAATTAAATTTGAATCAAAAAAGCAAATACTAATTGGCTTTTCATTGCAATAATTTTGCTAATAATCTCGCTTTAAAAAATTAATTTTTGTGAACATTTTAATATAACGAAAATTGGCTATGAATTACCGTAACCCCACTTTTAATCCCACCGGTGGAATTATTCTCAATTTACTCAGAGAGGGCGGGATATTAGAAGGGGCGCGATTATTAGAGGGGGCGCGATTATTAGGGGGGCGGGATTATAGAAGTGTAGGATTATTAGAGGGTGTGGGATTATTAAAGGGGGTGGGTTAGAGGGTGTGGGATTATTAAAGGGGGTGGGTTAGAGGGTGTGGGATTATTAGAGGGGGTGGGATTATTTCTCACCACCCTCCAAGAGGTCTGGATTACAAGCGGATTTACGGTTTGGTGTTTTCAAAAATGCTCAAGAATGCATATGAAAAGAAAATTCAGTGAACTTTATTACTAAATAATTTTGAAGCGATTAATTTGCGTTTTTTTACTAAATAATTAAAAAATAATGAGACTGTCGTACTTTGAATTATCGAAGATTTGTATAACTATTTGTTTATAGAAGCAAACCACGAAGCCTGGATTCATGTGCTTAGTTGGTGGCATCTGGGATGGTACAGAAGTAAAAGCGATGAAATGCCCTCATAATGAGCATTATTGCTACAGCATTGGTTGCGGTCAAGGTTTGCCAATACTCAGAACATCTGGTAATACCGATAATTAAAAGCGGCGTACTTTCATCTTAAGATGGTCACGGCCTCTTTGATAAGTATGGTTGTTGTGCTGACGGCGAAGACAATGTCTCACAATGCCAAAAGCTTCGTGGTAACCACATGTCTGGCAGTATATGTGTTTGCTCTATTGGAGCGAAAGATGCGAATATGTCCAACGAATTGCCGCCCGACATTGAAATTGTTTTGGGGCGACTGAGCGAAAAATCCGCAGGTAAAAATGAAATTTGGTTGAATAATTTGTAATTCTTAAATTAACGCAAACTCATCAATGTGCAGCAGACGTTGCTGAACGCGATGGATGATTCACGATCGATTAATTTTTTTTTTCATACATTACAAAAGTTTTTTAAATCATTTTTTGGTTCAAAAAGTTATTTGGCTAAAGCTTTTTTTTTGAAAAATTTGAATTAATTTTAATGCTTCTATGCCCAAATGAAGCTTTGAATTATATGTGTAAGGCCTACTTAATAGTGCGCCCACCGGCCCTCTCTACTAGAGATCGGCCGGCCACCCAAACTTTGGGCAAAATTTGTATTTGGTCAAATTTCCCCAAATATTTGTACAAATAACACATTTTAAAAAAATGGCTATTGATTCTTCAAACAAGTGCCATCTAAAAATTTCGAGAATTTTAACTCATTTCGTTGAAGATAATCTTTTGTTTATTAGTACAAAAATTGGAAAAAAATGTATATATTTGTTCCGGTATTTACTCTCTCTTCATAAAAACAATGATGGCAAAAATTTTGATTGTTTAATTTGTTTTTAAATTTTATTATTCTTTAAAAAGTCCGGGGTACCGATTCCAAATAACCGTAACCTGGGCATGGCCAATTTCAATTTACAGACTCGACAAACAGTGATCGCAGAGCATCCGCCGTTTCAAAGCCTATGGCATGGCCTTTCTTTTGCGCCCTGTACCTTTTGAAAAATAATTTAAATAAAATATTTTTTAGTCATTTTGGTTGTTGCACGCGCCTTGACTACCGATTTCACTTTGGCAGTGTTTTAAGATGCCCGTAAAAATGATAAAATTCTAATCCGTCATTAAATTTTATTATTGGGATGGGATTTTTACACTTCCAAAAAACATGAAAAATTCAAAATAAAAAAGCGATTTAAAATCTTTTTGAACATTTTTTGATTGCTAAGGATAAAACAAAAAGAAAGTGTTAACAAGAAACGCTATTTTTGAGCTTCACCAAAAACCTTGTGCAAACTTAGATTTAAAAAACTAAAAATCCCATCTATTTATATATAACCAATCTTCAATGTAATAAATTTTAATATTTCCCTTTTTTATACATAAATGGCAACAATTGGGAAATTTTTACACTTTCCGTTCACAGAGTTGCTCGATGTCATTCGGCAGATTGTAATTTTGCAAAAATTTTTAAAAATTAACGCTACCGCGAGGTATTTACCGCATTTATCGCCTTTTTGGGGCATACCGCTACCGCATTGGAAAATGGGTTTATCGCATACCGCATATCGCCACCGTTTTGTCGGTACTATTCGGTAAAGTACCAAAAAAATACCGTTACAAAAAAGTTTCGGTACTTTTCGAAAAGGTTCGGTCGGTATTTTGTTTTGCACTTTTACAATTCGTTGACCAATTTTCTTAACAAGATTTATTAAAATTTCTAAAAATTTTCTCGGCGGCTCCTATCGGCACCGCTGAGCCGCCCAAAAAATGGAGTAAAACGGAAAATGCACCTCCAAAAATCGAGAAAAATTGCTTAACAAAAATGCAATAAAAAGGGAGTTTCCCCCCCCCCCCCCCCCCGAAAATTTTTTTTAATACGCCCCTGCCGGCGGTGGTGGTCGGCGGTGCCGACAGGCGCCGCCGAGAAAATTTTGAATTTTTAACTCAATTTGTTAAGAGATTTGCAACCAAAATTTATAAATGGGCAATTTTTTGAAGCTTAGGAATGGGAGGGGTCCGGCCGCCGGGAAATTTTAAACAAAAATAGGCATCTTTGTTACGTAAATTGAAGCAAAAATTAGAAAGATGCGATGAATTAATTTATTTAAAAATTGCGTGCATTTTAATTAAAAATAGGTGGAAATTTTTTTAAATGTTCCTTTAATGGGGGGGGGGGGGGGATGTGAGATTGCCATAAAAGGAATAAACTGCTCGCATTCAAGCGAATTCGAACCCCAAACACTTCAACATCATCATTGCCGAAAGACACCAATAAACCATCGATTCTTCAGTTTCTTTTCGGTAAAGTACGCAAAAGTACCGGTACCGAAAAGTCGAGTCGATTGATTTTGGCCAACAAATCAAAGTTGCCGATGTAAACACAAATAAGGCTATGAAGAATTATTTAAGCACAATTATCAGGGATTCCTCTTTTAGGCAAATGCCTATTTTTTCTGCGAACTTGGCACAGTGAGTTAAGCACGAAAAACATGTTTTTAGCTTTATTTGGAGCTTCTAGAGTGGACTTTATAATGCCTATTTATGCCTATTTTGGGGTTTTTGTGCCTAATGCCTATTTGTGCCTATTTCGACATTTTTGTGCCTTTTCGACATTTTTGGCGACTTTTTTCAGGATTTTGAGATATTTTGCAAAAAATGACAAAAATAAAGGCAAAAGCTACCTGGATTAACAAAAATTAAATTTAGGGCCTCCAACTCTTCTACCCGAATCTCATACATCTCACGTGTTTATGACATGGTCTAAATCGTGTTTGTGAACAAATTCGGATGCGCTTTACGCCGAAAAAAATCGAAAAATTTTTGATTTGTAACTGCAATAAGCAGAAATGATTGCTTATTTTTCTATTTTTTTTTTTTGTTAAAACCTTCAGTAAAAAATTTTATTTGCCTATTTTTGTGCCTATTTGAGGATTTAGGTGCCTATTTCATGCCTATTTTATAATGCCTATTTATGCCTATTTTGGGGTTTTTGTGCCTAATGCCTATTTGTGCCTATTTCGACATTTTTGTGCCTATTTCGACATTTTTGGCGACTTTTTTCAGGATTTTGAGATATTTTGCAAAAAATGACAAAAATAAAGGCAAAAGCTACCTGGATTAACAAAAATTAAATTTAGGGCCTCAAACTCTTCTACCCGAATCTCATACATCTCTACTTTTTATATTTAAATTGAAAAAAATTAAAAAAGGAAAATTAATGTTCAATTCTTAAACTGCTCGGTGTGCCGTATGTTGGCGAAAAAGCGCATTTTGTCATTATGTTGCCGAAGTCGAAGCGGCACTGGGATTATGATTTCCAAAAGTTTTCGGGGTCGAGCGAGGATGAAGAAAAGTTGAAAAATTTTTTAATAAAAAATTTTAGCATTTTTCTTTAATCCGTTCTCCTTTTTCCTTACGCTTCACAAAAAACACGTCATATTCAGCGGCGTTTTCATGGGAGAACGGTGAGAAGACAAAAACCCGAATGGTGATTTGTACAGTTTTTGGAACATATAAATCCGATCTCTATTAATTATAATTACATTGTTCAAAAATCGAGTAAAAAATAGTCTCATTTTGTCTCTATACTTTGCTGAAGCTCCTGGTCCTTGCCCACATCATCGCCATGGACCGCGCGACTGAAAATGACGATCAAGAGACTAAAACACCGTTTAATAATCCCAACCGGGATCGTGAACTAATTTAAATTTCTTAATTCTAGACCCGGAGCCATTGAGCTCGATAAATGTCGTGTTCAGGGGTGACCATAGTACTTTATTTATCAGGTTTTTCCTGACTTTCACTCTGATTTTTTGGGTTTTGCCTATGGTCACCCTAGTCGGGCGAATTCCTAATCGTTGATCCAGGGTTTCAACTTGCAATCCTTAATTTGTGATTCCGGAGCCTTTGAAACCGGAAATCGAACCAATTTCTAATTCTTAATCCGGAATGCTCGGACTGGTTTCAAACCATCAATTTGGCATTTTCCTTTACTTACACAAGTAAAGTGGTAAAATGTCCATTTCGGAGAATTTCGAAAAAATTTCGAGACCCGCCAGATTTTACCGCTGAATACTGAGTCAGGCCGATGGGTTTGGCCTGCCCTCCCCAGACACTGATGTCAATGTGCAGTTCTTTATTCGGGGGGAGGGGTTACACAATATGGGTGAAAGCTCCCCAGATTCGGGTAGGGAAGTGGGGGGAAGAATTGGTTATCGGGATCCGGATCCGATTAGAAGTGATTGGGGGGTGATCAGAGGTGTTGGGTAATAGCCCAAAAGATGGGAGGGACCGCCCCCGGAACAGTTGTTCGTTGGGGAAAATAATTGAATGGGGGAAATGAATGATTATTGGTCATCTACCATCCCCAAAATTTTCGTACCCGAAAATTTAAAAAATTGGCTTAAATTTGTTGCATTTTTTATTTGTTTTTGTTTAAAATTTATTTTTTATTTTTTTTGAATTTTGAATTTTATATTTTTTAAAAAATGCAACGGCGCACACACATAATCTAAAAGGACCAAAGCCCAGCCAATCCGTGCCCCTAATGTCCATTCCATCCGCTGTTTTGAAGATAGTTGCCCCATCCTGTCAGTGCTGTCGAAGTTGACGGGCCTTGTCCACGTCCTCTTCCGCTCTCTCCACCGTCCCGTTCGCGCCACATTTGTCCAAACGGTCGACGGTTGCCTCGTCCCCGCAAACGGTTCTGTCCACGCCAACGGTTGTCGTGTGGTTGTTTGACCAAAACGAATTTGGCTGCCTCGGTTTTCCCCAATCATTTCCTCCTTCATTGATTGCTGGGGGTTCCTCTTTCTACATTTTTTTTCCCAACAACTTTTGCAGCTTGTTCGTCGCTCTTTGCGCATCATCTTGTATGTCAAGCGCTTTTTGTTGACATTTAGCAACAATGTCAACGCCTTTTTCGCTTCTTCCGCAATTCTTTCGAAGTCCTCCAAATTCTGAAGTTTCTCACTCCATTTCGAATTAGCAATTTCGCTTTCTTTCCATCTTCCACTTCCATCGGAAGATCTAATTCGCTTCGAAATCGTTTGTTCTTTGCCGCATTTGAAACTGTAATTTTCCTCACTTCGTCCTTTCTCAACTCTTCTAATTCTGTTTTTGTTTTCGTTCTTCTTCCGCAAGCTTCCCAAAAACTTAGGCCTCCTTTCTCAAACAATTTTGGCGCATCGAATAATGCTTCTTCCTCTCCGAGTGACACTTCGTCATCCAATGATAACATCTTCGCATGTTTTTTTTCTTCTTTTCTCGGTCCTTTTCCTCCTGTCTCTTATTTGACTTGACTTCAGGTACTTCTTCGACCTTTTTTTCCTCTTTCTCTTCTGCCTTTTTCGGCTCAATTTACATCCGACCTCCTCCTCCTCGTCAGTCAACACTGTGGGAATTGACGATGATGACATTTCTGCAAAAATTCCGTTTCTTTTATCGATTTCTTTAAAATATGAATGGCTCTCAAATTTTTTCTTCCGGTTTTGGTTTGATTCGTTTGCTTCTTCCTTTTGGTTATCCAAATTCAATTCCATCCATTCTGAAAGATCAAAAATATTCCCTTCATCATTACTCCCAATTGATCTGTTTCCTTATATGATATTACATTAATTCCCATTTTTATCGTTTCGTTCTCAATTTCAAGATCACTTTCTACTGAATTTTCTTTATTTGATATCCAAATTTCTGGTATTCTAAGTATTCGGTTATGATTTCCCATATCATCTGTTAGTGGATCCCAATACGTTTCCACTTCGTTTTCCGTACTCAATTTCCATCTTTCTCCTACTCTCACCATCCGTATTTTTGAAAATTTCCCAATTTTCTTGTACAAGGTCCGTTGGAATAAATGACAGTAATGAGAACTATGACTGGGTTTAACCATCCCGTGCATACTGTGATTGGTGTCTCTTCCAACAAAATTTCCAAAATGGTTTGTGTTGGTTCATTTACCAATTCCAAATTTGCATTTCCCACATTTTCAGGGTTTTCTTCTTCTTTCAAATTTTTATTCCTTTCAACAAAAGCAACTGAGTTTTGTCTCTTTTTCGTCACTGCTTTCAAACCCGAATTTGGTCATTGACTCTTTGACCTTCACGTTTTCAACATTTTCTTCCGATTTTTCTGTAATTTCTGGTGTCTCATCAGCAACTGAGCTGTCACTTTCTTCGGCCTCTTCTTGTTCCAAGTTGGGGTCGTCGGTATTCCAGTTGAGTGGTTCGTCTGCTGGTCTTAGGGGTAAGACTGCGGGCCCGAGAACATTTCCTTCTCAATTCCTACGCAGTGAAAAGGTCCAATCTATTTCTGGTCAAATTTATGCTTCAAAACTTCTTTCTTTAACAGTACTAATTGTCCAATGTCGAATTCTCTTTCTACCGACTTTCTGTCTCGATCATTTGCCTCGATATATTTTCCCTGCGCTTTCACGATTTCGCTTTTTACCAAATCCCATTTTCTTTGTTTGAGATATTGCTTCTACCAACGTTTGTGGTTTTTCCATGAAAAACAGTTTCTTTTTAAGGTTGTTGGCAGCCCTCCTACGAAGTAATGAATACATTCTTCGAGTCTCCTTTGAATAATCAGGATCCGGTGCGGCTTGATCAATCCATTCCCGCACTCTGTTTGCAAATTCCGTCCCGTAACTATTTTTGCCTTTGATAGCATGCGGCGTGCCCAAACGGTACCATCGAGTTTCCGTGTGAGCGACTCGAGTTCATCCGTTAGAGATCGCCAGTTTTTCTTTTTATTTGCGTTTATGTTTAAATGTCCGGAAATCAGGGCCGGTTAATCCCTGACATATATATACCTTATAACAATTTATCGGTTGAATATTTTATAATGAATTTGGCAAAGAAAACTTTTTAAGAAGAATTTGTTCTAACACTTAATGTTTGAAAATTTTTTAGCTCCGCCAGAAAAAATGAAAGAATTGGGCCTAAAATTTGCAAGTAAATCAGTATTTTGTAAGGCTGTCTGAGTGATTTTAGTTGACTAAGAATTAGTAAAATGAGCCCATTCATTAGAAGAATAAAAAGAATTTTAAATCGGAGAGTAGAAACTCCGATAAATAAGTTAAAATAAAGATTTTAACCACTGAGCCATACTTGCATTGGTTGTTCTGACAAAATGACTGAGTGGTGGATGAGGAACTCGGAGGTTTGTTAAGGCCTCGGGCCCGGGTCTGTTTGAGCTAAGAAAATCCGGGTACCCGGACCCGACTTCTTCAAAATACCGACGTCTATTGCTGTCTTCAAAATATTGACCGAAAAATTTTGGCTTGGTCGGTATTCGGACCGATTTTGTCTTGGTCGGTATTGGATAGATTTTGGCTTGGTCGACATTCGGACCTTCGGCATTCGGTCCGTACGCCCTCTGTTCTATTCCACTTAAAGAGAATTCAATAAGTCGAAAGGCATAAAATTTTGAAATTCAAACATTAAAAATAAAAATGTGTTTAAATCGATTGCCAAATAGAAAAATCATTTGTTTGCTTCCTTTCATTGATCGCCCATGAAAACGCCGCTGAATATGACATGCTTTTTGTGGAGGGTGACGAAAAAGGCGAACGAATAGTCGGCTTGAAAGGTTCGGGCAAAGGAAAGTTGTGGCAACCCGAAAAAGCTGCCAATACTCTTCGACTCCGCAGCTGTAGAAGGAGACGTCGCTGTGCCGTCCTCATCGATCTGCGAGTTTTTTAAAATAATTTGGCGACATGTTGACCCCCGATGATTTAAAATTCTTTGTGCCAAGTTGGCCCCAATGATTTAAAATCTTGGTGCCAATTGACCCAATGATTTAAAATTCTTTGTGCCAAGTTGACCACAATGATTTAAAATTCTTTGTGCCAAGTTGACCCCGATAATTTTAAATTCTTTGTACCAAGTTGGCCCCAATGATTTAAAATCTTGGTGCCAATTGACCCAATGATTTAAAATTCTTTGTGCCAAGTTGACCCCAATGATTTAAAATTCTTTGTGCCAAGTTGACCCCAATGATTTAAAATTCTTTGTGCCAAGTTGACCCCAATGATTTAAAATTCTTTGTGCCAAGTTGGCCCCAATGATTTAAAATTCTTTGTGCCAAGTTGACCCCAATGATTTAAAATTCTTTGTGCCAAGTTGACCCCAATGATTTAAAATCTTGGTGCCAATTGACCCAATGATTTAAAATTCTTTGTGCCAAGTTGACCCCGATAATTTTAAATTCTTTGTGCCAAGTTGGCCCCAATGATTTAAAATCTTGGTGCCAATTGACCCAATGATTTAAAATTCTTTGTGCCAAGTTGACCCCGATAATTTTAAATTCTTTGTACCAAGTTGGCCCCAATGATTTAAAATCTTGGTGCCAATTGACCCAATGATTTAAAATTCTTTGTGCCCAATGATTAATTCTTGGCCCAAGTTGACCCCGATGATTAATTCTTGGCCCAAGTTGACCCAAATAATTAATTCTTGGCCCAAGTTGACCCAAATAATTAATCCTTGGTCCAAGTTGACCCCGATAATTAATTCTTGGCCCAAGTTGACCCAAATAATTAATCCTTGGTCCAAGTTGACTCCGATGATTAATTCTTGGCCCAAGTTGACCCAAATAATTAATCCTTGGTGCAAGTGACCCCGATAATAAATTCTTGGTCCAAGTTGACCCCGATAATTTTAAATTCTTTGTACCATGTTGGCCCCAATGATTTAAAATCTTGGTGCCAAGTTGGCCCCAATGATTTAAAATTCTTTGTGCCCAATGATTAATTCTTGGCCCAAGTTGACCCCGATGATTAATTCTTGGCCCAAGTTGACCCAAATAATTAATTCTTGGCCCAAGTTGACCCAAATAATTAATCCTTGGTCCAAGTTGACCCCGATAATTAATTCTTGGCCCAAGTTGACCCAAATAATTAATCCTTGGTCCAAGTTAACTCCGATGATTAATTCTTGGCCCAAGTTGACCCAAATAATTAATCCTTGGTGCAAGTGACCCCGATAATTAATTCTTGGTCCAAGTTGACCGCGATGATTAATTCTTGGCCCACGTTGACCTAAATGATTAATTCTTGGCCCAAGCTGACCCAAATAATTAATCCTTGGTCCAAGTTGACTCCGATGATTAATTCTTGGCCCAAGTTGACCCAAATAATTAATCCTTGGTGCAAGTGACCCCGATAATTAATTCTTGGTCCAAGTTGACCGCGATGATTAATTCTTGGCCCAAGTTGACCTAAATAATTAATCCTTGGTGCAAGTTGACCCCGATAATTAATTCTTGGTCCAAGTTGACCGCGATGATTAATTCTTGGCCCAAGTTGACCTAAATGATTAATTCTTGGCCCAAGTTGACCCAAATAATTAATCCTTGGTGCAAGTTGACCCCGATAATTAATTCTTGGTCCAAGTTGACCGCGATGATTAATTCTTGGCCCAAGTTGACCTAAATGATTAATCCTTGGTCCAAGTTGACACCGACCGGCTTTTAGCACTAAAAGAATTCGCTTTAATTTATTACGTACCGAAATATGCGCTTTCTGAATCACTTTGTTGATGTACAAAGTGTATGACAAATTGTTGTGGTTTATGCCAGAAAAGTCGGCCTTGCTTGGACGGAATGCGCGTTTGATGCCAAGCAACAGCAATGTTTCTTCCAAATTTTGATGCAATGATACAATTTTAAACTTTGGCAAAATGACCTAAAATGGCGTGGAAATTGCAGTGAATGTTTTATTCTTTAACTAACGTTGGCCCCCGACTCTAACCCCCGACCCGATCCCCGACATTGCCAACCCCGAACCCGCCCGAGCAGACCTTCATAAATCTTATGGATTGGCATTTATTTAAAAAGATTAAAATATGTTTATTTAATGCTTGACCACTAAAGACATTGCTAAATTTTTATTATTAAAATTTTCAAAATTTTCTTCATCCTCGCTCGATCCCAAAAATTTGGAAGTCTCCGACCCCGATCCACGACATGGCCCAACCCCGACCCCCGAGTTTTCCGCCCCCGATGGGCCGGGAACCAACTCGATTTTAAATTTTGATTCGCTTCTTACCTTGAGCTCTTTCATTGGAGCGTTTTTGAGAAATTCCATCAAATTTTTGCCGTTAAACTTTTGGAAAACATAACGGGTGTTCCGCTTTGGCAACAGAATGACAAAATGCGCTTCTTCGTCAACATACGGCACACCGAGCAGCTCAAACTGAATTTTTGTTTCGTTTAAATGGCACAATTCTTTTCTTTTGCACATACATCTTCCGTCTCCATGTACATGAATTGGCCTATTTGAGTCATCATATCCATCTAAAGAAAGATATTTATGGACATTAATTTGCATTTAACATTTTCAAGAATTGAACAATAATTTCCTTTTTTAATTTATATGTAAATAAATACTTCGCGTTTCTGGCCATTCATTGGAACAAAGGTTTTCTTTTCGGTATGCTGCGGACTGAACGGGCGAAGCCAATTTGCTTCAAAATGAATTGCACTGACGAGCACCAACCTAACAAAAAATGGATTTGTAAAAGCAATTTTTTAGTTTAAATAGTTTTGCTTTGTGTCCGACGGGTTCAGAGATTGCGGTACAATTGATTCAATGCTTTTGCCCTCGGGCGATGCTTTGTCAAGAAAGCCATTGATTTTCTGCAAAAATTGAAATATTTTGTTAAAATAATTAATGCTTAAATAATTAATTCATAGCCTTATTTGTGTTTACATCGGCAACTTCAATTTGTTGACGAAAATCAATCGACTCGAAACTGTTCTCCCCAAAATCCGTGCGGATGGCCGATTTGAACTCATCCAAAACTTTGACAGAGTCCGCCAAATATAATTTTTTGGAAATTTTTAGCGTGAAATTAGTGTCCGTTTGTGCTGACCCAATTTCTTGCAAGAATTTGCTGTAATTGTCGCGCAACGACAGGCCGGACAAATCTGGCACGGCAAAGATTATTCGTTTGTCGTTTTATTGACAAATTCAAATGCTCAAAATACCGCCCGCCGCCAACACTTTGCCAAGTTCAACCGCTGTTTGGCCTCGTGCACCAATGTAAGCCATGGACAGTGAAATGGCCGCCGAAAGGGGCGACACAACCGCAACATTTGCAGCGTTATGCATCTTCGATATGTCCACAGAGAAATTCGCGAGGCCAATGGCTAATAAAGCAATTAACAAATGATAAAACGATGAAATTTTAATTGTAACTTGAGTAGAGCGGGATCGTGAGGGTTATTCCGGTTTTAATCGGCCCCCATCATCGGGATCACAGGACGGGGGAGAGGGGGGGGGGGGGGGGATCCCGATCAAAATACACCCTCTTAATATAGCAATAGCCTCTGGCAATGTAATTATTGGGTTGGCACTTGTTGACGTAAAATTCCAAACAATTTTCATCATTGCAATTTCGATCCCGACTACAACTCAATCCCAGGATTTTCTTCCGGACTTTTCAAGCCCAGACAATCCGTCTAGTTTTTCTTTAAATCCCGATACCGACTAAAAAACCCAATGCCGCGTTTTATTCCGGGGTTTATCAACCCCAGCCAATCCCGATCCTATTTTTTTCTTGAATCCCGATACCGACTAAAAAAGTCCATCTCGGGGTTTTTTCCGGATTTTTTCTTGCAAGCCAATCGTAATAAATCGGATCCTGATTTCTTATCAAAATGCCGACCCCGCTCTACTCAAAATGAGTATGACTCGAAAAGTGCCAATAAATTCTTGTGAACGCGGCGCTTACATTTCATGGTAAAGTGCGGATACATAAGTTCCTGATTCGGCATCCCATAATCATTGATTAGCTTCAAGTCGGTCGGTTGCCAGCTGAGGTCATTATATTGGACATAATCATAAGCACCAACTGGGTCGCGCCACTGAACGGCGGCAGCGTCCTTTCGAAGATCCAAATGCAGTCCGCGCATTTCATGTACGCGGCCCTGCAGCAAATATGCAAAATTTATTATTAACAAACGCATTCTGAAACAGTTTTAGGATCGATCATTTTGCATAAATGTGTAATGAGAAACAAAAAAAGAAAAATCTGCCCTTAAAAATCAAAATTTTTTTGTTTGGCACTTTTTGGGGGTTTTAGTCAAATTTTTGGCGATTTAGTCAAATTTTGGAGGGTTGGTCAATTACGCAATCCGCAACGCCAAAAAGGCCGCAATTTCCGCAATCCGCTATTGTGTCCAGCCCTGTTACTAACCCTGTAGCTTTCGAGCGTCGGCAGACTGAAGCTTTTTGTGCCACAACTTGAAAGAGTAAAACGTTTTTGGTAAGTAAAATTTAAATTTTGAACGCACTCGCCGCTTATGATGAGCATTATCTCATAATAAAGGGGTTGTTCCTTGAATTCGAAAATTTGATCGAAACGATTGAGACAGCTCTGTTGTCTGAACTCCATAGGGAATGTGAACGTTGAAGCGGCTCCGATGTCTAGAGATGGCATTTTTAATTAATTTATTGAAATATTTTTATAAGAAATTATAACTAATTGACAAAACTTACTTTTCCCGGAAGATTCTTTCAAATGAATGCTAAAATTAAAATAATTTTATTAAATTGTTTTATTTTGGGGATCCTCCGCACTCCCTGTCCCCTAAAGTAGTCGGGGATTCCCCGCCTTCACCGTCTCCCCCCAAAGTGGCCAGTGATTCCCCTCCCTCCCCATCCCCAAAGTTCGGGGAGAGGGGGATCCCCGGCCCCTTCGAATGCTAACCAAAACAGAGAAAAAGTATTTCTAATCACCAGGTAACTCACGTGCTCTCAAAAACTGTTATGGTTAGTCCATTACATTTCGCTGCCACCTTCCCATAATGAATTGTGACATTTGCCGTGCAATTATGGCGCGCTCCCGTAATGCACCCATCGAGAAGCACGAGCGTGCCTTAAATAATTATATTTATATATTTTTAAATATTAAATTTAGCTTTTATTATTATTTTTTTACGCTCTTTGAAGTCATCCGGCTCCGTTTCAGGCTCGTTTTTGTAGAAATGGACCTGAAAAGAAATTTGGTCGTCGTAAATTTATTAAAAAAGGACAGGCCATGGCACAGTGCTTCACGTAGTCGTAATATTCATTTCCGCAAGTTGGCATCTACGGAAACAAATTAATATTTAAATTTAAAAATCAATTTATTTAACCAATGCCATTTTGTGAAAATCCTGAAGACAAGTTGAGCCGTCCACGTTGAAAGTGCCAAATATTTTGGCAAACTTTTTATTTGGAGTTCCATTTTTATACTTAAATCAATTTTTTTTTTGCAAAGATTTGCCAGCAAATTTTGAAAGGCTTCAACTCTTTTTAAACTTAATTAAATCAACCAAACAAAATGGCTAATTGATTAGCCTTGGCTTAAAAAAAGCTTTTAAATACTTTGAGCTTTGACTGGGCGCTTTTGTTATGTAATTTGGTTGAGTTTGAAAAAAAGTTATAGCCTTTCAAAATTTGCTGTATTTTAAATAAAATTTTCATAATTTCAATTTTTATAAAATTGGCGTTTCATTATATAATTAACAAATTAAAAAAATGAGGACAAATTATTTTCTATTTTTGCATCGCAAATTTGACACAGAATTTATACCGCACACGCGCAGTACTCCTCGTCCGGGTTGACGCCGTTGCTTGCCGTTGAGCCTTTGTAACAGCCGTAACATCCGTTGGCCAACGCCTTTTCCTCCGGCAATTGATTGTCCTCAAACAGCGAGGAGTTCAGCCATGGCGGACGCAAATGCCGGGGGATGAAGCCCTTCTGTTTGACCACCTCCGAGTGCAGGCACTGCTCGTGAAACTCAGTACCTTCAATGGCACGGCACAATTCTTTGGCGTTAAACGCTGAATTTTTATAAATTTGTTTCAATTCTTCATGGCACAATGTCTGTTTTAAGAAATTATTGGACCGTCATCAGATGACGTTGGAGAAAACAACGGCAATTTATTCGGTTGGCAGGCGCTGAATTGGACGGTCTGGATTAGCAGAACAACCAATACAGTGGCCAAGTTGAACAGGGCCAAATGAGCAGAAGATGCCATTTGACTCGGTGCCGGTGCCATTTTGTTTTGAGTGATTGGCACTGCAAAAAAGGTCATCAAATTTTATCAAAAATTCACAAATACCCGAAAGTGCCCGAAGATCCGGGCAAAATCGGATGGTATAGAACCAGTATTTAGTGGCGCAGTTTTTCTTCTGGTTTGGGTTCGGTTTCGGATAAACAAATATTCTGAAATTTCAAATGAACCGAAACGCCCAATTTGGAAGATAAAATTTTAATTAATCGATTTCAACACTTTTTGATGATCGGAACGTAAATTCAAAAAGCTATGAATAAATGAATGATGTAAAGCGATGTTTTCACTCCCAATGCATCAAAAACCAAATTTGATGATTCACCCCGCTGATGGCTTTGCCGAGATAATATCTCAAATAATTTGCGTTTTTTTTAGTATAAAACAGGCGTGGGCACGGTTACCCATAACTAGTGCTGCACGAGACCTAAAATTTTCCGAGACTCGAGACCGAGACTTGACCCCGAGAACTCCGATAACTATGATACAAACACAGAATTAAACCTCTGGGCCATATGAACATTGATTTAAAAAGCTGCGCAAAAGATATTGAATTAAGGATTTTTAAATTTTTTTATTTGTCATATGTTTTTCAAATCTTTTAAGCTTAGATTTAATTATAAACAAATTCTCACCAAAAATACCATCTTTAGGGGTGTAAAAAAGTCGCGATTTTTGAGACCAAGTGCCCGATACTCGATACTGAGACCGATACCCAAAAAACCGAGACTTTTCTCGGGTCGAGACTCGAGACCGAGACTCTCGTGCAGCACTACCCATAACCGCGGCTAACCGCGCGGTTATGGGCGGCTAAAATCATTTATTTCTTTATTTATATTTTAATATCCCTCCTTTTTAGTATTATTACCACTTTTATAAATTCTGGCATAAAAAATAAAATCCTAAACATTTACATAAATAATTAGTTCATTTTTAGAACGTTCAATTACCTAAAAATGAACGATTTTTCTTAGCATAAGTCGTTACATTTTTTTCTTGGCGGGAACCCCCACCCTCTTTGAAAAAATATTTTATAAAACTAATGCGCAAAAAATTTCTCTGATTGGGCGCGCTTTGTTAGATTTAATCATGAAAGATTATAAAATTTCAAAATTTTATTCATTGACAAAATCTGATAAAAATCACTTGTATGTTCAGTACGCATCAATTTTAATTGAATTTTAGAAAGACGACAGACACAACACGATCGGAAAAAGCTTTGAAAAATCAATTTTTCGAAATCTGGAAAACTTTAATTGATTTTTAATTAATGCGGTAACCGCGAGCGGGTAACCGGTTATAGAATTTTAAAACGTCACGGTTACGGGCGGTTAACGGTTATGAGGTTTGGAGGGCGGGCGGTTACGGCTAAGAAAATTGGTATCCGTGCCCACCCCTGGCATAAAATATATTTTTTTATTACGGAATTAAGTGTTAGTGCAAATTCTTCTTCTTAAAAAGTTCTTTTTGCAAAATATCATTAAAACATACTCAACCGATAAATTGTTACAAAAATAAGCTGGTAGGGAAGATTGGCGTGCTGCACAACGAAACAGACACAAAGAGCTACAGATGGAATTGCATAGGTTAAAGTCGCCGGACAAAAGTCATTCCCGTCGAGTTGGGCAGGCAAATCGTTTGCTGATCACCAAAACTGATCAGATCGGTCGCTTTTTCGGGTTTGATCAAACCGCCAAATATGAAAATCCGATTAGTATTTTATTGAGTCATCAACCACCGAGCGCCGATATGCTCTGGACTGAATTTTGCACTCTTTTAAATGCTTTCATATTAGCATTGATTGGTAGTCAACCAACAAAGTTCATTATATGAAAGTTCATTTGCATCCGAATGAGTAATTTCGATTTTAATTTTAATTCTTTATGGACAATTCGATTAACATCCCTGACTTTTGATTTTTCAAAAATTTACATAGCGGTAAAAATCTGGCGGGTCTCGAAATTTTCGAAATTCTCCGGAATGGACAGATGTTTTTAGTTTTTAACTTTTTCAATTTAATTTAGAAATCATAAAAGCCTTCCTGTTACTGGAAAAAAAAATTTCTGAAATGCCTTTAATTTACATATAAAAATTTTTATTTATTTTTTACTTCAAATAGGACCATTTCTTGATTATTGAGTCCCCAGCGAAGGAGGACATTTCAGTACAAAACATTTGGTAATGCGACTACAAAATCAACTTTTGGCATAAAAGGAACGCAAAGTTATATTTTTATTATTTTCCTATGCAGCCGAACAGAAGCATCAAATGTTAGATATTGTGATCTGGCCGCCCTGATCAAAATGATAGATAATTTTTTTTTGCAAAAAAAGTAATTTTTTGTGGAATCAATTGATTTTATTGCATTTGCATTTTTTTGAAATTTGCTCAAACGCTAAACAAAAAAATTTGCGCTTTGTTTTTTAGATAAAGCAAAATTTAACAAAATAAATTTGTATCAAATGCATTCTGAAAATAGTCCCACCGCCTGTTGTGGCCCGTTTCGCGTGAGCATTGGGACGGTAAAATTGAAAAAATTGTTTCTTTTTTATTTGTTAAGCAATTTTTTTTTTCACTTTAAGGCGACAAACGTGAGCGCGGTGATTTGCTTTGTGCACGAAATTGTCTTCGCGGCTTACTCTGTTGTCTTCTTCCGCATTGTTGGCCGGTTATTCGGATTGGTAAATGAACAACATAAAGAACAGCTTCACTTTTAATCATTTTGAGCAAATTTTAAGCCACCCAATGGGCTTACAAAAAAAAATTTAATAAAGTATTTTTAGATTGAAATAAAAAACGAGTTTCTAAGCTTTTACTAATTAAAACAAAATGTTTAGATTTACGTGCTCTGCGCCTTCTCCTATTTGCTGGTCATTTACGCACAGAACACGCACAATCCTAACCTGTTCATACCATGCTTGTGCATAGAAGTAATTGAAACTTTTTGCATAAATTCTTGAATTGCGTTTGAGGCCCATTAAAAAATCGCTAAAACTCTTTTTCCTTTAGCCGAAGGGCGTATTTCATTAAATTTGAAATAAATTTGCGAATTTATTTTGCTGAAGTTTCTGGCCATAATATGTACTCACTCAGTGTTTATAGAGTACATAATTCAATTTTTATTAAAAAAAAATTTGCAATTTAAGGGCATTCGACTGATCTTTTCCGTGTGGTTCACCATTCGGCTTTTAATCTCTGCAACTTGGCCAGGCCTGCAACGTGTTGACGATATAAAGGATATCACCGGGCTTCATCTTACGATTGAATGTACGTACAGTCCGGCGGGAATCGGAGTGGGAACAAATCTCGAAAGAATCATTTTTGTGTCTGGCGCTTGGATTTCCAAAACTTATTTTAACAAAAAAAAATACCTAATCCCACATTTTGGAAACTTCTTAACAATCGAGGATTCAAATTCTTTGAATACATTTTGTTACTATTTAAACCATCTTTTCAGCGACTCTTCCCTTCATTATCGCAATTTTTATTTTCTGGAGCTTGTCCACGGCTTTGATCTGTTGGCTTTACTTCATCATTTTGCGTGGATTCATTGCGCTCAGGAAGGGTTTGCATAGCGGCCGTCTCGCCCCCATCGTCTGATGATCTCTGATGATTGAAGATAAATGCTCTGATAATTAGGGGCTTCGGTTATATGAAATTATTGTTAATTTGTGCGTTACGTTTGGAAAAAAGGATTATTTGTGCATGTGGCGAACCCGACCGATTATTTTCGGGGGATTAGCCCGGGAGGGATCCCCCGCTCAAGGGTGGGCGGCTTAAGTTTTGTCCATGGCCTAGCTTTACTTACCAACAAATAGTTTCTACTCATGTAGAGCTTTCATATACGGGATTCGAGACCGAGGGAGGCTTGAGCCTCGAGACTGACCCCAAAAACAGGAGATTTTTTCGAGTCGAGATAAAGCCAACTCGGGGAGCTAGACGTGAGCAAAAATAATTTTCTAAAAATATTCAAGTACCTTATTCGTTTTTTGTGTTTGTTAGATTTTATTCAAAAACCGCGCTGATCATATTGCTACGGTAGTTTTATTTTTGTTCAATTAAAACATTGATTTTAATTAAAATATACGCAAAAAATTAATTTTTGGTTTTCTTCACAAAGATTCCGATTTTTGTAAAAATTTTCCCGCCGGCGCCTGTCGTCACCGTCGGGATCCCTTTCCCAGAAAAATGTCAGGTGATCCTCGGAAAAGTTTGTCTCCAGAAAATCTTGCGAATTTGTCTCTTCGCCATAATTTGAATATGTCTGCATTTTCTATTGCGTAAACTTATCCAGATGATAAGCAATATTGTTATGGCGCATTTGTTTAATTGGTAAAAACTTTTTTTTGTTTGTCTTGGGTGGAGCTGGTCGGGATCACGCTCAATACCGATCCCGGTTTTAGAGTCAATACCGATAGTCGGGTTTAATCCTGGATAATCCCGATAATTCCGGTCCGTTAAATGTCAATTTTGGCTAAAATAAATTGGATTGTTTTACTGAAAGCTTAAGAAAACTAATAAATGTTATTAATTTATTAGAAAAGTGGGAGCAATTGCACTGGGGTTGTTCTGCGCATAATAGCTGTGACGATTTGAGCGCTGAGCTTGGAAAAATTTTGCCGTTGTCACGCTGTCGTTGCCAATCTGGCGAAAAGCGCGTTAATTTGTCAAACGATGCGTTCACTTTTTCAATAAGGGCACCGGCATCTTTGAAGCCTGTCGATTTGGCTGCAAATGTTTCTTTTTCGCCACAGGCGCCGCCAATCACGGAGGGCGGCTGAGTACGCGTCCAACATAAAATTGAACAAATTTTTATTTTTACAGAAAATTTGGGCCTTAAACTTGCGACCCCCATTTATTGAGTGATAGCCTTATTTTATATCTTTAGGGGTGCATTCTCAACCTCGAAAAAAGAGATTCCGATAATGGCACTCTCAAAATTTCGGCTTGATAAAATGCCCTGAAACGGAAAAACTAGAAATCTTAAGCTTCATTAGACAAAAATAACAAGTTCACTGTTAAACGGATCGTCTCAGTTCGGCGCGATTTTTTCGGCGCCGTACCGTTTCGGCGCGGACTTGTTTCGGCGCCGCTCGTTTCGGCGCGACCAGTTCGGCGCCCACACAAAAAATTTATTTCGGCGCCGACAAAATTTAATTCGAATTAGCGCAAATGAGCTTAGGCTCAGGCCTAAACCTAACAAATAAGCTAGCTTAGGCCTAAGCCTAACGAACCCGAAGCCAGGGTGGCTTAGGCCTAAGCCTAACGAACCCTTACGTCTCTAACTTTTACTCAGTTATTCTATCCGGCTTTGGAGTTATGTACTTAAAAAAAGCCTTTTTTTGCTTAATTTTCATAAATTGCTCAAAATTGCGTTATGGATGCGTGATCGATTATTGTTGTTTAATATTTGATATTTATTTATTGTATTTTGACAAAAAGCTTATTTGGATGTTTAAAAGATCAGCTTTAAGTCTTGATGGTGCATGCTAAAACATTAGGAAATAGAATTGAAGTAAATAATTCTAATTTAAATCATTTTTTTCTTTAATATGATTCGTCGGCGACAAAATAAATTTTTTGTGTGGGCGCCGAACTGGTCGCGCCGAAATGAGCGGCGCCGAAACGATACCGCGCCGAAACGGTACGGCGCCGAAAAAATCGCGCCGAACCGGTCGCGCCGAAACGACCCCAACCGCTGTTAAAAGCGGCTCAGCCTACGGTATGTATAAAATGTACTGTATTTTATTTTTCTTTCGCTTGCTGTACGTTTTGATTTAAAAAAATGAGCAAATTCGATTTTAATTTTAATTCTTTATGCGCAATTCGATTAACATCCCGACTTTTGATTTTTCAAAAATTAACATAGCGGTAAAATCTGACGGGTCTCGAAATTTTTTCGAAATTCTCCGGAATGGACAGACGTTTTTAGTTTTTTTAACTTTTTCAATTTAAATTTTAGAAATCATAAAAGCCTTACTGTTGCCGGAAGCTTGGGAGAATTTCACATCTTCACATACCTATATTAATCATCAAATCTCCGTATCAGAGCTGGGCGAAACTCAAATTTTTTTTCCGACGAAACGAAAGGAAAAAATTATTTTTTTTAATTTACGAAACGAAACGAAAAAAGTTAAATTTCATTTTACGAACGAAAAAAAAAATTTTATACGAAACGAAACACAAAACGACCAAAAAACCACGAAAAACACGAAACTAAATTTCGCCCACCTCTGCTCCGTATGGAATTTTAATTTCGATTTTACTTTTTTGCGTTTTATCCATTCCCTGGCGATGGGTTTGGGACGAAAGGAACGATGGATGCGTCACCCAACGCATTTCTGTCCATCCATAGGACAGACACTCCAACAGCCATTAGTCAGATAATCAGTGACGATTAGCGCTGATGACCCCCCCCCCCTCCCCCCCCCCCCCTCCATTTCAATTCATTTTTCACACATTTCCCCCCAATTGTATTAAAAAAGGGAGGGGGTGGGGCATTGATTTTGAATTTTAATGCCCTCTTTATGCTATTCAAATTAGACATTCAGAACCTCTTGCCAATCCTCCGAATACTGCTCCAACACCTCCAACTGCTGACCGTCAAAGATGAACAAGTGGACCACCACTTTACTTGGGTAAGTAAAGGGAAATGGGAAATTGATGCTTGAAATCAATCCGCGCATTCCGGATTAAGAATTAGAAATTGGTTCGATTTCCGGTTTCAAAGGCTCCGGAATCACAAATTTAGGATTGCAACCGATGTTGAAACCCTGGATCAACGATTAGGAATTGGGCCCCGACCAGAGTGAGCATTGGCAACTTAGGTTGAAAAATCAGGAAACCCCTGATAAATAAGGTACTATGGTCACCCTGGACCCGGCATTCATCGGTTTCAATGGCTCCGGGTCTAGAATTAGTAAATTTAAACGAGTTCACGATCCCGGTTGGGATTATAAAACGGTGTTTTAGTCTCTTGATCGTCATTTTCTGTGGCGCAGTCCATGGCGATGATGTGGGCAAAGACGAGGACCTTCAGCAAGGTATAGAGACAAAATGAGAGTATTTGCTAACCGAATTTTATTTCCGAACCTTTACGAATTTATTTCAACTTTTCTAAACATTTTGGGGTTTTCCACCTTTTCGAACATTTAGTTTTAGACCTTACCGGGAAACTTGCCAAAGCATTTTGGTTTTAATTCTTTTAAATTTTTGTTTCTTTCCCATGAATTGTTCTCCAACATTGTTCAATAATTTAGCAGCCCAATTAACAAATCAGAAACTAATTATTTTGTCAAGATTCTGTCTCGCCGGGACTGGTCGATGGCAACGGCACAGAATTGAAACCGAAAAAGGCCATTTACGTCCCCAACATCCCTGGCCGAAGCAAAGCCGTTGGTTGGCTTGACACCGAAACTTCTTTTTGTCGCTCCAAAGCGTCTAATGAAGCGCCGAAAAATGACAGCGATATTGTACTCAACGGAAAGGTGACGAAACGCCACGAAAATTGGAATTTTCTGTTTTTTGGAGAATAATATAAAAATTTGGTACGAGTAAAGTGGGCGTAGAATCCGAATCTGGCAACCTCCGTTTCGACCGATTCGAACCCCGGACCCGAATTCAAACATTTGGTCGATAATTCTAATGTTGCCAAAATTAAAGTTGAATTAAAATTACCAAAAGAATTAAAATAAAAAAGGCAAAAAAAAACCCTTTCGAAAACAAAAATATATTTTAGCTCGACTTCTTGAACGTGTCGAAAAAAACAAAAGAAAAAAGGAACCAACAGTTGAACGCCTATTTGAGAGAACAGCAGGTACGTCCACCGACGTCGACGTGCGCAAATGCCGATTTCAAGTAAAGCCTCAAAAAATTAAATTCAATAAAAAACAAAAAATTTTCACAATTTTCAGCACATGGGCTTATTGCGCAAAGGCAGGGGAAAACAGCAAAAAACATTTGAATTTTCAAATAATTATTTGCAGGCAAACTTCTATGGAGTGAATGGAATAAACAAAGCCTTTTTCGGAGGGGAAAAGCCGCCCAATCAAACATTTAAGGACATGGCCGAATTCGACAAATACGGATTTATGCAGGGTCAATTGTTTAAGGCGCAAAAATTAGCATAACTTCATCGAATTTAGATTTATTATTTGAGGCACAATTTTTGGTGCCAGATTTCTGTGTACACAATGAAATTCTGATATTTTATTGCATATTCAGATTGAATGCGGAATACTTTTCTTAATATTTTCTTGTATTATATAAAATTCTGGGTGCGGTAAACTCAGAAATACTGAATTTTATGAATACCAGAACTAAGTTGTCAGAATTCTGGGTTAAGAATTCTGATTTGTTTTAATGTGTTTACAAAAATTTGAATATGTGTTCTGATTTCTGATAAGGCTACAGAATTTTGGTATGCGTGGAATCAGGATTCTGAAAGAATTGAAAAAGAATTCTGGTTGTGTGAAGTTCTGATTATTAGGGATCGGATTTATGTGCTCCAAAAACTTGAGCATTATGCTAATTTTTGTTATTTAGTCCAACCTCATCAAAAGTTTTTGATTTTATGCACAAAAATATCAGAGCAAGATATTTATTGTTGAAAATTCGGCTTTTTTGGATCATTCTAAAAACTTTTTTACAAAAATTAGCCTATTTTTAAAACTTGACCACCAAGCAGGCGTTCATAAATTTTATGAATACTAGAATCAGGATACAATCTCTGACCTTCTTAAGTTGTCAGAATTCTGGGTTAAGAATTCTGATTTGTTTTATTGCATATTCTGAATGTGTTTGCAAAAATTTGAATATGTGTTCTGATTTCTGCTAAGGCTACAGAATTTTGGTATGCGTGGAATCAGGATTCTGGTTGTGTGGAGTTCTGATTATTAGGGATCGGATTTATATGCTCCAAAAACTTGAGCAATTAAACATGCTAATTTTTGTCATTTAGTCCAACCTCATCAAAAGTTTTTGATTTTAAGCACAAAAATAGATCAGAGCAAGATATTTATTGTTGAAAAATTCGGCTTTTTTCGGATCATTAAAAATTTCTTTACAAAAATTAGCCTATTTTTAAAACTTGACCACCAAGTTGGCGTTCAGGTTGGAAATCAGAACAAGTGTTCTGATTCACTATTTCGTTAACCAGACTTCAGAATACGATTTTTTGCCATTTATTGGTTAACAGAATTCTGTTGCGTTGAATCAGAAGTCTATTGCAGTTCTGGTCTAACTTCCATGGAATATGGAATTCTGGTTTTTAATGATATTCAGAATATGTTGAATTTTGCACAGAATAGAGAAGACGTCTTCTGTATTCTTGTTTGAGGAGGACTTGGAATTCTGAATTTTTTATTTCTGTTCAAGAAACTCATATTAAAATAAAATAATTTTAAATATTTTAGATTTTTAAAAAATGGTTTAAAATTGGATACACACATTTCAGACATGGTGCTGTTGCTGGTGGACGGCTGTATTTCGTGCAACAATCCTGCAGGAATGGGCTCGGCACTCAATCTGAGTGTTGCGCAAAAATATAAAACAGTGAAATTAAACAAAAAAAAATTAATAAAAACACTTTTTTAGCGAAAACAAGCCGTTGTGTGCCCGGGTCATTTGAATTACTATAAGTAATGGGCACAAAGTTTTTTGTTTCCAAATTTTGTAAAAAGTGAACTTTTAGACACACAACTGTTCAACTGGAAGAAGGCAACGCATCATCCTTTATGTATGGCGTTGTGTTGATGGAACGGTATAAACTAACAAATTGTATGCGCTAAAAATGATGGGTACGGTACATCCTCAAAAAGACTGTGCTTTCTTTAAAGAATGAATGAGTGATGGGTACCGTATTTAAAATGAGTACCGTAATATGTTTACAAAAATGATTATGTTTTGTCGTTAGATAGAATAAAATCACGGATTCTGATCGGGGAAAATCCCGGATGTCTGACTGACAATTTTGTTTTTCAGCCTTTGTCCAATGGTTGGCATTGCAGGTGTGCTGCCAAACGAAACCAATTTGGTGATCGAACCACTCGAGTAAAATCATTTCTTTTTAATACATTTTGCTGATCACGATTCCCGACCCCGGTCCCCGACAGTGCCTTCCCCGACAACCCCCGACCCTGACAATTTGTAATTCCCCGACCCGATCCTTTTACACTTGAAGCCCGTCTCCCCGGCTTTTCCCTCCCCAAACGTCGAGGGTCCAACCCTATTTTAAAGCCATCAAAATGTATATTGGCCAGGGGCACATGTACCAAACACTTTTAGCTACAAGTACGAAATCAGTCTGGTGGTGACGCACAACTGCACGGGCAAAGAAAAGAATGTGCGCTGCCGTTTTAAAAATTAAAAAAAAATAATTTTGGAATTAATTTAAATATTAATTTTAAAATAAAGAAACAAAAATTGGAAAACTCTCACCCTCCCTATCCAGGTCAGCCTCAAGTTTCCGACCATCGATGTTTTTACCACGGACCAAACGATGCATGACCGCGTCATGCAGGTGAAAGAAAGGGCTGAGAAATATTCAAAGAAAATTTAATTTTTCAATATTAAAATAAATTTTATTTTATATCTATGCATGTTGTCCTATGGGGTTTCATTCTAAAATTTAAAGCAAAAACAAATTTGGTATTTTATTGGATTTACCCAAAAAAAATTTTTTTTTAAAAAAATTCCAAATCTAAAAGCCCTGGATTTTTAGTATTAAAATCCCATCCAAATTTATTTGTCCAAAATGTTGGAACAATTATAAATTCATTCCAGGGTATCGGGGAGTTTTTTTTTGTAAATTTTCCATTCATTTTTTGTTTTAGATTCGTGGCCTGAAGTTGGAGCTGGACACGTTGGAGGACGGTGTTTTGGACTTGAGCAATACGGACAACATGGACCTCAACGGCCACTTTATTTTGGCCACAATTGCCGGTGAAGAAAACGGCCCAACAATGCCGCCGCCTTCTCCAAACGAAGACGGCACGGAAATGCCTCCGATGAACAATGGCACCGGACAGCCGCTTGAGCCCGTAATCGTAAAGATAACAAATTGTATTCAATTTTTGTCTAATTTTTTGGATTCGGGCGGAGCTCCCGATGATCCAGTTTTTTTTTTTGCGTTTTTCTCGGAATCCAAATTCCCGGGCCCTTGACGAACTTAACTCTCCAGCAGAGGATCTAACTCAAAATTTCTAAAAATGCTTTAAGCGGACGAAGAAAGTCCAAACAAAAGAAGCATAAAATTATTCGTATGCGCAACTTAAATAATGTTGTGAATTTTTTAAATTTTATGAGATTTTTTGGAGCAAAAAATAAATTATAAAAATCCCAAAAAAAGTCTCAAACAATTAATTGTGCGAAGTTGCATGCATTCGAAGCAATCAACTTGCATTTTTTGTTGAATTAAAAAATGATGAGACTGTCGTAATTTTGATAATATTAAAGCTTTGTATAACTTTTTGTTTATAGAAGCAAACCACGAAGCCTGGATTCATGTGCTTAGTTGGTGGCAACTGGGATGGCACAGAAGAAAAAGCCATGGAATGCCCGGATGATGAACATTATTGCTACGGCATTGGTTGCGATAAAGGCTAGTCTTTACGCAGAACATCTGCTGCTAATCCACCGATTAATTAAAAGCGGCGTACTTTCATCTTTAGAGGGTACCGACCGGTTCTTTAATAAGTATGGTTGTTGTGCTGACGGCGAAGACAAAGCCTCACAATGCCAACAGCTTCGTGGTAATCGCATGCCTGACGGATACTGTACTTGCTTTATTGGAGCGAAAGATTTGAATATGTCCAATGAATACGCACCGCCCGACAAAGACATTCATTTGCCGCCATTGAACAAAAAAAAATCCGCAGGTAAAAATGAAATTTGGTTGAATAATTTATAATTTTCAATTTAACGCAAACTCATCAATGTGCAGCAGTCGTTGCTGAACGCGATGGAGATGATTCACAATCGAAGTAATGTTTCCAATTTTTTTAAATAATTGTTAAAAGTTTTTTTAAACAGTTTTTTTTAAACTTTGTTTAAAATTATTTGGGATTGCTAAAGAGCTTTTTTTTGTTGGAAGAATTAATTTTAATGTGATATTTTTTCTGCAATTTTTTTAACATCAAAAAGACTTTCATTTTTCCTAAGCGGCGCCTATAGGCACACCCCTCCTTCCTACACCTAAAAAAGCTTACAAAAATGAACGCATTTTTTAATTTTGGTTGCAAATCTCTTGACAAATTGAGTCAAAAATTCAAATTTCTTTCGGCGGCGCCTATCGGCACCGCCGACCCCTTCCCCCTAAAAGTAAAGCAAAATTCGCAAAAAACTTGTATTCCTGACCAATTTTCTTAATTAAAAAAAAGCCAATAACCCAAAAATACATTCCTAAATAAACTAGTTTTGAAAATTCTTGTTCGCCGCGCCGCCTGTCGGCACCGCTGGTCCTCTGCAAACCCCTCTAATAAGAATTGCGAAAAATTTTTGAATTTCCCAATTTTGTACCAAAAATTTAAAAATTTTCAAAAAAGTCTCGAGTCTCGACTCGAGAAAAGTCTCGGGTTTTTTGGGTATCGGTCTCGGTATCGAGTATCGGGGGCAAGTCTCGGTCTCGGTATCGAGTCTCGAGTATCGGGAAATTTTGGGTCTCGTGCATCACTACTCTCTACTAGAGACCGGCCGGCCACCCAAACTTTGGACAAAATTTGTATTTAGTTAAATTTCCCCTACAAATAACCAATTTTAAAAATTGGTTATTGAGCTTCAAACAAGTGCCACCTGAAAATTTTAGAGAATTTTAACGCATTTCGTTGAAGATAATCTTTTGTTTATTAGTACAAAAATTGGAAAAAAATGTAATATATTTGGTCCGGTATTCACTTTCTCTCTTCCAAAAAAACAATGATGGCAAAAATTTTGATTGTTTAATTTGTTTTTAAATTTTATTATTCCTTAAAAAGTCCGGGGTACCGATTCCAAATAACCGTAACCGGCCATGGCCAATCCCAATTTACAGACTCGACAAACAGTGAGCGCAGAGCATCCGCCCTTTCAAAGCCTATGGCATGGCCTTTCTTTTTGCGCCTTGTGCCTTTTGAAAAATAATTTAAATAAAATATTTTTAGTCATTTTGGCTGTTGCACGCGCCTTGACTACCGGATTTCACTTTGGCAGTGTTTTAAGATGCCCGTAAAAAATGATAAAATTCTAATCCGTCATTAAATTTTATTATTGGGATGGGATTTTAACTTACAAAAAACATGAAAAATTCAAAATAAAAAAGCGATTTAAAATCTTTGATATTTTTTGATTAGACAAAAAATGTTAACAAGAAACCGCTATTTTTGAGCTGAGCTTCTTACCAAAGGCTTGTGCAAACTTAGATTTAAAAAACTAAAAAATCCCATCTATTTATAATATACCCAATCATTCAATGTAATAAATTTTAATATTTTTCTTTTTTATCATTTTTCTAACAATTAATATTATATTCTATTTTTATTCTTCATTTATTGTATTTTCTATGTACCTCTTGAAATTCAACAAATTCATATCATTCAACATCCCTTTAATGCATGAATGTGAAATTTTTTGGCGGCAACCATATGAAGTTAGCCTTTTCGCGTTGGTTTAAGCTTTTTTGGCCAAGTTTAAAAAAGCATTTTGCATATTTTGGCCCTTTTTGGCCAAAAATTTGAAAAAATGCACCAAAATCATTGATTTCAGGCTGTTTTTAAAAAATAATTCATCTTTAACAATAGACTTTTAGTCATTTTCGGAAAAAGCATTAAAAACTGGGCAGTCGCATAAAAAATAAAGCAAAAAATAGCCGCGCTGAAATGGTCCACGCTCTAATGGCTAGAGCTGAGATAGCCAGGATGGCGATGAATTGGCAGACGGTTAAAATACCGGGACTTTTCCAAATTTATTCAACTTTCTAAAAAAAATACGCGAAAAAAGCTTTAAATCAACTTAACTATCCCTCAAAAGAAGAACATTAGTTTTAAGCAAATTAGTGCATTAAAAGTGCCATTTTTCGGTGCATATTTCGGCATATTTAGTGCACATTAGGCATATTCTGGTGCATATTTTGCTTTTTTTGGAGCATATAAATCCCAGCCCTATATAATTTGTTGAGTTTTAAATGTACATAATTCCATATTTTAACAGTTCTATGATCAGTTTTCATTAATAGCAATATAATAAAAATAGGTAAATATAATATTGTACTAAATTTTTTGACGATTATATTTGTATTTATTCCGCTTGCTGCATAAATAAATTTATTTTCTATTACAGTATGCAAGTCAAGCAACAATCGAAATTGTTGAACCGTTTACGATTCGGGGGCGTGCAATAATATTTACTAATCCGGGGCTTTACAATAGAAATTGCGATATTTGATATTTTGTAATTTAATGCGGTTTAATTAAGTAAAATTTTTTTACATTCAAATCTCAAATCCTGCAAATTATTTGCAGAAAAAAGACATATATTGTGTTTAGTGTAGATGAACTACAAGGCTCCCACCTGTCCAGGCTAGATTCAAGGACAAATATTTTGATTCCAAGGACAAAACGGGACAATTTTATTAAGTCCAAAGAAAATTTAATTTTCTCCAACTTAAACTCCCAAAAAAATATTTTATGAAACTAATGCACAAAAACAGATAAAATTTCTCTGATCGGTCGCGCTTTGCTAGATTTCAATCATGAAAGATTGTTGAAAGAGATTATAAAATTTATTCATTGAACAAATCTGGTAAAATTGTCTTGCTAATTTGTAAATTTCGATTTAATTTTTTAATCCAACACGATCCGAAAAAGTTTAGGTTCGAAAATCTCGAAATAGGTACCTAAATAGGTGAGAAAAAGTGACAAAATAGGTACTAAAACCCGGGTTCTTAATATGTTTTTTAAATGTTGTACTTGAAATAGGGTTGCTCCTATTTTATGTGCAAAAATACCAAAATATGGGTTTTAAGGTTCGGGTTGGTGAGTTAAAACGACTATATTTTCGGCTAAAACATGTTTTTTTGCGTATAACACGCCAAAACAAAGCTGTAGAAAAATAGGCAACTTAAAACCCTGCAAATAATATATTAAAAACTTCTAAAATATAAATCAATCGAAAACTCTCATCGAGACTCAAATTGAATGGTATTAAAATTATTATGATTTGGCAACAATTCTGAGACGAGTTACAGCTGTTTGAAAAGTGTACCACTTGCACTTTTAAATATTATCCATTTAAAAGTAGCTTTAGAATTGTAATTACTTAACTAACAAATATAACAAATAAATGTTATACAGTCATGGTCATATGTTTAGATACACTTGCGCGTGAAAAAGAAATTCACGAATAAGTTCTCAGAAGGAACTCATTGAGTAAAAGCATCTAGGCATTTTTTGTAGCATTTTTAAGGGGGTATCCAATGATACTACTCTTTCCTCCATTAATTATTACCTTTACCTTCAAACAAATCTCCAAAGTCTAAGCAGCTCCAATTTTGGGTGGTCATATGTTTAGATACACTTTTTAATTCACCCATTAGAAGTAGCCCTAAAAATCTGAAAAAATTCATGCTAATATAACTTTTAATACTGATCAAATAAAGTAATTGAACCAAGCTGCTACAACACTTCCTTCATGGAGATCCGGAGACCCCAAAATACACTGTTGGGGGTCATTTTAGAAAAAAATCTCTGAGGGCTTGGTAAAAATTTTCTGCAAACAACCGTTATAGGGATGAATAGGCCACTAAATTCTCTACAAACCCCAAAAACCGCTAAGCTCTAACTTTCCGATGAGCTAAGGGTGCTTTCACAACCTTAGTGGGTGACCGTCCGCAGGTGGTACAGTACCACTGGTACTGTAGAGTAAAATTGGAAATTTAGTTTGGCGCTTTTAAAAAATAGATAACTAGCTAATAAATCATTATAATAACTTTTTAAGGCTTTTTTAATAATTAGGCAAATAAAAACTTTGATTTCAAATGAGAAATCATAAGTGTTAAATCCGACAAGTATTGTACTACAGTACCCCCTACGGACGGTCACCATTTTTTAATTTAAATTACTTTCCAAATCCGTCACTGTCGAAAAAGTCTTAAAAAGATCAAAAGGAGGTGAAATATAGTTTATTGTCGAAATCAGCAACCCCTGAAAGAGAGCCCCCATTCATGGAGTTAGTCCGACTGGGATGGGACTCCGCAAAGGAACCAATCCGCTAATGATGCTCGAGACTGAGACTTAACCCCGAGACTCGAGACCGAGAGCCACTCAAAGAATACCGCAATTTTGAAGATTCAAGAAGAATTAAAATAACACCCTAGTTTTAATTACCTATTAATTTCTAATAATATTATAAAAAATAATTTTATTTTTGACTTTATATATATTTTTTTAAATTATTATTTTTAACGAATATTAAGTAAAAAGATTAACAAAAAAAATCATCAATCCCAAGCTGAATCATTCGCCGATTCGCCACACATCGGTGACGCACGGAAGGGCGGGCATTGGAGTAAAATGCTTTTTGCAGTGCACAAATACAAATTATGTTAAACAGCTTTTCATTATAATTTTTACAATTTTATCAACACAAACATTCACTATTTTGAGCAGACTTTACGATATTTTAACACCAAACGAATAAATTTATTAGGAATTTTGCAATGCATTTGTCTTAATGTTGTAGAATATTCCGGATGGGTTTTCCTGGGAAATTTTTGGTTATCCAAACCGAACCCCAAAAAAAAATCCCCGGTTCAACGGTTCGGGTCAACCCTAATTCCGGATACTATTGGCTTAGACAAAAAAAAAATTCCCGGTTCAACGGTTCGGATCAACCCTAATTCCGGATACTATTGGCTTAGACAAAAAAAAAATTCCCGGTTCAACGGTTCGGATCAACCCTAATTCCGGATACTATTGGCTTAGACAAAAAAAAAAATCCCCGGTTCAACGGTTCGGGTCAACCCTAATTCCGGATACTATTGGCTTAGACAAAAAAAAAAAATTCCCGGTTCAACGGTTCGGGTCAACCCTAATTCCGGATACTATTGGCTTAGACAAAAAAAAAAAATTCCCGGTTCAACGGTTCGGGTCAACCCTAATTCCGGATACTATTGGCTTAGACAAAAAAAAAAATTCCCGGTTCAACGGTTCGGGTCAACCCTAATTCCGGATACTATTGGCTTAGACAAAAAAAAAAAATTCCCGGTTCAACGGTTCGGGTCAACCCTAATTCCGGATACTATTGGCTTAGACAAAAAAAAAAAATTCCCGGTTCAACGGTTCGGGTCAACCCTAATTCCGGATACTATTGGCTTAGACAAAAAAAAAATTCCCGGTTCAACGGTTCGGGTCAACCCTAATTCCGGATACTATTGGCTTAGACAAAAAAAAAAAATTCCCGGTTCAACGGTTCGGGTCAACCCTAATTCCGGATACTATTGGCTTAGACAAAAAAAAAATTCCCGGTTCAACGGTTCGGATCAACCCTAATTCCGGATACTATTGGCTTAGACAAAAAAAAAAATCCCCGGTTCAACGGTTCGGGTCAACCCTAATTCCGGATACTATTGGCTTAGACAAAAAAAAAAAATTCCCGGTTCAACGGTTCGGGTCAACCCTAATTCCGGATACTATTGGCTTAGACAAAAAAAAAAAATTCCCGGTTCAACGGTTCGGGTCAACCCTAATTCCGGATACTATTGGCTTAGACAAAAAAAAAAATTCCCGGTTCAACGGTTCGGGTCAACCCTAATTCCGGATACTATTGGCTTAGACAAAAAAAAAAAATTCCCGGTTCAACGGTTCGGGTCAACCCTAATTCCGGATACTATTGGCTTAGACAAAAAAAAAAAATTCCCGGTTCAACGGTTCGGGTCAACCCTAATTCCGGATACTATTGGCTTAGACAAAAAAAAAATTCCCGGTTCAACGGTTCGGGTCAACCCTAATTCCGGATACTATTGGCTTAGACAAAAAAAAAAAATTCCCGGTTCAACGGTTCGGGTCAACCCTAATTCCGGATACTATTGGCTTAGACAAAAAAAAAAAATTCCCGGTTCAACGGTTCGGGTCAACCCTAATTCCGGATACTATTGGCTTAGACAAAAAAAAAAATTCCCGGTTCAACGGTTCGGGTCAACCCTAATTCCGGATACTATTGGCTTAGACAAAAAAAAAAATTCCCGGTTCAACGGTTCGGGTCAACCCTAATTCCGGATACTATTGGCTTAGACAAAAAAAAAAAATTCCCGGTTCAACGGTTCGGGTCAACCCTAATTCCGGATACTATTGGCTTAGACAAAAAAAAAAATTCCCGGTTCAACGGTTCGGGTCAACCCTAATTCCGGATACTATTGGCTTAGACAAAAAAAAAAATTCCCGGTTCAACGGTTCGGGTCAACCCTAATTCCGGATACTATTGGCTTAGACAAAAAAAAAAATTCCCGGTTCAACGGTTCGGGTCAACCCTAATTCCGGATACTATTGGCTTAGACAAAAAAAAAAAATTCCCGGTTCAACGGTTCGGGTCAACCCTAATTCCGGATACTATTGGCTTAGACAAAAAAAAAAATTCCCGGTTCAACGGTTCGGGTCAACCCTAATTCCGGATACTATTGGCTTAGACAAAAAAAAAAAATTCCCGGTTCAACGGTTCGGGTCAACCCTAATTCCGGATACTATTGGCTTAGACAAAAAAAAAAATTCCCGGTTCAACGGTTCGGGTCAACCCTAATTCCGGATACTATTGGCTTAGACAAAAAAAAAAAATTCCCGGTTCAACGGTTCGGGTCAACCCTAATTCCGGATACTATTGGCTTAGACAAAAAAAAAAATTCCCGGTTCAACGGTTCGGGTCAACCCTAATTCCGGATACTATTGGCTTAGACAAAAAAAAAAAATTCCCGGTTCAACGGTTCGGGTCAACCCTAATTCCGGATACTATTGGCTTAGACAAAAAAAAAAATTCCCGGTTCAACGGTTCGGGTCAACCCTAATTCCGGATACTATTGGCTTAGACAAAAAAAAAAAATTCCCGGTTCAACGGTTCGGGTCAACCCTAATTCCGGATACTATTGGCTTAGACAAAAAAAAAATTCCCGGTTCAACGGTTCGGGTCAACCCTAATTCCGGATACTATTGGCTTAGACAAAAAAAAAAAATTCCCGGTTCAACGGTTCGGGTCAACCCTAATTCCGGATACTATTGGCTTAGACAAAAAAAAAAAATTCCCGGTTCAACGGTTCGGGTCAACCCTAATTCCGGATACTATTGGCTTAGACAAAAAAAAAAATTCCCGGTTCAACGGTTCGGGTCAACCCTAATTCCGGATACTATTGGCTTAGACAAAAAAAAAAAATTCCCGGTTCAACGGTTCGGGTCAACCCTAATTCCGGATACTATTGGCTTAGACAAAAAAAAAATTCCCGGTTCAACGGTTCGGGTCAACCCTAATTCCGGATACTATTGGCTTAGACAAAAAAAAAAAATTCCCGGTTCAACGGTTCGGGTCAACCCTAATTCCGGATACTATTGGCTTAGACAAAAAAAAAAAATTCCCGGTTCAACGGTTCGGGTCAACCCTAATTCCGGATACTATTGGCTTAGACAAAAAAAAAATTCCCGGTTCAACGGTTCGGGTCAACCCTAATTCCGGATACTATTGGCTTAGACCAAAAAACAAACAAATATATTTTTAACGCCATGGAATCCGTCGCTACTTTGCTTGCTCTAATTGCCATCATCGCCAACTTGGGACCTTCCACCGGTGGCATTTTTGTGTAATTTTTGCATTTTAAAAAAAACGATTTAAAAACTCAAAGGACTCAAATGCAAATACGGAGGTGCCACCTTGGTTTCGGTCGAAAACAGCACAGTTGTAGAATGCCCCGAGGGCAATAATCATTATTGCGTGGCCGGCATTTGCTCACGGAGTAAGCGCCAAAGTTTAAATTAGGGTTGGACAAAACCGGATAATCTGGAACCGGTATGGGAAAATTTTGGATAAAAATTATCCGGTCTTGAACGATGACAGCTAAATTATGCTGGATCCGGGACCGGTATCCGGGTGTTTTTGAGCTATTCGGTATCCGGGGACCCGGATAATATCCGGGTTTGTCCAACCCTAGTTTAAATCATAAAAATAAATTAATTTTGGTCAGTAAAATGAAAACATTTGACCGTATTAACACGCTTTTTTTTGTGTAATATGTAAAAAACATACAAAAAAATGATTTGTTCGTTCAAGTGGGCGAGCCTTAAAATGTTTAGAGCTTTTGAATTAGCTACAAACTTTCAGAGAATTTGCCGAGCACTGCAGTCATTCTTTGGACCTGCAACAATGAAGACAAAAAAGATTGTGCCGCAGGAGCCAAAAACATGATGCAGAACATGACACAGGCAACTGATTATTCCTGCGAATGCACCTTTGGAGAAAAGGGCAAAGACTTGGCAAATGAGAAGTTCACGCTTACGCTTTCGCAGCTCGGTGCAATTTTATTTACATATTTAATTGGTAGCAAAATGTCGCGAGGAATTCGAACAATTTTTGTTTTGTTACTTACTAGTGCTGCACGAGAGTCTCGGTCTCGAGTCTCGACTCGAGAAAAGTCTTGGGTTTTTTGGGTCTCGGTCTCGGGGTCAAGTCTCGGTCTCGAGTCTCGGGGTCAAGTCTCGGTCTCGAGTCTCGGGGTCAAGTCTCGGTCTCGAGTCTTGAGTCTTGGGTCTCAGAAATTTTAGGTCTTGTGCAGCACTATTACTTACCATTAATTATGTTATTTTTAAAAGGCTTGATTTGCAAAACCGGCAAATACGATGGAAAAGGCTATGGCGGCAGCAGTCATGCGATGTGCATGAAAGGCGCAGACTTTTGTTATGCTGCCAGGTGCACGAAAGGTGTTTAAAAAAAATACAAAATGAATTTTAAAATCGAATTTAGATGGAAGTCCTTTCGACACATGGGGTTGTGCCGTAACCAAAAGTTGCACCTCAATCAGAAGCGAGTTGGGGGCGGACTGCAATTGTTCATTCGGCGAAAAGGGAGTCGAGCGCGGGAGTGACTATCTGATCATTCCTTCATTTTTAACCTTTATGGACCCTTCTATGACGATGCCGTCATCTTCGAGCACTTCGTCCCCTTCGACCACATTGACCACGAAGTCCGAGTCGACCACGAAGTCCGAGTCGACCACGAAGTCCGACCCGTCCACGAAGTCCGACTCGACCACAAAGTCCGACCCGGCCACTAAGTCCGATTCGACCATGAAGTCCGAGTCGAACGTGTTGAAGTCCTTTATTTTGTTGATTGCATTTGGTACGTGTTTCGCTTTATGGAGGCGGTCAGGCATTTTAATTAAATCAAGCACGGTTAGGTACGTTTGATGTTATGCTTTTTTAGGGATTTGGGTCACTTTTGTTCTGTGACTGACTGATCTTCTGACAACATAAGAACACTGCTATGTCGATGGCCAAGTCAAATGTCTTCTAATGACGATATAAAAAGATTAATGTTCATTTTTATGTAATGTAAATGAAATATTTGTATAACCAATTATAAAATTTGCAACTCGATAACTTGAAAGCGAGAACAAAGTTTGTCTCCGTGGTCGTAATATTCAAGACCCATTAAAACTGGAATCGAAGCAAGAGCAGGCATGGTCACGGATATCCGGATGTCCGGATATCCGCGGATATATCCGGATATGGATGGATACGGATACAGAATTTCAAAAATGGGACGGATAAAGACGGATACGGATATGAAAATCCAATATATCCGCTGTATATCCGGATAACGGATATGAATTTCGAAAAATGAGACGGATACAAACGTACACGGACACGGATACAAAGATCGCGGATATATCCGGACACGAATTTAATAATTTGTATCCATGACCATGCCTGAGCAAGAGACAACTTTTGCCAAAATATATGTCAACAGCAATCAATTTTATCGAAGATCCTGAAAATGCTTTTAATTATATGTAAATGCCCCACAATTTTTTCATAAACGATTAATTCAATAAAATATGTTATACATAAATTTTAAATATAAAATACATTTAATTTAATAATGCAATTCAATGTTGCAGTCTTCGCACCGGGTCCGATCGCTTCGGCGCCGTTCATTTTGACGCGATCAGTTATAACTTAGTCATTAGGAACAAATCAAGCAAAATCGATATAATTCAGAAGCTCTCAGTATGTTGAATTTTTGATTTCAAAATCCCGGTTACCCGAAAACCGGGTATTTTAGGAAATTAACCGGTTACTAAAACCGGGTATTTTAGGAAATTAACCGGTTACTAAAAACCGGGTATTTTAGGAAATTAACCGGTTACAAAAACCGGGTATTTTAGGAAATTAACCGGTTACTAAAACCGGGTATTTTAGGAAATTAACCGGTTACAAAAACCGGGTATTTTAGGAAATTAACCGGTTACTAAAACCGGGTATTTTAGGAAATTAACCGGTTACAAAAACCGGGTATTTTAGGAAATTAACCGGTTACAAAAACCGTGTCTTCAAAATCCCGGGTACCCAAACCGGCGGTTTTAGCACCCCTAGTTATTGGACTTTTTTTTGGCTAATTTAAAAACGATTTTTAATTTATTTCTACGTTGTTGTCAAAAAAAAACAAAACATCACTCAGAAACCCTTATAAAATGGTGATACACTGAAAATGGGGTAAATTCGGGACAAAAATCCCTGAGGGCATGAAAATTTTTTGCAATAAACCATTTGGAGGTACAGATAGCCAACAAAATGCTCTACATGCTTTAAAGCCAAGCTCTGCGCCCTTTCTTCAAGGAGGGCCGCCGACTTGTTGAATTTTGCATGTAATTTACTTCAGTAAATCGCATGAAATGAGGCTTTTTTGACATGCGAATGACTCGTAATATTTTAGGGCAGGGGTTATTCCATTAAAAATTATTTTTAAAAAATTCCCGACTGCGCCTGTAAACGCCGTCGCACTCACCAACAACGAATCGACGGCTAGATACGTCTCCAGTCTCGGATAAATCCGAAAAATTTCATCCCTAAAATTGATTTTGGGGAACATTTTTGAGTGTTGGATTTCGTAAAATTGGCCCGTTATGTACTTGGAAATCAACATGTTTGTACTTGGGGCTTTACCCGATCTCAACCCTGTTTTAGGGAAAAGCAAAGATTGGTAAAAGTTTTACTTGAGAGACGTATTATTCTTGAACCTATAACCAATGTAACAGAATGTATTCCCAAATTTAGACAATCGATGAGTGAACCCATATCATAACATCGCTTAAACACTAAAAAGTGGGGTTGGTGTAATAGAAGTGATGGATGAAACATACAAAACTCTTGAGAAAATGGTCATTAGCCTTTTGGGCACCCGTGCCAACTTTGCCAGGTTATCAAAATTTTAAATCGTTTGATAGTTTTTTTTGTGTTTTGGAGTTAGCTTTAGCAAATATTTTCAAAAATCGCCGATTTGAAGAGATTTCTAATGCTTAAGGGAAGGGAATGCACCACCTTTTCTGTTTGGAAGCTGTTGAGAGATTTAATTTAAATTCATTTTCCATTCCGAATATATCCCCAGACATAAGCGTAGAAACTCGGCAAAACCCGACAAATGCCGCGTTTCCGGGACAAACATCGCTGCCCATTCTCAATGTAATCAAAAATATATATTTTTATTCAAAATTGGCATGTTTTAATTATGCTTTTAAATTTAAATGAATATAAATGATTGTCGTGTTTAAATGCAAATCGAAAATGTTCACCAAAATCAATTTGTTTTCTCTTTGACCCTTTGGGGGGTAACAAATGCAATAATTTCCGTCCGTCCGCGCCCGCCCACAGATTGAAAAATTCAATTCACTTTTCACCCCTCTTCAGGCAGCGGCTAATTTTCCACTTTTCGCCAGTGTGTCCGTCCGTCCCATCCGCCAAAATTGAGTCAGTTTCACGGTCTTTCGGAGCGAGAAAACCCCCTGAGGGAATATACCCGGAGGGGGGGGGGGGGGGGAACCTCGAGAATGTGTCCCCTCGTTTATCATCTTCAGGCCGAAAACATTCTTGGGACCCTTTTTTCGACAGTGCTGGCTGGCTGGGGCTCTGTTCATTTTAGCAAAAAAAACGACAGAAAGAATCTCCGGGGGCCCATTCCCACGAGGAAGCGGGGGGGGGGGGGGGGGGGGGGTCTTTTGCTAATCCATATTTTTCATTAAAAAATAACATTTTTTATATTTGATAATAAATTTTTTAGATTTACATTTTATTATGTGTGCATTGTGATTTTTATGCCAAAAATTAGTTTATGTCCCCGATCGGGAACCGAAAAGGGCACAGGCTCAAACATTTTGTCGGGATCGGTGCCGAAAGCGACTTTTGGCTAATTGCCAATTTGTTTCCATTGAGGCTGAGGACAAAATGATGTTCGGGGGAGGGGGGGGGGGGGGGGGGGGGGGGGAAAGCATAAACAAAAGAAAAATTCAAAATTCAACGCCCGAGGGCACTCTGAAACCTTAAGGGTGTTAAGGAAAAAATGTTGAGAAAAGACATTATTGCATTTATCTCCATTATTGAAATCTAAAATGGCATTATTTATACAATTTAAACAATTCCTTTTATTTGTTTTATGTAAACCCCCAAAAATTTAATTGTAACAATTTAAATTTTAGAAACATTCACAAAATGGGGTTTTATTTTTTTATTTTATTTTTACTTTTAATTTCAAACAAAAACATTGTCCGATGCATAACTCCGGTGAAGGAGCTTCACATCGGTGCTTTTTTCCCGATGGAAGCTGGTTCCGGCGGTTGGCCGGGAGGGCAGGTTTTAATTTTTTCCCGTTTTTTTAAATCCTTAAGCCCCCCCCCCTCCCATCGCTCTTCAATTTAGGCGTGTTTGCCGGCAATACAAATGGCTTTTGACGATGTGAACATGGAGCCAGATTTGTTGCCAAACTACGCCTTACGTCTTCATCAGTTTAATAGCAAGGCATCGGCAATCACAAAAAATTTTTGCTTTTATACTTAAATTGTTTATTGCAGTGCCAACCCGGACTTGCGGCATGGCAACTGTTTGAACTGCTTTACAAGCCGCCGACAAAGTTGATTCTGCTTTCCGGTTGCAGTCCGGTCACAACTATGGTTAAAACTCGTAAAAACATTTAAAAAAATGTTGTTACATTTTTTAGGTGGCAGAAGCTGCGCACGTCTGGAATCTTCTCGTCGTAATTATATATATATTATTATATTAAATATTTCTTATGCTGTTTTTTTTGTAAATATTTCGTTTTCCAAAGCTCTCTTACGGCGCTTCGTCCCCCGCGTTGTCCAATCGCGCCCGATTCCCCACTTTGTTCAGGACACATCCGTCGGCGAATATGCAAAATCCGACGAGGCACAATTTCTTATAAATTAGCGCAAATTTAAATCAGATTTTTTTATTTAATTTCATTTCAATTTTGAACAGAGTCCATTTGTTTGAAAAGTTCAAATGGAAACGGATCACCATTCTCCAATCGGTGGAAGAAGTGTTTGACTCCACCGCAAAGGTTTAGGCGAGAAGGGACACATTTTGCAATTTGATAAAGCAAAATTTTAAGGATTTGGAAGAGCAATGCAGCGAAAAAGGAATTCGCGTCGACAGACACAGTTTTTACGGAGGTAGCCTTTTTTTTGAATTTTAAAGAATTTTTAATTTTTGTTAATTATACATTGTCTCAAATTATGGTCTGGCTTCCAATCGGTCAATTTGCAAAACAAATTTAATTATTTGAAGATGCCATGACGCGTTCAAATAGTTTTGAAAAACATTCCCGATCAATCCCAAAGATTTTGTTTGGAAATGCCGCGTATTTTGGGATTGAAAAAAATTATTAAAAGTTACCTGAGGCGCGGTCGAGAAAATTGTTTAAACTTTTTAACACTTTCCTACTGCAGACCCAACGGATGCCCTGAAGGCAATTCGACGCCAAGATGCGCGAATCATTGTTGGACTCTTTTATGTGACTGAGGTGTGTGTATTCATTCACACTAGGGTTGCTCTCCGAGCCCTCAGGGACGGGAAAGTCGGGGGTCGGGGACGAAAACTCCGAAAAAAAAGTCGGAGGTCGGGGTTTTTCCCAGCAAAACCCCGAAAATTTTAAAAAAGTCGGGGACGAAAACCCCGACTAAAAAAAGTCGGGGTTCGGAGACGGGGGAGCCACCCTAATTCACACTATCTCTAGCTATAATGTGGGCTGGGCCGTCATGATTTTTTTAAATATTTAATGGATCAGAATCCCGACTCCGTCCGATCACTACTTTGTACCTGAGGGAGTCCGGCTGATTCCCGTCCCGGCACAATTCCTAAAATTACAAAAATGTAATCGATCGGAATCCCGACCCTGTCCGGTCACTACTTTGTACTTGCCTATTCCTCCAAGTAACGACTAAATGCCATTTAGGCTCGACGTGTTCTCTGCCAAGTAAAAATACTGTGAAATCTGTGCATGTTTATGGCTTTGGTTTTCAGGCATATTTACACGGACTCTATGGGCGCAGATTTGGTTGGTTGATTTGTTGATTTAACACCTGCTGAGATTATCATTCAAAATTGTTTTAAAATCAAATTCGAGAATTCAAAATGCTCCGCGATTCGATTAAAGCAATTGCTGATCAGTTTGGAAATCGCAAGCGGGCTCCATAAAATTATTAATGTTAAATTTCCACAAAAAGTGTGGTTCATGATCGGCTGGTACTCGGACGGCTGGTTCATTCCGCCCGAGGATGAGGCGCTGAACTGCTCGCGCGTCCAAATGGAACGTGCCGCACAGTTCCACTTCACCACAGAGAGTGTGATGCTGTCGCGCGACCTGCAGCCCGCAATCTCCGGCATGACCGGCGAGCAGTTTTTGGACAGACTGCGGAGACGGATCAGCACTGATCCGAATGAAACTGGCGGATGGCCCGAGTCTCCGCTGGCCTACGATGCCGTGTGGTCAGTGCTTTGCTCATTCGCGCATTAAAATTTGTGTTCTTTAAACGATTATAATTAATTCTATTTAATATTGTATAAAGTTTTTTTAACTTAAATGTTAATGGAATTTCGTTGATTTTCCATTTTGTTAAAAAATTTAAAATTTTTTTAAACATTATTTTAGTAACTGTTACCTTTCCCCACTGACAACGGAACCATTCAAATTTTATTTATTATTTTCTAAAATACCAAATTTATTTAATTAGCAATTTTTATCAGGGCCTTAGCGCTGATGCTGAACTGCACAATGGGCGCATTGCCGTCCGGTGTCAGCTCTTTGGAGCAGTTCACCTACAACAGCACTCGAATTGCGCGAAAAATGTTCAAATGCATGAAGAACACGCGTTTCCGAGGCGTTTCGGTGGGCAAATTTGGTCTAATTATTTGATGCTTTTGGCCTTTAGGGCCAAGTCATGTTCAGTGATCAGGGCGATCGAATTGCGCGAACGCAAATTGAGCAAATGCAAGGTAATAATGGGGGAAATGTTATAAAACGGATATTTAAAAAAAATAAATTTTAATAATTTATTTATATAATTTTATTTATTACATATTTACATTTTAAAATATTGAATATGTAAATATAAATGAATTTAAGATGGAAAATATGTTGTGTTGGGCTTTTATGACTCCAACTCCCAAACGTTGGAATGGTTCCGTCGCGAGAAATTTGTCGGCTCCCGCGGCCCGCCGCCCGATTCAACGCGTGTGAAACAGTGGCCAATCACTGTGGACTTTCGGGTGGGTTTGGAAACTTTCCAACAAAAACTGACAATTTGTGACCAGCCTTTTCTTCTGCTTCTTCTTTTTTGATTTTGAAGTCACGAAGCGTCGTCGGGTTTTGAAAAATCTTAGATTTTACTGAAACGAATCGAAAAAGGTAGATTTTTTCTTTTTTTGATCGGCTCAATTTTCCCTAGTCAGCACGAATTACACATTCTTTAAACATTATTTGCTGTAAAAATGCCTTCAATAAAGCCGAGGGATTGGGGAACACATCGGTTCCAAAGCGCCTAGCAATGCCTAAAATGTCAATTTGCCCAAACGGTCGGGGAAAATGTTGGGTCAGGTTTCGGATAGAGTATTGGTATCGGCTCGAAGAGGGGTCGGGTTTCGGCTTTAGTGTATCGCCTTTTGGCTAACCCGCTGCTTTATTCCTGCCATAAACCCCATAAGTGTCTCAGTTCATCCATCTATGTACCGTAGGCAATCCAATGACGGGTTATTTAGCTGTACTGTGCCACAATGGTGCTGATGTGTGCCGGCATCGCATTTATAATTGCACTTTGGCTGTTTAGTTGTCGACATGCGAACCGCAGGTGCAAAGGCCAATCATTTTTTTTCTTAAAAAATCAAATTATTAGCACTAATTTTTTGTCCATTCAAATATAATCTTTGATACTTTATTCTTTAGTGTTTTATTAAATTTTTAGGGCATTCATTCAATCGCAGCCCCACTGCAATCGGATGTTGCTGATTGGCTCCATTCTCTGTCTGTTGTCGCTCATTTTTCTGGGCTTTCCAACGGATGTTGTGTTCCGTGGTAGGCCGTTGCTACGATTGCCGTCAAGCCCCGGCTGGTTCAGTGCATTTTGTCACGTAAATAAATTTTTAATAAATCTATTCAATTTTTTTATAGTAAGAGATGATGCTAATCCGAATCAAGACCGGTCCGATTACACAGACCTGGTCGTCCATAACTGTCTTTAAACTTAACCGATTCAGACTTTCTAAAACCATTCGAAAGCTCTTGATGAAACGAAGCTATTGATAATATGGCCCGGTCTGGATTCGGATTGTACGCCGTAAGATATAGACAAAATGGTAGCCGCCCGGGCGGGAATTGAACCCACGCCCCCCCCCCCGGCGCGGTGATCAGCGCTTAATGCTTTTTAACCGTCTGACTTACCGGAACGTCCCACCAGCCGTTCCGCTTATTAGGCTCTTTATGCCTCCGGACGGGAATCGAACCCACGACCTTCAGTGATCAAGCGCTTCACACCAGGATGTAACCGGACGCCAAAAAAAATGTCCGGAAACTGGAATCCTGACCCAAAAATGTCCGGAAACCGGAATCCGGGTTCATCCCTGCTTCACACCCAAGCCGCTAATGCTCTTTAACCGTCTGACTTACCTGCTGGGCGTCCCACCAGCCGTCCCTCAGGCTTTTTGTGCCACGCCCTGAGGCTTAATTGCAGCCGGGGCACTTTTTGTCCCTTTTATTTTTGTTAATTTTCAAGTTCCGCCTTTTTTTGCTGATGTTCGGCTTCACATTGGCCTACGGTGCACTCTTTGCCAAAATTTGGGTGGCGCACAAATTGAACAGCGCAGAAAAAAGGCGCCAAATGGCGGCCACATACCCAAACAATGAGGTAAAATAAATTTTTTAATAAAAGAATCCTAAATATCTTTTTTTTTTGGATTTTTAGGAAGACTCCACTTCGGCTGCCCAAACAATTTCAGTGAGTACAGCAGCCGTCTTGGGTGCCGGCGCAGGACACGCGGTCGCCAGCAGCCCCTGGGGCGATTCAGTACGGTCACAAAATTCATAAAAATTAATTTGGTGCAAAATTAAATAAATAACGGTGGCGGCGTCAAAAAAGGCACTGCCGTCGAATTTTTAAAATTTATTTTTAGGAAAATTTAATAATTTTGTGCAAAAACCCCCCAGGTGCGCACATTGTTTGCCGGCGTGGTCGGTCGGCAAGCGATCCTAAGCGCCGCGTTGAGGAAAATTTCTCAGCACTCTTCATACGGCAATTTGTCCGAAGGCGGCGGCGGCAGTGCACAAAGACGGACCGCCAACATAAATTTGCTCGTTTTGGTAGCCGCGGAGGGGGGGGGGGGGGGCTCGTTTTGGTAGCCGCGGAGGGGGGGGGGGGGGGGGGGGGGGGTCCGAGAATTTGGCATAGAAATATATAAAAAAATAAATCAAAATAAAATTTTACTTTCTAAAGAATGTTATGCATTTTGTTTTGTTTTAAATAAATATAGAAAGTTGTGAAAATTGACTAAAATTTGTACAAAAAAGCCGCGCCAATTGTTTAGCAAATTCATCCGAGCAAATTCTACCTGGTGATCGGCTCAATGGCTTTTGTCGATTTGGTCATCACCGTGTTTTGGGTTGGACTGGATCCAATGCAACGACTGAAAATTCACTTCACACTTCAAGTGGGTTTTTTCTCGACAAATTTCTTAAACATAATTTATAAAATTAAAAAAAATGGCCAAGCTGCAACTTTTAAAGTATGTATGTCTATTTTCAATTAATATTTGTTTTTTAAAAGTTAAATTTCAAATTGAACAATAAAAGCCTGCCTGATTTCGATTACAACTTCAAATAGGATCTGTTTATCTGTTGAAATATAATTTTGAAAAAAATTTATTTTTTTATGAAAAGCACTCAAAATTAATTGATAACATTTAATAAAAATCGGGGATCCGCCAGTTGGATTGATTATTTACGATCGTCTCTACTCAAAATTTGTTTCGAAATTCTCGGATTACACGGCTTTTGAGATTCGATACTAAAATATATAAAAAATTTTATAAATTAAAAAACGAACATACAAAAATATTCAAATTTATCTAGAAGTCCAAGCAATCATTAATAATTTAAGGATCCACCAGTTGGAATGCGTGCTGAGGATGTGATGTTGATGCCGATCCTCGAATTGTGCCAAAGTCATCGGCACGACATATGGACCGGTGGGAAGTTGGAAAATTATTAAATTATTGAAAATGCTTACCCCCACCCTTTTTTTAATTGATTAAAATTATTAAAAATACTTACCCCCACCCTTTTTTTAATTGATTTTTCAGTGATTGTTCTTGGCCACAAGGGTCTTCTGCTGTTGCTTGGCATTTTTTTGGCATATGAAACGCGGCATTTGAAGCCCCGGTATTTGTGCGATCTTCGCTCAACAACTTTGGCCGTGTGCAACGTCGGCATGCTTTGTTTGCTGACCGGGCCGATTATTGCGTTTTTCTTGCGCAATCAACCAAATCCGTTTTTCGGATTTGTTTCTGTTACAGGTAAATAAATATTTGTGGGTTTGGAGAGCGGCCGGGGAGGCTTTCGCATATATTCCGATCGGCTTGGCTGAAAAATCAACGAAATCCCCCTCGGGCGCCGGCCTTCATTAATTAAATAAAATTTTTCAATTTTCAAAAAATTGCCAAAATTTTACATTAAACAAAAAAACATACACATTTTGTGCAGTTCTGACCTGCATCTTCGTCAGCTTGGGCCTGGTGTTTGTGCCGAAATTGTTGTTCATTTACCATTGGCCCCAACCGACCAAAGAGGAACAACAGCAAAGCAACCCGCAACAAATAGAGGAAACGACGGCAAATCGAACCGAACAGTTGCGGTACCAGCAGCTGATGAAGGAGAACGCGGAAATAAAGCGACAAATTGAATTGGTCATTAACACCTTCATTACGCACAAAATGGAGCAATTAGGGAAATACAATTACCTAAGCAAGAAATTTGTCCATTTGAACCCGAATGAACCGAATCGACCGGCTAAACGAACAAAAAGCAATGTTTTGGTTTTAGTTTTGGTTACGGCATTTTTGGTTCAGTTGAGGCACCCCAACAGTTTTTGCTTGGATCCGGGACACGATGGACCGATTTCGGGTTGGGGGTTTAAATTTTTGGTTTTTCAATTCCATCACCCGAAATTTTAGGGTTTGATTTAGGGGTCCGAGTATAATCTCTTCTCAAGACTAGGGCAATATAAAATTTTTTGAGTATTTATTTCAGCTTACGCCGTTTTTAAGAAACATTTTTCACTTGTTTAAGCACCATTTTTATACGGTACATATGTAAATCTCTACGAAATTTTAGCGCAATATTCGAATTCAAGAGTGCCGACGAATTTTGGAAGGCCACATAACGTTGACGAACCCGTTGAACAGAGTCAAAAGTACAGCTTCGACAGTTCGGCGCCGTCAGCAGAAGCAAAACAATGCTTTGAACCCAAATAACAACAACAACAACGTTGCCTCTGGCCATAATAACAACAGCATCGACGGGAACATTGGCCGAGGCGAAGGCAACAACAATCAATTGTAAATTTAATCAGCAGAAAAAAAAAACCAGAGTTGGCATTTAATTTACACACATTTTATTCATTGTCCTTAGCAACGTTATCCGGCCCTGTGCAAGTGCCGTTGGCTTGGCCTGTCTTGTCGACTTGGAGCCGACCACCTCCTCGGTTGGCATGGACCCGACGACCAGCATAACGCTGCTGGACCCGGCCACAACGTCGGGCGCCGAGGAATGCGACGGCGGCAGTGCGGGCGGCGGTGCCGCCGCAGTGGTGGAGTTGGCATCGCCGCTGGACGGTGGCACTGTGAGGGGAAACGCCGGACACAACAAAACTGCCGTCGCCGGTGCCGTAGGGAATGAGGAGGTCGCGGATCGACCTCCCGTGGAGGATGATGACGACGACCACGACGGCAAGGTGGACGGCCAGGGCGAAAGAGGCGCGGGAGGAGAGGACACAGGTAAAAACAGCTTAGAGCTCGGGATTTTGAAAAGCCGGGCCCGGGTACCCGGATTTTCTCAGCTCAATCAGACGCGGACGGGCCCGGAATCCGGGGGCCCGCCCGGGGTTTTCCAAACATCCGGATCAGGACTACCGGGCCCGGAAAAAATCCGGGCCTAGTCCGGTCCAAGCTCCAATTTGAAAAATCAAAAATTTTCTGAGCAACGAATTCAACCCAAAATAAATTGTGCTGATATTTCTTAACTTGAAAATAATCTTAAAAGATACTTATCCTCATTTTTTTAAAATTTGGATGGATAAAAGTTAAATAAATAAATATATTAAAAATAAATAATTTTAAATAGAATGTAATTAAAGGAGTGTGCAGCGATTACGAAGATGAGAACGAAGAAGCAGCAGCAGACGACGGCGGTGATGACAAAGTTGAATTGATGTCAACGAATTCTGATGACTCATCCGAAGGGGGAAATTGGGGCGAAGGGGCTGAGGAGGAAATTCTGCTTTAATTGATTTTAAATTTTTTCAATGAAATTTTAACAATATTTTCCATTCATCGAAAATGAAAACATACAAAAGTTCACCCAACGCACGCCGCAGGCAAGAATCAGAACCCGTTGAGCAATTTTAAAAGGTGGGCATTTTCCTTTCCAAGTTGTTCATAAAAATTTACAATATTTTGAGGTTTCAAAAAATTTTCGGTTAACCGAAACCGATAACCAAAGCGAACCTTTCGGTTTCAAAGCGAACCAAAGCGAACCTTTCGGTTTCAAAGCGAACCGAAACTTCCGGTTTTACCAAACCGAAAAAATACCGCTTTTCGGTCTCGGTTCGATTTGAAACTGACAGCCTTAAGGAGGAGTCTTGGACTTGGGTGAGAAATGAGTAAACATACAGATGAACAAAAAAAAACAAGATAATATCCGCCGCAAAATACCTAAGCCAGTTATAAATTTTAAAATTTTCAAAAATAATTTTGCGACAAAACTTATGTTATACTTAAGTATAAATCCTACATTAGGGTTGACACCCCGACTAATTTTTCTCCAATTATCCGGATTTGGAGTTACTTTAAAAAAAGGCGTGTTTCCTTATTTTTAAAAAATCCACCGATTTAAAAAGCGGTTTAAAGGGCGAGCGCGCTAAAATTTTAGCGTGTTCCATCGTTTTCAGCACTAAGAAACCCTATAAAAGCGGTTTGGGAGATTAATTGTACAAAAAAAATCAAAAAGCTTTTTGCAAAATTGTCTGCGTAACCTTCTTCTTATTATTTTAAGGTTTTCGAACAAAACTTAAGAAAATTGCAATAACCCCAAAATATGCACCTCTACAGGTTGACTTTTCAAAAATGCACCCATGTGCGCAGAAATTGACCAAAATAATTTTAAGATTGGGGGTTTTGAACACCTTCGGATTTCTTACCGAAGGTTCGACAGAGACTTCCTCTCGGACCGAGATCACTTTCTCGGAATTAACCTGAAGAGAACAAAAGGGAAGGTGGAAAGGGTTTCGGGGGAATTGAACCCTTTGAGATTTAACCGAGAAACTCTCGGGACCAAACAACCAACTCTTTGCTAAAGCGATAATTTATTCACGAGAAAGCAAAGAGGACAAAAATGATTGAAATGGACAAACATGTTTTCATCAAAATGTGTAATAAATAATTAAATTAGTAAAATTGATCAATATTTGTAGTTGAGTTAACAGCGAAATTGTTGAGGAAATTGGGATAAAATCAAAAAGAATTGGACTTGATTTGAAATGATCGTGAGATTGTATTTTTTTTGAAAATTTTGAATTTCAATTTAACATAAACAAAACTTTTAACCAATACTTTTGATTCATTATGGGCAAGGTTTTGTTGAGAAAATAAGCATCTCAGCTGTTGCTGGGTTCATTCAAGTAAATTTGATAAGAAAATTTTTTTGATGAAAACCCAAATTTAGAGGGAATTTGTTAAGAAAATTGGCCCAAAAATGATTAATCTCGAGTCTCGGGGTGATCTCTCGGTAAATTTAGGTCTCGAGCATCACTAGAAAGTGATTGAACACTTTGTCAAATGCCATGATCTACTGACTAACTTTTAAATTTTTGAAAAAGGAGAAAACATCACACGAACTAATTATTCTGCATTTTTCTAATCACCCAATTCTGCTAAAAAATCAAAAATATTTTTTAAAATTTTTAGAAATTGTTTCCCAACAATGGATGCTCACCTAAAGTAGGAAAAAATTCAAATAGTGAACAGAAGCCCCTATGACTTACGCCCCAACCAAGAAAGATTTCGAAGAAGGGATGATAGCTTCCAGAGTCTTCCCCCGGTTACAGGGTTTCCAGCCCCGGGGCAAACCACAAGCTTTTTAGTCCCCGGGGTAACACGCTTGCCAGCCACCAGGGCCAAGCCACAGGCTTCTCAGCACCGGGGGTAGGCCACAGGCTTTCCAGCCCCCGGGGGTAAGACACAGGCTTCCCAGCCCCAGGGGGTAAGCCACAGGCTTCCCAGCCCCCTGGGGTAAGCCATAGGCTTCCCACCCCCTGGGGTAAGCCACAGGCATTCCAGACTCTAAGGGTAAGCCACAAGCTTCCCTGTCCCGGGGCTAAGCTAGAGGTTTCCCAGCCCCAAGGGTATGCCACAGGCTTTCCAGCCCCGGGGTAATCCACATGATTCCCAGCCCCCGTGGGATTTGGACAGTATTTGTTCTTATGCGACATTTGCACAGTTTTTATTTTATCGACATTTGAAATTTGTCATTCGGACAGTTTTGTTCCATTCGACATTCGGACAGTTTTTGTATTATTCGACATTTGGAATCTGATTTGGCCTTATTCGACATTCGGACTTTCGATATTGGACGGGTAGCTGTTTTTGCGCACTTTTAGAAGACTCTTTGATTGTTTTTTAAATTTAGTAAACAGTAACAACCCGAAAATGGACTTGCCGCTTCTTCCTGTTTCTGTCTGGATTATACCTGTGATTTTGAAAATATATTTTGAGCAAAACAAAATCACCATGATCAGCACCTAGAAGAGTAGCATTAGTGACACGCGTCAAGCGACCTGGAGTCCTGGTCCTACCAATTTTTGAAGAAAACCTCTTACCTTTTTGACTAGACGATGGTCATACAAATTTGAGCGGCTTCCCTTTTTCTGCTTTTAGCCATGGTCGCGTAAAATCTCGCAATAGTTTCATGTCTAAACTACTCCTGTCACGTCCATAATCCAAATTCCGGTCTAAAAATTTTGGTTTAATTCCAAGGTTACACCTGAATTTTATTTTTTTAAATTAGCAACTATTATTCGTAAATTTTAATATATTTTTAAAAACCCAAATAAAATAAAATTTAAAATTATTTTTTGAAAATATTAAATTTTAAATATTGAAATTTATAAATTTGCGTTTTAAATTTAAATTTTTGGCTAAAATTTTATAATTTTGGACGGAAAGCAGATTTACACCCGTTATTTACCTTGTACCCTCTTCCCCCTTCCCCCTCCACCTCCGAACATACATCAAGGGCGAGACCATTAATTTTGTCTTCGTCTGTTCCCTCTCCTCCGCGATGAAGAATTGCGTTGCCACAAAAGTCTCTCTGCTATTTCGCCTGCATAGGAAACGGCAATGGCTGCAATCTGTTGCCTGCCTGAAAACGTTTCGTGATTGTGATAAGTTGTTGCGCCTGTACGTCTTCCGTCGTTAAAAAGCTTGGTCTAAAGATTTTATTAATTTTATCATACCGAAACTGTTAAAAATGATTATCTTTAAATTAAATAATAAATTAATTTTCTGTAATAAAAGCTTTTTTCTTTATAATTGAAAATTATAGGTCGAAATATGTTAGGGAAGTCGGGATGAACCCATGCCAAATAAGCATGGCCGGCTTCGTGGACTGCTGCTCGAGCGTCATTATACCCGCCTGTTTCTACCAGTCCGGAAATGCATTCGGCGGAGCAAAAGGCACTTTTACGGCCGCAAACCATTTCGGACGGACAATCAGCTCGCAGCAACAGCACTGAACAATGCGGTGGAGTCCATATTTTTTTATCCATTCCTTAACAACATTCGCCGGCGGGGGTTTGTCATCGCACGGCAAATTCACCCAAACGTATTTGTGTTGAATATACCAACTGCCATTCTGAAAAACGGGGAAAAGTGTGCAAGAGTGACCAAGCCAAAGCTCAGGATAGCTTAAGTTCGTGATCAGCACCCTATTTTATGCAGCAAACGTGAAGATGAAAAAAAACATGTAGAAATAGGAGTGGAGTGGTTCATCTTTATTTACGCAAGCGGGCCATTATAATTCGGAGCGGCGTGCTAAACGAAATTAGGGGTGTATCTAGAAGTGAAATGAAAATTTTAAGTATCATTCTGGAAATTTGGTGAAAAGGATTTAATCTATCCAAAAAATGGACAAAGGCAAAACCAAAATTAGCAATTAAATCGAGATAAAATGGCTGCGATCGGAATGAAATTTAAGTGAATGAGACATTAACAATAACAGATTTAGAGAAGGGAAAAAAGGTTGGTACCGGTGTGTTTTCATGAAAATTCAGTTAAGTATGGTTATAGTAGCGATGCTGGGCTCAATTGTGGATTAAAATTTGTGCGTCCGTGCGTGTCTTTTTTCTCTAACCATATTACTGTCTCCTGGGAAAAATGTAGATGGGTCAAAATTTAAGGCCCGATTCTAGTTCAATACTTTTCTCGCGGGTACTTGAGTTTGTCTAGAATCCCTTCTCCCCACTCCCCCCACCTCCTGGGTCTAAAAATCAAACAAAACGCATCCTTCCACCTCTTCCATCGGATTGCTCAAATGGCCCGACTGGCGAGAAGAGGCATCCTAGGTGGGAAGGGGGGGGGGGGGTTGGAGACAAACGGAAAATTATCTGATTTCCGTTATCTCCCGAGGGGCTGCTCATTCCCACGTTCCACTTAGTTTCCAACTTTCTTACAGTTTCACATATCGTAGTCTCAAAGGCTCTCAATTGACAAACTTGACCAATTCCGATTTTTCCAAGGCACTGGTTGTCCAAGAAAACGCCAATTAGGCAATTTGTGGGAGAGTCCAGGGTTGTGGCACCAACTGCACTGTCTGTGCATAGTATTGGAAACTCTAACCAAATTTCTCAATATTGCCCGGTCTCCCCAAAGCCGTAACTTTTGTGGTGAAAGTGTTCATTGAATAAGAAAAAGAGCAAAGGGTGAGGTTGGTAAAAGTAGGAAGGTTCTGATAAGTAAGGGGTAAATTCGGCAGAAAGAAGTGTGTTTGTTGTGGTGGAGTGGGCCATTTAAATAGGAGACACGAGTGTGTGGGCGAGTCGGAAGGGTCATCAGTCGAGAGGGACATCTTATCAGTGAGGAATGGCATGCCGAAATGAGAAGGACTTTATTAATGGAAATGGCATTTTATCGGGAGCGGATTATTTAATGATGGAAGAGCAGAGCGATTTGGGCCGAGACTTGGGGAGGCACGTTAGGTTGTCATGTCTTGCGATCGATTTGTTGCTGTTTGCCTTCTGGGAAGCTGTTATTTGTTCAATTGATTTAATTGGATAACTGGAATGTTGTTCACCAGAAACTCCAATGCGTTGAGGTTGAAGATGGATGTGTCGTTGTCCACCTCCGCACTGAAATCCGAGCTTAACCAAATCTCTGATTCGATTTGTTGCCAGACAAACACACCTTTCCGCATTGAACACAAGGCACACAGCCGCTTCGTTTTTTGGGCCGTCTTTTGCAGTTGGACATGTGCAATTGCACCTTAAAATTTGCCGATAAAAAAAATAAATTAATAAATAAATTGACCATTTATTCCGACATAAAATTGCTGGGGCAAAATTCACTGGGGGCGAGGGGGGGGGGGGGGGGGGGGGGGGGGGGGGTAAAGGCAAAAGTGGCAATCCTTTTGGCGAATTTTTGGTTGGTCCGGACGTTGTTGCAAATGTCTCAACAAACTGTGTCAAAAATTCAAAAATTTTTCCGGCGGCGCCTAGCACCGCCACCAGAATTCACAAATTGAAAAATTCGAATTGGCAAATTTTCGAAATTTTTACTATTTTTAAACAAAACTATTAAAAATTCTAAATTTTACCAAAAATCGAACTTTTTTTTGAAAAAATTGGTTAACAAAAATAAAAAGTAAGATCATTTTCTTTCTCGCTGATCTTAAATGGTGTTTTACAAATTCTATTTTTATAATTTGGGCAAATAATATTTATGTGAATTTTACATGAATTTTGTTTGGAAGCCCCGTCGATTCCTGAAATTTGGAGAAAAAACATCAATAATGTGCGGATTTATTTATTTTTACCAACCATGCGTGAAGCGAAATTGACAGTTTCACCGAATAAGCATTAACGAGCGCTTGCAAGCCGACCTTTGTAAAAATTTTAATTTATTATAAAATATATAAAAACAATAAACAAATAGTAAAAGTAAAATCTGATTAATTTAAAATATTTAATGTAAATGAAAAAGAAATATTAAAAATAATATAAAAGCATTATTATCAAATTTGCTACTCACCTAACAATAAAATTATTAAATGAAAAATTTAAAATAATAATTATTTTTATGTTGTTTACCTATCCTTTTTTTGCGAATAATTGTAAAAGAAAGCCCAAAAATATCATTTCCTCTCAAAATTTTTGATTTTGAGCTACTTTAGCGGGGTTTTGGAATAGGAATATAAAAAATTATTTCAACGTTTATCACCTATTTGGCAAAATTCCATAAGAAAATGCACTCCTAGAAAAGTCTTACTTTTTCTTGCACCAAATTTCTAGCACTTGGCATTTTGATTAGCATCTATTTTAATGAGTTTTTAAACACATATTTAGGTAACTAACTATAAGTACATAAAGCCGAATTTTTTAGCATCACCATAATTAATTTTACAACGAATATTGTTACTGACCACTCCGGCGGCAACCGCCACGCTGTGAAAGCCGATGCGGACCATCAACGACTCCTCTGGACGCTGGGCCAATTTGAAATTGGACACAAAAGTGCGCATTTTCAACAAAATCTCCGAAATGTGTTGTTGCCATTCGTAGAAAACTAAAAATATTTAGCGTAAAATTCCAAATCAAAAGTACCGGATCGAAAAAATGTCGGGTCGTTTTAGGGTTGAATCATCCAAAAAACTCCGGTTAGAGATGGCACCGATCGAGACTCTCGATCGAAATCTTGGCAAACTCAACAATTTTTCAAAATCCTCGATCGGTCCTCGAGTCCGATCTCCAGTCCCATCCATATCTGGGTGTAAACACACGGATATCTGTGGCCATCCCCGGGAGGTGGGACCGGATCACCAATTTTGCCGGCATACATAATGCCAACAATATCAAAGTGTACACCTACATCCTCCATCATTTTGATCATCTGGTCCACTAACGAGCCGCTGCCGCTGGACTTGAGATTTGCGAACACAATGGCCTTCATGCGTTTGATGTTGGGCCGCATTTCGGGAATTTCCAGCCAGCACGCCTCGATGGCGGACAGCAGCTGCAAATTGTACGCGTCCAACTCCTCCTCCCCCCGTTGGTTAGGCAAATTTTGCTGATTGGGAAAGGACGGACGGATGATCTGATCATTCTCATTGGCCATCGAGATTTTGGACAAAATTTCTGTGTGCATCAAATAAATATTATATTAAGAGACGCGACGGATATTTAGATGCTATTAAAGCCGGGGTGGGCTTTAGGTACTTAAATACGATCTCTAAAACTTCAAAAAACCTCAAAATAAATGTTAAAAGTGGGCAAAAAATGGTATCAAATCAGAGTCATTCAACAAATGCCTTTAAGAAAAAATAATAATTTCAATCTCACAAATTAATTTTAATTTGAGGGATTGATTTTAAAAATTCAGTTCAGACTTGCTCAAAAAGGTGAAAACAATGAAGAAAAAAAAAATGAAGAATAAAGTGTTATAAATTTTTTCACTCAATTTGGAACATTTAAAATCATGCCATATTTTTGGACCTTGGCGCCACATTTTTTCCATATTTTTGACCCCGGCGCCATATTTTGACTATTTGAACTGGCGCATGGAAGAAATCATCGGGGAGCAATGGGAGTCATAGTTAAGGGGGGGAATTCACGGCGGCGATCGGTTCAGTGCCGCACGGTTCAGTGCCAGTAACCTTTGAAAGTCTATAACTCTTTTTAAACTCAACCTAATCAGGCAAACAAGATGTCATTCGAAAGCTCTAAATAAGAAGAATCATTTAAGGAAAAAAGCCAAGCGGTTCTTTTGTTTTTAAAAAGTTCAATGTGAAAAACCACCCAAAATCGAGGTTTTTTGTAATTTATTGAAATAACTTTTTCAGGAATTTTCTAATTGTTTAGCTTTAGCTTAACAATAGCCTTTAAAAGCTTAGTGCTTTTCAATGACATCTTGATTGTTTGATTTGGTTGAGTTTAAAAAAAGTTATAGCCTTTCAAACTTGCTGGCACTGAACCGTGCGGCACTGAACCGATGCGTACCCGGGAATTCATGCTACAAAGAAGCAAAACACACTAAATCGCTAAATGATCACTGAGTCAAGTGATGACACAATTCATCTCGCACTTGAGCTTGCGACTAAACATATGACCATAACCAGGGCTGCTACTTTTAGGCACGAAAAATTGCAAAATAGTCGCCTAAATATGCACAAAAATCCTCAAATAGGCACAAAAATAGGCAAATAAAATTTGTTACCGAAGGTTTTAACAAACAAACAGAAAAGAAAAATAAACGATGATTCTGCTTATTGCAGTTACAAATCAAAAATTTTTCGATTTTATGTATCGGAACATCGAATGTGTCCGGGTAGGATAGGCTCAGAATATGATCAAAAAGATCGGGTCGATCAGATACCAGGATGGGAGTGATCAATACATATTTGATTGACACATCTTAAAATTGTCGACCCATAACACGCAGTTCTTTTTTTGTAGGTGTAATGATGCGAAAATTGTTTTAAAGATTAAAATGATTATTCCCAATTTAAAAATGTTTTTGTGGGTTATTTTAAAAATTTTGGAATTTTTATTTTTTTGAGCAGCATGGCGATGGGGATGAAGTCAGACAAACGGACGGAATGAATCGCGGGCGGATGGGTCAAGATCGAGAATGGGGGAGGCGGGGGTGAGATGGGGAAAGGGGAGGAAGGCGAAGGGGGGGGGGGCGGAGGGTACGGGTGATCCCGGGATGGATTTGGGGGAAGAGTGGACAGGACAACAAAGTCATGACTCATGAGAACGATGAAAGGGGTGAGGAGGAGGAGGCAGAGAATGGGGTAGGAGAATGACTTGTCCAATGTGGCCGGCCACCACAGAGAGTGACCGATAGATTGGCCGAGTGAAGGCACAAATAGGGTGGGTTGATGTTTGCAAAGCGAATTAAAAGGGGGGTAAGGAGGGGGGGGGGGGGAGGGGGTAAGGAGGGGGGGGGGGGGGTAAGGAGGGGGGGGGGGGAGGGGGGGGGGGGAAGAATGGGCGCAATTTGGTGGAAAGATGGGAGAAAAGGGAGGTGATGGGACGGGGGGGGGGAAGTGGCCAACACCGACACAGCACATTGAGGAGGAGTCTGCAGATTGCTGGACATGTTGAACATGAGCACCTGAGGAGGATCTAAGCTTTGCTTGGAGTATTTGTTGTACTCGGAAGGAAAGGGAATGTTGACAAATCGATACAAAAGTCTATAAACTCATCCGTTCTGCCCCCATCATTTATCCGTCCCCATATGTTCATTCTCAGCAAATTTCATCCGTCCATTGGGAAATTTCTAAAAAACTTTTTTAAGGTTAATTAATAATGCTGATCACGAGTGATAGGGTTTTTTAAGGTTTTTAATATGAAATTCAATCCCGGCAGTATTTAAAAATTTTACCGAACTATTAAGTAAATAAATAACTTTGCTTTTGAGTTGGCTCTGGCCCAACCTGTACCTGCGTAGACGGCGCAAACGTAAACTCGGACCCAAATATATTTTAATACAAAAATGTAATATTTTAGAAGACACCAAATGCCCGCAATGCCGTGGAAGCCGCCGCCGCAGATGGCACAGCTGCTAGTTCAAATGAGAAGACAAAATTCGGACGAAGCATGCCAAGATTTGTTGAATGACTCGAACGACAATAAACCAAGGATCTCCATGGATACAATTTTTTTACTCGGCGCCAATGTCTTTTTGACGGGTGCCAACCGCGGCATTGGACTTGGACTAGTGAAAGAAAAAATTTTGAAACTTGGCGGAGTGACAAATTTGTTTGCCGGATGCCGTGATCCTGACCAGGCACAGGTGGCTATAATTAGTATTGCAATACTACAGCGGCTTCCGATTGTAGATTTTTCTCTCTTTTTTTTCCCGAATTCTAAAAGAAACCCCCAAAAATGGCATCTAAATTTGATTCTTCAAGAACACGTTCTGAAAATTGATGATTATATTCTTCAAATTATTAACTCAGAATAAAATGTATTAATTTATTTTTTCTTTAAGGAATTGAAAGAATTGGCAAAATGTAACAAAGCGTTGAAACTGGTGAAAATCGACGTCAGCTCCGATGAAAGCATAAAAAACGCCGTGAGCGATGTATGCAAAGTGTTGGGTTCTGACGACGGGCTGAACACGCTCATAAACAATGCCGGAATTTTGGAAAAGGTGGGAGCAAAATGATCAATCCAATCACTTATTTTCACCCAATTTCAAAAAAAGTTAACCAAATCCCCCCCCCCCCCCCTCCGGCGCTTCCCACCGTTTTGAGGAATTTTACTTAGTCAACCAAATGCTGTAAATAAATTTGTGATGTCAGAAGCAATGCGCAACAATTTGTTTTGCGATTAGACATTAAAAAGAATTACGGAAATTGCCAAAACTATGCAAAAATATTTTAATTTTGGGGTTTTCAACACCGTGAATTTGAATCTGACATAATTACGGTCAAATTAAATTTTTAATTATACAAATTGGGATAGAAAATTTAGTTACTACTAACAAAAAGTACCATTTTACTTAAACTTTCCTTTTTTGTCGGGGGGCGGGGATCATCGATCGCTGATTGGTCGGAAAGGGGCGGGGATCATCGATCGCTGATTGGTCGGAAAGGGCGGGGATCATCGATCGCTGATTGGTCGGAAAGGGGCGGGGATCATCGATCGCTGATTGGTCGGAAAGGGCGAGGATCAATCGATCGCTGATTGGTCGGAAAGGGGCGGGGATCATCGATCGCTGATTGGTCGGAAAGGGCGGGGATCATCGACGCTGATTGGTCGGAAAGGGGCGAGGATCAATCGATCGCTGATTGGTCGGAAAGGGGCGGGGATCATCGATCGCTGATTGGTCGGAAAGGGGCGGGGATCATCGACGCTGATTGGTCGGAAAGGGGCGAGGATCAATCGATCGCTGATTGGTTGGAAAGGGGCGGGGATCATCGATCGCTGATTGGTCGGAAAGGGGCGGGGATCATCGATCGCTGATTGGTCGGAAAGGGGCGAGGATCAAGCGATCGCTGATCTGGCGGAAAGGGGCGAGGATCAATCGATCGCTGATTGGTCGGAAAGGGCGGGGAAGGATATAAGTTGAACAAAAAAAAAATGTAAATCATCCAAAGAAAAATTGACATTCGCAATCAACCGCTTCCTCAATTTGTTCGTCTTCCAAATGAATTTTCCAATGTTCATAAGTCATTTCAGCAGGTTTTTTTGGTCCAGGAAGAACTAAAATTATTTAAATAAAAATATATACTATTCAAAAACAATAAAATTTGTTTTACACATTCCACTCTCGGCGACTAACTGATCGATGTATTGGCATTTCTGAAAATTTTTATTTATAAAAATAGTTAAAAATATAAAAAACCTCTTCCTCCACCATTCTTTCACCGTACAATCCCAAAAAAGAGACAATGGCCATCAGAAGAAGTTTTGACAAGCTGATTTTGTTTGCATTTTTAAACTTGGTGACTCTGTAACGCCGTCGGCGTTCGCAATTATTTTTTATTTGATCGAATTGCTCATTTTTAAGCGAATCATCATAACTTAAAAGCTCACATATTATTATTATTCATTTTTCAAAAACAAAAAGTTTTTTTACCTCTTCACTTTTGACAGGCCTTTGGGAGATAATAATGCTTTTTGGAAAAGAAAGTTTTAAAATTTTTTTTATTAAAAGTTTACCTCGTTGTTCCCTTTCTTCATATAATTTCTTTAGAATGCTTTTGAATTTTTTGATTTCATTTTTGAGCACTGAAATTAGGGAACAATGAATTCTTGGTGCCAAATTGTACGGCACACTCCCTTTGGGCACCATGGAATTTTGTGATAAATTTTTGCAATAAAATCAAATTAACTAGTAATTTATTGGTTGATTTGTTATTTAATAAATGCTAACTTTCTTCCGCATTTTCGCTGTCATCCTCCTCGTTCATCGCTCTAACAGTCTTCCCCTTATCTTTCTTTGTCTCTCTCACCTCCTCGTCCGTCGCTCTAACAGTCTTCCCCTTATCTTTCTTTGTCTCTCTCACCTCCTCGTCCGTCGCTCTAACAGTCTTCCCCTTATCTTTCTTTGTCTCTCTCACCTCCTCGTCCGTCGCTCTAACAGTCTTCCCCTTATCTTTCTTTGTCTCTCTCACCTCCTCGTCCGTCGCTCTAACAGTCTTCCCCTTATCTTTCTTTGTCTCTCTCACCTCCTCGTCCGTCGCTCTAACAGTCTTCCCCTTATCTTTCTTTGTCTCTCTCACCTCCTCGTCCGTCGCTCTAACAGTCTTCCCTTTATCTTTCTTTGTCTCTCTCACCTCCTCGTCCGTCGCACTAACAGTCTTCCCCTTATCTTTCTTCGTCTCTCTCACCTCTTCGTCCGTCGCTCTAACAATCTTTCCCTTATCTTTCTTTGTCTCTCTCACCTCCTCGTCCGTCGCTCTAACAGTCTTCTCCTTATCTTTCTTCGTCTCTCTCACCTCCTCGTCCGTCGCTCTAACAGTCTTCCCCTTATCTTTCTTTGTCTCTCTCACCTCCTCGTCCGTCGCTCTAACAGTCTTCCCCTTATCTTTCTTTGTCTCTCTCACCTCCTCGTCCGTCGCTCTAACAGTCTTCCCCTTATCTTTCTTCGTCTTTCTCTCCTCCTCCTCAACTTTCTCGTCCATCGCTCTAGCAGTCTTCCCCCTCTCGTCCATCGCTCTAGCAGTCTTCCCCCCGCTCCTCTTTTCTTCGCTCTCCTTTTCTGTCGCACTTTCCTTCGCGATAAAATCAACAAATTCATCGATTTCCAATTTCTCCAAATCATCAAAATGTTTGAGACTGTCGAATCTGTTCAAAAGTTTCTTCGATGAATTGCCCAAAGAATTCGTCTTCAAATAATTTTTATTTTGGTGACCGGCGAAGACGACGACGTCATGTCGATTGGTTAAATTTAATAAAATAGTAAAAAACCCAATGAAAAATAATGATAATTTCATTTTTTGTCAATTTTGCTTTAAGAATTAATGGATGATGCTTGCCTGAAATATAGGCATATAAAAACTAAATAGAAACAAAATCAATTCTTCTTTCTATACAATTTTATACGTATGTAATCGATAAAATTTTACGATTTATGTGAATTTAACGTTAACAATGAATAAAAGTGCTGCTAACATGTGGCTTGGTTAGCCCATGTCTCGTCGTAAGTTGCATGCACTTATTCGCAAAAATGGCGCGGACCGTTTTAAAACGACTTTTTATTGGTCAAAAATTCACCCTTAAAGATCGAATTTTTTGGGACATTTTTATAATATTGTTTTTTTAATTCAAATATACCGGTAAGGAAAAAGCTATTTCCACGCTTTACACATGTGAAAATAGTACAGTTACAATGGTGAGAGGGAGAAACTGGTGAACTTTAATTAAAAACTAATTTAATTTTTGGCAAAAAGCTTGGCGGTGGGCGTTTGGATGGCGTGCTCGCGAGTGCTATCGGAGCCACTGTGACCGCGCGGGAGATTTTGCCTGCTCCCTTGCGGGCCTGAGCCGTTACTCTCCGCATTATGCGCCCGGGACGGCCCCGGCTCCCCCGGGCCGCCCCTGCCGACGCGGCCCTTGGTCACGACACTCGGTCGGCGCACGCCCGCCCCCCGTCCGCCTTCGCCCCCAACTCGCTGGGTCACAAGAGCCCGCCACGATCCCCGGCGGTTGGAGGCATTTTATTTCCCTTTATAAACCAATGGAAGGTAAATGTCTCTCTGCCAACTAGGGTTGGAGCCGGGCGGGGACGGGGAAAACCGGGGATCCCCGGCCATTCTCATCCCCGTTCCCCGGTTTGCCCATCCCCGAAAACGGGGATCTCCGGTCTCATCCCCGCCGGGGACGGGGATGAAAATGCACCCCTAAAGATGGCCATCAGATCAGAAATTTTAATGATTATATTCATTTATTGTTTGAATTTTTTGACAAATGATTTATATTATTTTAGTGATTTGATATCTTAGTGGTGTGTCTTGACCGCTAGTCTAAGGATTTGTGTTGCGTTCGAACCCGCATGAGTGTGAATTATTTTTTAACCTTTATTCTGGTTCTGTCGCGTGCGCTCTCCCATTAAAAGAATATTTTAGTAAAATTTTCAATATTTTTAATTAAAAAGCGCGCAAAAAAATAATTTTTAAGAATTAAGAATATTTTTTAATATTAATAACCTTACTGTACGCTCTTTTACAAAAAAAAATCTCGATCAACTTTTCTTAGTTAATAACTAGACCCGGATTTATATGTGCTAAAAACCCAAAATATGTATGTTTTTATGTACTAAAAATGCCAAAATATGTGCTAAAAATGGCAAACTCTCAACAAACTGAGTCCAAAATTCAAAAAATTTTCCCGACGGCGCCTGTCGGCACCGTCGGGCTCTCCTCCCCAAGAAATAAATCTTTGGGGTGCATATTTGCCATAAACAAGTCTTATTTTATGGGTGCATTTTAGTTTGAATAATTTCGATTTTTTAAAAAAAGTCCCCTAAAAATTGCATTTTCAAATTGCACCCCTAAAGATGGATTTTGCCCATCCCCGTACGGGGATCCCCGTTCCCCGGTTTGCTCATCCCCGAAAACGGGGATCCCCGGTTTGTCCATCCCCAGTATCCCCGTCCCCGGTTTGACCGGGGATCCCCCCCCCCCCGGCTCCAACCCTACTGCCAACCCCCCCGGGGGGCACTATTTCTTCCATCCCCGGGGCCAATGCTATTTCCTTATTTTCTCTGACTCATAGAAATGTAACTAAATGCTGAAACATTACATCAAAAAAATTTAATTTTTTTTCTTGATGATATTGTCAATAAAAATGCCAAAATCAACAACAACTACTTACTATGGATGCATTTTTTTTTCTTTCATCGGTAAAATGGTTTTGCCATCGAGATTAATTAAACCAAGAAATGGATTTTCTGTTTTAATTTGTGTTGGAATTGATTAAATCTAAAATATGTATGGAATGTTTGTGCAAAGGAGAATAATATTCATTCACCAAATTGCAACGTATGCATAAGCATATATTAATAAGCAAGAAATGTAAGAGTTATAATCATTTTAAATTGTATTTTACTTTTTATTATATTTAAGCATCTTTATTTAAAACTAAATTTATTTATCTACAAAGCATTCTAAAGTATATATTTTATGAAAATGCAATTTTGGCTATTGATTTTGGTGTTATGCCATGCAACAAATTCAATTGAATCGGTCAATTCGCCACGAAATAATGCGAAACTTTATAAAACTTTTGATGAAATATTCGGAGAAGGTTGGGAGGATGAGGAAAAGCTCAAATTATTAGAGTCCAACGAATTTCAAAGAATGGACGCTTCGTCAACAGACAATCGCCATGAAAATTCTGATCACACCGAACAGGGACGGGGACGACTAAATGGGCCAGAAGAGTATTTGGCCGCCCAAAACGATTGCCCTCAAATTGATCACAATGACAATATTCAGTCCAATCAAGTCCCTGTTGAACTTGTCGATTCCAATCCCCTACATGATCTGGAAAATGAAAAAGCTTGCTCAGAAGGACACAAGAAAGTGAAATGCTATTCTGATGACAAAAAACGTGAAATTGTCCAAGAATACATTGCATTGAAAAACGAATTTGCTCAACAGAAAAAACATTCACGAAATGAATGGAAGCAATTTCGTGCTAATATTACCAAGAAACTTGGTGTCAGTCATGCAACTGTTTATGGGTGGAAAAAACAGTTTTTTGGAGTTAATAAAAAATTGCATTCGGATGAACAACGACTGAAAAAGCTGAAAGAATATTACGCAATAAAGCTAAATAACCCGACGATTAAAGACACAGACATTGCGGCTGCTTTACAAATTTCTATCGGAACACTTCACAATTGGAAATCACAATTTAAGCATGTGCCGGAATTGTTGAATATGCCCAAATCAAACGGACCGCCTTTTTCGCTTCAAAATGATCAGTCCCAAGTCGCTCCCAGCTCAATCAAACGCTATTCTGATGAACGAAAACATGAAATTGTCCAAGAATACATTACATTAAAAAACAAATTTATGCAAGAAAAAAAACATTCGCTAAATGAATGGAAGCAATTTCGTGCTAATATTACCAAGGAACTTTGTGTCAGTTATAAAACTATTTTTAAATGGAAAAAGCAATTTTTTGGAGTTAATAAAAAAATGTATACGGACGAACAAAAACTGGAAAAGCTGAAAGAATATTATGAAATAAAGTTAAGAAACCCGACGATTAAAGACACAGACATTGCGGCTGCTTTACAAATCTCTATCGGAACACTTAACAATTGGAAAGCACAATTTAAGCATTCACCCGAATTGAATATGCCCAAATCAAACGGACCACCGCCCGTTTAGCGTCGCAAAGAAGAAACTTTTCATTTTGTCCAAACACCGATATTGACAGCCACTTTAGAGCTTCGAGTGCTTTAAGATATTTTTTATTCGATCAATTGCAATAGTTTTTCTCTAATGTTAACAATCTGTTGATTTAGGGAATTAAAAGTGTTATTTTTCTATTTTAACTGCAGGGCTCGTATAATGTACTTGAATGGCAAGTACAGTGCATGAAATTGGGGGTACACATCGGTTCAGTGCCTTTTAAGAAAAAAAATTCAATATTTTAGGCAATTTTCCCAAAATTTCTTAAGAAAAATGCAATAAAAACGAAAAATGTACCCTTAAAAATCAAAAAAAATTTTAAACCACCCAAAGATCGACATTTTCCCTAAAAATGTTGTTATTTAAATTTTTTTTAATTTTCAAAAAAAAATGAAAAATAGTACATTCTATTCTGAGAGAAAAATTAATAAAAAATGACGAATTTTGAAGGTTTTCACGCAAAAATTGACTGGATTTTGTCAGTTTTTACACATTTTTCCTATTTTGCCACTTTTTGAGGTTTTTAGTCCCTATTTTGGGGTTTAGTCCCTATTATATGTCCCCTCTTTTTCACGTTTTTTAGTCCCTAAAAATCTCGGCCCTAGCTATAACTGTACGATTTGTTTTGTTGTTTTGTACAAACCTCAGTTACAATAAAATTTATAAATATTTTATACATTTAAAAAATGTAATAAAACTAATTTAATTTTTGGCAAAACACGACCCCCGGCGGTTGGAGGCATTTTATTTCCCTTTACAAAGCAATGGAAGGGAAGGGAAATTCTCTCTGACAACCCCCGGGGGGGGCACTATTTCTTCTATCCCCGGGGCCAATGCTATTTCTTCTTTTCTCTGACTCATAGGAATGAAACTAAATGCTGCTAAAACATTACATTAAATAAAAATTGTATTTTTTTGTTGGATTTTGTCAATAAAATGCGAAACAACAAAATTACATATTATGGATTTTTTAAATGAATTTCTTTCTTTTATCGGCAAAATGGTTTTTCATTCATCGAAGTCACCGTAATTACGTAATGAATTTGTGGGCAAATCCACGGAACAATAAAATACATGTCGCCCCCGTATTTTGTATTTAATTCAATAATTGGCTTTGGTCTAATCATAGGCACGCAAAAGATTTATATGATCACTAATGGGGAGAGGGTTTTTAGACACAAAAAAGGCCAAAACAGGCGCTGAACTTCATTTAATCTGCAATTATTTCTTGAAACTTAAAATCCCAAAAAGTCCAAAATAGGCACTAAAAATTCCAGAGTCCAACATAACAAATTTATTTCAAAAAACTGAGGTCAAACAATCAAATTTGTGTAAAAATATTTAAAAAATCCCATTCATCATTTCAAAATAAATTAAAAAAATGTTGAGAAGCAAGCAGCAGCAGATCAAAATGCCAAATTTGTCACGTTTTCCAGCGCTCAACGAATAAAGCAGTACCAGACGGCGTGTATGACAGCCGGAATCCACAACAAAATACTAAATAAATATTTTTGTTAAAAAATTCACTTGAAAAACAACAAAAAAAATTACCAGCAAAGAACGACAGAAATAAGGACGTGTTGGTTGCACTCGCCCGACTTGAGCAGAATGGCAATGGGCTGAAAAGGGGGGGAGGGCGTCGAAATTGTTTAAATTTAATTCAAATGCCTACCGGCACAAAGATGATGAAGACACCGCCCAGTAGAGAGATTAGCACAACGAACGTCGAAGGCGGTTTTTTTTGGGCGGACACAATCACTGAATGCATTTGGATGTTTAAATTTTGGATGTTTAAAATTTTAAATGCATGTTTTTTAGAGTAAAAATATGCGTAAAACACGAATTCGAACATTTTTCGATAGTTCAAATGCAACTTTTTTTCATTTATTGCACATTTCGACCCCGTTTTGTTTGTTTTCTTATTATTACAAACGTTTTCGTGCATTTTTTGAAGGGTTTAACCTTTTTTTCGTTCATGCATAAATTATTTTTCACTTGTCTGAAATTTCAAAAAATTGTTCGAATTCGGGTTTGGGGTTAGACATTCGCAAAATCCGTGCTCGGATTCGTGTTCTACGCTTATTTTTACCTTAGAAAACATGCATTCCGAATTTTTAAAATTTTGTGTTGTCGGGACCACCAATTCTGCACATTGGCCATTTAGCGTTTTTTTGCACAATTTTTGACTTTTGCTTTAAATTAGACACCCCCCCCCCCCGAAATATGCCCTTGTCCCACCCAAACAGACTTTTCTCAATTTCTGCACAGTCTTCGCTGGTGTTCGTTCCCTCCCGTCCCATCATTTTGAGCAGAAAAAAACATCGTGCCGTAGCTAAATCACAAGTTTTGTCCGAAAAAATTATCCCATGCATAACTTGGTCAGCTTCCGTGCCGTTGTTGATGCTAGTGCCATTCCTGTCGACTTCTCCGTCCGTAGCAGCGATACACAAAGCGAACATCGGCAGAAGAAGCAACAATTGATGATGAAGAAGAAACATTTAGCAAATATGCCGTCACAATTTTCTTAAAATAAAATTGAAAACATTGATTTTAGGCCTAAAAATGGCCAAATATGCGCATATATATCAGGGCTGTGTCGAAATCGAAAATCAAAACTGAAAGTCGAAATCGAAAATCGAAAGGGAATCGAAAATTTTTTTTGTGACTAAAAAAATTATTTTATTAAAATAATTTATTTTAATAAAATATTGTTTGATAAGTCGTCATTTTTTGCTTCAGTGGCCCTTCTTAGGCTTAAAGCTTTTGGGCGGAGGGGGGGGGGGGGGGGGGGGGGGGGGGGGGGGTGGGGGGGGGGGGGTCGACAAAAATTTTTGTATTTTTGACAATTTAAGAAATTTCATCAAAATTTTAGCAAAATTAAGCATTTTGCTTCGGAATTTAGGCAAATTTTTTTAAAAAAAATTAGGTAAGAGTGGAGGAGTTCAAAGCAAAATTCAAGAAGATGTGATGAATTTATTTCAAAAATTTTTTTAAATTTAAAACTATTTGAAAATCATTAAAATTGTTCGTTAATGGGGGATAGAATGTGAAGGCCGAAAAATTTAAAAGCTGGGACCACGTTTTCGAAATTATTTTCGAAAAACAGCCCATTTTGTCGAAATCGAATGGGAAAAAAGGTGAAATTTCGATACAGCCTGATATAATATAATGCTCCAAAAAAGGCCAAAATATTCACCAAATGGCGCTTTTAGTACACTAATTTGCTTAATTTTTTTCGTCCTTAACGTATTAAGTAGATTTATGAGTTTTCGCTATTATTTAAGCATTTTTGTAATTTTTTCAGCGATTTTTTTCGAAAATGACTAAACATCTATCGTTAAATATGAATTCTTTAACAAAAACAGCCAGAAATCAATTATTTTGGGTGTATTTTTTTTCAAAATTTTGGTCAAAAATGCCAAATGCTCAAATATGCTTAAAACCCCAAAATATGCTTTTTTCCCCAAAAATGCCAAAAAATGTAATTTCAACCTTGATATGCTCGTCCTCGTGGACTGTTGGGCCCCCTCCCATCCAAGGGCAAGCCCCTGGATGAGAGGGTTCGCAGTTCGGGCTTTCCCTCTTAGTTGGAGTTTTGGGGGAAAGGCACTGAAGCGATGCGGAAAATACTCTTCAATCTCCGCCAAAATGTTAGCCAAACGACTCACTCCGATCACAAATAGATCCAACTTATAAATGAACAATGTGCAGGGATTTGGCCCACAACAACTGTTCGGGGGGGAGACATAACGGGACGGTTGACGGCGGCAGGACAAATCCAGAGGGAGCGATTGGTCTCGCTTGACAAAGGCGAGGCGACAGCAGACGAAAGCTGCCGGTTGACAATCGGCCTCAGGGCAAATGGAAACATTTGAAAGTCGCTTTGTTGCCGTTTGTTGGCATAATGCCAAAACGCGAAATTGATCAACCAATTAATTTTTGCTCATTTAATTGTGTATATTTTCCTCGTTTTTAATTAGGACAAATGCCAAAAAAGCTCAAACCAACGCGGGGTTTTTACCCCCGGGGCGCTCTATTTCTTCCATCCCCGGGGTTTTCTCTGACAAACCCCCGGGGGCACTATTTCTTCCATCCCCGGCGTTTTCTCTGACCAACCCCCGGGGGCACTATTTCTTCCATCCCCGGGGCCAATGCTATTTGTTCTTTTCTCTGACTCATAGAAACAAAACTAAATGCTGCTAAAACATTACAGAAAGAGGGGTTTTAGGATGAATGTGAAAAATATCGCCCTCATAAGCCCCAAAAAATCAATGTTAATTTCCCACAATTCATTTCAATTCCTTTTACACTGATCATAGTTTTAATACTTATAATAATTCAAATTAATAAAATTGTGCAAAATTCGATGCATTTTTCTAATTAATTCGTTAAGATTTTCATATTTTTTTTTCCTCTCCTGCGGCGTCTATTGGAACTTTTTGACTCACATTTGGCGAGATGCACAAAATGTAGAGTTTTGGAAAAATTCATTCAGACAAAAATAGTAGGTAAAAATAAAATGTTGACTGCCCTTGAATTTCGTAAAAATTGATCCGCTGGTGTCCTTGAAAATCCTCAATATGTCCTTGGCCCTAATGCTTACCAGATACGACGATCCTGCTGGTTTATAAGGTTATAAAGGGCCGGACTCAAAAGGCAATTTTTAAAATTCCCCAAATTTTGATTTTTGATTTTTTGTGTTACTTTCGCATACATTTTTCTTATCACTTACATTGACTTTGTTTTCATCGCTATTGGAGGTGCCAATGGTACCATTGCGGTTTGTTCAATAAATAAAAAAATAAAAAAGATTAGATCTCAAATATGGGGCAGTCCTGCCATAAATAAGAAAATTTTATTTTCCTTTTTTAATGAAAACGAAATTTTTTTTTGTTAATTTTAGAAGAAAAAACAAAAACAATTCTCGTGTTTTTTGCTGGCGTTAGTTACCCAGTGACAAAAACAAAGAAAAATTCAAAAAGTATTAATTTACGCTTTTAAACTGAACCAATTTCATATTTTTTAATCATTAATATTTTTTAGAAAATTATCATTTACTGACTGATCAAATCAATTAAAAATTAATTATGCAAAGCTCTCCTCCACTCGGCGCCAATGTCTTTTTGACGGGTGCCAACCGCGGCATTGGACTTGGACTGGTGAAAGAAATTTTGAAAATTGGCGGAGTGACAAATTTGTTTGCCGGATGCCGCGATCCTGACCAGGCACAGGTGGCTATAATTAGTATCGCAATACGGCGGCTTCCGATTGTCGATTTTTCTCTTTTATTTTTCCCCGTAATTCTAAAAGAAACCTCCCAAAAATGGAATCTAAATTTGATTCTTCAAGACACACATTCTGAAAATTGAAAATTATATTCATCAAATATTAATTCAAAATAAAATGTATTAATTTATTTTTCTTTAAGGAATTGAAAGAATTGGCAAAATGTAACAAAGCGTTGAAACTGGTGAAAATCGACGTCAGCTCCGATGAAAGCATAAAAAACGCCGTGAGCGATGTATGCAAAGTGTTAGGTTCTGACGACGGGCTGAACACGCTCATAAACAATGCCGGAATTTTGGAAAAGGTGGGGAGCAAAAGGATCAATCTAATCACTTTTTTCTTGAAGAGGCCGGTTCCAACCAATTTCAAAAAAAGTTAACCAAATCCCCCCCCCCCCCCCCCCGGCGCTTCCCAACGGTTTGAGGGATTTTACTTAGTCAACCAAATGTTGTAAATAAATTAGTGATGTCAGAAGCAATGCGCAACAATTTGTTTAGCGATTAGACTTTAAAAAAATTACGGAAAATTGCTAAAAATAGTATAATGGTGTAAATAAATATTTCCATTTGTATTTGTAAATGTGCCTAAAGCTGTCCACCCCTTTTTTCTGTTTTGTTCAGTGATTTTTTTAAAATTTTAAAATTTAAATTTTGTCAGGAGGGTGGCACTTTGAAAGCGCCCGACCGCGCGGTGTACTTGCGCCATTTCAACGTCAATGTTGTCGGCACGGTGGCAACCACTGCCGCATTTTTGCCGCTGCTTCGAAAAACGGTGGCGGCGGCGGCAGCAGCAGCAAATTGTGGTGCCGTCGTTCGGGTGGTGAACATTGGTGGCGGTTTGGGTTGCATTGGCAAAGTGTTCTTAAAGCCGTCGGAGTGTCCCTATCAGAACGTTGCTTATGGAATGAGCAAGGTCATGTGCAAAAAACTGGCATTTTTGTTGAGATGTAACGGCATTTTGGCTGTTTATGTGGTCAAAATACCGGAAAATATTTGCCAGAATTTACGTTTTGCCAAACATTTTTGTGAATTATTTTGCAAATTTTCAGGCCGCAATGCACCACTTCTCCAAAATGTTTTCTGTGGACGAGCCGGACATTGTGTCGGTGGCTATCCATCCGGGTTGGATCGCCACGGACATGGGCGGCCCAAACGCGCCGGTCACGCTCGATGAACGCATTCCGCAACTGGTCAAACTGATCGGCACGCTGACCAAGGCGGACTCCGGCAAACTGATGGACCACGAGAAGGAAATAGAGCCATGATTCCCCCTTATTTTGATCAATAAATTTATTAAATTGCAAAAATATTTTAACTTTCGGGTTTTTAAGACCGTGAATTTGGATCTAACATAATTACGGCCGATTTAAAACAAAATCGGAATTAAAATCTTAATTATACAAATTTGGATAGAAAATTTGGTTACTTACTAACAAAAAGTACCATTTTACTTAAACTTAAAATTGTGCAAAACAAAATGTTGTGCAACCGGAGAACGCGTCCGCCCGAAGTCGTTTCCGAGCAAAAGAAATTAATTAATTAATTACCTTTTCCCATTTCGCCAACGGCGACTGTTTGTCCTTGACAATCTGTACAGCAAAAGCCGGTTTGTTTGTGCGCGTCTGTCGCGGCGCACCTTTCCCGAATTTTTACTAATTACTTTAAAATATGCGCCCAATCTGTCGACGAATGAAGAAAAAAAGGACAAAACTTTAATAATTGGGTGGTCCCCGCAGGAGAATTCATGTCGTAGGTTAAAGCAACTTAATGCTTAATAAGCATATTAGAGATGCAGCATATTTGCTGGTCGGTGATCAGAAAATGCGATTCAATTTGATTCGATTGTTTGAGTTGAGAAAAGTAAATCAACGGAGCTGAGTTGTCCGGGCTGAAACGTCCAGCAGCTCCCTTTCAGTGGGGGAAAAAGTTACTTTACAGCCTATAAATTTTTGGGAATTGTTTTGACATTGGGCTGTTCTGGGGCCATAAAAACAAAAAATGTTGAGAGGTAAGTTTGGAAGTAAAGGCCCGGGGGGCGGTGGACTGGCTTTACACTTCGCGCAGCCGGCCAATGTTTTGGGCAATGGCGGCGAAGGCAAAAATAAATGAATTGTTTTCCGCCGCGGGCAAAACAAAACACGCGAAAATGCCCTCCAGCGATGGGTTAACGACACAAATTACAGCAAAAAACGGTCAATTGGTGTAAAAATAAAATAGTGAATGCGTATAAAAGACGACACCCCCCGCAGCATTCTCAGCACAAAAACAAACACTTCCAAAATTGGAAAATAACCCCGCAAAACATTTTCGCTAATTTTTGACAATTAATCGCTAATTTTAAATTTCAGACCAAAAAATCATGCAAGAAACGCACATTGTGCTTGGCACTGCCTCCGTCTGTTCACTGCTGGCAATCATTGCCACAGTGACCACAATTCCGTCGCTGTACTCGCAGATGAACGAGATCAGCAACAAAGTGCACGACGGCGTTGAGGTGGTGGCAATTTTCAAAAAGTTTAGGCATGCCCAATTTTTCCAAATTTTGGGACACATTTTATTCCTTTCATTGCTAAATTTTACATTTTATTTCAAAATTGCCAAGGTTTTCCGTGTCAACACCGACTCGGCCTGGACCGACCTGATGGACGTGCAAGTGTCCGTCACGCCCCCGTCCAAGCCGCGTGAGAACCCGTTCGGCTCCATCTTCCGTGCCAAGCGTCAACTGCCGGGACACTGCCAATGTGGCCCGATTGCACAGCCGTCGTGTCCGCCTGGCCCAGCTGGACCGCCCGGACCTCCTGGTCATCCCGGACAACCTGGACACCCCGGAGGTCCAGGACAACCCGGTGGACCCGGACAGCCATGTAAGAAAGACATTTTTGATTTTATGACCTAAACAAAATTCAGCGGCGCCTTGCCCTGCACAAGCTGTTGCGTGCCCGAAATGCCCGGCTGGACCTCCCGGAAATCCCGGAGGCCAGGGACCACCTGGTCCGCCCGGAGGCTCTGGTCAGCCCGGTGCCCCGGCTCACGGTGGCGGACAAGGACCACCCGGCCCGCCTGGACCGCAAGGAGCTCCTGGACAGGCCGGACACCCTGGAGGCGCAGGACAACCTGGCAATCCTGGTGCTCCTGGAACTTCCTCGTACGTTGAATTCATATCCGATTTCACACACTTTTTTTATATATCTTAAACACTTTTAAGGAAATCCGTTCCCGGCCCGAAAGGACCACCTGGAGCGCCTGGCCAACCCGGACACCCCGGTGGACCTGGTCAGGCCGGCCATCCCGGAGGCCAAGGACCGCCCGGACCCTCTGGCGCGCCCGGACATCCGGGACAGCCTGGTGGGCCTGGTCACCCCGGAGAGGCCGGCGCTTCCGGACAGCCTGGCAAGGACAGCGCTTACTGTCCGTGCCCGCCTCGCTCTTCCGTTCTTGCCATCAGCAGGAAGAAGATGGTGGCCAAGAAGGTCTAAACGAAGAGGACGCCTCGGGGGAGGAGGAGGAGGAGGATCGATGTGTGATTTGGATGATACTTTTTTGGTTAATAACGGAGTCGGTTTCCATCAAAAAGAATGTTGGCTCGAGAGAATAAATGGCATATTCATATATTCTGGAAATATCAGTCAAGCAAATTCAAATTTCGACCCGAATTGAGAAAAGATCGTTCACATATTTGACTTACCTTAAAGTGAGAGTTAAGCGATCCGTCTTTTTAAAAAAAGAGTTAGAAATCAAAAACTGCGAAAAAATAGTTTTTAACTTTTTAGTATTTTGGGTCGCTAAATAATCAATTATTAAACATAGCTTCCATAGGTTGTTTAGCATACAAACGACATTTTTACTAATTGTGTAGATTTTGTAACAAAAATAATGATTCATTTAAATGTTTGGGCAGCCTGGAATTTTGAAACTTTACATATTGCCCGCTTTGGTGTCCAGCTTAAACATGGCTTTTCCGCAGTCGAGGTGTTTTTTTCAATGCAAACCCATAGGGGGGGGGGGGGACTCAATAAGTCAAAATCCCAATTCTCTGTTTTCCCCCCGGATCTCTTTTCGTGCCAATTGAGTGTGCCGAATCATAACTAGGGCTTGGATTTTTAGTTGTTTTTTTTCTGCTGCTCTGTTTTAGCGAGTTATTTATTTCCGGACATTTTTGGGTCCGCAATTTCGGATTATCCAGATTGTGTTTTTGGCGTCCGGTTACATCCCTGGTGTGAAGGAGTATGGCGGAGTGATGGAACAGAAGAGATCAAATTGTGAGTAAATGGTGAGAAGATGGCCAACTTAGATAAGAAGTGATTGGGGGCAAAGACATCATCTCTTCGTGTTTTGGTCGATTTGGAGAAATGATATTGAGATTGGCGAACCCAAACAACCCATTCACATTTGCTTTTTGTTTCTTTTGTTAATCCTTTCTTCTCTCCACCCCTCCCCTCCCCCCCCCCCCCCATTCCCCCCCCCCCCACTCAGTTTTCACTCTGGTTGGCCTAAATGTCATTATTTTTGATTCCCCCAACCCCCATAATTTTATGATTGTGTCGGATTTTCCAGTATCAAATTTACGAGGTGTCTGATTTTCGTAGAGACCTTTCCAACAGTACATCAAATCTTCAAAAATTAAAATTTGTTCATAATAATAAATTTGTTCTGATAATTTTTTTACTAAATAAAGAAAATTATAATTGGATTTGATGTACCTATCTTTTATTCAACTAAATTTCATCTTGATTCCCAAGTTGCCCCATAAAGACAACTTCTTATCAATGAATGAAAATGGACAAAAATTTGTTTGTCGATCGTTTCTTTTTGCGTCCACCTCATTTACATATTTTTACCCTAAACAATTTTCTGCCCTTTCCCAAAGCCCAATTCTTTATTTTTTCTCAATGTTTTCGGGTTCAAATGACTATGAAGAAGAAGGATCAAATGGCCATAAAGAGGAAGAAGCATCAAATGGACATGAAGAGGAAGAATATGAAGAGGAAGAAGAATCAAATGGACATGAAGAGGAAGAATATGAAGAGGAAGAAGAATCAAACGGCTATGAAGAGGAAGAATATGAAGAGGAAGAAGAATCAAATGGCGATGAAGAGGAAGAAGAATCAAATGGCTATGAAGAGGAAGAATATGAAGAGGAAGAAGAATCATATGGCTATGAAGAGGAAGAAGATGAAGGGTTTGGGCCGAAAGCGGAAGCACGAAGTCCAACTCGACCGCGAAGTCCTACTCGAGAACGAAGTCCGACTCGAGAACGAAGTCCAACCCGGCCACGAAGTCCGACCCGGCCACGAAGTCCGACGCGAGAACGAAGCTCGATCCGGCCACAAAGTCCGACTCGAGAACGAAGCCCGACCCGGCCACGAAGTCCGACTCGAGAACGAAGCCCGACCCGGCCACGAAGTCCGACTCGAGAACGAAGCCCGACCCGGACACGAAGTCCGACTCGAGAACGAAGCCCGACCCGGACACGAAGTCCGACTCGAGAACGAAGCCCGACCCGGACACGAAGTCCCACTCGAGAACGAAGCCCGACCCGGCCACGACGAATGTGTTGAAGCCTTTTCTCTTGCTGATTGCATTTGGTACGTGTTTTACTTTATGGAGGCGGTCGGGCGTTTTAATTACATCAAGCACTGTTACGTTTATGGGATTTGTATTGCCATTTTAGGGATTATTGGGACCTTCAAACCGAAAATCATGAGACCGGCTCTTACACGGCTTTGTCGTTCCCTAAAACATTGCTTAAAAACAGGCGTGCCAATTTCAGTATATTTTATTACTGGTTAACAAGTATTAAAATATTAATTAGTTAATTTGCTTTGAAATTTTTTTGAATATTAGGTCAAATAAATTCAAAAATAAGGACAAATGGTATTCCTGCTAAAAAACATTACAATTTATGCTCTTTTTAGGTATGTGACTGCTCTTCTGTCCAGCATAAGAACGCTGCAATGTGGATAGCCCAAAATCAAATGTCTTCTAATGACGATATAAAAAAGATTAATGTTTATTTTTATGTGTAATTGAAATATTTATATAAGCAATTATAAATTTTGCAATTCAATACTTGAGACCGAACACAAAGTTTGTCTCCGTGGTAATAATTCAATTCCCTGCAAGAATCATTAAGACTGAAATCAAAGCAAGCGAGAGCTTTTGCCAAAATATGCCAACCTCATTGAAAGTGCCAATTTTCTCAACTTTCGAAATATTCGCATTTTAGAGTCTGGTACAATTAAAGTCCCAGAAACGGGAACTGAAATTTCAAATTTAACGGGACGGGAATCCTCCCGCACTGGATTGACGTGTTTTTCCCGTTCCCGTAAAAATCCCGTTGAATTTTTTACGAGAATTCCGGAAAAAATTTTAAATTTAACAAAAAAAATTGTTCTAAATTTTTTGGTACGCACTTTGCGGTCAATTAATAATAACTAAATAAGTTCAAAAAGATCAATTTTTCCAAATTGCTGCTTAAAAACAAAAAGTTGTTGCGCCCGTGCTTTTTTTAATTTTTTGGGATTAATTTCTCGAAAGGGGTTGAACAATTGTAACAAACGGGGTTAAACATAAATTCCACCAAACCTTTTATGTTTATTTTTGTGCTTAATTATGTAACAGTCTAAGGATATTCATTTCTTCCATCTTTGGCCGGTGAAAGTCGTCCATTGATGGCTTTCTCACAACGTTCAATCGTTTCCGATCACTTATCTTGCAGTCGCCAATCTCAAACACATCCATTAGTGACTTTCCCACGTATGATTGCGCCCGGGGGGCATTCCAAGTGCTTAAAGGAGGACAAGCATAGCAATCACAGAGTTCTTCCCCCTACCCCAGACTCGCGGCCATTTTCATCCCATGGGCCCAGCCGCTTTACTAACGTTTTTTATAAGTTACATTTTCAAGTAAATCCAATGCTGTCTGGTTAAATTTGCAAAAAATTATTATGCAAAATTCATATTTTTTAAATGTTTAATAGTGAATATCGAACGGCCTTTTGAGCCGTCTTTGGATTGGTGAAACTTCCCAGCCAACAAACAAATTACAGTTCCAATACATAAAATGATGATGGTGAGAATATACTGTAGGCCGTAATCGAAAAAAATTGGCCAAAGGGACAAAAAATGTCAAAAAAAACATTATGAAAAAAATGTTTGTAAATTAAATAATTTGTTTGTTTACATGAAATGGTCGGAAATGCTTTTGTTAAAAGGCAATTCGCACACATCACGAAAATTATGTTTGCATTTTATTTAAATAAAAAATTATTAAAATAATAAAGTTACCAGAGACAATTGGGAAACCCATACTAACAACAAATCTTTTAAATGAATGATGAAGAAATGATTGATTGCTGCTGGTTGATCTCAAATTGTATTTCCGTCGTTTGTTTTTCCGATTCTTTTTGTTGGGACAACAAAAAGGGCTTTCGCTGGCTGTTGCTGGGAAGTTTTGCCAATCTGCTGAAGGACTGCTCGAAAAGCTTTGCGATAGTCACTACTAAAAATGATGGGTTAATGTTTTTCAAAATTGTATTTTAATTTTATTTATAAAAAATGTTGTTTTTTAAACATTTGCCTGAGGGCGTAGAGAATGGGGGCGTTCAGTGCCAACGTCAGTTGCATCACAAAACCGAAGTAACTGAGCACATACCATTGGGTGACTGCAATGACATCGAATTGGTTCAGCACCAATTTCAACGTCCAATTGGACACCCAACCGCACATTTCGACCAAACAAATGGCCATTAACGAAAAAAGGACCTTTCGCGTCACCGCATCATTTAATTTTGTTTCTAAAAATTTTTTTAAAATTTAAATTTCTGTCAAAATTTTGCATGCCTCGTGAAACGGAAGATGAGAGCAGTTTGACGCGCGCCCAAAGTGCCAAATAAAGAATGGCAGAACTGATGTTCAGCGCCCAACTGCAAGTCGCAAAATACGCCGGGGCCGGTTCCGAAGTCATGCAATAAACCAATCTTAAATCAAATCATAGCATTATTATATCTAATTAAGGGTAATAAAAACACTAACTTTTCTGAAAAATTAATGATAGATTTGTTGACAGAAGATGCGACAATAAAAAGGCCAAAAGAAGTTGATGCAACGAGGGCAAAGAACATATAATGACGCTTATACCGGCTGCCCATTTGCCTGAATTAATTAATAAAAATAAAAATAATATATATATTATATTTAAATATTTAACAACTTTAATGGGAAAATGGTGCCGATCAGTCGGTCCAAAGCGATCAGAGGGAACAGAATGTATTGGCAGCAGAGAAAGAAAAGCGGGACGGGGATTAGCAGGCAACATTGCCAGAGGGGAATGCCGGAGGGGCGCAACAAAACAATGCCAAACTGAACAAAATACGTCAGAGAATAGAGCGCAATGCAAGCCGAGTTGGCGGCCATCAGCCAATTGCACGTGCTGTTCAGAGCCCTTAAAATTTGGGGTTTATTAATAATAAATATTTTAATTTAATTTTAAAATAAAAATACTTTGTTTTAAATGTGACGAACACCAAAATGCTGTTGGACAAAATCATTAACACTGCCACATAAGCCTTCCCGCCGTTCAGCACAACCGGGTCGTTGAAAAAGGTCATTTTATCAAGACCGCTAATTTAAATTCTTTTTTAAAATGCCAATGATTAAATTTTAATAAAACCTTTAACCTTCCCTAATAACAAATCACCGGTAAAATTTTAGAAGGTAAAAGTAAAACATTTTTATTTGAAGAATAGACAGACACAAAAAAATTCCACAAAGAACGTAATGATTTTAGATTTGAAATTCAAAACGGCCAAAGAATCGCACACTTTTTTATTGTCTCGAACATTCAAATCGCAAATTGTATTAAATGCCGTTATTAGCACTTTAATTAAGGCACGCAAGGTCTGCTTAAATTCCTTACGTAATAAATGAACGGATGTGCCGGAACATATGGCAACAAATTGTCCAAAAATGGCCCAAAATGTCAGACAATCACGACATTTTGCAAACATCATTGAAAGAAAGTAGCCGGCATTTACATCATTAAATGCGTGATCGAAGAAATAATTGACGTAACATTTGTTCAGAAAATGACAACTTCGAATAAAAATTAGCTTAAAACTCGGCATAAATAATTTGTTATATTTTGATGGTCACGCGTGTTGAATAGTGCAAGCAAATTAGCATCTTGCCACCAGCAATCAAATATTAATTTTATGTATTGTAAAAGTTTGTAGCAACTTGCCCCAATTACCTTTTTTTGATTTAGCATTAAAAGTTATATTAGCATGTATTTTTTCATATTTTTTAGGCATTCTGGAACCTTTTTACCCAAATTTAAATGATTCTCTAATAACTAATTAAACTGAAAAATCATAAAAATTTTTAAAAGTGCTTATCTCTAGGTTTGAGATTTAAATTGACTAAAAAACGTGGAATATAAGACTAATTCACATTATCATATTCGTAAAACTTGGAGGTTCAGTGTCGAAATTATAAGGCACCGACCGTGAGCTTAGGCATTTTGACCGTTTTTAGCCTGGTTGGCATTTTGACATCAATATTAAAAGTTGAGGAATGAAATTTTTTTTCTTAAATAATAAAAATTTGCTACAAAAATAGATCAAAAAAACTATACTGTTTCAACAAGCAGATAGAACAATTACAAATATTTAAGAAAAAGAGGCTGAAAATCAGTAGGTGGGGGTAAAGCACCGTAGTACAAATATACAATCTTCCAATTCCCGAACTTCCTTTCAGTAGGCAAAAATGTGTTGTAAATTTGTAAAAAGCGCAAAGGCATCGGGCTAGAGATTCCGGCGGTAAAATAAAAATCCCGAGAACGGGGCTAAAAATAGGGGAGAAAGACGATTCGTTCCCCTTTGCCAATTTTTTTCGACTACACTGCGAAGAAGCTATTAGCAAGCACGCGCTAACCGATTGGCCAAATGCCAAAAAAGTTATGGCCCGAAAATCAGAAAGTTTGAGTTTTGTGGCCAGAATGGCCATAAATTTTTTGGCATTTGGCCAATCGGTTAGCGCTTGCTTGCTAATAGCTTCTTCGCAGTGTTTGCTTTCGAATGATATCAAGAATATTTGATTTGGTTCGCTTGAAAAAAGGTTATAATGGAAAAAGTCGAAAAAAATTGGGCAAAGAGGAACGAATCGTCCTTCGTCCAAAAATAGCGGGACCGGGAACCCGCGGGAATGCCGTCCCCGTCCCCGCCGAACTCCTAGCATCGACAGAACAATGGTTGGTGGGTTATTTTGGCACAACGCCAAGCTTCCGTCGCCATTGCTTTATAGTGGACATTTTGATGCCCAGACTTTCTGCGATTTGTTCATCACTTAGCGTGGGATTGTTCCCTTTCATTTTGTCAAACTTTGCAATTAATTCCAATCTTTCAGAATCCGTGTATTTGCGCTTTTCTAAAATGTTTAAAATTCAAAATATGATTAATTATGTAATTACTGGTGCGGATTAAACCAAAATCCTTTTTCCAATTGTGAATTGATTGTGCGCAAATATCAAATTTTTGCGCAAATTTTTCCTTAATTTCTTTGGTTGGCGTCGATTTGAATTTGCGTGCAAATTGCTCTATCAGTTTGTCAAATTGTTCAATTATTTCACGCTTTTGTTCGATTGTAAACGATTTTCTTGCAGAGACTAAAAATTGATTAATTTAAATGAAAAGGCTCGCATTTTCAAGGCCAAAAATTGCGAAATACGGACTTAAGTAGCGTTAGTTGTCGTCGATACCGATTTTAATACAAGAATTGGTCAATCCGAATGGTTTTAGGCTTTTCCACCAATTTTGTGGAAAATCCGGCATTTCGGCAGCCCTAGACGGAGTTGACCCGCTTCATCATGAGTCCAACTCACCTTCTTAAAAATATGGCATTTTTATGGCAAGTTTCCTTAAGGAACCGATTTTCGTGATTTTTCGCGCGAATTTTTCAACTATTTTTTAGGCGAGCGGGCGGGCTGGTCGGCGGTGCCGATAAGCGCCGCAGAGAAAAATTTTGAATTTTTTGATGGAATTTGTTAACAAATTGGCAAACAAAATTCGCCTTTCAAAATTATGGCAAGAGTGGAAATATGGCAAACAATAAGGCAAATTCCCAAAATTATGGCATTTGCCTTAAAAATAAGGCAATTTGACCTCCCTGGATATGCCCGTCAATGAATTAACCCAAGAAGACCCCCGGCCCCCCCCAGCGACTTTTCATTTTGTAACATATCCAATTGCCTCTTCCATTTGTAAATACAATCACGATTTGTTCCCAACTTCTTGGCAATGGCACATTCAATTTTGGCCCGTTGCTCATTTTCGAACATATTTTTTTGTTTGTATTCATTTTTAATTTGATCGAATTTTTTAATTAGCCTTAATTTTGTCTGCTTGTCTTCCATGGATTGTCTTTCAATTTCGCTCTTCCACTGGATAATCTTGGCACGATAAACTCCCAATTTATTAGCAATTTTGCCTTCAATTTTGACGCGATGTCGGTTATTAAACATATTGTTGCTTTTTAATTGCCGTTTAATTTTATCAAAATTTTCAATTAACGCCAATTTTGTTTCGTCGTCATAATCGTCAACATATTGCTTTTTTGGCCACCGTGTTTTTCCCAATTCCCGCTTCCATTGGTAAATATTATCACGGCTTGTCCCCAATTCTCTGGCAATTTCAAGTGCAATTTTGCAATGCTGTTCATCTTGGTAAGCATTTTCAGGTCGACGATCTTTCATCATTTTATCAAATTGATCAATTAACTCCAATTTTGTGTGCTCGTCCACCGTTGTTGGCATTTGCTTAATGCCCAATGCCCGCCTCCATTTGTAAATGTTCTAACGTGTTGTCCCAATTTTTTGTGAAATTTCACAGTCAATTCTTGTCCTCTGACGGTAATCAAACTTTTTATTTCTTTTTAATTCTTCTCTAATTTCATCAAATTGCTGAATCATTAACAATTTTGTTTGTTTGTCGGCATTGCTTTTTAGGTCCTTAATTTGTAAAATTTTAATATAGGAGGGTAGGGTTTGTCTCCGACTCTCGGCACGAAATTGCTCAACCTCTTGAACAATCCCCTGGGGCATGCTCCCCTTCATGCCCCCGACGGCATGCCTTCCTCCATGTCACCACGACGGCATGCTCCTCCCCCTTTTTCCCCGACTCAATGGATAATGTGATCACCTGATCAGAATGGTCCGAATCAGCCAGCGAAGAGGACTGATCTGATTCATTATTTGACGATTGATCCTCAAATTGTTCAATTAAAATGGGTTTATCCCACAGTTTTATTACCTGCTGCTGGTCAGATTGGCCTGAATGCTCTTGTGAAGAAGTATAATAATTCTGATCCAACTCTTGATTTATGCTCCAATTTTTCGTCGAAGAATAATTGAGGGCGATCGTTTTGGGGTAATGACTCTTCTGGCCCATTTAGTCGTCCCCGTCCCTGGTCGGTGTGATCAGAATTTTCATGGCGATTGTCTGTTGACGAAGTTTCCATTCTTTGCGATTCGTCGAGCTCTGGTAATTTAGGCTTTTATTCATCCTCCCAGCCTTCTCCGAATATTTCATCAAAAGTTTTATAAATTTTCACATTATTTTGTGGCGAATTGACCGATTCAATTGAATTTGTTGCATGGCATAACACCAAAATCAATAGCCAAAATTCCATTTTCATAAAATATATACTTTAGAATGCTTTGTAGATAAAATTAATTTAATTAAAATAAAAATGCTTAAATTTAATAAAAAGTAAAATACAATTTAAAATGATTATAACTCCTACATTTCTTGCTTATTAAAATATGCTTATGCACACGTTGCAATTTGGTGAATGAATATTATTCTCCTTTGCACAAACATTCCATACATATTTTAGATTTAATCAATTCCAACACAAATTAAAACAGAAAATCCATTTTATTTATTCCGGCTTAGGCCTTTGTAATGCGACAGGGAGGAGGAACAAAAGTAACAAAAAAGCGATAGCGCTCACTTGGCCAAAAATGAAAAGTAAAAAAATCATTTTAATATAACTGTTATAATTAAAACCCCCACGGCGCTTTCTTCTCTGCTCGAATTGTTTTGCTTTTCTGACATTTCCAGGGCATTTTTTGCAAAATATTCATTCTTGGGCCAATTTTCTTAACAAATTGTCATCAAAAATCAAAACAATTTTCCCGTCGGCGCCTATCGGCACACCACCGACCTCCCACCTCTCCTGCAAGCCGAATTCGCAAAAAAAAAATTGCATTTTGAAAAATTATTAAATAAGAAAATTATTCGCTATCTATGAGTTATCCAACCATTTTTTTGGAAAACCCTTGGTAAGAAATAGAAATTATTGATGCCTTCAACAATTTTTTGAAAATTTCCATTTTTTGCTCAGCAAAATCGGAAGAATTTTAAAAAAAATGAAGCAGAACTAAGCGTAAAGTTAATGAAATAATAGGGCTAACATTTTTATATTTTTACAGTTTTTTGCACCTATTTTTCTTATAAACCCGGGTTTTGGAGTCTATTTTAAGCGTCTATTTTGAGATTCTCAAGCCTAAAGTATTAGACCTAGAAATAAAGTTTAAAAAATGCAGAAAATTAGTAATTTTTTACTTCTTATGTTTTCTTCATTTAAAAAAATTTAAAAGTTAATCTCAATTTTTGTCAAATTATTCATAAAAAAATTAATAACATTTTTAAAATAAACATTTTCAAAAAGTTTAAAGTTATGACGCTTTTTATTATTAGAGAAATTTATTTTGATTTCAAAAATCAATTTTGACCTGAAAATCATTTAAAAAGCAAAAAATTACAACGAAAAACAAGTAATGCTCGAATTCATGCTGTTTCAACAAAGGCCAAATGTGGAGGAAGACTCATAAAAACTCGTATAAAAGAGCCGGAATAACAATTTAGCACTTTTTCGAATTTTCATTTTTTCTTTACAGGAATTCACTAATTTTTTAAATTCATATCTTTGCTTAAAGTTGGCCAATGGCTTATAAACTTGGAGAAAAAAATGGAGAAAAATAAAGAGAATTTTTACGCTTGAGTTATTTTCAAAAGTTTGCAAAATCCAAAAAATTATGGCGAATTTTGCAAAAAAAAAAAAATTCAAAAATTGGGAGGGGGCTTTATTTTAGGGGAGGGCTCTATTTAAGGGGGGGGGGGGCTCTATTTTTCAACCCCCCCAAAAAGGGGGGCTCTATTTTAGGGGGGGGGGGCTCTAATTTAGGGGGGGGGGCTCTATTTTAGGAAATACGGTATGTGCAAAATTTTCGAAAATTTTTCGCAATTTTGCTAACAATTGGTTAAAAAAATTCCCGACGGCGCTTTCAGCGCCGCGGACCCACCAATAACGAAATCCATGTCAGATACGGCTCCGGTCTCGGGTAAAACACTATATTTGACCCCAAAAATTGGTTTTGGAGAACATTTTTTGAGCGTCCTTGGATTTCGCCAATTTTTCTGTTATGTCCTTGGAAATCAACATGTCTGTCCTTGGAAATGGTCTTTACCCGATGGGAGCCCTGAACTAAAACTATTACCAATTTTCGAAATTTTTCTACAAAAAAAATTACTGAAAATTGAACTTTTTTTGGAAAAATTTGCTAAGAAAGCTGCAAAAAACAAAAAATACACCCTTAAAATCGAACTTTTTGGGGGGAAAAATTGCTTAAGAAAAATGCAGGAATGATTTTCACGGAAATGATTCGTTAAAAAAATTTTTGAAAATTTCTGTTCTGGTTTTCTGATTTACCAGAATTTCTGGTCGTTTTGGGCACCAGAATTTTTCTGATTTTTAAAATGGGGACCAGAATTCTGTTTTCTGATTTTTTTATGCAACCAGAATTCTGATTTCTGGTTTTAAAATGGGGACCAGAATTCTGTTTTCTGATTTTTTTATGCAACCAGAATTCTGTTTTCTGATTTCTGATTTTTTAATGCAACCAGAATTCCGTTTTCTGATTTCTGGTTTTTAAAAAGTCGACCAGAGCACATCCCTGATGTGGCGTGGGATTGTTCCTTTTCGTTTTGTTGAACTTTGCAATTATTTAATTTCAATCTTTTAGAATCCGTGTATTTGTGCTTTTCTAAATGTTTAAAATTATTTTCAAATACCAAATATTCTTTATGTAATTACTGGCACGGATTAAACCAAAAGCCTTTTTCCAATTATAAATTATTTTGCGCAAACATCAAATTTTTCCTCAATTTTTTTGGTTGGCATCGATTTGATTTCGCGTGAAAAATTGCTCTTTTAGTTTGTCAAATTACTCAATTATTTCACGCACGATTTGTTCTCAACTTCTTGGCAATGGCACATTCAATGTTGGCACATTGTTCATTTTCACACGTATTTTTTAATTTGTATTCATTTTTAATTTTATCGAATTTTTTAATTAGCCTCAATTTTGTCTGCTTGTCTTCCATGGTTTGCCTTCGTTTTTTACCAATTTCGCACTTCCACTGGATAATCTTGGCACGATAAATTCCCAATTTGTTGGCAATTTTGCCTTCAATTTTGACGCGATGTCGGTTATTAAACATATTGTTGCTTTTTAATTGCCGTTTAATTTTATCAAAATTTTCAATTAACGCCAATTTTGTTTCGTCGTCATAATCGTCAACATATTGCTTGTTTGGCCACCGTGTTTTGCCCAATTCCCGCTTCCATTTGTAAATATAGTCACGATTTGTGCCCAATTCTCTGGCAATTTTACAAGTAATTTTGGTACGATGTTTATTTTGATAACCATTTTCATCTCGACGGTCTTTTACTATTTTATCAAATTGATCAATTAACTCCAATTTTGTGTGCTCGTCCACCGTTGTTGGCATTTGCTTAATGCCCAATTCCCTCTTCCATTTGTAAATATACCAACATGTTGTCCCAATTTTGTTCGTGATTTTCACTCTCATTATAAAATAATATTATTTTGTCTGGGTATTAAGTGTATCCGAAATGATTAAAGCGATATTTTCTGAGAAATTTGTCAAAAAATGTACTTTTTGTCACGCCTCATTTGACTTTCAACTGTTGAAAGTGTCGCAACCCTTTGAAATTCATTTTTTTATGCATTGTCATCAAATTAAAAAAAATTGTTAAATCCATTCACGGAAAAACGTATTTTAATTTAATTTAAAATATAAATTCCAAAAAATGGTCAACTCCATTGCCCGGTCAATAACCCATTCATTTGATTGGGTGGCGTTTGTGTTTGGCATTTTGTTGAATGGTATACTGACCCGATTAATTCTTCGGCACACTCCAAAGATAATGCAAATTTACAGCAAGGCAATGTTGTTTATAAATTTTCTAATAAATTGCATTACAAAACTGATTTTAATACCAAATGCTTATTGAATATAAAACTTTTAAAAATATTTATTTTTTGGTTTGTTTAGATTTTATTGCAGACTTGTTTGGTCGATGTACTGGTTCTTGGCATGAATTTGCTTTTTCATTCGGTTTGTTGTAATTAAACAATTATTAACGCAATTTGTTTTTCTTTTTTTTTAGTATTTTTTTGTACCAAACACCGGTGCGCAAGAAGTGATTATGGACGGATTGTTCACTTTGCAAGGCACCGCCGAAAATCGAATTTGGGCCCTATTGGTCTATGTGTGCACAATTTTTCTGTTATGCGTGTCAATGCTCGGATATGTGTCCCAATTTATTTACCGATATCTGGCACTGAATTGGTCGGTCTCAATTAAAATGCCAAATTTGCTTTAAAAGGACAACAAAAAATAATTTAAACCAGGGCTGGCTGGCATTCGTCCTTATTTTTAAAGGACAGTCCTCGGAAATGGACCTTTTTGATCTCATAAATTGAAAATGTCCTTATTTCCAAGTGTTCGGTTGGGTTCGAATCACAGAGGTGCTTGTAACCGTCAAAAAAAAATTCGTAATAAGTAACACATGGAAATTATTTTTTTGAAAACCGTGACCCCGAAATTTTCAACCCGACGTTGGGGTGAAAACCCCAAATTTAAACAATGCAACAAAATAAAATAAAATAATTATTATTTATTTTTAAGGGATAATAAGTTGTCATCATGGAAATATTTTGGTTTATTGGGAGTCATTGTTTTGCTTTTATTGTTATTCTTTGTCAACTGGTTCCAATGTCTTTATTCTTCGGATGGTCCCAAATATTTGGACGATCAATCGTTTGCGGACATTCTCGGATTAAACATTACCGAAAATATTGTGCTCATCGGATATTCTATTAATGTTTTTATATAAATAATATATACCTACATATATATATATATCAAAATCCGGGGGGTGGTTTATATAAGTAATATATACCTACATATATATATATCAAAATACGGGGGGTGGTTTATAATAATATATACCTACATATGTATATCAAAATCCGGGGGGGGGGGGTGAGCAAAAATTTATATTTGAGTCCGCGCATCAGGACGGGGCGGGATATTCTCCGTATATTTTTTTAATACAAAAACATTTTTAAACTAACCAACGTTTCCCAATTACAAAATATTCATTTAAACTATTAATTATATAAAATTGATTTCTAAAAAAATTGTTATTATAATTTAAAAACTATTATAAATTAATTTGAGGACACGAGAATGACAATTGGATTCTATTACATTGTCACACTGTTAGCAATCTCTTACGTCATTATATTTACGTTGGCTTTTCTTATGCACAAATTTATGAGGGAGCATTCAAAAACAACGTAAATTAAGCAAAAAAACAATTATTTTAAAAATTATTTATTAGATATATTTATTGCATCGCTTCTTCACAACGAGCAGCGCAGATGATTGAGATGAATAAGCAAATTTCCAGAAACCTATTAATCCAGGAAAAGCATTTTGTTTTTAACTTTTAAATAAAATTTATAATTAAAACGGTTTTTTAGGCTTCATTGCCACTGATGATCTGCTTGCCTTTTTTGATTTTTGGTGTCTCTTTTTTATTTGGTGTCAGCTCAATATGGCTCCTATATTTCGATGTTTTAGCGGCAATTCCATTAGTTTTGCCGACAACATTAAATCCAATTTGCACAATTTGCATCATTCGCTGCTATCGTCGCGCGTTTTGGGCGGATTTCAAAAGATTTATTCACTTTTTCAGCTTTTCCATTTTGATTTTGTCAGTGATTTAAATGCAACTGATCATTTAGTACATTATTAATAGTTGTTTTTATTATTGTCCCAATCGCTTGCTTATTTTGATCAATCATATCTGGCACAACTAATCAATCCTCCCCATCATCAAAACGGCACTGTTTATTAGAAGTTTGCCAACAGCAACCGCCGCTGCCACTAACTACCATGGACATCATTTAAATTTAAATTTATTCAAAATATTTTTATAAATATTGTGCAAGTCAAAAGTTTGGTCATATCGTCATGTTTTTCGTGCATAACTCGCTATAAAGCTGCAGGAAAAAATAGTAAAATAACTAAAAATCTCGGCTAATGATAACATTAAAAAAAATTTGTTTGAAAAGCTTTCTTAATGTAAATTCGCACTTGAGCTTTTAAACCAGAGCTACGACCGTGCAAGGACAATTCTCAAGGACAGACATGTTGATTTCCAAGGACATAACAGAAAATTTGGCGAAATCCAAAGACGCTCAAAAATGTTTTCAAAATCAATTTTAGGGATCAAATTTTGTGTTTTACCCGAGACCGGAGCCGTTCTCTGATATGGATTTTGTTATTGGTGGTCCGATGGCGCCGACAGGCGTCGTTGTGAAAATTTATATTTTTCAACGTTTTTGTTAAGAAAATTTTGAAAAATTTTGAGAATTTTGCTGATTCAAATTTGAGAGGGCGCTTTGATAAATGGCCCTTTTTCTATTGAAATTTTTGAATGTACACAATGCCAAATTATGATTTTCTCGACATTAAATTCAAATTTTCAACACTCACGCCAAATTCTTATTTTCCAAGGACATTCACGGAAATAAGGACATTTCAATTTTCCAAGACCGAAGGCCCATTTCCAAGGACTGTCCTTGGCATCCAAGGACGAATCGCATCCCTGTTTTAAACTATTAAGACCCTACACCCGAGCAGTTTAACGGACCCTCGTAAAATAGTAGTAGCAGCTTTGGATCCTTATTTAAGAAAAAAACCATAGGGGGTGACATCATTTGTAAGAGAAAGTGAAATTATGAGACGACCCCCTTCAATACTTAAAAAGCTTCAAAAATTTTAAAATTTTGGTTGCTAATCTGTTAACCAATTGAGTCAAAGATCAAAATTATCTGGCGGTGTTTATCGGCACCTCCGACCCCACTCCCCACTCCTCAGAAGTTTTCAAAAAAAAAAAAATAGTTTTTTGAAAAATTGAAAATCGGCAAAATTTTTGAAAATTTTGAACAATTTTCTTAACACAAGGCTTTAAAAATCGAATTCCCGACGGCGCGGTCGGACACTCCAATTGTATACCAGGAATTTATCGTAAAATGCGCTCCAAAAAAAATGTTTAAAAAAAACTCTGTATTAATTTTTCAAAATTTTTCCCGCTCCCGCGCGGGAATCCCGCAAAACTTGCGGGATTTTTGCGGGTGCGGGAAAACGCGGGAATCCCGCGCGGAATTCCCGCCCGCACTTTTTGAAACTCCCGCTCCCGCATCCCGTTAATTATACATGTAAAAGCATTTCCAACCAAACACTTTTAAATTGGTTAGGGCGATCAGATTTGTTTTGATCAAAATCTCTGATGAAAAAAGCACGCGAGCCATAAGTGTGAATCATCCAAATTGTTTTTGCTGCATTGGCTGTAATTTAACATCGCTTACCATCATTCGTCCATAAAAATATTTTATTAGATTTTTCTATTCCCGATTAATAACAAAAATAAAGAATTTCATTTATCTCCGGAACCATTTTGTTCAAGGTTAAGAGAGTTCGCCGGATGCCGAGATTGATGAATTAATTGTACTTTCTGCCGGACGACTCCCCCAAAATGTTGTCCTTTCACTTAAACTTGGCTCTGATAATTACTGTTCGGCAAGTCCTCGTCAGCCAATTCAACGGATGTGATGCAAATGAGCAGTCATTAGAACTTCCTGCTTCAACAGCTTCCGGTCGTTAGAGTAGAGCGAGGACGATCGAGATTCTCGTCGAGATTTTTTTTCAAAATATTTTCTCGATCGACAAAATTTTGCCTTGACTGAGATTTTTTGAGATTCTCGATTGAAATCTTGATCGGTCCACAAGTCCTTGCTCTAGTTTAGAGTAGCATGGGTTTGACCCCACCCCGCCGGCTTCTCCGCCCCCGAAGGGACGGACGGGGCTCTGAAGCTATTTTGGCAAAATTGATAACTTCAATAATGCAAGAACGGCTTGAACATCTCAGAACATAACGCGGAAGAATTGTGCCGTGCCATTGAGGGCACTTTGTTCCACAAGCAATGTGTGCTGTCGGAGGTGGTTAAGCAGAAGGGCTTCATCCCCAGGCATTTGCGTCCGCCATGGCTGAACTCCTCGCTGTTTGAGGACAACGAGCTGCCGGCGGAGAAAGCGACGGTCGACGGGTGTTACGCTTGTTACAAGGGCACAAAGGCGAGTAACGGTGTCAACCCGGGCGAAGAGTACTGTGCGTGTACGGTAAAATTTGGAGACAACATTTTAAAACAAAATAAAAAGTGATAAATTTCAGTATAAAAAGCAAGCTTTGAATGAAAAATTTGGAAAGATTTTTGGCACTTTGGACTTTGGCAACACAACTTGCATTCAGAGCTTCTACAAAATGGCATTGGTAAAAAACATTTTTTGATTTTTAAATAATTTGGGTTTTGTAGATGCCAAAGTGCGGTAGCGACTATTACGATTACGTCAAGCATTGTGCCATGGTCTGAAAGATTCTTATAAAAAAATATGTGAAAAATGCATTTTCAGGTCCACTTCTACGATAATGAGCCAGAAAAGGAGCCAAGACACTCCGATCACAAACGTAAAATAAATGAAAAAATTAAATAAATTAAAATTGTGCACCATTTTTAGGCATTTTGGTGCTTCTGGACGGTTGCATCACGGGGGCATCACACCAAAATTGTACAGCAAATGTGAACATTACGTTTGAGCAGCCAGAAAGGTCCTTCTTCCACGGCAATTGCGATGCTGAGATGAAAACAGTTTTTGAGAGCACGTGAGTTACAGAGAAGTTACACAAATGAAATGAATAGATGTATTGAAAAATATAATACTGTATGTTGTTTAAAACTCCAAAATTTTGACCAAAAAACCCCCCAAAATTCTAAATAATTTTTCAGCTTCGCTATTCAAAACCTATGTGCAAACAGACAAAACAAAAAAAGTGATTAAATTTAATTTAGAATTAAATTGAAGGCGTCTTCCGTTGTCGCCAGTGATGATAAATCGGCAGATGAAAACAAAGGTGACTTTTGTTTTATGGTATTTGATGAACATTTAATTGAGTTTCTTTGAAATAAAATGATTTCTTTTAATTTAATTTACAGTGAAAAGTGCCGCCTCTTCATCATTCACTTTCCCTGTGGAGTTCAAACATCGAATTTGCAAGCCTGTGCTTTTTGGCAGCGACGTGGACAATGTCTTCGAGAACATTGCCATTACCATAAGCGGCGAGTGCGTCAAGATTTAAACAAATTTCAGCGATTTAAGTTGAAATATTTCCCCGTTACTTTCGCAGTTGTGGTACGAAAAGCTTCAAGCTTCCAACACTCGAATTCGAAAAGGTTGGCGTTGAATTTGAATTTTTATAACTTATTTTTTGAACACAACAAATTAAAATTAAAAAATTTTTGACTATTTCTTGCAGGGTCGCGTGCAGGAGATGCGCGGGCTGCAGTTGGACCTGCAAGGGAAAGCCATGCAGTGGCGCGACTCCCGCGGCGGGTATGCATTCGCGAAGAAAGCGCGTCTGATGTGGCAGCCGAGCGAGTTGAAGTCGCTTAATGCCTATGGGCTCGTCGATGTTGCTTTGATGTATCCGAATCTCGACCTGAATCGTAAGTGATTATTAGAAAACGCTTAAATGTGTAATCTTTAAAAATTTAAACTTGCGGTTTTATCGTTTTGTAGCTGTTGGTCAAGCGGAGTTCTCCATGGACTTACTGAAGGCGGTCTACCGTAACCGAGCGGCGGGCGACTCAGCGAAGAATACGGTACTTTCGCCTCTTTCGGCAGCCATTGCCCTGGCAATGACGTACGCCGGTGCACGCGGGCAGACTGCGGCTGAATTTGGCAAAGTGTTGGCCGGCGGTATTTTATATTTAAATTTGGCAATTTTGCTAAATTGGCTTTTATTATTTTTAATCGAAATTATCTAATTATGTGGACGATCCATAATTAATTATTCGTCAGATTCTTCGGATTCAACTTTGCACAACAATTTCGGCAAATTTCTTCATGAAATTGCGTCCAATCTAACTAATGAAGAGTTAAAACTGAACGATTTACGCCCCAATGGGCCCACTCCAGAGTTCAAACTGAGCATTGCCAACAGAGTATATTTGGCGAACACTTTCAACGTTTTGGAACAGTTCAAATCGGTCATCAACACGCATTATGGGGGCAACTTTGAGTCCATTGATTTTGCGCAAAACGTTGCAGCGGCCAAGGCAACAAATTGAAATAAAAATAGTTTTGTGGCCCAGCAGATTTTTAGTCTTTTGAGTGTTTTTTTTGCCCTGAACGCCCCAGGCGCTATGAAACTTTGCCTTAACAATGTTCATTTTCCACTTTTTACATTATTTGGTGATTTATTTCTTTGTGAAATGACAAAAAGAATTATTCTAAAAATTTACCTATCCTTTATTTTGGTACTTTAGTGAATTTATTTGAAAGAGTATTTGTATATTTTTATGCCTAAAAATTGGGTGTTCCTAATTTGCAGAAGATTAATACCTTTGTTGAGAATTCAACGAATGGAAAGATCAAAGAGTTGGTCAAATCAGAAGACTTCGATTCTCAAACAAAGTTTACTTTTAATTTTTTATTTACTTAATAAATTTCTTAGGCTGGTTCTCGTCAATGCAATTTATTTTAAAGCAAATTGGCTTCAACCGTTTAGTAATCAAATGACGAAAAAGCTCACATTTTACATGACTAATGGCCAAGAAAGCAAAGTATTTTAATAAAATATTTACTTTTAAAAATACATTTATTTAAAATTATTGAATTTTGTTGGAATTTATTCGAATTTTATTATGGAAAAAATCATAAGTTAATTTTAAATATTCAGTTGGATATGATGCAACAAACGCAAGACCAATTCATTTACGTCGAGCAAAACAATGTAAAATAAAAATTATTATCATTATCATTATCATATTCTTCTCTTTCAGTACAATTGAAAGCATTTAAAAAAGTAATTTTGAGGGATTTTTGATTTTATTTGGGTGATTTTCAGACTAACTTAAACTACTCAATAAAAAAACATTTGATCGAATAAAAATCATTTTCAACTCCCAACAAAGTTTCCCACTTAAATGCTCACAATTCAGTTCAAAATGCTCGGAATGCCTTATGTCGGCAAGAAAGCGTACCTTTTCATCCTTTTGCCAAATGCAAACGACGGCCTGGAGAGCTTGTTGAACGAATTGAAAGGGGCCAAATTGATGGAATTGGCTCAAAATTCTGCAAGTACAAAAGTTGAAGTGAGCCAAACCCCCCTTTTTTTATCGCAATCATTTTTTGATTTTTTAAAATCTGTAATTTTCCCCAACGGTTATGGTTAGAGCCGAGATTTTCAAGTTTTAACATGTTTTTTTTGCGAATAGGGAATCATGAGAGAAGCCCAGAAATAGCATTCATTTCGAAAAATTTTAGAATTAGAGCGACTTTTTAGTCCATATAAATCAATATTTCGCCATTTTTCCATAATAAATCAATATTTCGCCATTTTTCCATAATAAATCAATATTTTTGGCATTTTTCCTGAGAAAAATAAAGTTTACAGCATTTTTGCGAAAATTTTTGTAGAAATTAATATTTCAGGCAGTTTTCCCAAAATTTCATAAGTAAAATTCAATAAAAGAAAATGTAGCCTTAAAATTCAAAAACTTTTCTCAAACCAAAAATGTACCCCTAAAAAATGACTTTTTGACCAAAAATCCACCCCCCAAAGATCGACATTTTCCCTTAAAAATTTTTTATTTATATTTTTTATAAAATTTTCCAAAACATGTGAAAACTAGTACATTTTCTATTCTGAGAGAAAAATTAATAAAGATAGGCGAATTTGAAGGTTTTTACGCAAAAATTGACTGGATTTGGTCAGTTTTTGCACATTTTTTGATCAATATTTTGGCACTTTTTGGGGTTTTTAATCAATATTTTGGGGTTTTTTGGTCAATATTTTAAGTCAATATTTCGCGTTTTTTAGTCAATAATCTCGGCTCTAGTTATGGTCTTCTTTTAAGGGATTTTGCAGGATAAAATGTCGTCACGCTCTTTTAGGTCATTGTGCCATTATTTAAAATTGAGTCGTCACACAAATTGGAAGATGTGCTGCCATCGCTTGGCATTAAAAGCGCATTTGGGCCAAATGCCAATTTTTCGGGCATAAGCAACACAGAATTGGCCATCAACAAAGTTATTCAAAAAGCAATGATTTCGGTGCGTAATAATGGCATTCTGTTGAGAAAATTTCAAACATTTTAATTATGTTGTAAGAGGTGTAAGAGTTATGGACGGAGGGGCGGCGGGTGGGTCTTTAACTTGAAAATATAATTATGCCAAAATTTACTTTAATAAAATTGGAAGATTGACGAGCGCGGCACAGAAGCGACTTCGGCGACAGCCGTCCAATTATTAGCCACTAGCTTCTTTGGAAAAGTGGCCCCTCCACCGCCCCCAACCTTTCGAGCCGACCATCCGTTCGCCTTTTTCCTCATCTACAGCCAAAAGCACGTCATGTTCAGCGGAGTTTTCATGGGCGAACAACACAAAGAATGAAAAGAAAATCATTTTGCTATAATTGAGCCTATTTAATCGTGACAATTTGCTTGCATTTTTGTTTTTTAATTTAAATAATGATAACCCTGAAATGCACCAAATAAACCCCCTCGCATCTGGCGCCTATTAGGAAGTCACACAATCTGCGGATGCATTTAGGAATCGCACTTTTTGAATGTCAAAATTTCTGGCATAAGTTGTTTTGCCATATGAATATTCGTCGTTTTCGAGCAAAATAAAATAGAAATTTCCAGGGTTAGGAGGGGAAAAGACAAAAAAAAAATGATACTAGATTTTTTCAAAAAAAAAAACAAATTAAAAATATTTTCCGCAGTTTTTAATTTATTTTTTAAAAAGACGGATCGCTTAACTCTCACATTAAGGTAAGTCAAATATGTGAACGATCTTTTCTCAATTCGGGTCGAAATTTGAATTTGCTTAACTGATATTTCCAGAATATATGAATAGGCCATTTATTCTCTCGAGGCAACATTCTTTTTGATGTAAACCGACTCCGTTATTAACCAAAAAAGTATCATCCAAATGATCACACAACGATCCTCCTCCTCCTCCTCCCCCGAGGCGTCCTCTTCGTTTAGACCTTCTTGGCCACCATCTTCTTCCTGCTGATGGCAAGAACGGAAGAGCGAGGCGGGCACGGACAGTAGGCGCTGTCCTTGCCAGGCTGTCCGGAAGCGCCGGCCTCTCCGGGGTGACCAGGCCCACCAGGCTGTCCCGGATGTCCGGGTGCGCCAGAGGGTCCGGGCGGTCCTTGGCCTCCGGGATGGCCGGCCTGACCAGGTCCACCGGGGTGTCCGGGTTGGCCAGGCGCTCCAGGTGGTCCTTTCGGGCCGGGAACGGATTTCCTTAAAAGTGTTTAAGATATATAAAAGAAGTGTGTGAAATCGGATATGAATTCAACGTACGAGGAAGTTCCAGGAGCACCAGGATTGCCAGGTTGTCCTGCGCCTCCGGGGTGTCCGGCCTGTCCAGGAGCTCCTTGCGGTCCAGGCGGGCCGGGTGGTCCTTGTCCGCCACCGTGAGCCGGGGCACCGGGCTGGCCAGAGCCTCCGGGCGGTCCAGGTGGTCCCTGGCCTCCGGGATTGCCGGGAGGTCCAGCCGGGCATTTCGGGCACGCAACAGCTTGTGCAGGGCAAGGCGCCGCTGAAATTTTTTTGTTTAAATAACAAATTAATATTGGGCATAATAAAAAAATATTCAAAAATCTCTCTCTTACATGGCTGTCCGGGTCCACCGGGTTGTCCTGGACCTCCGGGGTGTCCAGGCTGTCCGGGATGACCAGGAGGTCCAGGCGGTCCAGCTGGGCCAGGCGGGCACGACGGCTGTGCAATCGGGCCACATTGGCAGTGTCCCGGCAGTTGACGCTTGGCACGGAAGATGGAGCCGAACGGGTTCTCACGCGGCTTGGACGGGGGCGTGACGGACACTTGCACGTCCATCAGGTCGGTCCAGGCCGAGTCGGTGTTGACACGGAAAACCTTGGCCATTTTGAAATAAAATGTAAAATTTAGCAATATGAAAGGAATTAAAATGCGTCCCAAAATTTGGAAATATTCGGTCACGCCTAAACTTTTTGAAAATTGCCTCCACCTCAACGCCGTCGTGCACTTTGTTGCTGATCTCGTTCATCTGCGAGTACAGCGACGGAATTGTTGTGACTGTGGCGATGATTGCCAGCAGTGAACAGACGGAGGCAATGCCAAGCACAATGTGCGTTTCTTGCATGATTTTTTGGTCTGAAATTTTAAAATTAGCGATTAATTGTCAAAAATTTGTGAATGTTTTGGGGGTTTTTTTCCGATTTTGGAAGTGTTTGTTTTTGTGCTGAAATGCTGCGGGGGGTGTCGTCTTTTATACGCATTCACTCTTTTATTTTTACACCAATTGACCGTTTTTTGCTGTAATTTGTGTCGTTAACCCATCGCTGGAGGGCATTTTCGCGTGTTTTGTTTTGCCCGCGGCGGAAAACAATTCATTTCTTTTTGCCTTCGCCGCCATTGCCCAAAACATTGGCCGTCTGCGCGAAGTGTAAAGTCAGTCCCCCCCCCCCCCCCCGGGCCTTTACTTCCAAACTCACCTCTCAACATTTTTTGTTTTTATGGCCCCAGAACAGCCCAATGTCAAAACAATTCCCCCCAAAAATTTATTGGCAGTAAAGTAACTTTTTCCCCCACTGAAAGGGAGCTGGACGTTTCAGACCGGACAACTCAGCTCCGTTGACTTACTTTTTTCAACTCAAACAATCGAATCAAATTGAATCACATTTTCTGATCACCGACCAGCAGATATGCATCTCTAATATGCTTATTAAGCATCAAAGTAAGTTGCTTTAACCTCCAACATAAATTCTACTGCCGGGACCACCCAATTATTAAAGTTTTGTCATTTTTCTTCATTCGTCGACAGATTGGGCGCATATTTTAAAGTAATTAGTAAAAAAAAGTTCGGGAAAGGTGCGCCGCGACAGACGCGCACAAACAAACCGGCTTTTGTTGTTCAGAAATGTCAAGGACAAACAGTCGCCGCCGGCGAAATGGGAAATGTAATTAATTTAGTTAATTCCTTTGCTCGGAAACGACTTATTGGGGCTCGGATGGACACATTTTATGACAAATATAAATAAATTTGCCCATAATTTGAAAATAGCAAAATTTGTACAAAACAACAAAACAATTACCAATTGTGCCAAAATAAACTGCAATTTTGTAGTTTCCGCGTGGAAGAACGGTGTGAGTTTGGTCATTTCCGCCAATTCCAAGGCATCGCATTGCGACCGCAGAAGGCGCGACGACGGCAGTTAATGTCGTTACAATTCGCAATAATTCGGTTAAATAAGTCATTTTTTTAACAAAAAATCATCGTTTAATCTTAAGCAAAATTGTTATGAAATAAGCGAATTTATGCACCTATTTACCAATTTCCCTATTAAACGAGTATCCAATTTAATGCACTGTACTTGCCATTCAAGTACATATACGAGCCCTGCAGTTAAAATAGAAAAATAACACTTTTTAATTTCCTAAATCAACAGATTGTTAACATTAAAAAGCTTTTGCAATCGATTGAAAACATCTTAAAGCACTCGCAGCTCTAAAGTGGCTGTCAATATCTTCTTCTTTGCGACGCTAAACGGGCGGTGGTCCGTTTGATTTGGGCACATTCAATTCCGGCACATGCTTAAATTGGTATTTCCAATTGGAAAGTGTTCCGATAGAAATTTGCAAAGCAGCCGCAATGTCTCTGTCTTTAGTCTTCGGGTTATTTAGCTTTATTTCATAATATTCTTTCAGCTTTTCCTGTCTTTGTTCACCCGAGTGCCATATTTTATCAAGTCCAAACTGCTTCTTCCACCTATAAACAGTTCCATGACTGACACCAAGTTCCTTGGTAATATTAGCACGAAATTGCTTCCATTCATTTAGCGAATGTTTTTTTTCTTGCATAAATTTGTTTTTTAATGCAATGTATTCTTGGACAATTTCACGTTTTCGTTCATCAGAATAACATTCCGAGTGCCATATTTTATCAAGTCCAAAAAACTGCTTTTTCCATTTAAAAATCGTTCCATGACTGACATCAAGCTCCTTGGAAACATTGGCATTAAATTGATTCCATTCATTTTGTGAATGTTTTTTCTGTTGAGCAAATTTGTCTTTCAATGCAATGTATTCTTGGACAATTTTACGTTTTTTGTCATCAGAATAGCATTTCACTTTCACTTTCTTGTGTCCTTCTGAGCAAGCTTTTTCATTTTCCAGATCATGTAGGGGATTCAAATCGACAAGTTCAACAGGGACTTGATTGGACTGAATATTGTCATTTTGATCAATTTGAGGGCGATCTTTTTGGGCCAAAGACTCTTCTGGCCCATTAAGTCGTCCCCGTCCCTGTATGGTGTGATCAGAATTTTCATGGCGATTGTCTGTTGACGAAGTTTCCATTGTTTGCGATTCGTCGAGCTCTGATAATTTGGGCTTTTCCTCATTCTCCCAACCTTCTCCGAATATTTCATCAAAAGTTTTATAAAGTTTCACATTATTTCGTGGCGAATTGACCGATTCAATTGAATTTGTTGCATAGCATAACACCAAAATCAATTGCCAAAATTCCATTTTCATAAAATATATACTTTAGAATGCGTTGTAGATAAAATTAATTTAATTAAAATAAAAATAATTAAATATAATAAAAAGTAAAATACAATTTAAAATGATTATAACTCCTACATTTCTTGCTTATTAAAATATGCTTATGCATACGTTGCAATTTGGTGAATGAATCCTTTGGACAAACATTCCATACATATTTTAGATTTAATCAATTCCAACACAAATTAAACAGAAAATCCATTTTATTTATTCCGGCTTAGGCTTTTGTAATGCGACAGGGAGGAGGAACAAAAGTAACAAAAAAGCGATAGCGCTCACTTGGCCAAAAATGAAAAGTAAAAAGATCATTTTAATATAACTGTTATAATTAAAACCCTCACGGCGCTTTCTTCTCTGCGCGAATTGTTTTACTTTTCTGACATTTCCAGGGCATTTTATCTTCTAAAATAGGGTTGGGCCCCCGACCCCGTCCCCGACCCCGCAAATTTAGGCCATTTTTCGGGGTTTTCCCCGACCCCGTCCCCGACACCTCCAACCCCGCAAACCCCGATCCCCGAACCCTAACCCCGAGTCGGGGTCGGGGTTAACATACACCCCTAAAGATGGCATCATTGAGTGACAAAATTAATTTTACCGAGGGCTTGGCTGTAGTCTTGCGTACTTTTTGACAAAAAATTTATTGAACTTTTAAAAAAACGCATTATATAAAATTGGTGGCTTGGTGGTATGTCTGTCCGGCGAGTAAACTGTTCGTTCGGGTTCGAACCCGCTTGAATGCAACCACTTATTTACGTCTATTCGGACTTATTCACCCCCAATAATGGAACTTTTTTAATAAATTTCCAAATAGTTTTTTAATTAAAATGAGTGCAAAAGATGAATTTTTGAAGGTATTTTTAGGTTTTTGCCTATTTTCTGCAACTTTGTTTTGGTAATTTAACACGAAAACTTGTTTTTAGTCGGAAATTTTGCCGTTTTAACGAGGGTATTCATACCTAGGAAACCCTATTTTGGGGTTTTGCGTCTAAAATAAAAGCTTATTTCGGGTATTTGAAGACTTTTGGAGCCTATTTTGCGTGTCCGGAAAAAATCCGGAAAGGGCAATAAACACGGATTTCGGACCCGGAACGAATCCGGCCTGGCTCCGGTCCCGAATTAATTATTATTGGTTAGAATTATTTTAAAAATTGAAATTTTTCGGACATTTTTGGGTCAGGAATTCCGGTTTTCCGGACATTTTTTGGCATCCGGTTACATCATGATGCTTCGCTTCTTTTCTATAAGAAGAAATTTTAAAAATTATCAGGTCAATAGATTATTCAGTTAGGTACCCATATTTTCAATGTAAAAAAAATGACACTTAAAATTTTGAAGAAAATTTTTAAAAAACCCCGCAACCCCGACCCCGACCCCGACCGATTTGGGTAACCCCGACCCCGACCCCGACAGTCCTGCCCCCGCAAAACCCCGACCCCGCAATTCCCAACCCCGCACGCGGGGGCCCAACCCTATTCTAAAATATTATTTTTTTACAAAAATATTTATATGGTCGGAGATCAAAAACAGAGTCCAGATTCGTGATCAGCAGTCAGAAATTAGTGGGAAAAGACTTTCTGTCTGTGTTTTTATCACCTATGCTGATTTGTATTTTTGTAATTGCTTGTGTTTTCGATCTATTTGACTTGTTTGGGTTTTTGTAAGGTTCAAACTAGGGTTGTCACCCCGACCCCGTCCCCGACCCCGACCCCGCAAATTTAGGCCATTTTTCGGGGTTTTCCCCGACCCCGACCCCGACACTTCTAACCCCGAAAAACCCCGACCCCGAACCCCATCCCCGACTCGGGGTCGGGGTTAGCATACACCCCTAAAGATGGCATCATTGAGTGACAAAATTCATTTTTTCCGAGGGTTTGGCTGTGGTGGACGCGTACTTTTTGTCAAAAAATTTATTGAACTTTTACAATAAGCGATTAAAATAGAATTGGTGGCTTGGTGGTATGTCTATTCCGGCGAGTAAAGTGTTCGTTTGGGTTCGAACCCGCTTGAATGCAAGCACTTATTTATGTTTATTTGGCCTTATTCTCCCCCAATAACGGAACTTTTTTAATAAATTTCTAAATATTTTTGAAATTAAAATGCGTGCAAAAGATGAATTTTTGAATAATTCATCACTAGGGTTGGGATTTTTAGGTTTTTGCCTATTTTTCTGCAGCTTTGTTTTGTAGCACGAAAAACATGTTTTAGTCGGAAATTTGCCGTTTTAACGAGGCTTTTCATACCTAGGAAACCCTGTTTTTGGGGTTTCGTGTTTAAAATAGGCTCTCGAGAGTATTTTGAGATTTTTTCGAGACCTATTTTGGCATTTTGGCGACTTTTTTGAACTTTTGTGCCTATTACAAGCTTTTTTGAAAAATTTCTTAAGAAAAATGAAATAAAATTCGAATTTATCTTGCCAAGATCACTAATTTTATGAAAAATTTTCATTTTTTTTGTCAGGATCCTTCATAGAATTTCGTGCTTTTTTAGACGCGTATTTTGCAGATTTCTTGCCTAAAAGTAACCCCTAAAAAGCTTCAAAAAATTACCGCATTTTTAAAATTTTGCTTGCAAATCCCTTAACAAATTAGTCAAAAATTCAAAATTTTTTTCGGCGGCGCCTATCGGCACCGCCGACCCCCCACCCCTCCACCTAAAAGCTTTAAGCCTAAGAAGGGCCACTGAAGCAAAAAATGACTATTTATCAAACGATATTTTATTAAAATAAATTATTTTAATAAAATAATTTTTTTAGTCACATAAAAAAAATTTCAATTTACTTTCGATTTCGACTTTCTTTTTAGTTTCGACACAGCCCTGCTTCCTTATCGGCTCTAATGTCAATAAATTTAGGAAATTGTTAAAAAAAAAAATTGACCTCTAAAATTTTGAAGAAAAATTTTAAAAACCCCGCAACCCCGACCCCGACCCCGACCGATTTGGGTAACCCCGACCCCGACCCCGACAGTCCCGCCCCCGAAAAACCCCGACCCCGCAATTCTCAACCCCGCACGCGGGGTGACAACCCTAGTTCAAACTACTGAATTGTCTGTGTTTTTAACACCTATGGATTGATTTGTATTTTTGTGTAATTTCTTGTGTTTTCGATCCATTTGACTTGTTTGGGTTTTTGTAAGTGTCAAATAGCTGAATTGTTTGTGGTTTGGCACATTTCAATTTTGAGTTTTTCTAATTGCTTGTGTTTTCGACACATTTGGCTTGGGTTGTATTTTTGGAAGGTTCAAACTACTGAATTGTCTGTGTTTTTAACACCTATGGATTGATTTGTATTTTTGTAATTGCTTGTGTTTTCGATCCATTTGACTTGTTTGGGTTTTTGTAAGTGTCAAATTGCTGAAGTAGGGTTGTCACCCCGACCCCGCAAATTTAGGTCATTTTTCGGGGTTTTCCCCGACCCCGACCTCGACACTTCTAACCCCGAAAAACCGTGACCCCGAACCCCATCCCCGACTTGGCTTGGTGGTATGTCTGTCCGGCGAGTAAAGTGTTCGTTTGGGCTCGAAGCCGCTTGAATGCAAGCACTTATTTACATTTATTTGGCCTTATTTTCCCCCAATAATGGGACTTTTTTTAATAATTTCCAAATAGTTTTTTAATTAAAATGAGTGCAAAAGATGAATTTTTGAAGGTATTTTTAGGTTTTTGCCTATTTTCTGCAACTTTGTTTTGGTAATTTAACACGAAAACTTGTTTTTAGTCGGAAATTTTGCCGTTTTAACGAGGGTATTCATACCTAGGAAACCCTATTTTGGGGTTTTGCGTCTAAAATAAAAGCTTATTTCGGGTATTTGAAGACTTTTGGAGCCTATTTTGGCATTTTTGGCGACTTTTTTGAACTTTTGTGCATATTTCAAGCTTTTTTTCGAAAAATTTCTTAAGAAAAATGTAATAAAATTCGAATTTATCTTGTCAAGACCACTAATTTTTTGAAAAATTTTGGTTGCAAATCCTTAACAAATTAGTCGAAAATTCAAAATTTTTCTCGCGGCGCCTATCGGCACCGCCGACCCCCCCCCCCCCCCCCACCCAAAAGATTTAAGCTTAAGAAGGACCACTGAAGCAAAAAACGACGATTTATCAAAAAATATTTTATTAAAATAATATTTAATAAAATAATTTTTTTAGTCACATAAAAAAAATTCGATTTACTTTCGATTTCGGTGTTTTTTTCTTTTCGATTTTCTTTTAAGTTTTGACACAGCCCTGCTTCCCTTCTCTTCAAAATAAGAACAAATTTAAAATTTATCGGCTCTTAATGCCAATAAATTTTGGAAATTATTCAACAAAAATTTGACCTCTAAAATTTTGAAGAAAATTTAAAAAAAAAACCCCGCAACCCCGACCCCGACCGATTTGGGTAACCCCGACCCCGACAGTCCCGCCCCCGAAAAACCCCGACCCCGCAATTCTCAACCCCGCACGCGGGGTGACAGCCCTATGCTGAAGATTTGAATTGATTTGTGTTTTTGTAATTGCTTGTGTTTTGGACAGATTGAACTCTCAAATACATTCTAATAGAGCAAAAACTTACGTTTTTTTTTAAATCTCTATTCCAATAATTAGTGTGAATTTTTTACTAAAAAAATAATTTTTTGCACAAAATTGACTACAAGTTTTAGAATTTCAAGAATAAAAAAATAATTCTTTAAGATATAAATTATGCTGAAAACATAAAACTTCTCTACTCTGTTTATAATAAATAATCAACTGATGTCGTTTTCAATTATATAAAATGATTTAAAAAAACATTATGGAGTTATATTTATAAGATGAAAAAAGACAACATTATTGGTATTATTTATAATTACTTTAAAAGTTCTTCCTTCAGTTCGAATTATTCCCATTCATAGTACAAAAATTGTCATTTAGCTTTTTTATTTAAAGAAATTGTTGTAGTCAAAGCTCCAATAAGCTAAAAGCATTAAATTTAAATAAATAAGATGTTTCAAATATTTTTAGAATTTTAAAGAAATAATTTGAAAAATGTTTTGAAAATTCTTTTTAGTCCATTAGTATTCAAATGTTCAATAATAAAAAAAGTAAACAATTTTTGCCTTAAAAAGAATTTAACAAATTATTTATTATTTAAAATACACTCACATTCGGCCTCGGTGGGCGGCTCAAAAGACATTAAATTTGCGAAAGTGATGGCACTCGTAGAGACGTCCGTCGGGCGCCATTGCCTCCGCCATTTGAGCATAATTTTGGAAATCGCGTAAAATGCGGCTTTCAACATTATTTTGGACCAAAATGGTCACTTTGGACGTGGTACCAGTACCTATGATGGCATTGCGATTGCCTGATCAAAAACACCATGTTAACTTCTGTTGGATTAAGGGACATTCCGGTCATCTTGAAAATGAATGCTGTGATAGACTGGCAGTGGCTAGTAGTTACCGGCATTTCGGAGCCAACAAGACCCTATAGATGACGGGCAAGTTCATTTAACTCATGATAATGGGTAGCAAAAAGTGGTTTAGCTTTGTACCTTGTAAAAAGGTCTTTGATAACCACGTTCTGGTCAGCAAGTTTAGGTGGTTTCAGACGATTCTTTGCCCATGTCCTTGTAAGAATTAATGACAGAAAAATTGTTGTTGATTTGATTTCTGAAGTTCCATCTGATGGAACCTTGCGCGTCCGTTAGGAAATCGACACTTCTCCCCCAACCTACATTAACATTAAATAACAATGTTATTTATGCAAAAAAATTAATGAGTTTTTCGAAGCAGAAAAAGCGTAAAGACGGAGGGCGTGGCCCACTATTTTTGCCGAAGCCTAAGCCTAGGGTGGCTTAGGCCTAAGCCTAATTAACCCCTAAGTCTCTAAAATTGAGTGGTTTCAAACGTTCCGAATTCCCTTGCCTAAATCCCACTAGGTTCGAATAATGTCGTTACAATTCGCAATAATTTGGTAAAATAAGTCATTTTTTCTACAAAAAAAATAAAAAAAATAATCGTTGTTTAACTCCTAAGCAAAATTGTTACGAAATAATCAGGTTTATGTACCATTTACCAAATTATTATTTATATATGCATTTTATGGCATAAACATAATGAAACTGTTTCAGCGTTGGCAGGAAATGCCCGTAAAATTTTGTGTTATTAATTATAGACTTACCTAGAAAAACAACAATGAACCAGATGAATTTAGTGTCTATTAACTTCCGTAAAAATAAATTTAAAAAAATGTATGTTTCGTATTTTTATTCCAATTAGTCAAATTATAGTCTTTTTGTTTTAATGTTGAGCCTCTGTTCTATGGCTAAAAAATCTTATAAAACGCACATATTCGGCCATTTTTGTGCAATAAATATTCCCGTGTTTTCCCCGTTCACTTTTTGACGGGAATCATCCCGGCGGGAACGGGAAAAATTTAAAAAAAAAGGTTTCTAACATTTTTTGTTTCGCGCATTGCAATAAAAGTTTGATATACAATTGGAGGGTCCGATGGAGCCGACAGGCGCCGTCGGGGAAATTTTTTAAACATTTTCGTTAAGAAATTGCGCAAAATTTTGCCGATTTTCGAATTTTTTAATTGATGCCAATCAAAAAACCAACACACGGAATTGGGAAAAAACTGAAATAAAATTTCTGGAACGGGAATTGCAAAAAGTACGGGACGGGAATACGCGAATATAACGCTTTTTAGTTCACAGAGACCGGTTTTCATAGTTTATATGTCATTTTTACATTTTCATCAATATTATTGCGAATAAAAATTCTATTTTGTAAATTTTTTTTTTAAAGTTAAAATAAAGCTTTTAGCTCATATTTTGAAGTTTTGGCCTTAAAATTGACACCCTCCTAATTATGTATAAATTTAAAATGTTGTTGGCATATATTTTACAAAATGTGCACCGGAAATTCTAAATTTCAAGCACTGTACTTGCCATTTAAGTACATAGACGAAGCCCTGCCATAAAATAACAATTTTAATGTCCTAAATCAACAAATTGTAAACATTAGAAAAACTATTGCGCTCAATCAAATAAACATCTTAAGCACTCGCAGCTCTAAAGAAGGCTGTCAATATGGGAGTTCGGGCATTCGGAGAATCTCCCAAAATGAAAAGTTTCTTTTTTTGCGACGCTAAACGGGCGGTGGTCCGTTTGATTTGGGCACATTCAATTCCGGCACATGCTTAAATTGTGATTTCCATCTGGTAAGTGTTGCGATAGAAATTTTTAAAGCAGCCGTAATGTCTGTGTCTTTAATCGTCGGGTTTCTTAACTTTATTTCATAATATTCTTTCAGCTTTTCCTGTCTTTGTTCATCCGAGTGCCATATTTTATCAAGTCCAAACTGCTTCTTCCACCTATAAACAGTTCCATGACTGACACCAAGTTCCTTGGTAATATTAGCACGAAATTGCTTCCATTCATTTTCTGAATGTTTTTTTTCTTGCATAAATTTGTTTTTTAATGCAATGTATTCTTGGACAATTTCACGTTTTCGTTCATCAGAATAACATTCCGAGTGCCATATTTTATCAAGTCCAAAAAACTGCTTTTTCCATTTAAAAATCGTTCCATGACTGACATCAAGCTCCTTGGAAACATTGGCATTAAATTGATTCCATTCATTTTGTGAATGTTTTTTCTGTTGAGCAAATTTATCTTTCAATGCAATGTATTCTTGGACAATTTTACGTTTTTTGTCATCTGAATAGCATTTCACTTTCACTTTCTTGTGTCCTTCTGAGCAAGCTTTTTCATTTTCCAGATCATGTAGGGGATTGGAATCGACAAGTTCAACAGGGACTTGATTGGACTGAATATTGTCATTTTGATCAATTTGAGGGCGATCTTTTTGGGCCAAAGACTCTTCTGGCCCATTAAGTCGTCCCCGTCCCTGTATGGTGTGATCAGAATTTTCATGGCGATTGTCTGTTGACGAAGTTTCCATTCTTTGCGATTCGTTGGACTCTAATAATTTAGGCTTCTCCTCATTCTCCCAGCCTTTCCCGAATATTTCATCAAAAGTTTTATAAAGTTTCATTATATTTTGTGGCGAATTGACCGATTCAATTGAATTTGTTGCATGGCATAACACCAAAATCAATAGCCAAAATTCCATTTTCATAAAATATATACTTTAGAATGATTTGTAGATAAATAAATTTAATTTTAAATAAGATGCTTAAATATAATAAAAAGTAAAATACAATTTAAATGATTATAACTCCTACATTTCTTGCTTATTAAAATATGCTTATGCACACGTTGCAATTTGGTGAATGAATCCTTTGCACAAAATTCCATACATATTTTAGATTTAATCAATTCTAACACAAATTAAACAGAAAATCCATTTTATTTATTCCGGCTTAGGCCTTTGTAATGCGACAGGGAGGAGGAACAAAAGTAACAAAAAAGCGATAGCGCTCACTTGGCCAAAAATGAAAAGTAAAAAGATCATTTTAATATAACTGTTATAATTAAAACCCCCACGGCGCTTTCTTCTCTGCGCGAATTGTTTTGCTTTTCTGACATTTTCAGAGCATTTTTTGGGATTTTCTGATTTTTCGGTGCCAATCCGTCCGCGATCGGCAGCGATAAAACTCAATTTGTTGAGGAGCATATCGATCAAATCGCTGGGCAAACAGTTGTTGCTTAGAAGCCAACAATTTCACGAGGGCACTTTTCGCCTGTCCCTCGGGCAATTCGTTCAAAAATGCTTTGATTAAAGCGCCAAACTTGAAGAGTGCCACTTTTTGCTTGGCATTTTGTCCATTTGCCAAAGCATTTTGAATAATTTGCTTCTCGTCCAACCGAAGTTGACCCAAAACGCACTGACCGATTTGGATTAGTGCCGATTTGTCGGCCAAAATCAATGCAGATGATTTGTCATTTTGTCCAATTTTTTGACTGCAAATTTTGGCGACTTTTTGTTGGAGTTGAGAGATTTTTGCCGAACAGTCAATGCCCCCATATTCGGATTTTATGTGCAATCCGCCGCCAACAATTTCGCATCCGTTGATCAGTGCCCAATCGATCAGTGCTTTTTCCGTGGCTTTTCCGCTTTTCAAAAGTTCTGAAAAAATATTTTTAATTTCAAATTTTCTACCCTCTGAAAAAGAAAAAAAGCCTTTGAATTCTGCAAAGACTTTGTCGTCACCAGCAGTAGAAAGCACAAAGTTTTCTCGGTTTTGCGAATTAATCTCAACTTTGCCGGACACAAAAGCCAAACCAAAGAATAACGTCGACAAAAAAAGCATTGCTTAAATTAATTCATATAAATTGAAAACAGAAATAATTTATAAAATAGATAAATAAAGACGCGTCCAATAAAATTTAACGTAATTAAAATTTTAAAAGCAAATTTTCTGTACAGCAAGAATTGTTTTGATAACCAAAAATTGGCATCCATTGAACGGGATAGATGTGCCGCTTTAATTACACCACCACTAAACCGGAACGATACCCACAATTTTTGTACAAAAATAGGCTTGGACCCAAACAATATTCGGACAAAAGTTTTGGTCTTTTTAGGTAAAGTTTGTTATTTGAGATTTTTGATGACGCATGAACTTTATGAAATGTGTAAAATTAACTAGAAAATAAACAGCATTAAATCCGCTTTGAATTTGTTTTTTGTCTAATTCATTCCATACACATAAATCCATGCCATAATGATAAAATTTTAACACAAGAAAATAATAATTTTATAAAACATAAGATATATAATAAAAATTGAAAAAACCATTTTGCCGTTAAAAGAAAGAAATTCATTTAAAAAAAAATCCATAATATGTAATTTTGTTGTTTGCATTTTATTGACAAAATCCAACAACAAAAAAAAAAATGGAATTTTTATTTAATGTAATGTTTCAGCATTTTGTTACATTTCTATGAGTTAGAGAAAAGAAGAAATAGCATTGGCCCCGGGGATAGAAGAAATAGTGCCCCCGGGGGTTGTCAGAGAGACATTTCCCTTCCTCTTCTCTTCCCTTCCATTGCTTTATAAAAGAAAATAAAATGCCTCCAACCGCCGAGGGTCGTGGCGGGCCCTTGTGACCCAGCGAGTTGGGGGCGAAGGCGGACGGGGGGCGGGCGTGCGCCGACCGAGTGTCGTGACCAAGGGCCGCGTCGGCAGGGCCGGCCCGGGGGAGCCGGGGCCGTCCCGGTCGCATAATGCGGAGAGCAACGGCTCAGGCCCGCAAGGGAACAGGCAAAATCTCCCGCGCGGTCACAGTGGCTCCGATAGCACTCGCGAGCACGCCACCCAAACGCCCATCGCCAAGCTTTTTGCCAAATTCGCATTTTTGTTGATTTTTTAAAAGATTTAGAATTTAATATAAATTGCACATTATGAAAAAATGAGTGCATTATGGTGGAAAAATGATTTTTTATAAAGCATTTCAAAAATATGGGAGGGGGTTCTATTTGTGGAATACACGGTAACTCCTTTTTTAGGCTAATGCCCCAAGGCAATGACTGGCAGAGTTTAACGACAAATTGGCAAAAATGAAGTTAAATATTTAGATGTAAATCTCAATTATCATTTAAGTTTTTTATAAGAATTTTTATTCCATAAAAATCATGGTTCTTTGATGTATGCCGCTGACCCAAATCACCCCTTAAAATGGATCAGCCGGCTCCAAATTTAATTAAAATAAATTGCAACCATTTTGTGACCAAATCCAAAAAGTGGAAATGTTCGAAACGAAATGTTCTGTGCAGCGGATTTAGAATGCAAGCCGGGACCGAGATTTTTGGGGAAAATGGGACCGGGACAAACCATTCACTTTTTCTATTTTACGGTCTTCGAATGACAGATGAGTGAGTCAGAGCGAGTTTTGGATAAAACAATTAAACGTAATAATGGAGTCAAAATTCAATAAATAATTTAGGAAAAATTAGAAAAACGTAAAACGTTTGATCTTCAAGAACATTTTGGATGAAATTGCTAAAAGCTATTTAAAAATTGATAAAAATTAATTTTGCTGACATCTAGCCCGCCCCCGGGCGGGTTCCCCCGTTTAGCATCGGTGTCGGATCTCGAGTTGAAAAAATCTCTGGTTTTGGGGGTCAGTTTCGAGCCTCGGAGATCAAGTCTCGGTCTCGAATCCCGCATTTGAAAGAGTATAGGTATATTTTTTAACTCACAAAGGTTTCATCATTCTCTTGCATAAAATGCACAATTTGATGATACAAAATAGAGACTCTAACTTTTGCGAAAAGGTGCGTACTTTATTACGTTTTCTTAACAAAATATTGACATAGGTATTCACTGTTTTATAAGAACAACATTAGTAATCGTTTAATATTTAATTGCATAAAATTAGCAATCACATGAACGGTGTTTTAAATTGCATTGGCCATCGCTTCCATTTTTAGAGGTTCGGTCGGGTCGATTGGCACCCTAAACAATTAAATTACATTTTTTTTCTCTTTGTTTTAAGTAAATTACATTTTAATTTTACATTTAATGTTTTTTTAACAATATTAAAAGCGAACCGCGGGTCAACAAACTTCAACTACTTATATACCTAATTACACATTAGCCCCAGAAATTTTTGAATGCAAAAATTTTGTGCTCACCAATTTTGGACACTTTGCCGGTCGGCCACCTCCGAATTCAGCCGAACGTTGTAAAACCAACCGGCCTCAAAATCGTCTTTAATTTTGACGTCAAATTTTCTGCGCAAATTGGCCTTTAATTTGCTTTTGAAGGCGCTGTTGGCCTTTTGAAGGGGCGCCATTTCGATGCCGACAAGCCAAAACATTTGACAATTTGAAATTGGGGCGTTATTATTGTTACTATTGTTGTTGTTGTCGTCGTTGTTGCTGGGATGTTTTTGATGATTTTTATTTAATAAAAAACATTTAATGTTATTAATAAAACTCGTTGTAATGTGCTAAAGACCAATGCCCATTCTCAATTCAACTCAACCCGGATTTACCATATCCCCCAAATGCCCCCGAATCCTTCTACATCGTCAACCAACGATTGTCATACGAACTAGCAGGATAGGTAAATATTATTTTGGTTTTAATTAAATTTTTCTTAAGAAATGATTGAAATGTAAAAATTGATTTACAAAAATAATCCAAGTGCCTAGTTATGACCAGGCATGGTGACGGATACTAATTTTTAAATCCGTGCCCGGATACATCCGTGCCTTTTGTATCCGTGTCCGTTTCTATCCGTCTAATTGTTCGAAATTCATATCCGTTATTCGGATATCCGCGGTTATAAGCGGATATATCCAGATAAGTGGCTTTTTTCATATCCGTATCTATTCGTATCCGTCCCATTTTTGAAATTCTAATTCTGTATCGTATCCATCCATATCAGGGTTGCTCCGGGTTACCCGAAACCCGAGAGCCGAAACCCGGACTTTTTCTCGACCCGATACCCGAAACCCGACCCGAGTTTTTTTAGCCGACCTGATCCGAAAACCCGACATTTTTTTCAACCCGATACCCGACCCGAGGTTTTTCAGCCGACCTGATCCGAAACCCCCGACATTTTTCTCGACCCGGAACAACCCTGATCCATATCCATATATATCCGGATATCCGTGACCATGCCTGGTTATGACAGCAATAAAATATTTAAAAATACTAAAATTTTCTCACCTTTTTGGCGCTGAATCGGACGAACATTCACTCGGGCTGATCATTTTCGGAAAGACGTGGCAAAAGTCCACCCAAAGTGCCAACGGTTTCTCAACAAATTCGTTCAGCTCATACCGAAGACGTTTGCCGACGAAATCGCAAAAATTTTTTACGTTATATTGCGTGCCAATGCAAGTGACGACAATAAAATGTTCGTACTGAAAATAACTGTTTGATGTAAAAATAAAATATATATTTTTAATATTTAAACAAAGTTTATTTATTGTTTACCTTCTCAGTGAATTTAACCGCGTCAATTGGTTTGATTATTGCGTTCAAATCATTTTTATTTGTTATTTTCTCCAATGCTATAAGCAAAACATTTAATTTAATTCCATTTTAATTGAATAAAAGTTAAATTATTCAAAATTATTTGAATTCAAATTGGCTTTGCCTCGTCTCAGCTCATTTTGCACAACTTTTGCGCTCGAAATGTTCACATTTTCGGCTTCATTTCTTTCCGGAAATGTTGGCGTTATGACGGCCATTGCCATTTCCTTTCGAATATTTTTCAGCAAATCGATTCGAATGTTTGGCCGTAAATCCATTCGAATGTTTTCTGGCAGCGTTTCCCACGCAAAATGCCTGCGCCCAAACCATTCCCTGGCCGGCGTCCAACTCAAAATTTTGCCAAATTTTTTGCTTTCAATTTCAGTCAGTTGGACCGGCATTGGCCATTTCCTGGGGGAAAGTGAAATTGAAAAGCTTAAAATTGGCAAATTGTAAAATGGGCACTTAGAAAAAACAAAGCCAGCTACCAGTCGGGATCCCGACGAAACCCCCAAAACCCGGGGTCTTTTTTGACTCAATAATGTCCAAAACTTTGACCCACGTTTTCGGCTAGTCCATCCGCAATAGTGTTGGGAATGGTACGGTATTACCGCTTTTGGTATTATCGATTGGGTATACCAACCAAAAAAATGTAGGGATTTTACGATTAGCGAAAAACCGCATTTGCCAAACACTAGTCTCGGACACTTTTTGCCGATCTCTGGGTGATCAATCAATCAATCAACCAATCATTAAATAGAAAATGCTTTACCACTTTGAGTAAATGAGAAAGAACTTGCGGATCAGAAATGGCATCGACGAATCGGGAAACAGCAAAAACACTTTGGTCAACATTATCAACAAAATTTTGGTGCTCAAATAGCCCAGCGTTTGAGAGAAAATGTGATTGTCTGTGTGAAATGTTTAAATGTTTATTAAAATTTAAATAAATTTAATTTTTACTTTGTGCCCATCTCTCCAAAAAGGCCAAAATTGTGCGAAATTTGTCCAATGTTATAGTGGCAAATTCTTCGTCTAATTCAAATTTGTTTGGCATTGTCCAACAATCATTTTTGGTTAGTAAAAATTGCAACAATTTCAAATTCGACGAATGATCTTACAAAATTAGATAAATTATGTAATCTACTTTTTGTTAGAGTATAACGGGTTGAGACTAAAATATTCGTTTTTGGGACTGAAATTCGTTCTTATATTATCCCACTTTTTTCAAAATTTACAAATCTTATTTTGGACCGTAGCCCCGGCTGTTTTGACCGGGATTGAATCATTTTATTTTTTACATATAAAATCCTCTGGTTACTAATCCCGATGCATCCCGGAATTTTCTTAAAAACCTAAATATTTATAAAGCTCAGGAAAATGCCATTGTATATAATAATGCCAGTATTAAATTACACATGAATTTGTTTAATTGCCATTACCTGCCAAAACCAAAAGTGCTTCTTCCCTCACTTTCACCAATTCCCTTTCCCGCATTGCTTTTTGCCGACCCAAGTGAAAAAGTTTGGTGATTTTGTCGAATTTTTCAATCACTTCGGCATCTGATGTAATAATTAATTTAAAAAATAATGTTTAAGCATTTGAAATAATTAATTAGCTTTATTATTTATAAAAAATGTTTAGAGACAAGGTTTTCAGATATTTGCTTTCTTTCGCGAATACGCTTTGAAGGTTACGGGCACAAATAGCAACTTATACCGTACAATGTTTCATTTAGAGCAACTTTTTAGTGCCTATGAATGTGTTGTGCTTTTACTGCCTGTTTTGGCACTTTTTGTGCTTTACTGCCTGTTTTGGCACTTTTTGGTGCTTTTAGTGCCAATTTTGAGGGTTTTAGTGCTTGAAAATCCAAGCTCTTTTAAATGGCCATCACTTACCGTAAATGTTTTTCCTCAACTGATTTCTCGTCCGAATTTCGTGCCGATACACGCCCTCGTCAAAATGGTCGTTGTCCACCAATTTGTGAATGTTTTGTGCAAATATATACGAAAATATTTTCAAATGTTTTGTGTTCAAATTTATGCGTGGAATGTGCTCGAATCCGGGCACTTCCACAAATTTGACCTCAATTTGCACTTTGTCAACGCAAATTTTCAGCATTGGCACGTGCGCAAATTCATTTTTCACATGTTTTTCTATAATCGTTAAGCGGCGCATTGTCTGAATAAATATTATATAATTTGTGTGATTTAAAAATGTTTATTTAATTTTTGATTAATAATAAAATATTTTAATAAAATTTAACCCGAAAAAAATGGATAAAATTAATCACTTTGCACAGTGCGCAATAAAGTGAGTTGTCCAAGCAACTTTTGTTGTCCATGCGATCGCATTCAAAGCTACCAAAAATCAAGCTTTGATCAAATCCGCCAGGCAAAATGCAAATCGGCTCCAATTTGTCCACGGAATGCGTCAGAAAGTAAAGAATGGGAAGTTGGAGGCGAGCTTCGTCTGACTGATTTTGGAAAGAAAAAAGATAAATTTAAATAATTATCGATCTTAGAGTGCATTTTTGGTACATTACAATTTTTTTTTGATTTTTAAGAATGTATTTTCGGGTTTTATTGTTTAAGCAATTTTTGTATTGATTAAGCACTAATTGTTTAAAGATAAAATAAATTTTTACCCAATCGTTGAATATTTTGCTTAGGTCGACTATAATTTGTTTTCCATTTTCTCGTCCATTTTCCAATTGCAATGCGTTTTTTAGCTAAAAAACAGGTTTTAAATGTTTCTAAGTTTATTTGAAAAAACTTTTTCAGTTTCTCGCATTTTTCTCTCAAATGCTTCGGTCGAATTTAATTCTTGAAAATTTTCTGATGACAAAATTTGTGAAGTGTTCTCACAAAAATTGACCATATCCTTTTTTTCAATAAATTGTGTTAAATTCGCTTTGTTTTTGAACTGATAAAATAAAGTTTGATCTAAAAGTTAAACTTAATTAATTTACAATTGTTTCAAATAAAAAATATAGCTCTCAAAAAGGGATATTTTTGGCGTACGGACCGAATCAAAACCGGAGCATTAACTTGCTTAAACCTTAACTTTGATTTTGACATTACTACTTAAGCCATTCAAAGAGTTGAAGCTATATTATGCTAAAATTTTGCAATTTAACAAATTTCAAAAAGTCATGGCCGAACACTAAAAAATTTATAAAATTCCCAATTTTTAGGGCTGGCCATTGATTTTTTAAGTGTTGTCCAATGCAAATCTTTAGATTAATGTAATTTCAACTTTTTGAAAGTTATAAATGCTCTAAGAGATGTCTGAATCGGTTAGGGCTGAAGCAAGTTATGCCCTAAATTTACCGAAACTCCAGACCAAAACGAGATCCCAAAAAACCTGGGAGTTTTTTTCGAGAGACTCTGCACCGAGACTCTCGAGCGTCATTTGTAGTCTTTGACATGGCTCAGTTTCATATTGAAAACCGAGGCTTTCACAAAAAAGCATTCATTACTTACCCAATTTGCGCTGGGTTTCTGCATTTTGGAGCAGCTCCAAATTTCTTTCAAATTTTTCTAATATTTTTTCACTTTGCTCTGCTTTAATGTCATCATTGTCGGCGAGTCCAAAAAGGTTTAACAGTGCCGTTTTCCTCTGTTTTTTGCTCATTTTTGTCCAATTTTTAATTTTTCCCCTAACAATGGCCATGCCCAATTTTTGGTTGTGCAATTGGTTGATTAATTCACGCTGGCGCTTTTTGTCGGATTCATTGATCAGTTCGGGTTCATCATTTTTGTTAAATCGTTTTGAATTCTCCGCAAATCCTTCCATTTGCACCAAAATGTCCCTCAAAAGTTGGTGGAGCTTTCGCAAAATGTCATTGGACGAATTGGCTGACTGCTTCAACTCCTTCAGACATTCCCAATGATCAGTAATTCGCTTTGTCCACCGATCGCCCGACCAATCGATCGCATCCAAACGATGGAAAATTTCGTTGGCAAAAATGCCAATATTGAGCAGTTCGATCGCTTTTGTACTTTTTGAACCATCGTTTTGTTCATCTGCTGTAAATGCTTCTAAAAATGTTGCATATTTTGAAGCCAGAAATTGATCATCAGCAAAATCGAGCAGTTTTATTCCGTCATTTTCCGAAAAATGCGTCTCATCATCGCCATGAATGCCAAATTTTCCATGAATTTGTTCACATAGTTCCGTTGAATGAGGAGTGCTCGGAGTCATTCTTCCGCTGCTGGATTTCTCAATTGTTTCATCTTTTTTTTTATCGATTGCCTTTTCTACCGTATGCTTTGTTTTTACAGTCTCATCTACCGTATTAATTTCCTTATCAATCGCTGCACTTTTATCCAAAATATCGTCGCCTACCGTATCACCAAATGCCGATGTTTCTGTGGACGATACCTTTTCTGCTGCTACTGTATCATCGTCATCATCCATCGTATTCTTTTTTTCCGTTGTTGTCGTCGTCCCCTCGTTTTCAGCCAAATTTTCAGAAATTTTTGCTCCTTTATTATTGTCATTTTTATGCTTTCTTTGTTTTGATTTTTTCTTTTTTATTTTTTTAGGCAATTTTTCGTCTTCTGAAATTTCACAATTGTCTTCAAATTTTGGCGGCTCCGAGGGCGGCGGCTTCGAATGATTTAATTTTATTCTGGCCAAAATTAACACGATCGTTGCTGTGCCAAAATGGGCAGGAAATTGTTGGTCTTTGCGTGCAAATGCATCGGAGACTGAATTTTGATATATTTAATTAATACAATTTTATTAGAATTTAATTAAATGCTACCAATTTGTAAGGTTTCTTTGAGTTGAACTCGTTCCCCGCTTAGGCTATCGATTGTTTGAATGTGCAATTCCATCAAATCATTTTCCAAACTCAAGAGTTTCTCAAAAGTCGACACATTGCGATCCTCATACAATTGTTGACATTTTTGAATGATTTTTTGCAAATCGTCCTCCATCACTTTTTCACTTTTTGCATGTTTTCTACGCAGAATTTTTTCCATGTATAAATTTAATTCATACAAAAAGTTTGTTTGGAATATTTGAAAGTTTGGCATTTCGTCTTCCCGCTCATCAAACCACCGGTCGTAAAGTTGGTAAAGCAAAAATTTGTTTCGCAACCAAAAGTTGGCACAACGTCGCGCGACGACCGAATTGCTGCTGCCAATGATGACGGCGGCAATGGAAATTTTGGCATCCATCCAACGGACAAAAATGAGCAAATCAACCTGTGAAAACATTGGGAAAATAAGCAAATAAATTTTTAATTTTTTGTTTTGTTTCCGGTCCGCCCGAAGGTCGAATGTTTTATAGGGTTGCTCCCCGAGCCCTCGGGGACGGAAAAAGTCGGTGTCGGGGTTTTTGTCCCCGACAAAAAAGTCGGGGTTCGGGGTTTTTCCCAGCAAAAACCCCGAAAAATTGAGAAAAGTCGGGGTCGGGGACGAAAACCCCGACTAAAAAAAGTTGGAATTCGGGGACGGGGAGCAACCATATCTTATATTATAACTTTCCTCAACCTAAACCGATTAGGTCGAAAAAAGTAATACTTAATTAGCTATTTTAAGCTAAAGCTTTGCGATAGGACAATGTCTAAAAAGTTATGGCCAAACAAGTAAAAAACAATCGAAAAATGGCCATTTAAGTGGTTTTCTGGCGCCATAACTTTTTTCATAATCATCAGATCGCTTTGTTTTTGCTTATTTTAATTGCTTCTTTTCAACGAGAGCCTTCATTCGGTACGCATGTTTGGCCAAGTTAAGTCGAGTCGGTCAGGTTACAGAAAGTTATAAAGCATTGGAGCTTCGGGGAACGTTAGCCTTTTTGTTTGCTTCACCTTCATTTTGAAACTTATCCATTTTGTCCACGTCCCCGCGGTTAAAAGCTCGGAGTAATGCGAAGTCAGCAAAGTGTCATCATTGAACACTAAACAACAAAAAACAAAACAAAAAATTTGTCATTTTTGCAAAACATTCAAATTTAAAAATGACATTTTAATTTGCCAAATCAACAAAAAAAAAATTAAATTCTATTAATTAAACTCAAACAAATTTCCCAACATTCATCCGCCGAACTTTTGTCTATCCACAACTTTTTCATCATCAAATTGTCCCTTATGTCCGGCAAAATTGTCGTCGACGCTTCGTTGTCCATAAACTTCCAAAGGCGCATTTTTGCCCCCGGCATTGCATTAATTTTTTCGTGAAAAAGGTTATCGTCAAAAAATTCACAAAAATACATTCTGGAGAATATTCTGCTGTGCTCAAGTGCACTTAAAGTTCGTAAAGCGTTACAACAATTATAGAAAAAGCGTATGTAAAGAATGAATGTGAATGCGTAGCGTTCCACGCCTTTTTGAAAGCGGATGAACTTTGATTGCTATTGATTGAGACGTATTTGGACCAAAATTAATTCGATAAATATAAAATACCGAATTTTTTGCCAAAATGTCTGGAATTCGGCATTCCGGACCCAAAAATGTCCGAAGTCCGGAATGCGGCATTCCACCCAAAAATGTCCGAAGTCCGGAATGCGGCATTCCGGACTCAAAACTGAATGAAAGTCCGGAATTCGGCATTCCAAACGCAAAATGTCCGAAAGTCTGGAATGCGGGGATTCCGGACCCAAAAATGTCCGAAGTCCGGAATGCGGCATTCCGGACGCAAAACTGAATGAAAGTCCGGAATTCGGCATTCCAAACGCAAAAATGTCCGAAAGTTTGGAATGCGGGATTCCGGACCCAAAAATGTCCAAAAGTCCGGAATCCGTTTACATCCCAGCGGCATGTACTTTTTGACGTCCTCCTCGCTTTTGCACTTCACTTTCCACTTTATCAAATCATCCGAATTTTTGAATATATGTGTTCCATCGCACATGTTGTCGAGCAGCAAGTACATACAGAACAGCGGACACAGCGCTTTTCGCAACAACAAATGGTGCTGCTGCTGCTCTCTTTTGTTGGTGGCTGACATGTTCAAAACGTTGTAAAATTCTTTTTTTATCTTTTCAATTTTTAACAACAAAATGTCGCGCATATTCGGTACATTTTTCAATGCTTTAACGCTGTTTGCGCGCAATTTGATCTCCTGCTTTTTGATGGAATCGAGCAGAAGCGGCGTTGAACATCGCGCCTGCGCATTTTCTGCTTCCAAAGTGCCACTTTGGAATTGCAATTGCTTCAACAACAATTTCACAAAATGCGTTCTGATTATTCTATCTAAAACAGATTAAGTGCAGCGCAAAAAGGATTGATTCGACGGCACATATCCACAAAATCCGGCAAAAATGCCAACTTTGCAGTTCCTTTGATCCTCTTGCTTTCCCAAAGCAAAATTTTTTAAATCAATTTAAATTTAAATAATTTTCCATTCTCCAACTGACCATAATGCAAAACTTCGGGAAAAGTCATCTCCAATTTGTCCAAAGCTTTGTGCGAAATAAGCAAAAGGATCCGGTTTTTGAGCCGTGTAATGTCCGTTGGAGTGCCATTGCAAAAAATGCTTCGAAGTTGGCGAAATGTGCCAATCAGATGGACCAGCGTGAACCAATGGATTGCATCCATCAACGGAATGTAAGCGCGGACTTGGGCCACCAATTCGTACACATTGTGTTGATCGGTGCAATTAATTTGGTGCCACAATTGTTGCTGTTTTCGTTCCGGCAACAGAACAATGTTCTGGAATTGTAAAATGTAATTTTAAAATTAAAAAATAAATATATATATTTAAAACAAAAACAAAAAATTGGAAAAACCCCGTTGCTGATCTGTTCAAGCGAATCGGTGCCAAACTCCACAACATTTGATACCACATTTTGTTGCCATTCCGCATCCATTCCCATCAGTTGTTTGTCCTTGGTCAGTGTGTAAATGAATTGGTAAACTTCGCACATTTTTTGTTCCAAATTTTTGGCATTTTGATGTTTCATTCCCATTTCTTCCCATCGGTGTTTATACGTGCCGATTCTGTCAACAAAATTGTCATTTTGACGATACATTTGGGCATAGGTGAACAGCTCCCCAACCCGGTGCCGGTAGTAGAAAGTGGTCGCTTTGATTTCAACGTTTCTCGTAAAACCAATTTCCAAGAGTCTCGACGGTTCTTCTTCATTTATTTCCCAAAACATTTTAATGTACAGCTCCATCAAGTCATGTAAGTGCGGGTCTAAAACGGAATTTTGCTTTGCTTATTATACAATAATAATATATATCACAGGTGGTCGTCCAATCCGCGACAATTTTTTGGAAAATTTTTTTTAGTCATGAAAGTGTCCGGCTTTGCCAATCAGAGCCGGGGGCAAAAAATATTTAAAAAATTATTATTTTTTATGTTATATAAATGCTCGTAACTACAAACATCTACACCTGAAACGGTCTGTTTGTCCATTCTCCGAAGTTCTTCAAACGGAATATTTTTCGGCGGGCATTCACGAACCTTTAAAATAATAAGTTAAATTGTCTAAATGCAAAGTTCAATGTTAATAATAGGGCCCGGTATTATTATAATGCCCAAAAAATGCATTTATAACAATTTTTTATGCCAAAATAATGTTTCAAAAGCCCTCAAAATATGCAAAATTTTGTTTTTATTGCATTTTTGTTAAAGAATTTTTAGTCAAAAAAGTTGCCAAAAATATGCATTTATGGTCAAAACAGAAAAACTCCAAATGTAAAAAACATTTTTTGAGCTAATTTTATCGAAACATAATTCACTAAAATTATGCAAATGCATATAAATCCGGGCTCTATTAATAATAATATGTATTTTATTTATTACAACCATATAATTCTGTCGATAAACCTTTGCATATTTGTCGGAATTTAAATGTTTTGACTGATCAGATTTGTCCCACAAAATTTTCGTCTGATCAGTCCGATTTTGTGAGCATTCTTCTTTGAGATCAAATTTATCTGACAAATTTTCTTCGGAATTTTGTGTCAAACATTCTTCTGCGTCTTCACTGCTTTCAGTTTCGTCGTCATCAAAAAATTCTTCGTCACTGTCATCCGATTCATAATCATTCAGCAATGATGCTTCTTCAATTTTGACATTTTTAAAATTAAACTCCGTAAAAATCTTTTCAATTTCATTTTTGTCAAAAAATTGGAGCAATCTTTCACGAACAGTTGCAGAGCCAATTGTGTTTAAAACTTAAATTAAAAGTTGATCAATTTTGAAATTCAACAAAAATTTGTGGAAATTTGAATTTTCTAGACCGGTTCAAAAACTGTTTAAACATTACAAATATGGATCGAGAAAATCCCGACGGAATCACCAAGAGAATCCCGTAGTAATCTCGAGAAAATCTTGACGGAATCACCGAGAAAATCGAAAATCTTGACGGAATAACCAAGAGAATCCCGTAGTAATCTCGAGGAAATCTTGACGGAATCACCGAGAAAATCGAAAATCTTGACGGAATCACCAAGAATTCCCGTAGTAATCTCAAGAAAATCCCGACGGAATCACCAAGAGAATCCCGTAGTAATCTCGAGAAAATCCTGACGGAATCACCAAGAATTCCCGTAGTAATCTCAAGAAAATCCTGACGGAATCACCAAGAATTCCCGTAGTAATCTCAAGAAAATCCTGACGGAATCACCAAGAATTCCCGTAGTAATCTCGAGAAAATCCTAAGGAATCACCAAGAAAATCTCGTAGTAATCTCGAGAAAATCAAATCCGAGAAAATCCAGACGGGATCCCGATCACGTCCGGTCTCTAGTGTGTAGGGGGCTCTCTCTTTGATTTTCTCAAAAACCTTACTAATATTTTCAATTAAAACTTTTTAAAGAATTTAGAAAGCATTCAAATACACAAAATAATTAATAATTGAATAATCAATGCTTTCCAGCAGCTCACTTTCAGTGAACTTTTCCAAATTGTCGTTGATCACCAACAACTTTTTGAATGCTGTTCGATGCAATTGCTCAATCCATCGCATAACGGCGTCCAATTCGTCGTCAATTGTTTTTGCTTTTTTCCCCTTTAAATCATTATTCTCCAGCATTGCCCGCCATTTCTCAAACAAATTCATTTCTTTTTTCCCTAAATTTTCCACCATTTTTTTTGTTCCCAAAAAGAATTGTTCTCGCAGAAATTGTTCCGAGTCCATCAGCGCCGTCTCGTCCTCATCAAAAATCGGGTCATAAATTTGATCAGACACAAAATTGCTGATCCGATCAAAGATGGGTTTGAATCGATGTTCAAAGGTGAGTTTGTACTGAAGCCATCGCATAAACACTGCCAAATCCGCACCCATTTTGTGGCTTTGACGCTCAATTTGGTCTCTCATCATCAGAGCCCCACAATAATGGGCCCAAAATAAATCTCTATTTGTGAATGCTGAAAATTGAAAATTTAAACAATTTTTTAAATTTATTAAAGTTAAATAATATTGACTTTTTTCCTTTCTCAGACATTTTAATTTTTTCTTAAATTCGTCAATTTTTTGAATTTTTCAAATTTTAGCCGAGGTTCTCCGGGGCGTCAAGTCAGGGTTCGGGCGGGGGTGAGGCCCAAAAATGCGGGGTCGGGGTTCTTTGGGGGCGTCAAGTCGGGGGGTCGGGCGGGGTCGGGGTTCTTAGGGAGCGTCAAGTCGGGTGATCGGGCGGGGGTCGGGATCCTTAGGGGGCGTCAAGTCGGGAGATCGGGCGGGGGTCGGGATCCTTAGGGGGCGTCAAGTCGGGGGATCGGGCGCGGGGTCGGGATCCTTAGGGGGCGTCAAGTCGGGGGATCGGGCGGGGGTCGGGATCCTTAGGGGGCGTCAAGTCGAGGGATCGGGCGGGGGTCGGGATCCTTAGGGGGCGTCAAGTCGGGGGATCGGGCGCGGGGGTCGGGATCCTTAGGGGGCGTCAAGTCGGGAGATCGGGCGGGGGTGAGGCCCAAAAATGCGGGGTCGAGGTTCTTCGGGGGCCGTCAAGTCTGGGGTCGGGGTAATACAAATTTATTTTCACCATTTTCTGCAAAAACTGCTGCCAAATTGAACTCTTCCCCTAAGGCGTCCAGTCGTTTCTGCGCGCCGACCAATCGCAAAAGACGCGTTTTTGCCCCAGGGTATTGGAACCATAATTTGAATGTTTCTGGCTTAATCTCGACAATTTGATAGATAGCGTAATTGATCTTTGCACCCAATTGCGTGCCAAGGAACTCCTCCAACACTTTGCTTTGCGTTCTCCGATCTGCACATTCGTCCGTACGCAATTTTTTTTTCAACAATTTTTCCGTCAATATGCCGGCATTTTGTTTGTCAATCGCACGTACAAATTGCTCAATTTTGACCATCACACAAAGTTGAAGTGTTGAGCCAAAATGGCGATAAGTGTCACGTGAGGCCGCTTCAGCTTTTGCCATCAGCGAGTTAAAGCCGTCCGGCATTTTCTGCTGAGCGGCGTCGTCTGATTGATTGCTGTGGAAATAGCCGTCCAGTTTTCTCATCACGCCGATCAAAATTGCCGACGTGAACTGCACGAAGGTCGTCTTGTACTGCTCGGAGTTGCTCCTGTTCACCAGCAAACGGTGAACGCGTACAAAAGTCGTCTTTCTTAGCATGGTATCTGGATGTTTTAAGCTACAATCTTTCAACAACAAAAAAAATACATTAAAATTTCTCTTAAAACTTGCCAATTCGTAAAACTTCCGGGAATTCGTTCTCCAACATGTGCAAATATTTTGCAGTGATCATGCTATGCAGTATCATTTTTGCTTCATCAATTTTCGCTTCATGACAAAAAAAATAGCGAAAACTTTCACACTTTTCCAAAAGTTCCATCATAATTTGTCCATTGATGGAATTGGGCGGGTCGGTCAACCGGTTTAGAGTAGACACAACGCCGGCAAGGCTTTCACAATTCACATATTCCACCTTTATTGTTAATAATAAGACAAATAATTAAAAAATTACTTACAACAAAAAGTTTGATTTTCAATTAAAAGGATTCCGTGCGGGATCTTGTCCTGCACTTTTTGAAATTCTCGTTTCTGCTCCCGCAATTTTTATTTTACCGGATTCTAGCTGGCAGGGGTGCGCTTCGTCCCCCCCCCCCCCCCCCCCCCCCCCGCTGGTTTCCCCTCTCCCGGCAAGTTTCAAAAACCATAACTCTGTTCTTAGTCAACCAAGTTCTAAAATCTTAGTACTATATGAAAGCTCTAAGTCTTTAGAATATTTTTGCACGTATTGGCTAGTCGATTAAGTAGCTTGCAAAAAGTGTTACAGACTACTGATCATGAAAAAGTCGAAATTTTCGGACATTTTATTTTCTGACAGTTTCAAAAGTTAATGAAAAATTTAGTCCGCTTAATCATTAAATTCTACAGCACTAAAGCTCTAGAATGTTACTGAATTTGTAAAATTTGGTTGCCAAAGAAAGGAGTTATGTTTGAAAGGCTTTGAAAATCGCTCGGGGGGGGGGTGGGGAAATGGCGGGAGTGGGGGGGGGGCGAGCAGTACCGAGCTATGAACCCGGTCGAGAGAAGCAGAACGAGGGCATAGATGCCCCCAATCAACCCAGGCGTAGTACAGAGAGAAAAGAATAACGGAGAAGCGCGCAACTTCACTATGGAAGCGGCCAGAAACTTTTAAAAAATTGATCGTTCAAATAAAGACCTAAAAAAACAAAACAAAAAATATTGGAACGCCGACCTGAATGATGTCCGACATTCGATGTTCTTTTTTAAATTTTTGCCATTCCTCATTAATAAAATGATTTTCAGAAAAATAAAACATCAATTCATGTAACAAAACGCCAAATTTGTACATATAACAAATGGTGGAACTGGTGAACTCGGTGATGTCCGGATTCGATGCTTTGGCGACCAATACTTTCCAATGCTTTTTAGATTTTGCATTTTCACTAATAAGTTCGGGTTTGTCCATTTTGGTGCCCAATTCATCGGCAAATGCCAAAATAGCGTCAATTTTTCGCTTCAAAATCCACTTTAATGAATTTTGTCGCATTTTTTGTGCCGGCAATTCGCCTCCATTCCGAATGAAATTTTTGAAGTCGTCCACCAATTCCAAACTTTCGTCATCTTAAAAATGGAATTTTGTTGAGAATGTATTAAAATTAAATAAAACATAAGCATTTTTTAAATTAAAAATTTAACCAATTTTTTCTGTCGACAAATTTGTCGGAAGTTTTCCAAATTTTTCCGGGCATTGGTGTGTTATTTTTATCGTTTTTTGTTCATTTGGTATTGAAATATTCTTCCATAGCCATTTTTCTTTTTCCAAAAGCTTTGTTTGTTTTGTCTTTTGGTTTTGGCCACCGGACACAAAATTCGATGGAATAATAAAAGAAATAATAATAATAATTATAAATAATAAATTAACAAAAATTCTTTTCCCTTTTCTTTTGTTGTCAAAAGGCATTTTTCTGAAAAGAATGAACAAAATAAGAGCTTATCAAACTTTAAAAAATGTTTTTTATTACATTTATAAAATTTATTCCACAGACTAAATATAAAATAATTAATGGAAAATTTCATTTTTACAATTTTGTGGAGCTGGCAAATCAATTCAGATAGTAATTTTGATGAAGTCATTAGGGAATATTACATTATAAAAAAATTAGTGTTGGCAAAAAATGGGGCAGGCACGTTTTGCTTTAATGGGTATCTTGCAAAAAATTAATTGTTGACAGTTTTTGTTTAATTTATATATTTAAAACATAAATGCCGCGGGATGCCAAAGAAAACACGACCGGGAATGATCGGAATCACAACCAAGCCGTTTGAGATTGATCGCGATTTATCCGGTCACTGATTTGAATCAGAGTACAAAAGGAATTTGAATTTCGAATATTTTTATTATTATTATGTAATGTTTCAGCATTTGTTTAATTTCTATGAGTCAGAGAAAAGAAAAAATAGCATTGACTCTCTTCCTCCCTCTTTCAAAAATTAAATTATTTTTAATTATTAAAAGAAAAATGTGTAATTATTGTGTGAATGCTAACACTGATTCTTTTTGGGTTTTCAGGCATTTGCCCTTTTGTTCAAATGCCATACTTTAAACCAGGCATAGGCACGGGCATCCGGATCCGGATATCCGCGGATATATCCGGATACGGACGGATAACGGATATGATCCTAATATCCGCGGATATCCGTCGTACCAGTTGTTTTTTGTCTGCTGAAGGAAAACTTGTTGATATGATTTTCTTAAATTGATTTTCAAGAGGAAATTAACAAATGCGCATATGGCCAAGTGGTCAGACAAAATTCGTAATTTTCTTAACAAATTGTCATCAAAAATCCCTAAAATTTTCTCGGCGGCGCCTATCGGCACCGCCGAACCCCCACCCCCTCTCTTAAAAATATTTTAGGAAACTAATGCACAAAAAAAACAGGAAAATTTAATCAGACATACAACTCAAAAAAACCATTTTTTCGAATTTTGGAGCAATTTTAGTGTGGTTAAAATATGCGGATATCCGCGGACGGATATCAAAGAGTGATTTTTTTGCTTCACCATAGCTCGACAGGTATTTTCCTGCTGATTTCCTTCTGCTGGCTGCCCACTCCCCTCCAGCAGATGGGTTGTTACTTCTGCTGGGGGTAGGGGTCCGCCAGCCGCCCCCTCCCCTCCAGCGAAATGGCTAGCCATTCTGCTGGGGGCAGGGGTCCGCCAGCCGCCCCCTCCCCTCCAGCGAAATGGCTAGCCATTCTGCTGGGGGCAGGGGTCCGCCAGCCGCCCCCTCCCCTCCAGCAGAATCTGGGGCTAGAGGGCCGGCATGCGGTTTTGACTTTTATCATAGGGGTTTTGTTCATGCGTTCAGCTCGGGTTATCCGGTGTGGTGATTTTGTTCAATTTTCTAAAATCAGACATGTCGTATGCCACCGTTCTTCTTTGTACAAACAATGTCTGTCTCGACCATGACTCCTGCTTCAACAGCTTCTCGATGTGCTTTGTTATCTTCAGTTGTGGTTGCGAAATGAAGTTCTGCCTCTGGAAACATGCCAAGGCCGTATTGACCCCAACTGAAGCTATCACTGAATTCCTCAATTAAGTACTTGAGTTGGCCTGATTCTTTTGCAGTCGTGATCCGTGGCCGTTGATCGGGCAAAGTGCTTCCGATGGAGGCCTGACTTCCAGCTATCATGATCGGTGCAAAGTTCCAACTTTAGACTTGTGATTGATTGTTACTCAAGAATTGATATTGCCTCACTCAATTCTTATTGCCGTGTTTAGCATTGCTCTTCTGTTTTCGATGGATCTCTTTGTTCAGCCCTAAAGCCGAAAATCGCGATACCTCATGCATTTTCTCTTGATCAGACTCATTCTCTCTGTATTCTCTCGATCGGAACTCATTCTCTCTGTATTCTCTCGATCGGAACTCATTCTCTCTGTATTCTTTCGATCGGAACTCATTCTCATCTGATCACGTCTGATCAGGCATCGACCGGTCGGAAAATTCGCAAACATCATCTGATCAGGAATTTCATCTGATTCAGGCATCGGCCAAAAGGAATACATTTAATTGCGCAAATTTTCATCTGATCTGCGATTTCTTTCGCGCGCAATGCCCCAAGCTCAAATCCCCAATTGATGAACCGTCACTAGTTCCGTCCCCAAGAGACGGAATCATCCGGTGCTACCAGTGAGGGAAGTGTGTTTGGGCCCCCCCCAGTCGATAGCACCGTTGACCTCCCAGCTCTCCTCGATATCGAAGAGCAAAGCATTCACCACAACTCTCCGGTCCATCGACTGATCTCCCGTGGGATAGGGAGGGAAACATCGACAAGTGGTTGGGGCGGAGCAACGGATAATGGGAAGTATCCGATCAATGTCCGGGGACAAAGGGCAATCCATTTCAATTTGTAATTCCGAATTCTCTTACATTTTCAAGAATCTTTCGAATTGTTTAGCTTTGGCTCAACAATTGCTTTTAGAAGCTTAGAGCTTTCGATTTTCAACCGATTCAAAAACGGATTTAAATTCTCAAAGTTGGGAAAAATTTGCAGGAAATTTTTTATTCTAAAAATATGTTATTTGATGTACTGATTATGAATTCGTTAATTCGGTTATTTCTCAAACGATATCAAATAAGAAACGATGTTTTTAGTCGTTTTTCCTTAATTTTCAAAATTTTCAACCGATTCAAAACCGGATTTTTATTCTTTTCTTTTTTTATTGACGAATTCGTAATCAGTGTCTTTAAATAACATATTTTCAGACAATTTTTATGAAGAAAAAAATATTTCCAGAAATGTTGACTAAAAGGGTTCCCCCTATGGGGTTTTTCAACGTGCCGACAGGCGCCGCCGGGAAAATTTTAAACAAAAATTGCCAATCTTTGTTAAGAAAAGTACTGTTTTCATGAAAATTTGGGCATGAGATCGAGAATCTCGAGCTTCTTTTGAGCGAGATTCTCAAAAAAATCTCGCGTCTCAAAAATCTCGCAAAGTTCATTTTTATTCGAGCCCAGATCTCGAGACGAGTTTGCTCGAGAATCTCGTCGAGCTTTTTCGAGATTTCGTCTCAAGATCTCGTCTCGTTCCGGTCTCTAGTTTATAGTGCCTGACCCTTGATCCCCCAGTTAACAGAAAAGAAAAGGACCTGTCCGGTCTACCTGTTTTTACTGATCACTCTTGCATATTTACATAATTCACATATTATTTTATTTAAATATATATACATTTATATATTTGTTTCTTCTTAAATCGCATTAATAGGGATGAGAAATTTTTCACTACTCATCAAACATATAGTGGTACAAAATGACGTTTTTTTTATTTTTCTCTATATTGACAAATGAGTACAATAATTTCAACACTCAAACATCATTTTTGCTGCCAATTTTGTTGGGCATTATTCTCAAAAACATTCACACATATTCTTTTCCATCTGCCGGGGCAGTCTCGACACCAAATCAAACAGCCATTATTCTCAAACATTCTTCAACCACCCGGGGGCTAATTGGTCGCATTCATATTCATTCTTCGCCATCTGCGGGAGGGAGCAGTTTGTACACCAAATTTATATCACAATGCTTCCCCGGTGGGCTAATTAGCTTTTGATGACAACTTTCTATGCATTTAAGAAGGAATGATGAATTTTAAAAAAATTATGTTTCTGCCACTTTCGTTAATTACTTACAATTTATAAGCCCAATAATTTTTCCAAAAAATTCATTCAATTTTTACATCAAAAATATTATAAATATCATGGCACTTCAACCTGCTGCTGGCGGCGATGTTCTGACCACTAAAATGCCAAACTCGCCAAATTTCTCCAACAAAAACATCAACCTTTTCAAGGAGGATGAACTCAACAAGAAGCAAACTCCGCAAATGCCATCTTTGGCGGGAATTGATGTTGTCTCTTTTTGAATGTTTTTGCATTTTAATTTTTGATTATTCAGTATTCAAGAGCACATTCCTGGGGTACAGCAACATTGGCGCATTTGCTGAAAGATCCGTTGGGTAGGCAAAATAATCAAAAAACAAAGAATTTAATTTAAAAACATAAAAATTAAACAAAAGAAAAATTTAAAAATTCTTTAAAAAATTTAATAATAAAATTATGCATTAGCATTTTAATAGGTTGTCAAATTTTTCGCTGTTTCCTCCACGAAACGTTTGCTGAGGAAAATTTGCTGTTTGTTGAGGCGGTGGAAAGCCTGCGGGGGGTAAAGGACCCGGAGATGATCCGAAAGGGAGTTTCTGAAGTGCTCAAAAAGTACGGAGTGTACGTGAACTTGAGCTGTGCTGCAATGGGCGTAAGAATTTCGTGGAATTACTACCTTATTTATATGGTTTTAAAGCAAAAAAGCCATTCACTCGGTCTGCAATTAAAGAATCTGTAAAAAATGCTTAAACAAATCACTTTATTTAAAATTGATCGTAGCGTTTAGAGACTCAAATCTATCAAATACTTGATCAAAAACAAAAATGATTTTGCTGCGTTTATTAAGCGGTAGACAACTGAGTCGCCATTAAAAGGGGCACTTCAGTCCACGGCTCATAGCTTGCTTCAGAGTTACAGATTCTTTAATTACAGACCGAGAAGAATCGATAGGTACTGTATTTCCTAAAATAGAACTCACTCCTGGGAGTTCTATTTTTCAACCCTCAAAAAGGGAGTTCTATTTTAGGAAATGCGGCAGGGCTCCGATCGAGTAAAGAAAATTCCCAAGTAGAAGCGTGTTGATTTCCAAGTACATAACGGACTAATTTTCCGAAATCCAAGTACTCACAACAATTTTTTTAACATTTTTGTTAAAAAACTTGCGATTTTATTTTTCAAAAAAGCAATTTTTTTTTGTTGCGAATTCTGCTACGTGGGTCCGCTTCCAAGTACTGTACTTTGCATCCAAGTACGAATCGGACCCCTGAAATACGGTATGTATGTTTTAGAATACGGTAGAGAAATAACGATTTTTTGCTTAGAGAATTTCCCTTGTGTTTGAAATTTTAGAAACTGCGCGAGGCAACCACAGCAAAAATGCCGGACTTTAAGGGCTTGGAAGTGGCAAAAAAGGCAATTAAATGTTTTTGTACTGAATTTGAAAAGGCATTTTCAGGAAATTTACACACTTCTCGAGAACGATCAGTTGCCTCGTTTCCGTCGTTCCGAGCTTTACCAAGGATTTCTCAAAAAGATCTTGTCACAGTGAACAAAACCAAAAATGTTTTTTTAAATTTGTGTTCTTTTTTTTAGATTTAAAATGTACTTTAAAATTTTGCTTTAGAGGATTTCAATTTTAATGCATTTTTGATGCGTGTTCAATGTTTTATTGTCATTCTTATACAAACATATCAAGTGTCGACAATGAAAAAATAGCAAAAGACCAATGGGCAGATATATTATTTTCATGGGGTAATAAATTAAATCGTTAATAAATAAAATCAATCCGAATATTAATTATTTATAATCGAAAATTATCACAAAATGTGTGCAAAGAACGCTGGACGTTTTTGTTGATTTCTTTCGCAATAAAATGACTTTTTTATCTAAAAAATTTGGGGTGACAAATCCGAACACTGAATTGGACGGACAACCGGCGGATTCCTCCGAAATTTAACAAAAAACAAAACAAAAAAAGAATTTATGTGTTTGACTTTGTTAGCAATAATTTCCTGCTGGACTGAAGTTTGCAATTTCGACAAATATCTATCAATTTTGGTTGTTGTTGTTATTAAACAATTGTTGCTGAATTTGATCAAAAGTCTTTGGACACATTTTGGATCAAAGACAAAGTCTTTGCAAAATGTGTTGCAAACCTGATCCCTGGTGAATGATCAATTAAGGAAGCAGAAAATTTGAAAATATATTTGTGTCGGCGCTATTATTTGAATTTTAAAATTATTCGAATAATCATAGTATTATTTAAATTTAAATGCCCTCAAGGCGCCAAAATAGCACCCCTGGCGATACCAATTTCACTGATCAAAAAGGCGGGTAGATTGAAATTTTTTTGTCGCATTTGTGCTTTTTAGTATGAATTTTTGTCGAAAAAATTACTCTTTTTCATTTTATTTTGAGTTTTTGGAGGAAGGTTTGAAAATTTACGATCCGTCACTAAAACAAATTTGCGGGTAAAATCCACCAAAATCCCTGCTGTTTGTTGCTCAGAAACACCATCTTTAGGGGTGTATTTTTAATCCAGAAAATCCAGGTTGGTTATGCCTGGATCTGGATTCATATCTGGATTTGATGGAGGCATGGATCTGGATTTTCTGGACAAAAATCCAGAAAAAAATGAAAAGGTGGCATGTGTGGCTTGAGGACAATAAAATGATGCATCAGTTTACCCACCGCTTCTGCACATTGATTGGGTGGGTAGGGATAACGCGAATGCCCCATCCTCTCAAGGCAAATTAAGGGCTCGGATTTTCAGGCACTAAAACCCTCAAAATTGGCACTAAAAGCACGTGCGCGCGCATGGCTTTTGCATTGGATCAGCTTCATTCTGCACCCGCTGTGGGGGAGAAGGACGTGGTCAAGCAGTACAAGTCGGCCCATCAATATCGCCATGGTCATTACAGGATAATTAAGCATGCCTTCACCGGGCAATGTTTAAGCGACCCAAACTTTCAAATCACAAATCGGGCCAGGAAACATCATCTGATTTACCGTTAAAATGAGACCCAAACCCACCCATTGACCGATCAATTTACAATTGCAGAAGTGCATGGACAGCAGCTACCTGAAGGTGCAGAAAGAATTGTTCAATGAGTGGCTGAAACACGTCAGCGGACTGGAGAAACAGCTATTGTAAAGCGTGGAGAGGAAGGGCGGGACGAATTGTGATCGACCGATATAACGAAAACAAACAAACGATTAAAAAGTGTTTTTCAACGTTAATGCCATTTGTTGTTACGGTACTTTCAACCGATTTGAAAGAAGTGAAAAAAGTCGATTTGGTATTTTTAAAAAGCCAAATAATCGAATTTCAGCAATTTCACTGTCCGAATGAATTCTTTCGCCGCTTGCCCTTCCACTTTTTGGTGTTGTTTACGAAGCGATTGACGTGAGCAGTCGGCCCTCTTTCGCGTGATCCATGGCCCTTTGCGTCTTCTTGAGACGATTTTTAAGAGTGGGGAAACGAATTCGGAGAAAATAAAATCAAGGAAAGAAGTTTGGCAAACAAAGGCTTAAGAACGGAGTTTGAGTTGGGTCTTCATTTCAATGGGTTGCATTGGGAGGGATCATCCGGCATGGACGAATCTTGACTTTTTCAAAAGTTGAGCTTTTTTTAAAACGATTTTTTTGGGAGACAATGACGACCATATAGTAACGCAGCTTAAGCTGGGACTCCGTTCTGATCACTGATCAGTCAGTGGCGATAAATTTAATTTGTCCCGAAAGTCGGACGCTCAAAGCATGGTGATTAACCATTCGACGCCGAAAAGCATCAAAAAGGTCTTAGCCGCCAACATCGTGCCGAAGACGACGCTGGACAATCGGGCGCCTAATCAGCAACAGATCAGCTGCTTTTGTTGTGCTATTGAGACGGTTCAAAGTGAGTGACAATTAATTAATTAATTAATAGGCATAAATTGTGCGAATTTTAAATTTAAAAGCAAACAATGTGAATTAATCGCCAATTTTCAGAATCAATTCAGTAAACGTTCTGAGTTATAAACAAACAAAAAATACAAATTAAAAATCCAAAATTATTAAAAATCCTAAGCCTTTTTGATTCATATTTTTCATTTTTTTTTTTGACTTTGTTCCATTAGTTTTCCTAATTTCTTGTTTGATCTAGGTAAAAACAAACATTTCGCGCTTATTTCATTTTATGAATCACAAAAATTGATCAGCCAACAAAATTAGAAGAAATAAGCACAAAAGCAAACAAAAAACAACGCTTTGTAATTAATTAAGCTCGCCGACTGCGTAACTGTCTTTACGCCACGGCTTTTGTGCCGGCGTCGATGCTTTTCGTTCTGTTCGTTGTCGTTGGGTTAATCGAACTTTGACTGATCTGACGGATTGGTGGAAGTGATCAGCGTTCCTTGGAGTAGCAATTTAAAACAAAAATCAAAAATAGCTTTTCGTTCGAATACATGTTTTCTCAATTATTATTTAATAATAAAATTACGGCGCTTATTATTTTTGTTTATTAACTGTTCATATGAAATAAATGTGTATTTTTTGAATTGTCTTATGCATAATTAATTAATTAGGTAATTAATTATGACTCATAATCTTTTGAATGAAACTTTTGAATCGAATCGATAATAATATACAAATTTCTCCAGCAAAAAAAAACAATTAGTAGAGAGTTATCTAATCTTTGTGCATTTCCAAATGTTCCACTGCAGCAGCAAAATTTCGTTCCGTTCGTTCGTTGCGGACCAAACGACGACCCCCCCCCCCCCCCAACCACCCCCCCCCCCCGCCGATCATTGTTCATTCATTGACCCGTCATTATTATTATTATTATTATTTGTGGATTACGTTTGCTAACAAACAGCCAAAAATGTTGATCAGTCAACAGAAGTGATCAGTGTGTGTGTCATTCATTCATTGGGCCCTGCCAGATACACAGATAGAGAGATCACCCGTAATTCTTATTTCTTTATTTTTTTCATTTTTTTGCTCATCACTCATTTCGTATTTACCAACTGATCACCCCCCCCCCCCCCCCTCCCGCCCCCCGCGCCACACTGAAGGGGAAGTGACTGACGGGTGATGCAATGCAATTCATTTTATTTTCATTTTTTACGCCGCCCCAACCGTTGAATTTTGGCCTTCCCCTCCCCCGCCCCGCCGTTGAATTATAATTCGCTTAATTTCTCTGAAAAAAATATAATTTATCTGTCATGAAAGCGCATAACCATTTAAGCAAATAAACATTATTTTTTGTTTCCAAATTATTATTCATAAAATGTGCAAAATTTTTGCCATTTACCATCTCGAAGGTTGTGCCAAATTCAACGTCACACGCGCGCAGGAACTTTCGGCACGACAGCGACACAGAGTACAGACAGAGTTTTTGAAATTTAAATTTATAGAAATTATCAAAGAATTTTTTGCATAGGCTCCGATTTTCATGGCTAATACCAGCATCCGGGCAATGGGAACATTTTGGCCCATGAACGACTGGCCATCATGGACTTGGGCTGTGTTCAGCCCCTGAGGGGTACCATCGAAGAGCATCAGGTGGGAGTTGGAGTCAAATTCAACAAACAAAAACATTTAATTAAAATATAGAAGAAGCGCAGAACCTTTTTTTTGCAATATTAAATCCCATATAAATTAAAATTTAAATTTAATGCATTTTAAAAAGGTCATTCACAACGGCGAGATTTACAATTGGCGCTTTATTCTCAGTGGTCCTTTAGCTGAATTATGCTTCTCGACAACCTGCGATTTTAATCACAGATTGTATGAAAAGATGCATGATCAGCCGGAGTTTGAGCATGAGCTGTGCTTGGCATTAGATGGCGTTTTTGCGTTTGCCATCATTTATGGGGACGAGTTTATGGCTGCGCGGGATCCGATCGACGTGAAGCCGCTCTACTGGGGCACGGTTCGCCGGGGGGCGAAAGTTGTTCAGGTTAGAGTGGTTTTGTAGACCAATTGAAAATTGGCTAAATTTGGAAACAAAAAATTGGAACCTTTAGTTCAAAATTGTCGAGCGGGTCCTTAAGCCGATGGAACTCTCTTTGGGAGGGACCAAAAATTATAGGACGAGAAAATACGGCAATTGCAAAAAGTGATTGATGGAAACGGCCAATGATCAATCAAATCCTCTGGACAAAGAAAGACTAATGATCATTGTCAAAAGGAGAGAATTCCAAGGATAAAAAGCTGAGAATAATTCAGTCCAATATGTTCATAGCATAATCAAGTAACAATGAAGCAATGTTCCAGATCAATTTAAAAGACCCCAAAAGCCAAAAATTGCATAAATATATAAAATTAAAATCATGAAAGAAACGTTCTGGTGTGATGATGTGGGTGGGGTTGGTGAGTTGTTCTCTCCGTCAATTTTGCTGATGGTTTGTGTGTCGCGGATGCGGGGGGGGGAGGTCAGGCGATAACCAATCTTACATTCATTTTGATGGACTGATTTCCCCCCCCCCCTTCCCTCCCTTCCCCCATTTGACAAGTTTTTTCAAATTTCCCAATTTTTTTAAATTAGAAACAATTCACAACTTTTTCATTTTATTTTTTTGATTGGACGAATTCACTGAATATTTAAAAAATGAATAACTGCAAGAAGGGACTGTGATTCAATTTAAATTATACCCTCCCTAACAATTTTAAATGATCAAAACTAAAATTCAGGCTCTTAAGATATTAAAAATCGGCTTCTTTACAAATGATGAATGCCGGCAATGATTGGGAACCAATGTGAGTGGTGCCACGGCACGGAATAGATTAATTATAATTTCATTCAAATTTAGCGAGCGTTTTCTGCTGTCCGGAAAGGACCATCTTGGCAATTTGTACAACGTGTTTTCGGACAACTTCGTCACATTCAATGATCTTGGATTCATACGCAAAATGTTCAACATGCGCTCCTATACAGAACAGAGCTTGCCAACACAGGGGAAAGAAATCATTGAAATTGATCAATTGGACAGATTGGTGGAACGCACCAAAATGTTGGGGACCGAGCAGAAGGTCGTCTTTGTTGCGTGTGGTCACTGGGAGGGGCGTAGTCTTTACAATACTTCACCCGGAAATTGGAAAAAAAGGTTATTGGGTGATCTTTGAGTCTTTTCAGCTGAGTGTGATCAGTCGACTGGCGCGTCTTGACGATAGCTGCCCTCTTGGTCAATTTCTTTTGGCGGCAAGCCAAAAAGGAGGGCAAAACAATTCGTTTGGCATCATTCAAATTTCACTAAAAACGGTAAAATTGGCATTATTGTGCTTTTTTTAAATAAATCTCAGACAATTTCGCTGAAACTGGACGGCCCGAAAGTGCGCAACTTCGTGCTGCAACAAAATCCTCCGAAAGATGCCACACATTTTGTCGGGTCGACTTGCTTTGGATCGCTTGTCGCAGCAATTGTGACTTTTGATCAACAAACTTTTGGCACGGAAATGAATGTTTCAATGGCAAAAAAGGTGCCAATTGAAAAGAATGAGACAAAAACCAAACAATGCATTTTTTAAGCTTGCTCGGAAGCATATTCGTGGCTATCCAATGACCTCTTCGGATGATGCCACACTCAATTCTTTGAACAACTCCGTCCGGATCAGCGTGTTCGTGGACCCGTCCATTGGCTTCGGCGAAACTGATTTGGTGCTGTTTGGCCACTGTGTTCATTTTATTGATTGGCTTTTCAGGAATTTTTGCATGGCCTCGACGTGTTTGTGGAAGCTACCAAAAAGACCGCTGCTGGCTTCAACCACGGCTTCGGACATCCGATCAGCTTCTCGTTGATCCCACTTTTTGCCATTGTCGACGAAAAATCATTATTTTTGCCAGCCTCCATGATCGAAGGTGTTTTGTACAAAATGTATAATGATTGAATCAATTATTTGCAGATTATGGCCTGGTGGAGCGGATCCAGTTTTGTGCCCAATCTTTGGAACACTTTGATTTAGAATTTCGAAAGGCCGGCCAATTATTAAACGAACATGCATTCAGTTTAAAGTTGGATTTATTCTAAAATTTAATTTTAAATTGACATTTAATAATTAATGTTATTTTAATTCAGCTTCCGTCAGTGTGACGATTTGAGACAAATGTTCCAGCAATGTGAGGAGGACAAAGCCGCAATCGATTATATGCTGAAGAATTGCATCATTAATTTGCGAATGGGCCAAGACACGGATGAAGCCGAACGTTCAACGGAAGCGTTGGCACGTGCGGTCGAGCAATTTGTGGAGGACGGACGCGATCTGTTGGAACATTGCGATCGGATGTTGGAACCAAGAATGAAGCTGATCCGGCAGCTGGACTCAAAAGGCAAGCACAAATTGGGAGTGGGGAATTTATGTCTAAAATGTGTAATTTTAGCTATTAAAGCTGTTCACTACATCGGACGTGGTAATCGACGCCTGACGGATGTGCTGCTTGGCAACGGTTTTCTTCGTCGTCAATTGTTGCTGCTGCTGCTGCTGATGTTCGCTTTGTGTTTCACTGCCACAAACGGACTCGTCACCGACTCCAAAGTCGGCAGTGACAGCACAAACAACGGCACGGAAGGGGACACGGAGCGTTGTTTTTTTCTGCTCAAAATGATTGGACAAAAGGGGACGAACACAAGCGCAGATTGTGTAGAAATGGAGAAAAGTTTGTTTGGGACAAGGGCGTATTTGAGGGGGGGGGGGGGGGGGGGGGGGTGGCTAATTAAAAAAAGGCGATCTTTCAGTTATTTTATCGGCCCAAAAAAAACCGCCATCGATCGCTGTGCTGCTGGAGGTCGTGGGGGTCATCGTCGTCATCACCGTTTTGCCTGTAGGCATTTGAATTAAATTTAAACAATTTCGCCGTCCCCCCCCCCCCTTTTCAGCCCATTGCTATTTTGATCAAGTCGGGCGAGTGCAACCAACACGTCCATATTTCTGTCATTCTTTGGTCATTTTTTTGTTTTGTTTTTTAAATAAATTTTTTAACAAAAATATTATTTAGTATTTTGTTGTGGATTCCGGCTGTCATACACGCCGTCTGGTTCTGCTTTATTCGTCATGGTATCAAAATTTTAATGTCCTCCCCCAATTTCGATTGTTGGTTAAACATAAATATTCCCGCCTTTCTGCTGGACCATAATAAATTAGGGCGGCAAAAAATATGCACATAAAATCTTGAAATATGCACATAAATTTTGAAAATAAGCAGAATTTTAAAAATTTTCATTTTTTGGTGGCAGAATGTTTTGTCGCGAAAAAGTCAATTTTTAGGGGTGCATTTTTTGAAAATTTTGAAAAAGTCGATCTTTAGGGGTATATTTTTCATTTTTATTGCATTTTTGTTATGGAATTTTTGAAAATGGCGAAATATGGATAAAAATGGCGAAATATGGATAAAAATGGCGAAAAATGCCAAAATATGCGCATAAATAGCGAAATATGCAAAAATATGCAAAATATGCACATGGAAATGCGTTCTAGAAGCTTCAAACCAAGCTGAAAACACGTTTTTCGTGCGTTTCAGACCGTTCCCGATTCAGGAAAAAAATATGCATGTGCATATAATTTGCCACTCTAATAATAATTATGTGGACTGAGTTCAGATGGAGTTGTTGCGCCATTGCCGCTTCCGCGAGAACTTTATGAACCTGTCGCCGAGTGATCTTTCTCATTTGTTTCCAATTGTTCTATTTGTTTGATGCTCTTTAAACTTTGTCCAAAATCGAATGCCGAAATTTGGGTATTTTAGCACCTACAAAAGACATCCCCAATGAGAACGCGCTTAAACCAGGGTTGCCATTTGTCCTTTTTCTTAAAGATTTGTCCTTTATTTGGGGTACACGTCCTTTTTTGTCCTTTATTGAGATTTCTGGAGCTTTTTGAAGAATTTTTTTGTTTAAATTTTGAATAATCTTTAGACAGATGGCCAAATTAGTTAATTTTCACGCATTTTTCACATCCTTTTTTGAATTTTTGCTTTAAAATGTCCAAAATGTAACAAAATTTTGACTCATTTTTATCCAACTTCTATTGTACTGATTTCAGAATAATTCTCATTTTTGGAGCAATTTTCTTACCAAATTGAATCGAAAATCAAAAAATTTTCCCGGCGGCGCCTATCGGCACCGCCGGCCCTTCAAATTCCTAAAAAAGTTTTAAAAAACTACCGCTTTTTCTAAATGTTGGTTGCAAATTCTTAACAAATTGAGTCGATACTTCAAAAATTTTCTCGGCGGCGCGGCACCGACGACCCCCCCTCCCCTCTTTAAAGCAGAATTCGCAAACAAAAATTGCATTTTTGGAAGTCGAAAATCGGCAAAATTTTCGAAAATCCATGGGAGCAATTCCAACCCCGAATTGTTGAGAGAAATTGCTGGTGTCGAGAAATATGAGTAAAAAACAGGGATGGGCAAAATTTCGGGTTTCGGAAATTTCAGGTTTTTTGGCCGTTTCGGATTTCTGGTTTCGGAACACCAATCGACAGCTCTCGGCGAGACAAACCGGTCTAGGGGTGAAGAAAATCGATCAGCCGCCGTTTTCAAATTTTAAACCGATTCAAAAACCGTTTTAAATTCTCAATTTTGATTTTCTATTGACGAATTCGTTATCAGTGCATCAAATACCGTATTTTCAGACAATTTTTACGTAAACTCCATTTTAGCCTGTCATCATTATGGCATGAATTTATGGGTATGGAATGAATTAGACAAAAATCAAATTCAAAGTTTTCTTGGCGGCGCCAATGCGCACCGCCGGCCCTCCCATTTCTAAAAAAGCTCATTTCATAGGCAAACGCCAAAAAATCATCATATTTCTTACAAGTTTGGCTGCAAATCTCTAAACTATCTAAGTTTTGTCTTCACCCGGTAATATTCCCCCTCTCCCTTTTTGCACAACCAATCACATCTATCGCCGTGCCGCCCCGTCCGCATTGCATTCTGAAATTAAATTAAATTACATTTAAAATTCAAAATTTAAATTCTGATTCTGTATTCTTTAATGTGCACCATTCTCATTCATTCACTTTTTATCTGTTTGCCTGCGGCTGATTGCGATACAAAAAAACGGTGGAGACAAATTGGTTGACTTTTTCTGTCACAAAAATGTTTTTGAAGCCTTTGGCAATTGATCGGTTCAGCGTTATGTAAATGATCGGGATGAAGCCTTAAAAGAAAAAAAAATTGTACTCCTTTTTAATAATTTTTACATATAGGTAAATGATATGAAAATTTTAATCATTTAGGAATATTAATAAATTTAACCGAACAATAAAATTAAAAAATTAAATTGCTACGGTAAAATTATTTTTAATATCAAACAACAACAAACAACAACAGCAAACAGGTCTTAAATTGATCAAAATCCGATTCGTCCATGCTCACATATGTACCTAGGTAAATCAATAGCAAGACAAAGTGTTGGATCCCCCCTGATGATTACCACACTTTTTGCCTTTCGAATACCTAAACTCTTTTCCCAAATTTGAGTCAATAATCTAAATCAAGAGTCGAGGGGGGGGGCAACACAACACAGCAAAAAAGGCGCTGACCCTGTGAGCATGCCCAAGCAAAGCTGGCAAAAATGATGGCCCAATTTGGGACGGAGAAGTACTGCATGTACAGGTACAAATAGGTGAACGAAATGTTCAGCATGCTGATCAGCAGCACTTGGAGGAACACCTAAAAATGACCAAAATCATGAAGCATTTTTTGTTTGTTTAAATGACGACAAACATTCATTTGATTTGGTCGATTGTCGACCCCAGCGCGTTGTTGCTGATCATTGCTGCTGTTGTTGCTGTTGCTGATCAGTCGTAATTTGCGTCGCATCAGCACATAAAAGATCAAATACAGCAGTGGCAGGCCAAATCCGATGCAAAAATTGTGCATTGGCAACAGAATGTGCTGATACTAAATTGCAAATTACATATTTTTCTTGATTTTTTTTGCAAAAAAAATAAAAATATTAATTAATTTTGTACATTTCCATTTTCGTCGTCACTGAACGGCAAATGCGGATTCCAAAACCAACCGACAAGCATTCCGTTGGGAATCGGAGGCGGAAAAGCGAATCCCATCGCGGCACCGTAAACAAGCGCTCCAAGCATCCAAAGGTACACGCGATGCCGACCAAAAATTTGTCCACAAATCCGTTCATTCCACATCTCGACGCACCGGTTCAGTGCCAAAATGAAATTGACCATCGACTCGGCACAATAAGTGGCTGAAATTAAAGCAAAAAAATGAAATGAATCAATCAGATAGCGCCAAAAAGGAATTAGGTATGAACAAAATTTATTCACCCCGACATCGTCATGTTTTGGCACACAAAAAACTGATCGGCATGCCAGATTTTCTATGAAAAGTTTTGAAGAGTCCGGCCGACTTTTTTAAAAATTAAAATTGACTTATTTTTGAAAAAAGATTAAATTGAACTAAAATTGGCAAAATTCATTTCTTTTAATTAAACTAAGCTTTCTTCTTTCAAATTGTTGTTTATTTTCACACATATTTTTAAAACAAAACGCATCAATTAGCAATAATAAAACATCAAAGCTCACCGAAACAAAACATTCCGATCAGAAAATTGATGTTCGGTCTGTCACAGAAAACGTCGCCTCTGATCGCATACACTCCAATGATCAAACAGCTCGAATTGATGCTCAACATGCTCAGCATGGCCATCAGCAGCATTAGCCGGTAACACGACTCACGACGGGCATCATCGGCATGCAAAAACACCCACAAACAGGGCAAATAGAGCAGCTAAAAAGTCTTACATTTAAAATATGTTTAATAATAACCAATAAAGCGCGTAAAAAATATTTAAATAATTTAATTAGTAATGTTTTTTTAACCTATCATTACAAAGGTTCTAAAAACAAATTTACTTTTTTTATTTTATTTATAATTTATTACCCTTTTCCATTATTTATACATTTTTAAATTTATAATCAAAATTTTATTTTCGAATGTTCCTTAAATTTTTGTTCAAAATGTTTTTTTCGCCGTTTTTAACCTCAAAAACAATGTACAAGCACAGCAGAAATGTTCCCGGTATGACATTTTGGCGTCGTTCTCGCGGAACCAAATCATAATCGTAGAAGGAACAATTGTAGAGGGAATCAAAACGATTTTTGTCCAGAAAAATTTCCATCTCAAAATTTTTGGCATTTATTTTTGTTTAAAAATGCCATGAAAACGTGGCACTTTCTGTTAAAAATAAAAGTGCGCGCGTTTCGACGGATTTGGCATCATACAAAGAACCTGCTCCCAAAAGTGGTGAAATAAGCAGCACCTGCTACTCCAATGGACTTAAAGCAGCCGACACCCCAAACCGTAGCAAAATTTTCAAGCAAATTTAGAAGAAAATGCTAATTTATCACTCTATTTTGTCGATGTTGTGATGATTCATTTGTAATTTGGGTACATTTTTCATCTAATTTTGTACCTTTTAATCAAAAAATCTTCCTAATCAGCAGAGGAGGAAAACGCCCATTTTGATGATTGTTTTTAAAAAAATTTGGGCAAATTTCATTCCCTGCAAATTTTTGACCGATTTAATAAACTGGCTATGACACTAATTAGGTTTGAAGCTAACAAGCTTTAAATCTTAAATTCATTTAAAATAATAAAAATGTTAAACTAAGATAGAAAAATATCAATTGTGAACGTCGAGTTTAAAAATTTCAAAGTTTTAAGCAGGGCAGCTTAATTAATTAACAAATTGAATTTTCTTATGCTTTTGGATGAAAAGAATATGAGATTAACTTCAACTAACGCTATAAAGCTTTGGTGGTCCAGCACAATAATTAGTTTTTGACACGCATTAATTCAGTCAGGGTAAAAACAACAAATACAGGCAGGTGCCACATTTTTTTGCCTAGAGGGAATTTAATCAAATATTTTTGATTACTACATATCCATTTCGGCGCTGTACTCGAGTGGAGATTTTTCGAAAAGTCCAAACTGCCGGCCGGCAGTTGGGGCCGAAAATTACCGTTAAATTGTTGGCAAAATATGTTGGCGCCGGAAATGTCGGCGCTGGATGTCTAAGCGCAAATGTGGGCGCCGGAAATTTCGGCGATACATATCAAACAGATCGAAATCATTTTTCCTTTTCGACGATCAAACCCCGAAGGCATTAAAAGTGTTCTTTTTAGTTGGTAGCTTTGACACTTATTCCGATCATTTTAAATCAACCAAATTCAACAAATCTTTTTTTTAAATTTTAACATCCAATTTTCTGTGATGAGTCATGACGGGGAAAGACGATATGAGAGAGTGAATGAATGAAGATTAACGAAACACGGTTGAAGGGAGGGAAGGGGCGGAAGGGGGGGGGGGGAGTCTGTTTATCGGGGGCGGGGGGGGGGGGGGGAAGGGATGACCCACATGCTGGGGGGGGGAGGGGAAAGATGGCCCGCAATTCTCTGCTGTTGTGGGGGGGGGGGGGGGGATTTATTGGTGTAGGGTAGTGTTCGGCACGGTACGGTATTACCGCGGTATTTTTCGGTATTACCGCGGTATTTTTTTCGGTATTACCGATTCGGTATACCGACCGAAAAAATTTTGGGATTTCGGGATTTTTTCGGTATCGGTATTTTACCGAAATACCGATACCGAATACCGGCCGAAATATCTTTGACTGGAATACCGCGGTATTTTCGGTATTTTTTCGGTATTACCGCGGTATTATTCGGTATTACCGCGGTATTTTTTTCGGTATTACCGATTCGGTATACCGACCGAAAAAATTATGAGATTTCGGTATTTTTTCGGTATCGGTATTATACCGAAATACCGATACCGAATACCGAAAAACCCCATTTGCCGAACACTAGTGTAGGGTATGGATTGATGGGGGGGGGGGGAGGATTGCCCCCGCGGGGGGGGGGGGGGGGGGCGTGGGAGGGCTGTTTATTGGGGTGGGGGAGGGACTCTCTGTTGGGGAGAGGAGGGAGATGCCCCAGCAATTCTCTGTTTATTTTGTTTGGTTCCCCCCATTTCCCTGCCCCAACGTTGTCGAAAAGAGAGAGAGAGATGGAATTGTGGAAATGAAACGTAAACAGAAAACAATCGTTACCTGCAGCACGAGCAGCAGCAGCACAACACATTTCCCATTTTACACGTTTTTACGTTTCCTCATTTCTTCTCCCTTTCGTAATTTTTGCATTAGTCACAGCGATTCATTTTATTCATTCAATTCCCCACCCTCCACCCCCCTCGCCGCATATTTAAAGGTTTAAAGCTTATTTTTTGTTCAATTTATTTGAATAAAATTAATTTAAAATTTTAAAATTTAATTTTGAAAAAATATTTTGTCCATCCTCAATTATGGAAGCCGGCGATTTGATTTTGGCAATTTTGGAGTTGATCTGTTGCTTCTTTGTGCCGGTAGGCATTTTCAATTAAATTTAAACAAATTCGCCGCCCCCCCCCTCCATTTTTCAGCCCATTGCCATTCTGCTCAAGTCGGGCGAGTGCAACCAACACGTCCTTATTTCTGTCGTTCTTTGGTCATTTTTTGTTTTTTAAATAAATTTTTTAACAAAAAATATTTATATTTAGTATTTTGTTGTGGATTCCGGCTGTCATACACGCCGTCTGGTACTGCTTTATTCGTTGAGCGCTGGAAAACGTGACAATTTGGCATTTTGATGTGCTGCTGCTTGCTTCTCAACATTTTTTATTCATTTTGAAATGATGAATGGGATTTTTTAAATATTTTTAGACAAACTTGATTAATTGACCTTTTTTTGGATTAAAAACCCCATTTATACATTTGACGATGACATATCGAATATTCAGCAATTTAAAAAAAAAAGAAATTCACTTCCATTCTTCTCTCAGTTTTTTGAAATAAATTTGTGGCTCAGAATTTGTGAGTAAACTTTGTCCATGAATATTCACCAAATTCCTTCCGCTTTGCGCCGTTGTCGATGATGAATCGTCCACTCGCGCTTTGGAACATTTGTTCATTTTCTTCAACCAACCAATTGCTTTACGTTTGATCATTGGATGATGGCTAAAAATTGGGAAATTTAATCTGATCAAATTTCCAGATCAGCCTGAAAAAAATGGTCGAAGCTTAAAAAGAGGTGCCAAAAGAATGAAACGGTTACTATTCTTCTATCAAAATGTGTAAGCACAGAGTTAAAAGCAAAGCCGTCTCCCTGAATTCCCGAATTTTTAAGGGGAAGATTGAGGGGTTTTAGTGCCAATTTTGGACTTTTTGGGATTTTTATGCCGATTTTGGATTCTGGGATTTCTAGGCTTTTCGAAAAAGCCAAAGAAATAATGACTAGGGGCAGATTAAATGAAGTTCAGCGCCTGTTTTGGCCTTTTTTTGTGTCTTTCTATTAGTGATCATATAAATCTTTTGCGTGCCTATGATTAGACTAAGCCAATTATTGAATTAAATACAAAATACGGGGGCGGCCTTTATTTTATTATTTTGTGGATTTGACAACAAAAAAACCCCACAAATTTCTTACGTAATAACGGTGACTTCGATTAATGAGCAGCAAATTGCGTTGTGCACCGAAAGGAGCCAAAAGCCGCAACTTTTCTGATAGTCTTCCGCCAAAACGTCAAAATACATTAAAAAAGTCACCAAATTCAGCACATTCGCATTGAAAAAGTGCAGGAAAATTGTTGGAGCCAATTGTTTTGCTGTGCGAATATTTTCGGATAACTGAACAAAGTTTATTTTGGAATTTAATTTTAGCATTTTTCTTTTATTTGTTTTAAAAGTCATATTTGTTGGGTTTTCGGAGTTGTAGAATCATGAATTTTGACTCCCATATCCGAATTCGAACTTTTGTTTTCGAAGATTCAAAATTTCCCAAAAAGCTATTGGCCTCGAAAATGTCAAAAAGCACATAAATTACAACAATAAGGCAAATTATAAACGAATTCATTCTTTTTGAACAATTTCGAGGCCAAAACATTTCATGGCGTTGGCATTTTGCGGGGCAGCGGTGTTAAAAACCAAAATGGCACTAAAATTAGCAGAACTGGACAACTTGGCGCCGTCAGTCATACCTAACTTAGTCATTAGCTAAGCAAATCAAATAAAATCAATTTATATACAAAAGCTCTAATTTGTGCTCCTTTGATTAAGCGATAGCTAAGCTAAAACCATTCGTACAATTGTAATTGAATACTTTCAACGGTTTTGGAAGATTTTATTTGCTTTCATTGGGGACGAAAAATGACGAATTGTTTGTTCATGGATTATGATAAAAAGCTTTTCGAAAACGTAAAAAGCCCATAAAATGCCAGGCCATCAACATCAAATCATATTATAATTAATTATTTTTATTTGAATTCAATTTAGAGACAACAAACCTGAAAGCGTTCATTTAATGTAAAATAAAGTTGACTTTTATATTTTCGCAAATTGTACAAATAAATGGCCGACAGCGACTAAAATAATTATTTTGAATTATAAAATCTCTTAAAAATGAAAGACCAAAAGTTCGACGAGTCCTAAGACGAAGAGAATGCAAGCGCTGACAAAAGTAGCCATGTTGACGAAGAAGAACACGCCATGCTGCACAAAGGTGTTCCAAATCGAAATGGCCAACTGTTGTGGAAATGAATTTGTTCTAATTTCTTTTTTTATGAATTAATTAAATACCGAATTGAATCAAAACACGGAATACGGAACGGAATCCCATTTCTGATAAGATACCACCAACCCAGGCATGTCGTCCGTTCCGTATTCCGTAAAATTCCGTATTTTTGATCGTTTCGTATTCCGTATTTTTTTGGGCTACCGTAATTCCCTATTCCGTTTTTTTGGGCATACCGTAATTCCGTGTTCCGTTTTATTTTGACCTGAATGAACGGCAGGATCCCTGATACTTAGAATCCTCTTTTTATCAAAAAATTTGTTTAAATCAAATTTGAATATTTTTTTGGAATTGACAAAAATGGTTTTCAAATCCACCGGCGCCGGGCGATTTAAGGCTTGTTTGTTGACTTACCAAAGTGGCCATCCAGCAAATGGTGAAGTGTTTGGCCCTGTTCTCGGCATATGTTCTAAAATAAACAGTTGCAAAGACGCGCTCGGCCATCAAAACGTGGCCCATCAAATTGCGAAAACAAATTGATGCCATGGCGACAATTTGTAGTGGGATTGCCCCGTGGAAAAACATGTCGGAGTTGGCAAATTTCAATGACACAAAAATGATACGAAAAACTTCTTGCTTAAAAAAATAAATAATTTATATTAATTAATATATTTCAAATAAAAAGTTTATATAAAAAATTGCATATCACGTGCCAAAGCAATGACGGCACTTTGTACCAACAGAATGCACTTTAAATTGGGATGAAGCAATGCCGTTGTGTAGAGAAGAGAAAAGTTAAATGCCGAAATTAAAAGTGCCACAATTTCGATGACCATTTCGGTTGAGGCAAAAATGGTGGCCCAAATTACAATTGTTTCATTGAGAGAAGGAGCAGTTGAATTGGCCATTTACGACGTGTTTTTTGTTGTTATAATAAATGAAGTCCCTTTATAAACGGTAATAATTTTTACGAAAATAAAAATAAATACAAATTATTGCAATCGGGTTTTCGAATTCTCGAATTTAGGAAAACAAGAATTTTTCAAATGAAAAATTTTCTTCGTTAAAATTTATCATCGGCATCGAATTTTGGTGGTCGTGTCACACACAGGGGTGCTCCCGGATATCCGAATATCCGCGGATTATCCGGCTATGGATGAATACGGATAAGGAATTTAAAATGGGACGGATACGGACGGATAACGGATATGAAAAATCCACTTATCCGGATATATCCGCTGTATATCCGCGGGTATCCGGATATATCCGCTGTATATCCGCGGATATCCGGATAACGGATACGGATACAAACGGATACGGATACAAAGGCCGCGGATATAACAACGGAAATTTTTTTTTTGCATCTACCCTAACATCATTGAAAAATTGGAAGGGAGGAAAAGCCTTTTTTTCTTCGAATTATTGGCAAATGACTTCCACTTTTGGATCGGTCGGTCGGTCAACCAAGCACGCCATCGTCAGGTGACGACGACTACGTTAAAGTTGCTCATTAACTTAAACACCATTAATTATTATTCGCCTCTCTGTTTCCATTTTTTCTGTCCAATTTTAATTGGGCTTTATGGGTGAAGCAAATGTTAGTTACAATATTCTCGGAAAACCAGCATAGGTAATTGGTGTAAGGGTGGCGGCAAGCACTCTTTGTACATGGACAAAATATCCAACCAACAAAGACCCGACAGAGCCGTACGAGTACGGAAAAGATACTGAAAAATAGGGTTCGGCAAATGCGTTTTTTCCTATTCGTCGATATCGGTATTTCGGTAAAAAACCGAAATCCTCTAAACGTTTTTTCGGTCGGTATACCGAATCGGTAATACCTACAAAAACCGCGGTAATACCGTACCATGCCGAACACCACTGGAAAATGTTTTTTAAAAAGTGCCATTTTATCTGGCATTGTTATTCACAAGAGAAGACTTGCGTGCGCTGGTAGTATGGAATGTAGCGGATGTTTTTCGACGAAAGACATTTCTTTATGTTCTTTACATATTATTCTTTCTGCTGATTAGTAGTTTTGGTTTAGATACATACAATTTGAACAGCAATTAATTTAATAGGACTTTTCTGTAGAAAAATGCGAATAAACTGAACATTTATTGTTAACATTTTAACATTCGAAAGGTAAAATTGAATTTAGAGAAATAATTTCAAATTTTATTCCATTTCCGGTTAAAACATCTTTTTAAAAAAGCTGTCTAAAGAAACATTGAAGGAACTGCTTTTTCTCTACCAAAATTTACCATTTTTAGCATTTAGACCGGGCTCATCGCGAACAACCCTCAAAATTTTTTAAAGTGAATATTTAAAACATTTAAAATAAATATTTCAATAAAACAAAAACAAGTTTTCCGTTCCGCTTTTTTTCGTCGTCGTTTTTACCTTTTCCGCTAAGTGTTTTTGTTTAAGTTTTTCAAAATCGATTCCCGCGAATCCCCGAGGTATCGAAGCAGTGTAGAGCACTGACTTGTGATTCGAGCAAGATCTCGAGTCGAGATTTTTTGAGATCTAGAGATGAGATTCTAGTCTCGACCGGGCTATAGTTTTAAGGCCTAACAAAGTTAGGCCTGCCAAAAATTGTTGAAGAGGGTCTTCAGAACAAGGCCCGTTTCAATAAAAAGGTCTACGGCTCGATGATCAGTTTGTTCAGCTTAAATAGTTTTGGTGAATGAATCAATTGTATGGGGTGCATTCAAAGCGACAGAAGGGAAGCGGAAACGAATGTTTTTCTCTTTACTCTCGCCTCTCTGCCGCTCTCCCTAACGCACCCACTCTCTCGTCTCGCTCTCGTCCACCGCACATTTCAATAATCGTCAATGCAAAAAAAAAGAAGTCTTGTAAATTTATATTATATTTAATAATTTTATAACCCAATTTTGGTGAGATAATTAAATGTGATTAAAAGATTTTCTATTTATGTTTTTATTTTCAAAAAAGAGGGGCATAAGAAGAATGGCGTGCCGAAAATGCGTCAGTAGAAAATGCGCCAACGATTATTATTTCTAAGAAATTCGAGGGCGTAAAATCTGAATCTGTCCTCCATTTCGACCAATTTCGAACCCCGGACCTGAATCGAACAATTCGAAGTTCAAAATTTCCAAAAAATCAATTTAGCCTCAAAATCATTCAAAAATCATGAATTCGATCATTACTTGCTTTTTCGATGTGATTTTGTGCTTTTTTTTGAATGATTTTGAGGCCAAAATTCATTTTTTGAAAAATTGTTCAAATTCAGGTCCGGGGTTCGAAATTGGCCGAAATGGAGGGCAGATTCGGATTTTAGCCCTCGAATCTCTTGAAAAAACTTTTTTCTCGACTTATAATAATCACTGAAGCATTTTCAGGGAGCCATAAGAATACATAACTTACGAATATTGACGTAACCGCTTTACCTTTCTCTTTTTTTTTGCGGGGTGAGCTTCGTCACTCTATTTTTTGTTGTATTTAACCTCTCTTTTTTGTTTTGTATATACCGGAGCTCTCTAAAACCCTTCTAACATTTTTTAGAAATTTGTTAAAAAAAATATTTAGAAAAAAGCCCGTTTTTATAAATTTGGAGATAAAGAAGTAAAGTGTAGTACATAACAGATGATGTTCCTGAATATTTGTTAGAAAAAGTACTGCGGCAACAACTTTAAGCTGAGATACAGCTTCTCAATGTTGACAAACCATAGGGGGACGACACCCTTTTGGTCAAAATTTGTAAAAATATTTTTTTTAAATGATCTGAATTATGTGTTATTTGATGCACTGGTTACGAATTCGTCAATAGAAAATAAAAATTGAGTATTTAAAGCGGTTTTTGAATCGGTTGAAGTTTTTGGAAATTAAAGAAAAACCCGACTTTAAGTAACATCAAAGCTGAATATAATAAAGAAAGGCCGCTTGCGGCCCGCCAATAGCGAGCATGCGATGAAGGAGCCTAAGAAGTAGTGGGGCGGGACGGAGGGCGGAAGAAACTTTAAAAAATTTGCATTTGTAGCCCCCCGCCCCCCGCCAGGGATGTTATTTTGCCCCGGAAACGTGGGATTTACCACGTTTTGGGGTTCTTTTCCACGGTTTTGCCACGGTTTTGTGGTGAAAAGTGTTAATAAATATGCTAGTTAATGATTGTTCGAGCAACTTTATATTAAGCTTAAAAAATTACCACGTTTTGAACTCGCTTCGCACGTTTTTGGGGTTTGGCATAAGCCCCCCCCCCCACCACCAGAACGGAAAAGTACCAGAAAGATGTAAATCAATATTGACATTTTTGAGAATAAATCAACTTATTTTGGCATTTTTTGTTTTTAGGCAAGGCATTTTTTTGGACATTTTGTGGGGGGGGGGGGGGGGGGAGGGAAGTACAATTCTTGTACAGTCCACATAATTTAGGTTGACAAGCTTATTGTAAAAAAGTAAATTAAATGTTAGAGAATAAATAAAACGGAAAAAAGAGTACTTATTTTATTAGTACAAGTTTAATTAAAACTACAATTTTTGGCAAAAAGCTTGGCGGTGGGCGTTTGGGTGGCGTGCTCGCGAGTGCTATCGGAGCCACTGTGACCGCGCGGGAGATTTTGCCTGCTCCCTTGCGGGCCTGAGCCGTTGCTCTCCGCATTATGCGCCCGGGACGGCCCCGGCTCCCCCGGGCCGCCCCTGCCGACGCGGCCCTTGGTCACGACACTCGGTCGGCACACGCCCGCCCCCCGTCCGCCTTCGCCCCCAACTCGCTGGGTCACAAGAGCCCGCCACGACCCTCGGCGGTTGGAGGCATTTTATTTTCTTTTATAAAGCAATGGAAGGGAAGAGAAGAGGAAGGGAAATGTCTCTCTGACAACCCCCGGGGGCACTATTTCTTCTATCCCCGGGCCCAATGCTATTTCTTCTTTTCTCTAACTCATAGGAATGAAACTAAATGCTGAAACATTACATTAAATAAAAATTGTATTTTTTTTGTTGGATTTTGTCAATAAAATGCGTAACAACAAAATTACATATTATGGATTTTTTTAAATGAATTTCTTTCTTTTATCGGCAAAATGGTTTTTCCAATTTTTATTATATATTTTATGTTTTATAAAAATTATTATTTTCTTGTGTTAAAATTTCATCATTATGGCATGGATTTATGTGTATGGAATGAATTAGACAAAAAACAAATTCAAAGCGGATTTAATGCTGTTTATTTTCTAGTTAATTTTACACATACCATGAAGTTCACGCGTCATCAAAAATCTCAAATTAACAAACATTTTTGTTTAATATTTTTCAAAGTCTAAAATATAGATCACCCAGATTCTCGATCAAAATCTCAATCGACAAAATGATCGAGCTCTCGATCGGTCCTCAAGTCCTTTAGTCTAAGAGCATTTGGTGTAATAAGCGACACAGCTATCCCGTTCAATGGATGCCAATTTTTGGTTATCAAAACAATTCTTGCTGTACAGAAAATTTGCTTTTAAAATTTTAATTACGTTAAATTTTATTGGACGCGTCTTTATTTATCTTTTTTATAAATTATTTCTGTTTTCAATTTATATGAATTAATTTAAGCAATGCTTTTTTTGTCGACGTTATTCTTTGGTTTGGCATTTGTGTCCGGCAAAGTTGAGATTAATTCGCAAAACCGAGAAAACTTTGTGCTTTCTGCTACTGGTGACGACGAATTCTTTGCAGAATTCAAAGGCTCTTTTTCTTCTTTTTCTTTCTCAAAGAGTGGAAAATTTGAAATTTAAAAAATATTTTTTCAGAACTTTTGAAAAGCGGAAAAGCCACGGAAAAAGCACTGATCGATTGGGCACTGATCAACGGATGCGAAATTGTTGGCGGCGGATTGCACATAAACTCCAAATATGGGGGCATTGACTGTTCGACAAAAATCTCTCAACTCCAACAAAAAGTCGCCAAAATTTGCAGTCAAAAAATTGGACAAAATGACAAATCATCTGCATTAATTTTGGGCGACAAATCAGCACTAATCCAAATCGGTCAGTGCGTTTTGGGTCAACTTCGGCTGGACGAGAAGCAAATTATTCAAAATGCTTTGGCAAATGGACAAAATGCCAAGCAAAAAGTGGCACTCTTTGAATTTGGCGCTTTAATCAAAGCATTTTTGAACGAATTGCCCGAGGAACAGGCGAAAAGTGCCCTCGTGAAATTGCTGGCCTCTAAGCAACAAGTTTTGCCCAGCGATTTGATCGATATGCTCCTCAACAAATTGAGTTTTATCGCTGCCGATCGCGGACGGATTGGCACCGAAAAATCAGAAAATCCCAAAAAATGCTCTGAAAATGTCAGAAAAGCAAAACAATTCGCGCAGAGAAGAAAGCGCCGTGGGGGTTTTAATTATAACAGTTATATTAAAATGATCTTTTTACTTTTCATTTTTGGCCAAGTGAGCGCTATCGCATTTTTGTTACTTTTGTTCCTCCTCCCTGTCGCATTACAAAGTCCTAAGCCGAAATAAATAAAATAGATTTTCTGTTTTAATTTGTGTTGGAATTGATTAAATCTAAAATATGTATAGAATGTTTGTGCAAAGGAATTTTTATAAATTGATATTTCTAGTTCAATATTCATTCACCAAATTGCAACGTGTGCATAAGCATATTTTAATAAGCAAAAAATGTAGGAGTTATAATCATTTAAAATTGTATTTTACTTTTTATTATATTTAAGCATTTTTATTTAAAATTAATTGCCGTTTATTATTTACTAAAGCATCCAAAATTATATATTTTATGAAAATGGAATTTTGGCTATTGATTTTGGTGTTATGCTATGCAATAAATTCAATTGAATCTGTCAATTCGCCACGAAATAATATGAAACTTTATAAAACTTTTGATGAAATATTCGGGGAAGGCTGGGAGAATGAGGAGAAGCCCAAATTATCAGAGCTCGACGAATCGCAAAGAATGGAAACTTCGTCAACAGACAATCGCCATGAAAATTCTGGTCACACCGAACAGGGACGGGGACGACTAAATGGGCCAGAAGAGTCTTTGGCCCGAAACGATCGCCCTCAAATTGATCACAATGACAATATTCAGTCCAATCAAGTCCCTGTTGAACTTGTCGATTTGAGTCCCCTACATGATCTGGTAAATGAAAAAGCTTGCTCAGAAGGACACAAGAAAGTGAAAGTGAAATGCTATTCTGATGATCAAAAGCGTGAAATTGTCCAAAAATTCATTGAATTCAAAAACAAATTTATGCAAGAAAAAAAACATTCGCTAAATGAATGGAAGCAATTTAAAGCCAATATTTCCAAGGAACTCGGTGTCAGTCACGTAACTATTTTTAAATGGATGAAGCAGTTTGGACTTGACAAGAAAGTAACACAATATTCTGATGACAAAAAACGTGAAATTGTCCAAGAATACATTGCATTGAAAAACGAATTTGCTCAACAAAAAAAAACATTCACAAAATGAATGGAATCAATTTTCTGTCAATGTTTCCAAGGAACTTGGTGTCAGTCATGGAACTATTTTTAAATGGAAAAAACAGTTTTTTGGAGTTAATAAAAAATTGCATTCGGATGAACAAAGACTGGAAAAGCTGAAAGAATATTATGAAATAAAGTTAAGAAACCCGACGATTAACGACACAGACATTGCGGCTGCTTTAAAAATTTGTATCGAAACACTTTTCAATTGGAAAGCACAATTTAAGCATTCACCCGAATTGAATGTGCCGGAATTGAATATGCCCAAATCAAACGGACCGCCCTTTTCGCTTCAAAATGATCAGTCCCAAGTCGCTCCCAGCTCAATCAAACGCTGTTCTGATGAACGAAAACATGAAATTGTCCAAGAATACATTACATTAAAAAACAAATTTATGCAAGAAAAAAAACATTCACACAATGAATGGAGTCAATTCCGTGCTAATATTTCCAAGGAACTTGGTATCAGTCGTAAAACTATTTTTAAATGGAAGAAGCAGTTTTTTGGGGACAATATAAAAAAGTATACGGATGAACAAAAACTGGAAAAGCTCAAAGAATATTATGAAATAAAACTAAGAAATCCGAAGAATAAAAACATAGACATTGCGGCTGCTTTAAAAATTTCTATTGGAACACTTAAATATTGGAAATCACAATTTAAGCATTCACCCGAATTGAATAAGCTTAAATCAAACAGACCGCCGCCCATTTAGCGTCGCAAGAAGAAACTTTTTATTTTGTGAGGCTCTCTGAATGTCCAAACTCCGATATTGACAGCCACTTTAGAGCTTCGAGTGCTTTAAGATATTTTTTATTCGATCGATTGCAATAGTTTTTCTCTAATGTTAACAATCTGTTGATTTGGAAAATTAAAATTGTTATTTTCTATTTGAGAAATTAAAAATTCTTATTTTCTATTGTAGAGCAAGGCTTCGTCTATGTATTTGAATGGCAAGTACAGTACTTAAAGGTTACAAATGTACATATTTTCAAGAATGTCCTTGAAATATCTCCAAGCAAGAGTCTTTTCCCCTTTTATGACTAACAAAGGGCTGCGATACGTCCTTGGTGCCAAGGACAGTCCTTTGAAATGAAACCTCGTTCTTGGAAAATTAAAAATGTCCTTATTTCCAAGAATGTCCTTGGAAAATGAAGATTTGGCTGGAAGTTTAAATATTTGTAATTATAACAAAGGAACTCATGATTTGGCGTTATGTAAATTCAAAATGTCAATAGAAAAGGCCATTTTATCAAAGCGCCCTCTCAAAGCATTGGATCTGTTGATCATTTTTACGTTAATTTTGGTTCAATTTTCTTAACAAATCTTATTCAAATCTTTAAAAATTTTCCCCGCGGCGCCCATCGGCACCGTGGACCCCTCCCATTCTTAAAAAAGGCTTCAAAAATACGGCTATTTTTTAAAATTTTGATTGCATATCTCTTAACAAATTAAGTCAAAATTCAAAAATTTCTCGGCGGCGCCTATCGGCACCGCCGACCCATTTTTGGAGAAATTTTTTGAGCGTCCTTGGATTTCGCCAAATTTTTCTGTTGTGTCCTTGGGAAAAGTTCTCAAAAAATTAAACCTTCATTGTGTATTTTTTAAGAATTAAATTTAAAAAACTGGAAATTTCTACCATAAAAAAAATTTGTTTTTTTGTATTTTGAACACAGCTTGAAAAAATATCGTAATTTTGGCCGTATTGGGTATCGTAAAAAATCGTATCGTATTTTGGTGTACCGTAAATATCGTATATCGTGTACCGTATTTTGAGGAGACGATATCGACATCCCTGCTGAGTACCGAAAAAAGCGTCGGTACTTTCCCGTACCGTCCGATCTCTAACAAAAATCCTTAAAACCCTTGAAAACCCCAAAATCTTCAATTCATTTTAAAAATCAAAGGAAAATTCTCAGATTTGGCAACGCTGCCTAATGACAACCCTCAACATTTTTAAAGTGAATATTTCAAATATTTTATTAAAATAAATTGTTTTGTGGCCGTTTTTTTACGCTTTCCATTAAAAAATGTTTATTTTCGTTTTTTCAAAATAGAATTTCCGGTGTACACTTCGTAAATTATTTTTACGGAAGTTAATGGACAACCAACCAAATTAATCTGTTTCGTTGTTATTTTTCTCCATATGTTAAAGTCAATATAGGTAACACCATCCCACACATTCCATCCGTTTCCAATTTTACGGGCATTTCCTGCCAACGCTGAAACAGTTTCATTATGTTTATGCCATAAAAAATGCATATAAATTGTTGAAATAAAAATGATTAATTCATAATAATTAGTGTTAAACGACGATTATTTTTTTGTTAAAAAAATGACTTATTTTACCGAATTATTGCGAATTGTAACGACATTAACTGCCGTCGTCGCGCCTTCTGCGGTCGCTATGCGATGCCTTGGAATTGGCGGAAATGACCAAACTCACACCGTTCTTCCACGCGGAAACTACAAAATTGCAGTTTATTTTGGCCCAATTGGTAATTGTTTTGTTGTTTTGTACAAATTTTGCTATTTTCAAATTATGGGCAAATTTATTTATATTTGTCATAAAATGTGTCCATCCGACCCCCAATGGCCGAATCATCGGCCAGGTTCAAAAATCCGCCCACTTATCTTTCCAAAAATAATAATAAGCACAGTGTTGAACATTATAGCTGTTAGCGATTTGTTTTAAGCATTTTGAGGTTGGATTCGAGAAATTGTTAGCTGTGGGGAGTTCGGACCGAGTGGGATTTAGGCGAGGCAATTCGGAACGTTTGGAGCCACTCGATTTTATTACGCCTTTAAAACTGACACTTTTTCTGCTTCGAAAAGCTTATTAATTGCATTTTAAATAACATTGTTATTTAATGTTAATGTAGGTCGGGGGAGAAGTGTCGATTTCTTTACGGACGCGCAAGGTTCCATCAAATGGAACTTCAGAAAGCAAATCCACAACAATTTTTCTGTCAACAATTCTTACAAGGACATGAGCAAAGAATCGTCCGTAAAAGTGAGCATTTTGGTCCAAAATAATGTTGAAAGCCGCATTTTACGCGATTTTCAAAATTATGCTCAAATGGCGGAGGCAATGGCGCCCGACGGACGTCTCTACGAGTGCCATCACATCGTTTTCGCAAATTTAATACTTTTTGAGCCGCCCACCGAGGCCGAATGTGAGTGTATTTTAAATAATAAATAATTTGTTTAAATTTTTTAATGCAAAAATTATTTACTTTTTTTATTATTGAACATTTGAAGTGTACATACTAATTAAAATTGCTTTTTTCAAATTCTTTCTTTAAAATCATTAAAATATTTAAAACATCTTATAGCCTATTGGAGCTTTGACTACAACAATTTCTTTAAATAAAAAAGCTAAATGACAATTTTTGTATTATGAATGGGAATAATTCGAACTGAAGGAAGAACTTTTAAAATAATTAATACCAATAATGTTGTCTTTTTTCTTCTCATAAATATAACCAACCCCATAATGTTTTTAAATTTTGTATAATTAAATGACATTAGTTGATTATTATAAATAGAGTCGAAATTTTTAGGTTTAACCTATTTTTATTGCGAACAGGGTTTGACGAGAGAAGCCTAAAAATAGCATTCATTCGACTTTTTAGTACTTATAAATCCCTATTTTGGGCTTCTTGAGATCCTTTCCGACTAAATATTAATTTAATAGAAATAAATTCCTAAACATTTGACCACCAAAAAAAGGGATTAGTCACAAATTCCTAAACGTTATATTCTCTAACATTTCTCCTCCCCCCCCCCCCCCCGCCGTTGCGCCACATAAAATTTGAGGAATTTGGGGGTTTTGTTTAGTCGATGAAATATAGCGTCGATGAAATGTCGTATTTGGCTTAGTCGACTTGTCGTATTTTGGCTTAGTCGATGAAATGTCGGTCGATGAAATGTCGTATTTTGGCTTAGTCGATGAAATGTCGCGTCGATGAAATGTTGGCACCCCCATTTTTTGATCGTCGCCATTTGTGGCATTTATTTCTGCGGGTGAAGGAATGGCATGAATCAATTTTTTAAAGTTGGGAAGAGACAGGAAGCGGAATCAGGGAGGCAAACTCATCTGCAAGAAAATATGCCAACCGGCTCTAAAAATATGGCATTTTTATGGCATCGAGGGTTCTCGTTTTTCCTTAAAAAAGAGCAATTTTCACAGTTTTAAAATATAGAAAATTTCCAAAATTATGGCATTTGCCATAAAAATAGGGCATTTTGGCCTCCCAGCGGAATGTGGGGTTTTTTACCGTTTCAAAAAATAGAAAAAAAGGACGAATCGAATTCATTCTGCACTTTGAAAGAGATCAGTGAAAGCGATTTGAATATATATGGAACGGATTGCAAAAAGTCAATAAACAAAATTATTCAGCACTGACCGGTTAAAATTCAAATTGAAATACATAACAAGCAAAAATCATGAGCAAACGCGGGCGACGTATGATTAGAAGAATTTTTGTTTTTAATTTTAAACTACTTTGAAGCGTTTTGTCCCCTCTGGCCAAGCGTCAGAGACAGGCATGGCTTGCAGTGCTCACGCAAAGCACAGCAGTAATGCAAGCATTTTGAGCGATGGCTTTAACAAATGTTTGAATTGATGATGAAGCACGGCATATCGTTCAATTGGCTTAAAATGTTTTCTGCGTGGCTTGAAAGGTTTCCAGTCCTTTTCTAAAGTGCATCCAATCCAACGTTTAATTTATATGCCTTATTGGAAGCTTCAATGCTTTAAAGCTTTCAAGGACCAAATGTTTATGCAAAAAACTCGGAAAGCAAAAAAGGAAACATAGAAAATCCCGAAAAATTAAAATCCGAAAAGCAATTTTATCGCAATAATTCCATTCTTTCGCCAGCCTTCTTTTCTATTCATCCATTTTTTGGCCATAATATTTCTTCATTTCTTCAAGCATTTGTCCAAAGCTTTTGCTCATTTCTCGTGCCGATTCTTTGTTTTCCTCTAACTCCTTTTCCAAAGTGTCAATTTCCTTTTGTTTTTGTTCTTTTTCTATCAAAATTTCAGCCAATTTTTTGTCAATTTTAGCAATTCGTAGTAGCCTTTCTTTATTCATCTTTGAAGCATTTTCCTTTAAATTCTCTACTTCTTCCTTTTTACTCTTCAACTCCTTCTCTTTCAATTCAAATTGGCACTCAATAAACAACGCGTCCAACTCGCCCTCCACTCCATGGCTTTCCTCCTCAATTTGTTTACGAAGTTCTTCCACCGTTTTTTCGTCTTCGTCGGCTTTTTCTTGCGTTTTGTTCATCAAATTCATGCAATTTTCTTTTGCTAATTCCAACAAATTGTTCGCATAATAATCCCTAAATTTAGACACTTTTTCCAAAAGATCTTTCAATTTTTTCTGCAACTTTTGCAACCCTTTCCTTTCATTATTTGTTAATAATTCGCTGGATTTTCTCATTTTTTCAACTTTTTGGTTAAGCTCGCTTAGGGTGCATATTTTCTGCACAATTTGTTTCGTTTCTTCTGTCATTTTTTCTGTCCCATTACTTTTGAGCCATCTCAAAAATGTCGCGGCATTTTGACGCTGTTTTTCCGGCATTTTATTCACTTTTTTTTGCAATAATTTCATTTCAGACTTCAAATATTTTGTCTCTATTTCTTTATCTTGTATTTTATTTTCGATGCTTTCTATTTCGTTGTTTTTTTTAAAATTCTCAGAGCATTCCAATCGTTCCAATCTTTTCAATTCTTCTTTTGCCGTTTCTAAATTGGGCATTTCTTTCACAATCTTCTGCACCAAATTATGCGCCCTATTAAATGATCCCAACAAATCAAATTGATCATTTTCGTTCACTTTCAATGCCTCAATTTTGGATATTCTTTCTCGATTTTCTTTCAATATACAATAATATGTTTTTGTCAGCATATGTTCTAAAAAATTTTCATTCCCTTTAGCGAAAGCACTCTCTTCGTAAAACTTATTTCCGGCCATTTTTATACATAAATCTTTCGTTCTGTCGTAGGCATCTTATAAATAAATTAATTAAAAATGTTTTTTATTTATTATTTCCCCACCTTTCCATGCATTCAATTTGAAATTTAAAACCAAATCATAGCGGACAGTATTCAAATCAACTTTGCGGTCAATTCCTTCTCTAAAAGTTAATAATTAGGACCCGGATTATATCCATTTTGCATATTTTGTTTGCTCAATGCTTCGAAGAATACGGCCCAAAAATCGCCTTTTCGCGTTGATTTGAGCTTTTTAGGTCAAGTTTAAAAGAGCATATTTTGGCATGGCATTTTTTTGAAAAATTGTTCATTTTAATAAAGACTTTTAGTCATTTTCAAAAAAAAACTCGAAAAAATTGAACTTTCGCATTAAAAAATAAGGGAAAAATTACCACGGCTTAAACCAAATTTAATTTTATTTTTTTGAAAAATTAGGGTCCGACCAGCTTTACATTGCTCTATTCTTTAGGTAATTTAAACAAAAAGGACAAATTCAGAAATAAAATTTAAAAAAATAAACTTGCATTTTTTCGCAATATTTTTTCCCAAAATCGCTCTCAACCTCCGCTTGGATCTTCAAGCCCCGCTCATCCATGTGCGATATCGCGCCTTCCATTTTCATAAAATTTGCCGAAAAATTTTGATATAATTTTGTAAGTTCACATCCTTTGATGTATTTTCTGTAGTCGTTAGAATAATTTCCTTTTTTATACCATTTAAAGTGAATTTCCGACAATATCGGATTGATCATTTTGGGTATTTCGAGGTCAGTCGATGTGTCATCATACTCATACCCTATTGCACGATATATTCTTTCGAGATGTTTTGTCGACTCGTAAAATGAGAAATTGTGCTCGTTTAGTCGTTTCAACGTTTTGTAATTTTCTGTTTATATAAATAATTATATTTCTGTTTTAAATTATAATTATGAAAGAATACCTCCTGAAATGCTTTTTGCTTTTTCATTTTCATCTATTTTCCTAAATATTGCGACTCCAATCCCAGGCATTTTTTGACTTTCTTTTGAATTTATCTCTTTTATTTCCATCCAATAATCAAATATGCTTAAAAATTATAAAAAATATAAAAATTTAAATAAATTGTAAAAAACCTAAATTTGTTGGCCCATTCCGGGACATTGAAACAATTCGGCACAGCGAGAAATGCCCGAATTTTGTCCTTTGAATTTTCTCGACTTTTTTCGATGATTCCGTCAATATTTTTGCCGTGAACAATCGCCTCGAGTCGTGCCGCAAACGAAAAAAATAAATTGAATAATTGCGCCTCCGTATTAATAAGCTCATCTTCTTTTTGAAATTCGGCACTTTTTGGCGGAATTTTAACGAATTCTTTTGGCACATAAAATTCTTTTAGTAAATTTTTGGTTTTTTCATTCAAATTTTTGTCTAAAATCGCTCTGATCGCCGTTTCAAATTTCAAATTTTTGTTTTGCAAAAGCTCCTTTGCTGAAATGTACACTTTTTTCAGAAATGATTTGGCTCCATTCAAATCAAATTCAATGCTTTCTTCATTATCATTTTTAATCGAAGTTCCTCCAAAATGCTCAACAACAATTGCCATAAAATCGTAAGATTTGTTATAGTTTTCTTTTTGTTTGATAATAATTTTTTTTTTCAAAGAAACTTCTCGTTCATATTGTTCAATGTTTTCCTCGCAAATTTGTCGAATTTTAGCCAAATTTGAGCAAAATTCATTGATTTCGTCTTTAAGTGTTGTTTCGTCATCCATTTTCACATCCGCTTTCAATTCCAGCCCAAATTCATTTTGGTCTAATTTGGCCCTAATTATTCTCATTGCCTCGTTAAATCTGGCACTTTCAAAAAAGCTTGCCAAATGTTGTTTCGCATCCATTCTTTTTGCTGTCTTAGTGAGCTCGTCAATTTGTTGAATTATTTCTTAAAAAGAAATAAATAAATAAATAAATGACTTGGAATCTAAGCTTATAATAAATTTAAAAAGCTTTCAAACAAAAACTTTGTCCTCAAATTCAATAAAAAACCAATTTAACTTGTATCTAATTCTCGAAATCGAAAAACTTCTAAAAAGTGGAACAAAAATATTATTTTATAAAAAACCTATGTTTACTATGTTTTGGGACATTTTGTAAAATGTACTAATTTTTGGTCTTTAAAATCTGGTATTGTGGTTCCAATGTGATGATTTTGAGAACCCATTCAACAAAACACACCCGTCCAAACGTTCCAATCAATTCGAATTGCTTCGTCGATGAATGGGTAAATTTTTGGATTTTCAATTCCTTCGTTTTTCTTCTCTTTTTTTGGTTTATTTTTTTGTTTTGATTCTTTTGACTCCTCTTCTTCTAGACTTTTCTTATTGCATTTACTATTTGCCAGAAAAAACTCGAAAGCTTTCAAATTATCTTTGGTGATTTCAACCAAACGACTCATGTTCAGTTCGCCAAAATAATCGTCCAAAAGTTCAAATTTGGCCATTCTTTGCAATAAATTTCGGGTAAAAATGCCAAAAATACACTTCTCTCGTTGAGTCAATTCGATTACATTTTCGTCTGATTTTTTCAACGAAATTTTCTTCAACTCTTTAAGCCCCCAATTTTTCAGATGTATCAGGAATTGGTGCGCAATTCGCCGGTATTTGACGGGGTCCTTGCCGAGATTTAAAAGGCTTAATCCATTCACTTCCAAAAAACTTTTTTCGAATGGATTTTTCGGGTAAGACAAAATATGGACCGAAAGATACACATCATAACGATCGCACATACTTTTTAGTCTTTTGGGGTCCGTTTTGAGAAAAGCGTATTGAATGAAAAACGCAAAATTTATGACATCTTTTGGAGTCATTTCAATGTTTAAAGCGTTGAGAAGGGTAAGTTCGTCTGAAAAATAAACATTAAATTGTTTATTAAAATTAGAATTTTAACATTAAATATTTTATATTTAAATTTCAACCAAAAAATACTCCAAAAATTTAAGCTTACGAATATGACGACGATTTGAATTGGTAATTGGCTTCTTTTCCAAAATAATTTGGTCGGGTTTTAATTGCTCAATCGAACTTTTTATTGCCGCTCCAATGACAAAGTCGGAAATGCTTAAAGTGAATATAAAATTAAAAATAAAATAATAATTATTAAATATTATTTTACCCGTCGTTTTCTTCTGAAAATTGCCCCCCAACACATTCATAAGCCTTTAAAAGCGCCCGTAAAGTGCCGGTTTGTTGCGATTGTTCTCCAATCTCGGCACTCAACATTGCCCCGAATGAAAAGAGCAATTTCAAAAATTGGCTTTTTTCCTCAGAATTTTGAACTTCTTTCAATAAGTTTTTATCAATCTTTTTAATTCGTTCATCTGGCAATCCATCGGTCAAAATGACGGCATTGATGTTGCTTTTTGGGCCGCAGGAGTAAATTCCGGCAAAAATGCCATCCTCAACAACAAATTTTCGCGCAATTTGGCCAATCCATTGCTGCAACATTTGCGCATCGGCCAATTTCAATTCCAATGGCCGCTGATTTGAATTGGACGCCGCCGAATGTTTGCCTTCGTTGGCGGATGGTATGCCAAGGATTGAATTGAACAAATCCGAAACGGAATTCGAACACTAAAATAAGCAAATAATTAAATATATCAGAGGGATATCCGACAAAATGAATCAATTTAACTTGCAACGATTAATATGTAATGTATCAAAATGTACCAATGGATGACCAAGGATTTCGCCCCTTTTCCCCCACACAATTGTACCCGCCCTTTTGGGACTAATAAACTCTCGGAGACAGAGGAATTCGCGGAAAAGCTCAAAAATCTCTGAAAATCTCAAATTTTATCAGTTTCAAATATAACTTCTTGGAAATGCTTTGAATCGCTTGAACCTTGCTGAAGCATTTTTCTACTCAATTAAAGTTTTCTAATAGTTCCAAAATTGTTTGATTTTGTTCAATTTGAAAACTTTGTAATGGATGAGTTGGGTTGACCCCAAATAAATTACATATTTATTATTAATTAAAAAATGCCAACCGTTGCTTCAAAAGTAACTGATGAAATCATCAGCATAAGGGAGACGAAGGCCGTTTTGGCCCAATAAAAAGAGTAGAAGATCATTTTTTTCTATGTTGATTAAATTTAAATTTATAAAATAATAGTCAGGAATTGTTGCTTTTCCCCAAATGTCAGGGATTTGTATAATTTTGGGAAAGGTAAAAATGAATAAATTAAATAAGTTTAGGGAATATAAATTGAAAGGTTTTTATGAACATTTTGGAGCAATTTGCTGACTTTTTATTGGCTAAATAAAGCGTGAGGGGCGGGCGGGCCGCCCTTCCCAAGCATTGGAGTCCCCATGTGAGGGGAATATTGCGCATTTACATCAAATCGTTCAATTTTTGCCTTATTCAAATAAATGAAAAATGAACAATTAAATCAGCCCGTTGGCATTTTCCCTTTTGCACTTTTTATGAATAAACTAAATAAGTTTAGAGAATATAAATTGAAAGGTTTTTATGAACATTTTGGAGCAATTTGCTGACTTTTTATTGGCTTTAATGCTTAACCATTGTTAGCGGGGGAAAAAAAGAAAAAATCCACGCAAATATTTTGTTGGTAATTCACCAGATTTATGTGGCATTTGTCTTTGGATGTCATTAAATATTAAATACCTAGTTTGTATTTTATTTGTGCCGCCTTAAATGACAATTCCCCTACGGCCTTAAACTGAATGAAAATTATGAAAATATTTTGTGAAAGGAAAAATTAAAATACAAACTATTTAATATTTAATGACATCCAAAGACAATAATTAAATAAATAGTTGCATAGCTTTTTTCTTTTTCCCCCGCTAACAATGACGAAACGGCCTTTATCCCTTCTGATCAGGGTAGGCCAGAATCGGGATCCAAACCGGAATCGGGATTTCGACTTTACAAAAACCAATCCCGATTTTTGACAAATTGCAATCCCGATCCCGGTTCAATATAAAAAAATATGTTTTTGCCAAATCGCTCACGGATTCTCCCCTTTTGGCCCATTGCTTGTTGGCATTTTCCCTTTTGCACTTTTCCCCTTTTGGCACATTGCCTGTTGGCATTTCCCCTTTTGGCCCATTGCCTGTTGGCATTTTCCCTTTTGCACTTTTCCCCTTTAGGCACATTGCTTGTTGGCATTTTCTCTTTTGCACTTTTTCCTTTTTGGCACATTGCTTGTTGGCATTTTCCCTTTTGCACTTTTCCCCTTTTGGCACATTGCCTGTTGGCATTTCCCCTTTTGGCCCATTGCCTGTTGGCATTTTCCCTTTTGCACTTTTCCCCTTTAGGCACATTGCTTGTTGGCATTTTCTCTTTTGCACTTTTTCCTTTTTGGCACATTGCCTGTTGGCATTTTCCCTTTTGCACTTTTCCCCTTTTGGCCCATTGCCTGTTGGCATTTCCCCTTTTGGCCCATTGCTTGTTGGCATTTTCCCTTTTGCACTTTTCCCCTTTTGGCCCATTGCTTGTTGGCATTTTCCCTTTTGCACTTTCCCCTTTTGGCACATTGCTTGTTGGCATTTTCCCTTTTGCACTTTTACCCTATAGGCACATTCCCCGTTGGCATTTTCCCTTTTGCACTTTTTCCCTTTAGGCACATTCCCCGTTGGCATTTTCCCTTTTGCACTTTTCCCCTTTTGGCACATTGCTTGTTGGCATTTTCCCTTTTGCACTTTTTCCCTTTAGGCACATTCCCTTTGGCATTTTCCCTTTTGCACTTTTCCCCTTTTGGCACATTGCTTGTTGGCATTTTCCCTTTTGCACTTTTCCCCTTTTGGCACATTGCTTGTTGGCATTTTCCCTTTTGCACTTTTCCCCTTTAGGCACATTGCTTGTTGGCATTTTCCCTTTTGCACTTTTCCCCTTTTGGTATTTTTCCCCATTTGTTATTTTTATATGAAATGTTCTTTGATTTGGAAGGGTCAAATCTTAAAAATGTTGTTCTGTTGGCTCAACCCCCTTAAATATTTTTATTTTATTGGGGTTGGAGGATTTATTTGAGAAAATACAGCGAATTCTTTAATTAATATTTAATTTTGACCCGAAACCCGACCCAAAAACCTCGGGTCGGGTTTCGGGTATTGGGTCGAGAAAAATACCGGGTTTTGGCTCTTGGGTTTCGGGTAACCCGGAGCAACCCTGCTGCGGAGATTGCGGGAATTGCGGCTTTTAGGGGGTTGCGGATCTTTTTGTCGAGATTGCGTATTGCGGATTGTGCCCAATCAAATCCAATTGCGTCCAGCCTTTTTTGGAGTACTTTTTTGATGCCTATAAATGCCTATTTTGGAATTTTGGGACCTTTAGGGCCTATTATGGCACTTTTGGACCTAATCTCGATCCTGAACCCCAATTTTGTCATCAATGTGATCTGTCTCCGGCTTACATATTTTCAAATCCCCTCTTAACACCCTCAAGGTTTCTATAGTGCGGCCAATCAAACGTTTAATTTATATGTCTTATTGGAAGCTTTAATTCTTTAGAGCTTTCAAGGACCAAAAGTTTATGCAAAAACCAGAAAGTGGGAAAGGAAAAATAGAAAATCCCGACAAATTAAAAACCCGAAAAGCAATTCTATCGCAATAATTTCATTCTTTCGTCAGCCTCCGGTTCGTCCATTTTTTGGCCATAATATTTCTTCATTTCTTCAAGCATTTGTCCAAAGCTTTTGCTCATTTCTCGTGCCGATTCTTTGTTTTCCTCTAACTCCTTTTCCAAACTGTCAATTTCCTTTTGTTTTTGTTCTTTTTCTATCAGGATTTTACTCATTTTTTTTTACCAATTTTAGCAATTTGTAGTGGCATTTCTTTATTCTTTTTGAAAGAGTTTCCTTTAAGTTCTCTAATTGTTTCTCTTTACGCTTCAACTCATTTTTTTTCTCCATTCAATTCTGCACTCAATAAACAACGCGTCCAACTCCCCCGCCACTCCTTGGCTGCTTGCCTCATCAATTCGTTCACCAAGTTCTTCCACCGTTTTTTGTAATCGGTCTCAGCCTCGGTCACACGGGTCGACTCATCCGAAAGACTCATGCCCCGGAGTCTTGTCCGGCGAACCAATCAACTCAAAATCTCGTCGCCCCCCACCACCACTGTTGCACTTCAACATCTCGGTGTTTGCGACATCAATCCTTGTAATTTTCTTTCGCTAATTCCAACAAATTGTTCACACAATAAAATTAAATTTGTGCTTATTGGTTCCTTATTTTTGTATTTGATACTTCTCTTTTTATAATTCTCGGCCTTTTCCGATTGTTCCAATGTTTTTAGCGCTTCTTTTGCCTTACAAATTAGTCTGACACTTTTAAGTTAAATAATTTTTTTAAATATTTATTTACATCTAAAATTAATACTTAACACTAGTGTTAGGCAAATGGGGTTTTTCGGTATTCGGTATCGGTATTTCGGTATAATACCGATACCGAAAAAATACCGAAATTCCAAAAAATTCTTCGGTACGGTATTTCGGTAAAATACCGAAAAAATACCGATACCGAAAAATACCGACCAAAAATTTTCGGTATACCGACCGGTATTCGGTATTTTTTAGAAATTTTGAATTTCAATTTAGATTGAACAAAAACATTTTATTCAGTACTTATAATTGATTATTGGCAATGTTTTGTTGAGAAAAAAAGCTTCAGTGTTTTCCGGGTTCATTTCAATTGAGTTTGAAGAGAAACTATTTTGGATGAACCCGAAAGGGCCCCTTCTTGGGAAAATTGAATTTTGCACCACTACACCAAACTAGTGTCGGGTTAAGCAAGATCGTTCAAAAGTATCCATTTTTCAAAATACCGAAAAATACCGCGGTATTCAGAAATGGCTCGGTACGGTATTTCGGTAAAATACCGAAAAAATACCGATACCGAAAAAATACCGAAATCCCCCAAAAAATGTTCGGTACGGTATTTCGGTAAAAATACCGATAAAAATACCGCGGTAATACCGAAAAATACCGCGGTATTACCGTACCGTGCCTAACACTACTTAACACCACAAAATTCAAAAAATCCAATACTCTGATGGAGAGCATAAAATTATGCAGATGCTTTTTTGCCGCATCGAAAATTCTAGGCTTTTTGTATGTTTTACTAAATTTTATTTTTGGTACGAATGTTTAAGCCTAAGCTAACGAACCCCAAGCCAGGTGGCTTAGGCCTAAGCCTAACGGACCTCTAAGTCTCCAAATTTCCCCCAGTTATTCTCTACGGCTTTGGGGTTACTTAAAAAGTCGGGTTTCCTTAATTTTAAAAAATTTCAACAGATTCAAAAACCGCTTTAAATTCTCAAATGCAGATTAGATTCATTTTTATATACTTTTTTAATATTAAAAATTAATAATATTTTAATGATTTTGCAAAATGCTTATGTGGCGGATTTTGCGAAACGACCTAGCACCGGTTGCCCATATATGTCGGCGACAAGAGCAAATTGTGGCCAACCAAACATTTAATTTCCAAATGTTTATGCAAAAATCAGTAAAATTAAAAAGAAAATGAAAACCCCGAAAAAGGAAAATCCCGAAAAATTAAAATCCGAAAATCAATTCTATCGCAATAATTCCATTCTTTCGCCATCCTTCTTTTCTATTCGACCATTTTTTGGCCATAATGTTTTTTCATTTCTTCAAGCATTTGTCTAAGACTTTTCCCCATTTCTCGTGCCGATTCTTTGTTTTCCTCTAACTCCTTTACCAAAGTGTTAACTTCTACTTTTTTCTTCAAAATTTCACTCAATTTTTTGTCAATTTCTTCAAAATTTTTCTTCATTTCTCCAAGCGTTTTCGTCAAAAACTTCAATTTTGCTTTAATGTTGTTCAGCTCATTTTTATCCGATTCAAATTTGCAAACAGTTAAAATTCCATCCAATTTCTGTTCAAATTCATTGGTTAATAATATGTCAATTTGTTGTGCAAGTTCTTCCCCCATTTTATCGTATTCGGATTCGTCCATTTTTTCTGTCATTTGCGTTTTGTTCAAATTGTCGCCAATTAGTTGCGACAATTCCAACACATCAATCCCACCATAATTCTTAAATTCCTTTACTTTTTCCAAATGGACTTTCAATTTTTTCTCAATTAAATCCATTTTTTTCTGCAACTTTTTCAGCCCTTCCAACTCCGCAATTTTCACCTTATCCGCCGCCTCAGTGATTTTGTCGTCATTTTTTAATTTTTTCAATTTCCCAGTGATTTTTTGGCTTGTACTTGCATCGCCCATTGATAATTTGTCGCCTAATTCAATCATAAAAGTTTGTTGGGATTTTCTCATTTTTGCTTTCAGCCTTTTGACTTTTAGGTTAAGCTCGTTTAGTGTGCATATTTTTTGCAGAATTTGTTTCGTTTCTTCTGTCATTCCTTTTATCCAATTACTTTTAAGCTTTTCCAAAAAAGTGTGGGCATTTTGACGCAGTTTTCCCGGCATTTCACGAAGTTTCTTTTGAAATAATTTAATTTCATTTTCCAAATTTTTTGCCTCTTTTCCCTGAGCTTGTATGTGACGAAGGATGTTTTCTATTTGTTCGTTATACCATTCCAATAGTTCCAACTCTTCTTTTGTCTTTTCTAAATTGGACATTTCTTCTTCCATAATGTTCCGCGCAAAATTGTACGTTCTCTCATTACTTTTGAGCCATTCCGAAAAAGTGGCGGCATTTTTACGCTGTTTTTCCGGTATTTCATTCACTTTTTCTTGTAATAAATTAATTTCATTTTGCAAATTTATTTGCTTTTCTTCTTTATCTTGTATTTGACTTGCGATGTTTTTCATTTCTTTGTAAAGCATTTTCTTTTCATCATTCACAGCTCTTTCCGATTTTTCCAATGGTTTTAGCTCTTCTTTTGCCTTCTTTAAATTGGGCATTTCTTTTTTGATAATCTTTCGGGTCAAATTACGCGCCTTATCAAATAAAGCCAACAAATCAAATCCATCATTTTCGTTCACTTTCAATGCCTCAATTTTGGATATTAAAATTCGATTTGTTTCTTTCGATGTAAAATAATATGGCATATTTATTTCTTTGTCTATAGTGCAAGTATCCTCTTTGGCAGGCTCCATTGTGCTCAAATTTTCCAATAAATCTTTCGTTCTGTCGTGAACATCTTAAAATAAATGAAATTAAAATTGTTTTATTAATTATTTTCTCACCTTTCCATGCATTTAATTTGAAATTAATCACCAAATCATAGCGGACATTATTCAAAAGTGCAATTTTTGTTTCTTCAATTTTGCGGCCATTTTTTTCTCTAAACAATTAGTAAATAATATAAAAGTGGTTTGGTGCCAGCTTTGAGCATTTTTAACACAATTGGACAACTGAAAATTTTTCCAGGCGGCACCTATCGGCACCACCGGACCACCTCCCGGAAGTAAAAGAATCCACAAAAAAAATTGCCTTTTAAAAATACGAAAAGCGCAAAATTATTGCTTTAGGCAATTTTTAAAAAAATGACAAATTTTGGAAAGAAATTTAAAAAAATAAACTTGCTTTTTTTCGCAATATTTGCCAAAATTCTTCTCAACGTCCGCTTGGATCTCCAAGTCCCGCTCAACCATGTGCAATATCGCGCCTTCCATTTTCATGAAATTTGCCGAAATATTTTTAAATAATTTTGCAAATGCACATCCTTTGATGTAGGCTTTATATTCATAATTAGTATAATTGTAATGTTTTCTATGCCATAAATCAAAATCCCACGATATTTGATAGGTTAATTTTTCGACCATTTCACGTATTATAAATCCACCCGATGTGGAATGATTTTTCTCAATTTGATCGTATATTTCTCTGAGAAGTTTTGTCGACTCGTAAATTGAGAATTTGTACTCGTTGAGACTTTTCAACGTTTTGTAATTTTCTGTTTAAAATAAATAAATATATTTCTGAATTCAATTATAATTATGAAAGAATACTTTGTAAAAGGCTTCTTGCTTTTTTAAATATTTCCTTATATATTGCGACTCCAATCACAGGCATTTTTTGACTTTTTTTTGAATTCATTTCTTTTATTTCCATCCAATAATCAAATATGCTTAAAAATAATGGAAAATAAACAATTTAAATAAATTGTAAAAAACCTAAATTTGTTGGCCCATTCCGGGGCATCGAAACAATTCGGCACAGCGAGAAATGCCCGAATTTTGTCCTTTGAATTTTCTCGACTTTCTTCGATGGTTCCGTCAATATTTTTGCCGTGAACAATCGCCTCGAGTCGTGCCGCAAACGAAAATAATAAATTGAATAATTGCGCCTCCACATTAACCTCCAGAAAATGTTTGAGGCCGCCTTCTTTTTCGGCATTTTTTGGCGGAACATAAAATTCTTTTAATAAATTTTGGGCTTTTTCATTCCAATTTTTGTCCAAAATCGCTTTGATCACCGTTTCAAAATTCAATTTGTTGGTCAAACACTCATATTCTTTTTTTGAATTCATTTTCACTATTTGATTTATTGCAGAATTGTGCACTTTTTCTAAAAATGATTTGGCCCCATTCAAATCAAATTCAATGCTTTCTCCATTATCATTTTTAATCGAATTTCCTCCGAAATGCTCAACAACAATTGCCGTAAAATCGTAAAATTTGTTATGGTTTTCTGCCATAAAATCGTAAGATTTGTTATATTTTTCTTTTTGTTTGATAATAACATTTCTTTTGAATGGAATTTCTTTTTCATATTGTTTAATGTTTTCCTCGCAAATCTTTCGAATTTTTGCCAAATTTAAGCAAAATTCATTAATTTCGTCTTTAAGTGTTGTTTCGTCACCCATTTTCATTGTCCTTTTTAGTTCAAGGCCAAATTTCTTTTCGTCGAATTTGGCCTTAACTATTTGCATTGGTCTTTCATTTACATTGGCACTTTCTAAATATTCTGCAAATTCTTCTTTCGTACGCATTTTTTTTAGTGTCTTAGTGAGCTCGTCAATTTGTTGAATTATTTCTAAAAAATAAATTAAATGATTTGGTATCAAATCTTTTATTGTTGTGGTCGTAAATTTTTCCAAAACTTTTTTTAAGGCCTCTGAAAGCTAAGAAAAAGTTATACTATCTAAACAACGCCGGTAATTTAGTCAATAAAACGGACCTTTCCAAACGTTCCAGTCAATTCGAATTGCTTCGTCAAAGAATGGGTAAATTTTTGAATTTTCAATTCTTTCGTTTTCCTTTTTTGGTTTATTTTTTTGTTTTAATTGCTTTCTCTCCAACTCTTCTCGACTTTTCTCATTGCAATTCTCCGCAGAAAATTCCTCATAAAATCTCAAATAATTTTCAGTGGGCGCAACCAGATCACTGATGTTCAGTTCGCCAAAATAATCTTCCAAAAGTTCAAATTTGGCAATTCTTTGCATTAAATTCCGGGTAAAAATGCCAAAAATGCACTTTTCTCTTTGGGTCAATTTGATTACGTCTTCGTTTGGGTTTTCCAACGAAAATTCCTCCAACTCTTCGGGCCTCCAACTTTTCACATGCAACAGCAATTGGTGCGCAATTCGTCGGTATTTGATAAGATCCTTGCCGAGGTTTGAAAGGCTTAATCCTCTCAATTCCAAAATATATTTGTTGAACGGATTTATCGGCGGGTAAGACAAAAATTTGCTTTTAATGAAAAAAGCGAAATTTAGGACCTCTTTTGGACTCATGTCAATGTTTAAGTCGTTGAGAAGTTTAAATTCTTCTAAAATTAATCATTATTTCAATCGAAAAATACTCAAAAAAAGATTTAAGCTTACGAATGTAAGAAGGATTTAAATTGTTAATTGGCTTCTTTTCCAAAATAATTTTGTTGACTTCTAATTGCTCAATCGGACTTTTCATGACCGCTCCAATGACAAAGTCGGGAATGCTTAAAGTGAATATAAAATTAAAAATAAAACCAAATTAAAATATATTTTACCCTTTAAATTTCCCCCCAACACATTCATAAGCCTTTAAAAGCGCCCGTAAAGTGCCGTTTTGTTGCGATTGCTCTCCAATCTCGGCACTCAACATTGCCCCGAATGAAAAGAGCAATTTTAAAAATTGGCTTTTTTCCTCAGAATTTTGAACTTTCTTCAATGAGTTTTTATCAATCTTTTTAATTCGTTCTTCTGGCAATCCATCGGTTAAAATGACGGCATCGATGTTGCTTTTTGGGCCGCAGGAGTAAATTCCGGCAAAAATGCCATCCTCAACAACAATTTTTCGCGCAATTTGGCCAATCCATTGCTGCAACATTTGCGCATCGGCCAATTTCAATTCCAATGGCCGCTGATTGGAATTGGACGCCGCCGAATGTTCGCCTTCGTTGGCGGATGTTATGCCAACGATTGAATTGAACACTTCCGAAAAGGAATTCGAACACTAAAATATGCAAATAATTAAATATATCAGAGGGAGATCCAACAAAATGAATCAATTTAACTTAAAGTAAATTGACTTTTTAGTTCAGAAGACTCAAGGGCGTGCGGAAAATGCGTCAGTGGAATTTTACCGATTTCAAACCCCGTACCTAATTTGAACAATTTTTCAAAAATTCCAAATTTTACAAAAAATATATTTTTGGTCTCAAAATCATTCTCGAATCCCACCCAAGCTAAAAATTCCCGAATCCCCTGCACGTCTTAGGCTAAGTCTAAGCTTGGTCGAAGCTAAGCTTCGGCCTAAGCCTAACAAACCCCAAGCCAGGGTGGTTTAGGCCTAAGCTAGGCTTAATCTTAGCTTCAATACGGGCCTGAATCCGCAATCGTGGTGGGCTTCGGACTGGTAGCCGCCAAACTTGATTTTTGGAAAAATTTGAATTTTTGACAAATGTTCGAATTCGGGTCTGGGGTTCGAAATTGGTCGAAACAGAGGTCAGAATCGGATTCTTCGACCCCAAAAACCTTCAAAACATGTTTTGCATGAGTTTTAATTAGGGTTAATCCCCGACCCCCGACCCCGAGCCCCAAAATAGGGTCGTCCCCGACCCCGATCCAATCTTACCTGTTCTGCTCTTAGGCTTTCTTGTTCCGCTCTCTCCATGGCCTTAAATTGACAAATTGTCTTCAAACGCATTTTTATGGCCTTTTTTGTGTTAAAACTCCGAATTAATTAAGCTTTTTGATCCAAAAACTGGATAAATAATTACATAATTTAATTATTAATTAAAACTTCCCAACCGTTGCTTCAAAAGTAATTGAGGCAATCATCAGAAGGGAGACAAAGGCCGTTTTGGCCAAATAATAAGAGTAGAAGATCATTTTTTTTCTAAATGTTGATTAAATTTAAATTTATAAAATAATAGTCAGGAATTGTTGGTTTTTCACAAATGTCAGGGGTTTGTATAATTTATGGGAAAGGTAAAAAACGAATATTTATAAATAAATTAAATTAGGTTGGACAATATAAATTGAAAGGTTTTTATGAACATTTTGGAGCAATTTGCTGACTTTTTATTGGCTTTTATGCTTAACCATTGTTAGCGGGGGAAAAAAAGAAAAAATCCACGCAAATATTTCGTTGGCAATTGACCAGATTTATGTGGCATTTGTCTTTGGATGTCATTAAATATTAAATAGTTTGTATTTTATTTGTGCCGTCTTAAATGGCAATTCCCCTACGGCCTTCAAGCATTGGAGTCCCCATGTGAGGGGATTTTGGCCCATTGCTTGTTGGCATTTTCCCTTTTGCACTTTCCCCTTTTGGCCCATTGCCTGTTGGCATTTTCCCTTTTGCACTTTCCCCTTTTGGCCCATTGCCTGTTGGCATTTTCCCTTTTGCACTTTCCCCTTTTGGCCCATTGCCTGTTGGCATTTTCCCTTTTGCACTTTCCCCTTTAGGCACATTGCCTGTTGGCATTTTCCCTTTTGCACTTTTCCCCTTTAGGCACATTGCCTGTTGGCATTTTCACTTTTGCACTTTTCCCCTTTAGGCACATTGCCTGTTGGCATTTTCCCTTTTGCACTTTTCCCCTTTAGGCACATTGCCTGTTGGCATTTTACCCTTTTGCACTTTTCCCCTTTAGGCACATTGCCTGTTGGCATTTTCCCTTTTGCACTTTTCCCCTTTAGGCACATTGCCTGTTGGCATTTTCCCTTTTGCACTTTTCCCCCTTTGGCGCATTGCCCGTTGGCATTTTCCCTTTTGCACTTTTCCCCTTTAGGCACATTGCCTGTTGGCATTTTGCCTTTTGCACTTTTCCCCTTTAGGCACATTGCCTGTTGGCATTTTACCCTTTTGCACTTTTCCCCTTTAGGCACATTGCCTGTTGGCATTTTCCCTTTTGCACTTTTCCCCTTTAGGCACATTGCCTGTTGGCATTTTGCCTTTTGCACTTTTCCCCTTTAGGCACATTGCCTGTTGGCATTTTCCCTTTTGCACTTTTCCCCCTTTGGCGCATTGCCCGTTGGCATTTTCCCTTTTGCACTTTTCCCCTTTTGGCCCATTGCCTGTTGGCATTTTCCCTTTTGCACTTTTCCCCTTTTGGCCCATTGCCTGTTGGCATTTTCCCTTTTGCACTTTCCCCTTTTGGCCCATTGCTTGTTGGCATTTTCCCTTTTGCACTTTCCCCTTTTGGCCCATTGCTTGTTGGCATTTTCCCTTTTGCACTTTCCCCTTTTGGCCCATTGCTTGTTGGCATTTTCCCTTTTGCACTTTCCCCTTTTGGCCCATTGCTTGTTGGCATTTTCCCTTTTGCACTTTCCCCTTTTGGCCCATTGCTTGTTGGCATTTTCCCTTTTGCACTTTCCCCTTTTGGCCTATTGCTTGTTGGCATTTTCCCTTTTGCACTTTTTTTGTTTTAAATCAATATGCACAATTGGCCAAAATATGCACCAAATCCCTTTCCTAATCATTTTGGCGTGATTTGATTTTAGCCGTTTTGTCCCACTGCCGAAGTTTATTTTGTCTCCGTTCGGTCGGCGGTGCCGATAGGCGCCGCCGAGAGAAGTTTTTGAATTTTGATGCCAATTTGTTAAGAAAATTGCTCCCATAATTACCAATATTACAAAACAAAAGGCTCCTCCCTCAACATTTGACAAAGTTAAGAATTTTATAAATAATCGGTGAGTTCTCCAACCAAAAAATGAATTTCAAAAAGGTACCGAACATTTCGGTTCGGTTCGGTTCGGTAAACCCGAAAGTTTCGGTTCGGTTCGGTAAACCCGAAAGTTTCGGTTCGGTTCGGTAAACCCGAAAGTTTCGGTTCGGTTCGGTAAACCCGAAAGTTTCGGTTCGGTTCGGTAAACCCGAAAGTTTCGGTTCGGTTATCGGTTTGGTTATCCAAAAATTTTTTGAAATCGACAGCTTTACTCAGAACATATAAGTACTAAAAATATGTAAAAATATAAAAATCCGTTCCCTAGTGATCTGTCCCCGGCTTGCACTTGAGGCCCTCAAGGTTTCTAAAGTGCAGCAAATCCAACGTTTAATTTATACGCCTTATTGGAAGCTTCAATGCTTTAAAGCTTTCAAGGACCAAAAATCCTCATATCTTTATGCAATAAATTAATTCATTTCCAAATTTTTTGCTTCTTTCTTTTAAGGATCCGGAACAGGGATGGGCGGCAATTTATTTAAAAAATAAACGGAAAGATTTTTTAACGGAAAACAAAATGCCAAAAAACAACGGAAAAAGACAAAATTTTAAGTGAATTCAAAATTTTTTAAATAATTATTTTATTAAATATTGTTTGAAATATTCAAAGTATTCATTTTAAAACTTTGAAGGTTGCATTTTTTTTTTGCTTCGCGGCCTTCTTAAGCAGGGCTGCATGCAATCGGATTTTGATTGCGTGCATTTTTTAAGATTAAAAATATTCGCGTATACATTGAATTCATGAGTTATAGTGAAAAACGTTTAAATTGTTCACACCTAATGTTTTCAAAATTCTCCAAGCTTCACCAATTTTGGTAGGGGTAAGAAGGTAGCACTAGAGGCATGTCTGCAAAATTTGATCACAAAATATAAGCGTAAGCTTGTGCTTTAAGCATTTCGAAAATCGAAAGGAAATTCAATGGTGAGGGACAGGGATGGGCGGAACGAATCTTAGGTCGTCGGCGCCCACCGACGGCGCAGATAGACACCGTCGGGAATTTTTTTTTAAATTGTGCTTTGTTTTGTAAATAAATTCGCACCAAATTTTTTAAAATATTAAACTTAAAAATTGACAAACTTTTTTGCCTATTTCTCGTGCCGATTCTCTGTTTTCCTTTAACTCCTTTTCCAAAGTGTTAACTTCTTTTTGTTTTTGTACTTTTTTCTTCAAAATTTCAGCCAATTTTTTGTCATTTTCTGCCATTTCTTTTTCCTTCATTGAAAGATATTCCTCTATCGCTCTGATCGCCGTTTCAAAATTCAAATTTTTGTTTTGTAAAAACTTTTTTGCAGAACTTTTTCCAGAAATGATTTGGCTCCATTCAAATCAAATTCAATGCTTTCTTCATTATCATTTTTAATCGAATTTCCTCCGAAATGTTTAATAGTAATTGCCATTAAATCGTAAATTTGTTCGAGTTTTCTGCCATAAGATCGTAAAATTTGTTATTTTCTTTTTGTTTGATTATAACATTTCTTTTCAATGGAATTTCTTTTTCATATTGTTTAATGTTTTCCTCGCAAATCTTTCGAATTTTTGCCAAATTTGAACAAAATTTATTTATATTATATTTTAATTAATAAAATTAAAAAAATGGAGGATCTAAGCTAAAATTTGTTTCCGAGTTGATTTTCAATTCTCCAGACCTAGACAACCAAAATCCGGGCTCTAATTTAACGCCCAAACAATTCAAGTCTCACATTTTTATTCCATTCTGACCGGTGCACGAAGAGGCGCAGTTCAAGCTCGCGTTCCACCTCAGCAACAGCTGCACCGGGCAAACACCGAAGCAGCTCTTTTTAAAGTTTTGATTGAAAGCTGTTAATTAATTTTCCAACAATTTCTCAATGAAAAAGAAGATTTTTGAAACAACGGTATAGTAAATAAACTCGGAAACGTCGTTGACAAAATGATCGTAAAAGCAAATTTAGCACAAAAATATGAAACAGATTATAGAAAACAGCGAGTTAATTTTCCCAACCTTTTATGATATCGCTATTAAATGAAGTTCCATGACTCAACAATCTCAGCACTTCTTTCATTGACAATTGCTTTCACCTAAATTCAATTAAATATTCTAAAAAATAAAAGGAAGATATCTAAAAATGTTTAATCAGAGATCGGACCGAGCGCGAGTCTCACTGAATTGGAAAACCCCGGGTACCCGGGCCATGTCTTTTCAAAATCCTGTCTCTAGTTTTTTAGCCAGGTTACATTTTTAGCAGAGCTCCTTGCATAATGCATAGTAGGGTTGCTCCTTAGGATATTGATAGAGCGCTGCATTCTTAAAAGTAGGGCGTTCGGTCTGGAGCGCTGCATTCTTAAAAGTAGGGCGTTCGGTCTGGAGTGTGCTTGCTCTCTATGAGAGTGTGCGTTATTTGATTGATGGTAAAAAGAACGGTTAAATAGCGAATGGTTTTTGACGCCTTCCATATACATATCATAGGGGACGTATGCTTGAAAGTAGTGATCGGTTGGTACGGGAAAGTGCCGACGCTTTTTCGGTACTTTTCGGTACTCAGGCTTCGGTACTTTACCGAAAAGTACCAACCGAACCTTTTTGGACTTTTTCGGTACCGGTACTTTTTCGGTACTTTACCGAAAAGTACCGACCGACCCTTCTGGCCGATCACTACTTGAAAGGGAACATAATTCACCCTGGGTTTTTGGTGCAGTTGAGCGAGGCACTAACAAAATAAGGCTTTTTCCTGTTGGCAGGCGTGATGCCGCCGACCCTCTTTTGCCAATAATTGTTGACAATATTAACCCTGGTAGTTTGGTGGTATCTGATGGCTGGGCTGCTTATGGGGGAATTAGAAGTTTAAAATCTGCAATTTCAACATGAGTGGGTTAACCATAGAATTGCTTTTGTTAATGCTGACAACCGTACAGTTCACACACAGTCGATTGAAGCGTCATGGACAGCTATTAAAAGGGGGACATGAAGCATCTTTGTGGCACTACTCCCGACTTGTTCCCTCCATATCTGTATTCCTACATGTTTCGTCGTTATCATAGCAAAACAAAAAAATTTTTCAAGCTATATTAGAAGAAATTCGCTTACAATACGATTTTTAATTGTAATTTATTTATGGTCGGTCGTGTATTTGTTTTTATGGTCGTGTAAACATTTTAAGGTCGTGTAAACCAGGGATGGGCGGAATTCCGACTTCCGAAGTTCCGACTTCCGAGTTCCGACATTTTTTGGGCTCGGAATTCCGAGTTCCGACTTCCGAAAATTTTTTAAGGCCCGGAATTCCGAGTTCCGACTTCCGAAAAATTTTTAGGCCCCGGAATTCCGACTTCCGAGTTGCGAAATTTTCTGAGGTCGTCGGCGCCCATCCCTGGTGTAAACTGCAATAGAGCCAAATGTTGTCCTTTATTTTTACTTTGGACTTATATCACCCTTGATTTAGAGTCGAGACTGATGTGCTTCTTTTTTATTCCGCGTCATTCAGCTTCAGCGACGATTTTATTTTGCCAATCATTTCACCACCACCAAAATTTCTGTTCTTCCGCACCGTCACAGCCCGTTGCCCTTCCACTCGCCTTTAATGTGTGTCCGGAGAAGTTCGGACCCGAGAAGACCAATCCGTTGGTGATTGTGCATGGCCTTCTTGGCCACAAAAAGAATTGGCGTGCAATTGCCTCGGCGTTGCAGAAAGAACTTCAAAATCGCATTTTTGTGGTCGACATGGTATTATCTATCAGACAATGAATGACCACCTATTCTGTAATATTAGTGTACTTTAAAGAAAACAATTTGTTTTTTATTTGCATTTCAGATGATTTTATAAACTGTAACCGCCAACAGCGAGCATGCGGAGACGGAGCAAGTAGTGGGGCGAGACGGAGAGCGGAGGAAGAAGTCTGACGAGCGCCACTGGGGGGGGGGGGGGGGGGGGCGAGCGCGCGGGGACCCGCGGAGCGGGCGCGCGCGGACCCCCAGCCGGGTCACGCGCGGACCCCCAGCCGAGTCACGCGCGGACCCCCAGCCGGGTCACGCGCGGACCCCCAGCCGGGTCACGCGCGGACCCCCAGCCGGGTCACGCGCGGACCCCCAGCCGGGTCACGCGCGGACTTCTTCCGGAGCCCGGAGTCTCGCCCCACCTACTGGCCGCCGTAGTCGAGTGTGCGGTACTTTGACTGCTATTTTCCACCTTACTGCCTAACTTTTCCCTTATCGGGCTTTGGTTTTTTCAAAAATCGTTTTTCCTTAAATTTCAAAATTTTAAACCGGTTCAAAAACCGCTTTAAATTCTTAATTTTGGTTTTCTTTTGACGAATTTGTAATTTTGAAAGCCTATATGGATGATTTTCCCCATTTTTTTAATCAGTGGGCAACTGAGTCCCCAGTCAAAAGACACTTCAGTCCCGGGCTCATAACTTGCTTCGGTTTCCGCAACAAAATTTTTACGGATTCGTGCGTTAGGCTTAGAATGGAGTCGATTGATATATATTTCGTTCGATTTTGAGTCTGGACCGTATGATCCATATTTTCCAAGAACACTACTAAAAACCGAAATTACTTGAGATTTATACGATTTAAAAAATTTCAGTTTTTAGAGGAATCATGGCGAGTCGCCTCATTGCTCGGACAGCACATATCCGTCGATGGCATTGGATTTGCGACAATTTATCGAGCAGGAGGTGCTCACTAGGTCTAACCACAAAACTGCTTTTCTACTTGGACATTCCATGGGCGGCAAAGTTGTTGCAGAATTTGCGACGGACAAAGCGAACGTTGGGCAATTACAAATCCTTAAAGTTTAAACATTTTTCACATTTAGGCCAATCTGATCGAGAAGTTGGTGTTCGAAGACATCGCACCACAACGAAATCCCCACCATTCGAGTTTGACTGAATTCCGCGCTTACATTGACGCGTTGCGTTCTGTCGACTTACGACTGTCCAGACGCCAAATTAGCAAAGCTCTGGAGCCGTCCATCCGCGAAGAATCCGTCCGAGCATTTATGCTCACCAATTTGTGCCAGGATAGGTTAGGTGGTGTAAAGAAGAAAAAAATTTGCCGTTTTTTGAAGAAGTCTTCTGAACTTTACAGGCCTGGACTGAACAAATGGCGTTGCAATTTGGACGCGTTGTCTGACAATTTGGAGTACATTGTTGCCCATACGGTGGCGGTGCCCGATAAGAAAATCAGCATTCCGACTTTGTTCCTCTACGGGGCCAACTCGACGTATTGTTCGGAGTTCGACATAGGGCCGTTGAGGCAAATGTTCTTCTCCTATGCCAAATTTGAGGAGGTCCCGGAGGCCGGCCATATGTCAGCAAATTGTTGACCCCCATTTTTGGCATTTCAAAATGCACTTTTTTCAGTATACATTCGGAACAACCAAAGCGGTTTATCGAGTCGGTCACGAGGTTCCTGAAGCGAGGCTACATCACTTACAACGAGTAAAGCAATTTTGTTTTGTTACAATTTTGAATGTTTTTGATGGTCAATAAAATTTACAAACCAATAGACAAATCCATAAATTTTCGTCAACAAATTTAAATCACAAAAATTTATTCATTTAAAAGTAAAGTGGATATGGATGAATTTGACAAATAATTAAAAAGCAATTGAAGTCAAAGCCTCAAAAATAAATTATGTATTAGATTAATGCATAAATTTAAATAAAATTTTGTTATCAGATTTGTAAGCGATGAGTGCTTTGCAAATGCAAGAGAAAATAATTATTAAATCGTTATAATTACGATAAATAATTTTTCTTAAGAAGTCAAAGCCTCAAAAATAAATGATGTATTAGATTAATGCATAAATTTAAATAAAAATTTTGTTATCAGATTTGTAAGCGATGAGTGCATTGCAAATGCAAGAGAAAATAAAATCGTTATAATTACGATAAATAATTTTTCTTAAGAAGTCAAAGCCTCAAAAATAAATTATGTATTAGATTAATGCATAAATTTAAATAAAATTTTGTTATCAGATTTGTAAGCGATGAGTGCATTGCAAATGCAAGAGAAAATAAAATCGTTATAATTACGATAAATAATTTTTCTTAAGAAGTCAAAGCCTCAAAAATAAATTATGTAGGCACATTGCCTGTTGGCATTTTCCCTTATGGCCCTTTTATCTTTTGGCATTTTCTCTTTTGCACTTTTCCCCTTTTGGCCCATTGTTTGTTAAGAAGAATTAGTCAATTTTAGGCTTTTAGTGGCGGCCCGGCGGTGGCGATAGGCGTCGCCGGGAGAAATTTGAAGTTTTAGGGCATTTTGATAAGAAACTTTGTATAAAAATTTGCCAAAATCAACCGTTATCATTTAAAATTCCTGTTAAAAAGTCTAAATAAAATTTACTGCATAGTTTATTATAATTATGGAGGCAAATATGCACATGCATATTTTCCTGAACTGGGAACGGTCTGAAAAGCACGAAAAACGTTGGTTTAAGCTTCTAGAACGCATTTCCATGTGCATATTTTGCATATTTCACAATTTATTTGCATATTTTGGCATTTTTCGCCATTTTCAAAAATTCCTTAACAAATGCAATAAAGGAAAAAAATGAAAATTTTTTAAATTCTGCTTATTTTCAAAAATGTTCTCTAAAATGTCTTGAGTTTTCACTTGAAAATTTGGAAATGTTCTCATTAGCAATTTTAACCAGTGTTGAATGAATTTGAAGAATTTTGGGGAAATTTTTATACTAAATTTGGAAAAATTTATGTGCATATTTTATGCGCATATTTCAAGATTTTATGTGGATATTTTTTGTTCCCCTACTTATAATTAACAGGTCCGACGGCGCCGATAGGCACCGTCGGGAATTTTTTTTTAAAATTGTGCTTTGTTTTGTAAAGAAATTCACACCGAATTTTTTAAAATATTAAACTTAAAAATTGACAAACTGTTTACCAAAATCCCATTCTTAGGGATGCATATTTTTCCCGTTTTTCCATAAAAAGTGCATCCTTCCTGATTAATGGGTAGTGTGAGTGATCGGATTTGTAGCTTTCAAGGACCAAATGTTTATGCAAAAATCAGAAAGCAAAAAAGGAAATAGAAAATCCCGAAAAATGAAAAAACAAAATTCTATCGCAATAATTTCATTCTTTCGCCACCCTTCTTTTTAATTTTTCATAATTTCTTCAAGCATCTGTCTAAGGTTTTTGCCAATTTTTTGTGCCAATTCTCTGTTTTCCTTTAACTCCTTGTCCAAAGTGTTAACTTCTTTTTGTTTTTGTACTTTTTCCTTCAAAATTTCAGCCAATTTTTTGTCATTTTCTGCCATTTCTTTTTCCTTTATTGAAAGATATTTCTCTTTCATCTTTTTTAGTTCCTCTATCTTCTTCAACTTCTCCTTCAACTCCCTCTCCTTCTTCTTCTCTTCCCTTTCAATTTGGCACTCCATAAACAACGCGTCCAACTCCCCCGCCACTCCTTGGCTGCTTGCCTCATCAATTTGTTCACCAAGTTCTTCCACCCTTTTTTTGTGATCGTCGGGTTTTTCTATTTTTTCTTCTGACATTTTTGTTTTGTTCAAATCCTCGCAAAATTTATCCACTATTTGCCACAAAGCCGCCCCATAATATTGCGGAAAAAGAAACATTTTTGTCGTTAATCCATTTAAAGTCTGTTGACTGGTATGCAATTTTTGCTGCAACTCTTTCAGCCTTTTCAATTGCGCAATTTTTAACTTATCTGCCGCCTCAGTGACTTTGTCGACCATTTTCGACTTTTTGTTATTCTCAATGATTTTTTGGCTTCTACTTGCATCGTATAATTTGTGGCCTAATTCAATTGTTAAACTTCGTTGGTATTCTTCCATTTTTGCTTCCAGCCTTTCAACTTTTTGGTTAAGCTCGCTTAGTGTGCATATTTTCTGCAAAATTTGTTTTGTTTCTTTTGTCATTTTTTCTGCCCCTTTACTTATGAGCCATGCCAAAAAAGTGGGGGCATTTTCACGCTGTTTTTTTGGCATTTTATTCTCTTCTTTTTGCAATAAAATTTCATTTTCCAAATTTATTGCTTTTTTTTCTATATCTGGTATTTGACGTTTTAATTTTTCTATTTCATCGTAAAGCATTTTCTTTTCATCATTCGCATCACTTTCCGATTTTTCCAATTGTTTTAGCTCTTCTTTTGCCATTTTTAAATTGGGCATTTCTTTCACAATCTTCTGCACTAAATTACTCGACCTATCAAATAATCCCATCAAATCAATTTGATCATTTTCTTTCGCTTTCAAAGTTTCAATTTTGTATATTCTTTCGCGCATTTCTTTCGATATACTATTATACGCGTCTGTCATTCCACGAGTTATAATATAATTTTCATTCCCATCAGCAAAGGCACGCTCTTCGTAATTCTTATTTTCGGCCCATTTTTTCAATAAATCTTCCGTTCTGTCGTGGACATCTTAAAAATAAATAAATTAAATTGTTTTATTAATTATTTTCTCACCTTTTCGTGCATTGAATTTGAAATTTAGAACCAAATCATAGCGGACATTATTCAAATCAACTTTGCGGTCAATTCCTTCTCTAAAAAATGAATAATATGCTTAATTATATGGGAAAATTTACGGAAAATCATTTTCAACTATAAATAATCATGAAAAAAAGCGATTTTGGTTGCACGATTCTTAACAAATGTTCATTTTGAAATAAAAAAAATGAAAAATTGTTTGGTTTAGAGTTCGAAATTTCAAATGCAAGAGGCTTCTGCGCCCCCGGAAACCCCTGGAAACTCCATGACTTTTAAAAACATTTTATTTTTGAAAAATGGGGGACAGACCAGCTTTACATTGCTCATTTTTTAGGCAATTTAAAAAAAAGGACAAATTCGGAAATTATTTAAAAAAATAAACTTGCATTTCTTTGCAATATTTTTTCCCAAAATCGCGCTCAACCTCAGCTTGGATCTCGGAATCCCACGTATCCATGTGCAATTGCGCGTCTATCCTATTTTCTGTCAGCATTTTCATGAAATTTGCCAAAAAATTTTGATATAATTTTGTAAGTTCACATCCTTTGATGTATTTTCTGTAGTCGTTAGAATAATTTCCTTTTTTATACCATTTAAAGTGAATTTCCGACAATATCGGATTGATCATTTTGGGTATTTCGAGTTCAGTCGATGGGTCATGTTTAATCCCTATTTCAAAATATATTCTTTTGAGATGTTTTGTCCACTCGTAAATTGAGAATTTGTGCTCGTTTAGTCGTTTCAACGTTTTGTAATTTTCTGTTTATAATAAATAAATATATTTTTGTATTCAATTATAATTATGAAAGAATACCTCCTGAAATGCTTTTCGCTTCTTTATTTGTTTCTTCATTTTCATCTATTTTCCTAAATATTGCGACTCCAATCCCAGGCATTTTTTGACTTTCTTTTGAATTTAAGTCTTTTATTTCCATCCAATAATCAAATATGCTTAAAAATAATGGGAAATAAACAATATAAATAAATTTAAAAACCTAAATTTGTTGGCCCATTCCGGGACATTGAAACAATTCGGCACAGCGAGAAATGCCCGAATTTTATCCTTTGGATTTTCTCGACTTTTTTCGATGGTTCCGTCAATATTTTTGCCGTGAACAATCGCCTCGAGTCGTGCCGCAAACGAAAAAAATAATTCGAATAATTGCGCCTTCACATTAACCTCCAAATTTTTGAGGTCGCCTTTTTCGGCATTTTTTGGCGAAACATAAAATTCTTTTAGTAAATTTTTGGCTTTTTCATTCAAATTTTTGTCTAAAATCGCTCTGATCGCCGTTTCAAAATTCAAATTTTTGTTTTGCAAAAGCTCCTTTGCTGAAATGTACACTTTTTTCAGAAATGATTTGGCCCCATTCAAATCAAATTCAATGCTTTCTTCATTATCATTTTTAAAGGAATTTCCTCCAAAATGCTTAACAACAATTGCCAATAAATCATAAAATTTGTTATGGTTTTCTTTTTGTTTGATAATAAAATTTTTTTTCAAAGAAACTTCTCGTTCATATTGTTCAATGTTTTCCTCGCAAATTTGTCGAATTTTTGCCAAATTTGAACAAAATTGATTAACAATTTCGTCTTCAGGCATTTTTTCATCATTCAATTTTAACATTTTCTTCACATCCGCTTTCAGTTTCTGCCCAAATTTCGTTTCATCGAATTTGGCCTTAATTATTTTCATTGCGTCTTCAAAGTTGTCACTTTTCAAATATTCAACCAAATTTTGCTTATTATCTTTACTTTTTACTACTGTCATAGTGATCTCGTCAATTTGTTGAATTATTTCTAAAAAGTAAATAAATGGTTATATTTAAAGTTAAGGCCTCTGATTGCTAAGAAAAAGTTATACTATCTAAACAACACTGGTAATTTATAAATTATAATGCCCCAACAAACAAACAAAAAAGTCCATTCAATAAAAACGGACCTTTCCAAACGTTCCAATCAATTCGAATTGCTTCGTCGATGAATGGGTAAATTTTTGAAATTTTAAGTCCTTCGTTTTCCTTCACTTTTTTACAATTATCCGCAGAAAATTCCTCATAAAATTTCAAATAAAATTTGTTGTTTTCAACTTGGCCAGGGATGTTCAGCTCGCCAAAATAATCGTCCAAAAGTTCAAATTTGGCAATTCTTCGCAATAAATTCCGGGCAAAAGTGCTAAAAATGCACTTCTCTCTTTGGGTCAAATTGATTGCGCTTGATTTTTTTAACGAAAGTTTCTTCAACTCTTCGAGCTCCCAATTGTTCAAATGCAACACCAATTGGTGCGCAATTCGTTGATATTTGACGGGGTCCTCGCCAAAGTTTGAAAGGCTCAATTCGCTCAATTCCAAAATATATTTTTTGAGCGAGTGAGACAAAAATTTGCTTTTAATGAAAAAAGCAAAATTTATGACGTCGTTTGGAGTCATTTCAATGTTTAAAGCGTTGAGAAGGGAAAATTCGTCTGAAAAATAATTATTTTTAAATTGTAAATTAAAAAACTAACAAATAAGACGTCGATTATTGCTAATTGAATGACTTTCCAAGATAATTTTTTCAATTTTTGATTGCTCAATCGAAATTTTTATGAACGCTCCAATGACAATGTCAGAAATGCTTAAAGTGAATATTAATTAAAAAATAATAGTTATTATTAAATATTAGGTAAATATGGATTTGAGCTCCCAGAGTCGAAATCACTCAAAACCACTTTTATAGGGTTTCTTAGGTGCTGAAACCGATAGAACAATCAAAATTTTTTTGTCGCTCCGCCATTAAACCGGTTTTTGAACGGTTTAAAATTGCCAAAAATGGCGATTTTTGACCAAAATTTTGTATCTTCCTGTGGATCAAATGCAACAAATTTAGTATCATTCGACAGCTCTCGACGAGACAAATCGATCTAGATATGACAAGACACGATCAGACGCCATTTAGATACCGGCCGACTGAGTCCCAGTGTAAAGGGACATTTCAGTACCAAAAGTAAAAATGAACCCAAAATGAAAGGCCGCTGGCGGCCCGCCAACAGCGAGCATGCGGAGACGGAGCAAGTAGTGGGGCGAGACGGAGGGCGGAGGAAGAAGTCTGACGAGCGCCACTGGGGGGCGAGCGCGCAGGGATCCGCGGAGCGGGCGCGCGCGAGACCCCCAGCCGGGTCACGCGCGGACTTCTTCTGGAGCCCGGAGTCTCGCCCCACCTACTGGCCGCCGTAGTCGAGTGTGCGGTACTTTGGCTGCTATTTTCCACCTTACTGTCTAACTTTTCCCCTATCGGTTTTTAATGGTACTGAAATGTCCCTTTTACACTGGGACTCAGTCGAACGGTATCCAAATGGTGTCTGATCGTGTCCCGACACATCTAGATCGATTTGTCTCGTCGAGAGCTGTCGAATGATACTAAATTTGTTGCAATTAGTCCACAGGAAGATACAAAATTTTGGTAAAAAATCTCCATTTTTGGCAATTTTAAATCGTTCAAAAACCGGTTTAAAGGCGGAGCGACAAAAAATTTTTGATTGTTCTATCGGTTTTAGCACCTAAGAAACCCTATAAAAGTGGTTTTGAGTGATTTCGAGTCTGGGAGCTCAAATCCATATTTTCCAAATATTATTTTACCCGTCGTTTTCTTTGGCAAATTTCCCCCCAACACATTCATAAGCTTTTAAAAGCGCGCGTAAAGTGCCGTTTTGTTGCGATTGCTCTCCAATCTCGGCACTCAACATTGCCCCAAATGAAAAGAGCAATTTCAAAAATTGGCTTTTTTCCTTTGGATTTTGAACTTCTTTCAATAAGTTTTTATCAATCTTTTTAATTCTTTCATCTGGCAATCCATCGGTTAAAATGACGGCATCGATGTTGATTTTCGGGCCGCAGGAGTAAATTCCGGCAAAAATGCCATCCTCAACAACAATTTTTCGCGCAATTTGGCCAATCCATTGCTGCAACATTTGCGCATCGGCCAATTTCAATTTCAATGGCCGCTGATTGGAATTGGACGCCGCCGAATGTTCGCCTTCGTTGGCGGATGGTATGCCAACGATTGAATTGAACAATTTCGAAACGGAGCCCGAACACTGAAATTGGGGATATTTGTGTGGATTTGACGGATCAGACAAAATTAATTATTCAATTAGGCCTTTTTGACGGTAGCCCTAACTCGGCTTTCATAAACGAATTAAACAACTCCGAAACGGAGCCCGAACACTAAAATATTCCTAACTTAATTAAATGCTTTTTATTCAAAATTAGATAATTTGCTCTGCCATTAGTATTTTACTAAAGCAATTGTTCTATGTGGTACAACAATACATGAGGGTTACACCACAATAACATTCTCTCTATCGTTACTCTTATATCTCTACCACTCTCTCTCTCTCTCTTGTGCACACTATTTCGCTTCAAAATAATTAAACCATATCTCGGTTAGTTTTGATCTGAAAAGAATAAAATGTTCGCCTTCGTTAGCGGATGTTATGCCAACGATTGAATTGAACAAACCCGAAACGGAATTCGAACACCAAAAATTGGGGATATTTGTGTGGGTCGTACGAATTATCAGACAAAATTAATTAATCAATTAGTCAAATATACATTAATGACTCAACAAGACGATAAATTACATAATTTATTTATTATTAATTAAAAATTGCCAACCGTTGCTTCAAAAGTAATTGATGAAATTAGCAGAAAGGAGACTAAAGCTGTTTTAGCCAAATAATACGAGTAGAAGATCATTTTTTTTCTAAATGTTGATTAAATTTAAATTTATAAAATAATAGTCAGGAATTGTTGGTTTTCCACAAATGTTAGGGATTTGTATAATTTATGGGAAAGGTAACAAATGAATAAATTAAATTAGGTTGGAAAATATAAATGAAAGGTTTTTATGAACATTTTGGAGCAATTCGCTGACTTTTTATTGGCGAAATAAAGCGTGAGGGGCGGGCGGGCCGCACTTCCCAAGCATTTGGAGTCCCCATGTGAGGGAAATATTGCGCATTTACATTAAATCGTTCAATTTTTGATTTATTTTAATCAATGAAAAATTTTATTTTGCTGACTTTTTATTGGCTTTTTTGCTTAACCATTGTTAGCGGGGGAAAAAAAGAAAAAATCCACGCAAATATTTTAGTTGGCCATTGACCAGATTTATGGGGCATTTGTCTTTGGATTAGCGCTTAATTCAGCTTTCTATTGAACCTCATTAAATATTAAATAGTTTGTATTTTATTTGTGCCGCCTTAAATGGCACTTATTCCCCTACGGCCTTAAACTGAATGAATTATGAAAATATTTTGTGAAAGGAAAAATTTAAATACAAACTATTTATAATATTAAATGACATCCAAAGACAATAAATAAATAAATATTTGTGTGGCTTTTTTCTTTTTCCCCCGCTAACAATGACGAAACGGCCTTTATCCCTTCTGATTAGGGCAGGCCGGGACCGGAATCCAGACCGGAATCGGGATTTCGTCTTTACAAAAACCAATCCCGATTTATGAAAAATCGCAATCCCGATCACGGTCCCAGCTTTCGTAAAGTCGAAACCCCAATGCCGGCCCCTGGGTTGGGGGTTTAGATCCCCCGACTGCATTAATGATTTTTTCAAACTTGTTTTGAACATTTACGGTGGAAACAATTCTAAAAATTCTTTTAACTTTTCTAATTAAAAAAAAATATTTTTTTCCCAAATCGTTCACGGATTCGTTACAACTTATGTGGGGGAAAAAGTTATAAAATAAGCATATTTATGAATAAATTAAATGATATAAATGAAAGGTTTTGTGAACATTTTGGAGCAATTCGCTGTCTTTTTATTGGCTTTCTTGGGCTAATTAAAGCTGGCTCTTTTATCTTTTGGCATTTCTTTTGCACTTTTCCTCTTTTGGCGCATTGCCCGTTGGCATTTTCCCTTATGGCACATTGCCTGTTGGCTTTTCCTTTTGCACTTTTTTACCTTTTGAGTGGTATTTTAAATTGAATCAATCCAAAATGTCAACACATTGCAGACCGGGCCGACCTTTGTAGGACAGCGGTGGGAGGAGGGATGAACGAGAATGGAGGACAAATTAGAATTGAAGGTGGCCGAGAGTGGCGGGAGAGTGGTGGTGGTGTCCATGGCCATCGTTAATCTATTTCGCGATTCTTCGAAACTATAATAATATTATTTTGCTTTGTTATGTTATGTGTGTTCGTTTCTAAAATTTTCAATGCCGATGCCGGTGACCAAAAACTATTTGCTCATTACGGGTTGGGTATGTATAATAATCTTGTCACGTATGACTGCAAAAATCAACAAATTACACGGGACGCCAAACACAAAAGGATTTTATGGTATTTTACGGGACACGGGACGGCCAACCCAGCGCCCCCGCTGGCGTCGTACATGAATGAATTGCATGAAATTTGTACCATTCTGAGTAGGGTTGGATAACCCCGGGTTATCCGGGACCGGTATCCGGGTGTTTTTGGAAATTTTTGGGGTAAAATTATCCGGGTCTTGGACCAAGCCCAGCCAAATTATCCGGTATCCGGACGGATATCCGGGTGTTTTTGAGCTATCCGGTATCCGGGGGACCCGGATAATATCCGGTTTTGTCCAACCCTAATTCTGAGGGTAAAATTCACCGTCCAATTTCTCAGTCCAATTGCTCTTATCTTCCACCAATTAATATCCCTTTCAATCCCGACAGAGTTCAGCGTAGACATTTTTTCCCCCAAGAATTAGATAAATTAGCGTTTAAAAAGTGCAACATCAAAATTTGAAGAGCTTTTCACCGTCCATTTTTGTGATGAAATGGACGGGGAAGAGTAAAAAATTGGGTTTTGGGAAGGAAAATGGAAAGAAAATGAAATTGCGGGCGGTTATTACAAAGAGAAGAAATGTAGCCGAATGCTCAAAAATAGGCGTGAGCACTCACACAATTTGGGCACAACCATTTTTTGTTTTGCAGTGCAAAATTGTGGACTGATTGTGGAAGGTAAAAAAATACTCTGAAAAGATGGAGATGAATTAATAAGTAATGACTGAATGCGCAAGGCAATGGACCAACAACCGATGCGAGTTCTGTTAAAGTCGAAGTTGAAAGGTTCTCAAAATAAATTGCGTCTTCCTCCCCCCCCCCCCATCGATGGTACCAATTTAGTAGAAAGATTGTTTGAGCAGTAATTAAACAATTGGCCGATTTTTGAAAGCATTTTATTTCAAAAGAAAAGCTATCATAATTAAGGGAAGAGGGGAGGGGGGGGGGGGAGATTTTTGACACCCAAAATGTCCCCAAATAGACAAAAGACGTTCTTCGACATACAAAATTTCGTTTTTTATTGCATTTTTGAATGAATTTTGAGTCAAAAAAGTGCCAAAAAAAAATATGCAAAACCTGCAATTTCAAAATGGTCAAAAAATAAAAAGCCCAACGTAACAATATTTTTTTTGAGCTAATTTAATCGAAACTTAATTGGACTAAAAATATGCATATAATCCGTTCTCTATCCATCACTTTTCATCCCTATTCACTTTGTCAAGGGTAATGATTGCCTCGTTTGAAAAGCGTTTAAGCCCACTGATTTCGTTTGATGCATTAAAATAGAAACATTTCACGCGCGGACATTCCCAATGTGAGAGAGTATTGTTGGGGAAGAGAATACTTCAAAAATTGTTGCTGAACTAGCTGCTGCTCTCCAGCTCTACCCAGCCCCTCTTTCCTCTTCAAAGCGTACAGTCCAGTCAGTCATTTTCTCCCCCCCCCCCCCCCCCCCTCCCCCACAAAATCGTTCACAAATACTCTAAATACACCGCTCTTCCAGTCCCCAATAATTGCTTGCTTAACGGCACCCCCTCCCCCCCCCCCCCCCCCCAACTCCCCCCCCCCCTCCCCGCCGTCGCCAAAATGTGCGGCGCCGTAAAAACGGTGAGAACTTCCTCCTCGTCCTTCTCCTCCTCCTCGTCCCACGTTTTCTTTTCTGAATTTTGAAGATTTTGAAACGTTGTGGGGCCAAAGGGGGTAAGAATGAAAATATGAGGAGCTTACGTTCTCTTCCGTCCCCACCTCACCCCCCCCCCCCCCCCCCCCGCTGCTGCTCATAACAGCGAGGGGGGGGGGAGGGGGGCAGGCAGCGACTGACTCTGATCAGAGCAAAAAAAGAATATAACCCCACTCCCCCAACTCCCCACGCAAATGTTTGTTTCTATTCGCTCTGCTGGTTGGTGTCCCATTTCAAATGGCCCTTGCCTTCTCGTCGTCTTCCGATCGATCGGATGGAACTCCGTCCGCTCTTTTGCGCCATATGAATGATCCCCCCGCCCCCTCCCCCCCCCAGCCCTGAAGGGATTTTTTGCTTGCGGCTTTTTGCTTCACATCTGCTGGGCTGGGCTGGCTCTGTTCGTCGGTCGTCCGTCCGCCTGGCAAGTCGTTCTCGCAGAGAACGCCATTCATTTTGCAAGTTGCCGCTGACTCATTCGTTTGTTCGTTTCCCCTTGGGCGTTATTTGTTGTCCCTACCAAATATGCTCATAAGCCATTCGATGACAACGATAAACAACAGCAACAGCAACACAGAGACAAATCAATCAAATTTTGCGTTTTTCATTCCAATTAAGCGTTTTTGAACGAAGAAGCATTGGACACAGCATTTTTTTTGTTGTTGTCGTCAAAAGATGCGTTTCTTCTTGAAAAAGGTGGTGGACATGTCCATGTGCTTGTTAAGCCAATTTGGTTGTCTCCATTGCGACAAAGGTCCGTCCGTCCGCGTCCTTCTCCTCTCGCAAATTCAAACTTCAAATTTAGAACACAGTCTCAGCGAGTTCCATCGTCAATACAGGTTAGGGGAATTATTTTTGATCATTTAAAAAGACATATTTTTTGAAATTGATAAAATTTTGTTAATAAAAATACAATAAACAAAATTTTGCGGGGGTTCGGTTGTTTACCATATTAAGGAGGGTGCTAGGACAAAAATCACTAATGGACAAAATCACTAATATAGAGTAAAATAGATACCGTATATGAGGTTTTAATTACCCATAGGTGGGTGGGTAATTACTACAGGGTGGGTAAGTAAAACAGATATACGGTAACTTTCATCTACTGCGAGAAGTTCACGTCTCTCGACCCCTTTTCTGGTCACTGCAATTGTTGTATTTGTTTGCGCAATGTTCGCTTAATCTGCTTAATTATTTGAAAATTGTGAATATAAAAGTTAGGTTTTATTCATAAATATTGACGACAATTGAACAAATTATCCACTTTTAACTAGTGATTTTTGTCCGGTTTTGGCTTATAAGCGATTTTGAGCATTAGTGATTTTGTTTAAGTGCAAATTGATCCGGGTCCCCTTTGATCAGCATGACACAAATGCTTCTGAAATTAATTTTTTTTTCACAGAGTGTGCGGTGAAATTGGTTCCGGTGGTTTTGGACGGGTGTACAAAGTAAATTTAATTTGTTCGTCTGCTGATAAAAATATGTACATATTTATAATGTGTCAAAAACAATTCACAATTTTCGGCCTATCGCCTCTCAGACGGACTGCCGGTTGCGGTGAAGTGCATTCGACACAAAAGAGTGTCCAACTGGACGCTGGTGGAGCGGTGGATGATCCCCACTGAGATTTGCTTCATGGAGGAGTGCCAGGACGTTCAGGTAATGAACACGTTGCATTGAGCCAATGCCATTTCTTGGGATAAGTTTCGATTTTGAGAAAAAGCGGGACGAAAAAAGAGCGTTTTTGAACAACCGGAACCAAATCTCAGTACCAAAATGGAAATTTCAGTCCCTGTCTCGTCCTACTCTCTACCTCCATTAAGGGCGTAATTCGTCTCATTTGCTGGTTCACAAGGTCGGTGACTGACATTCCCCCAAATTTGTGCAACATCAAATTTTTGGATGGCATTAAGTCGCCATGGCTTTCTGATTGTAATGGAACGGCCTGCTAACTTCATGGATCTGTTTGATCTGATCAGCACCTTTGGCTGGTTGGATGAAGAAGTAGCCCGAGGGATTTTTTCTCAAATTGTGGAGACAGTGGCCGAGCTGTACAAGCAACATTCGGTGATCCATCGGGACATCAAAGATGAGAATGTTGTGGTTGATTTGGACACGGGCACAGTCTGGCTGGTCGATTTCGGTGCAGCCGGACTGCTTGAACGTGCAAAGTCAGTTTGGAAAGCTTCTAAAGTTGTCTTTAGAATTTTATTGCACTAAATCCATAAATTGAATTCTCATTAGAGACCGGACTTGCGGACCAATCGAGTATTCGATAAAGACCTTGAAAATCAGTCTAAGCTGCCTTTAGAATTTTTGCACAAAACTCATAAGTTGTATTCTCATTAGAGACCGGACTTGCGGACCGATCGAGTCTTTGATCAAGACCATGAAAAAGCTCGAATCGATATTGTCGATCGAAAGCTTGATCGTCCGGTTGCAAATTTTCATCACCAAAGATGGGGGGATTTTAAATTTTAAAAACTCAAAATTCCTCGGCCCCAAAGGTTGGCAAAACTCCAAAATTCCTTTTGTTCCCCCTCGTTCAGAAAGCAGCGGTTTCAAGGTTTTCTCGCCCAACATTAAATTTGGCCAATTTCTTTCCCGCTTCGCCAGGTACACTGTCCTACTCCCCACCAGAGGTCATTTTAGTGGGCATCAATTAACTAATCATCTCTTCAATGGCTTGTTTAGGTGTTCAAAAGAAAGTGTTACTATCCCCTGGAGGGCACTGTCTGGTCACTGGGTATAATATATTCTGCCATTTATTTGTTGTTCATTACATCATTTTTCAAAATTTTTCAACTCGATACCGAGACTCTCGGGTAGACTAGCAAAGGGCCACCAGAATTACAGCGAGTAGCCGACCCGGTTAACGTCTGGTCAACCCGATTTTTTTGGAATCTGGATCCAGAGTCCTAATCCCAATCAATTAAAAAAAGCTCGTTCGGGATCCCGATGTCGGGGTCCGAACTCAATCCCACGGGATCTCGTTCGGTCTCTAATTGGCAAATGTCCAAATTTTTAGGCATTCTTTTGTACATTTTGGTCGTCGGGAACCCGCCATTCCGGGGTGAACTACAAATTTGCACGGGAAAGCTGCGTTTCCCGCGCAATGTTTCGTCCGGTAAAGTGGCGATTCGATGAAGCGGATTAAAGCCAGCCGCCGGCTTTTCCCCTCAGAGTGCCGTGCACTCATCCGCCGCTGTCTCTGCCCGACCGCCGAAAGTCGTATAAGTCTGGAAGAGCTTCAACAGCACGCATGGATCAGCTGCAAAACAACAACATCGTTTTTCACCAACTTTGAGGCTGAATGGCGGAGAAGAAAAAGGGTATGCATTTTGGTTGGGCAAGACCGGAAATATCCCCCCCCCCCCTCCCGGATACCTGGGATTCTGGACACCCGGGATTTCGGACACACGGATACCGGCCCCGGGTAATTCACCGAAACACCCGGACTTAGATTGTATGAATAAGGATTGTGTCGATTCATATCGAGAATCTAAACAAAAAAGCTGTGAACATTCCGGGCTTAGAAACCACCTAAAATCATTGCATCGCCAGGACTCTCTCAAATCGGACTGTCATCGTGGGGAGCTGTCGGACGACGACGACGATGACGAAGATTGTTCATACAGAACGGAAGCCGGGGCGGAGCCTGGTCCGCTGACCATTCCGATGATTTGCGCTGCCCTCGTTACGCAACGTTCGCCTACTTTGTCGTCCTTCGTGGAACACCACCAAAACAACAACAACAACAACAACAGTCCCTCTTCCGTGGTGGAAGAAAGTGCCGTTTTGGATGAATACGATGAGGTCAAAGCGACGAAAGGAAGGGTTGGGTTGTCGGTTTCATAGCGAATTGAAAAACGGAAATTCCTGTTTAGTTAGTGCCAGTCTGGGTGTCCATCTTTGATTATGAAGAATATGGGCACCTTAGTCTAAAGCAAGGCATTCAAACTAGGGTTGCTCCGCGATGTTGCCCCCCCCCCCAGCACCCTCCCCCAGAGAAATTTTTGAGTTTTGGGCTCACCTCCAACCTCTGCTACACACCGCCCTCGAAATTTTTTGGTCTCATCCCCGATACGCCGCCTCCAAAGAATCCCCCAACCCCGACTTTCTCACCGGAGCAACTTTATTCAAATGCTTACAATCGCTTTAAATATATGTAGTAAAAAAAATATGCCAATTGCCATATAAAAAATATGGATTATGGGCACCTTGCTGGTTGGAATATGTTAAAGCTTTTTCATTTCATCCAACAACCCCGAAGTTTGAGATGGCCTAACAGTAATTGTAAATCTCTTCAGAGGCCTAAGCACGAATCGGCGGAAATGTGCTCCTCTTTTCCTTCTTTACTATCGTCGGAAACCGAAACGGGCTTCGAAACGGCGCCGGAGTATGACGACTGGAGGTACGAAGGCGGCCGCCTCGGCTTCAGCTCGCTCTCGCGGTGCTGCACGTCAGCAGGCGACGACCTGCTTGATGGATGCGCGTTTGTGCAGCAAAATTTCATTTACGCTCAACAGAAATGCACTGATGATGATAATGATGATGATGATGATCAACAACAACGTAAAACTTCCGTAGCCAACTCTTTGCCCTCCTTTGGCCACCCAATTCATCGGGTAGGCTTTCGTGCCACCCAATCGGACAGAGGAAGTGCCCGTTCTTCCTCTTCCGAAAGCAAAGGACGAAGAAGCAACTCATTCACATCCGACGACTCCTTCACTTCGTCCACCACATACTTTTCTGCAAATTCTCACAACATGTTTGTCGAGAAGAGGAGGGGGAGGGGGGGGGGGGGGGGGGGGGGGGGGTCAAAAAATTCGGTCGGGGTCAGCTTGGCGCCGACAAGATTGTATTAAGCTAACACTTTTTCAAGAAAAAACAAAGCTTGATTAATGGTTCAACATAATGAGAGCTTCTAGATATTACCGATTTTGTGCTTTCCTAGTGACTAAGTTATGACTGATCGGGCCAAAACGGCGGGCACCAAACTGTCCGAGTCCGCAAAAATTGTCTGAATTTCAACCAAAATATTATTGTAACGCCTAATTCGTTTCAGCCCCTTACCGGAATGGTCATCAACATCATCATCATGCGTCGTTGGTGGCGTTTGCTTATCAAATTCGAACAGTAACATTGAACGACTGAATGATGATGAAGACGAACTGACCCTACGAGTGGAAATTCCGAGGCAAATTGTGTTAAAAGAGGAGAGGAGAAGAAGCGCAGTGTCGGCGAAAGATGAAGAGGAAGATGAATGGGACGACGACACAATCAGACTGGACATCCCCAACAGTTGTGTGGCGGAAAAATGTCAAAACAATGTGACCAAAAAAAGGGGAGACGAATCGCCGTCGGCGTCGTCGTCTTTGTCACCGGTCATTGAACAACACCAACAAATGAATAAATGGGAAATTGAAAAGCAGCATTTGACGCCCCACATTATGAAGCAGTTGTTTAAGCCGGATGATGGACTTGTTGGAGTCGGAGACGGACAACAACAAGGAAATTATTATTCAGCGAGGCGAAAGGGCGGCGACCGGTACAGACGGAGGAAAGGAACGCATATGCTGCTGCTGGACGGAGTTGGACGACCGTTCGACAGACGAAGACGTCGTTTGACATCCCCTCCCCAACAATTGAACATGTTTTCATTCGTTAATAATATGTAATGAGACCAAATTCCGGTCTCTAGTTTTGTAACAAAATTGACACAAATCTTACAAAAATCTTTTTTTTAAATTGTTTTTCATCTTAAAAAATCCTAGTGATATTTTGTAATAAAAATGCAAATGGGAAGCTGTTCTGCAAATACTGCAGGTGTCCGGACTTTTCGACATATTTGTTCTCGTCTTCTGGCTCAAGCGGTATTTTTGACACAGAGGCATCAACTCAATATTTAATTTAGATTTAAATACATGATAATTTACATAAGTGGGAGGGGGGGGGGGGGGGGGGGGGGGAGTTCTACACACGCATTGGGGGAGACGATTTCCATGAGCAGGGGGTTTTAATTTTGGGAACAGTTGATGGATCGGGTCTAAGCCAAGGCGCTCCATGAGCAGGTTGAAGACCTAGAAAGGTTGTCCGTTATATTGCATTATTTTTATTATTATGACTTACGAATTTGTGGCTGGCACGCGCAGCAAGTTCTGCCGATGACATCAGCCCCGATCGCAGTTCGGCGTTTAGCCAGGCCAGAAATTTGTCCATTTCTCCAGGGACTTCATCCCAGTCCATTGGGTCGAACACATCGCCCACGCTAACATCATGGGTCCGGAGGACCCCCGCGAACATGTCTTCCTAGCACACCCTTGTGAAGCGTTAGGATGGTCTGAAGAATTGAAATTCACGTTTCAACTGGATGGTTAACGTAACCTCCGGCTTTGAGGTCGTTTAACAATGGAAGCAGTTGACGGTCGCCCGAAAATGGCGAGAATTCCCGGTCAAACGTTCGCAGGATTGCATTGTTCTCCCGTCTTTCTCTTCGACCTCTCTCTTCACTTCCAGTTCCAATTTCTTCACCAGCATCCTGCGCCGGCCGTCATGCCCTCTTCTGCGCCAACTTTGGTCACAGGCACGGAGAAATACATTTCGATTTACGATTGCTAAAGGAACCGTTTTGTCCTAAAGGATTGAATACCATATTGCTTTCGAATTCAATTTTGTGTTGTTACCAATTTCGACAATTTTGTAATAAAAAATGATTGTAGCATGCATATTTCATTGCAGCTAGGGGTATTCGGGGGCATAATCCGAATCAACATCCATTCCGACAAATTTCGATCCCTGGACCGAAGTCGAACAATTTTTCAAAAATTCAAATTTTTCCAAAAATCAATTTTGGCCTCAAAATCAATTAAAATGCACGAAAGTAGCCATTCTCTCCATGACTAGACTTATTGCGCGCATTTCAATCCATTTGAGGCCAAAATTGATTTTTGGAAAATTTTGAATTTTCGAAAAATTGTTCGAATTCGGGTCCGTGGTTCGAAATTTGTCTGAATGGATCTTAGATTCGGATTCTACGCCCCCGAATACACCTAGGTACACCTTGTTTTCGACTTCGGTTTTATTTTGAATATGGGGGGACCAGCTACAGTATTACCTAGGGTAGGACGGGACCGGGACTTTTGGAAAAACCGGGACGGGGACTAAATTTGGTCCGGGTCAAAAGAAACCGGGACTACTAGACAAAAACAAGAAATGGGAAAAAACCGGGACCATTATAAAGGGATTTTAGAGGACTTTTGAAAAACCGGGACCAAAATTTCAGTACCAAAATGGGAAAAAAATTGACCATTTCATTACTGGTCCCGGTCCCGCCTACCCTAGTATTACCAAAATATTCATGAACAGCATTAGGAAAAATTTGAATAGGCGACGCCGAGAAAAAATATCGAAATTTAGTGAAATCAATTAGGAAAATGTGCTCAAATTTGTGAAAAAAATAACCCCGGACACGGACGTTTGAGTGTGGCCGTTTGAGTGTGGCCGTTTGAGTGTTGCCGTTTGAGTGTTGCCGTTTGAGTGTGGCGCCGTTTGAGTGCCGCCGTTTGAGTGTGGCCGTTTGAGTGTGAAGTCAAAAATGGACCTTTCAGTGTCAAATTTTAAAACATGTGAAAAGGGCGTACGGTCCGGAACCTCAAGCCAGAGTGGCTTAGGCCTAAGCCTATAACGAACCCCAAGCCTAAGCCTAACGAACCCCAGGCTAGGGTGGCTTAGGCCTAAGCCTAACAAACTCTATAAAAGCGGTTTTGGGTTCTTAATGGTGAAAAAAAACATTTTAAAATCATAGATTTTCAAAATCTTAGATGTTGTCAGATCTAAAAAATATTGTCAGATTCGTGATCAGCTCCCTTGAAAACCCCATATATGATGTTTTCAGCCGATTTGGTGAGGGGGTCACAAAACCGTAAAGTACCGACCTTTTTTTGCAAAACGAATGAATAAAAAGAAAGTTTGAGTGAGAAAAAGAATGAGAGTCTAGGAATTTGCACATAATATTGGCGTTTTCTTTTAAGTTACATAGTTATAAGAATTTTTTTAGGTTTCAAGGTTTTTTATTAGATTGAATTCATTGGCACTAAAAGGTCCATTTTTGACTTCACACTCAAACGGCCACACTCAAACGGCCACACTCAAACGTACCGCACCGAAATAACCCTTTAAATTGAAATTTTGAATACACAATGCCAATTCGTGAATCTGTGTTAAAATCCAAAATTAACACTCCGGCACCCAAAAACGCATACGAAATATGACAAATAAATCGTCATCCTAAACATTTATTTAGAAAAAATGCATTCCCAATTTAAGCTTGGCATTTACAACTGATTCGCCGATAAAATATTGGGAAAATATTTGTTTGTCAAACTATTGATTATTTTTATAAATTTATGTATATTCAATAATTTTCTTTCTTTTTTATAGATTTTACAACAAAAAAAATATATTAAGACAAATTTTCGACTTAACTCTTGGCTTTGATCAAATGTTTATTGATCAACTCGTGGAAAGCGTTGTCTGTTATCGGCGTAAACCGCTTGTGGCACATGCTTTTATTGTACACATTTTACCCTTAATTTTTATGTGAAAATGAAACAAAAAAAGGCACAATTTTAAAATATTTATTAAAAAAGTACAATTTTTTGGCGTAAAATTTGATGCCGTTTTGGATTTATTATTTTAGGCACCATTTGTACTCCTTTACGCCTGTTGGGTTGGCTGGTGGACACAGAAATTGGGTGTCGCCGAGCATTGGGAGCTCGGCTGCATTGTCGTTGGTGGCATTTTTGTTGCTCAGGTTTTTTTAATTAGCGTAATCAATGCCAAATTTTTTGAGTAAAAAACCCCTTAGGGGGACCTTTAAAGCACAAAATTCACAACGAAAAGGCAACTAGTGACATGCTTTTGAATGCTTTTATGGGCAATCATGTGGAATTGCGGTCCCGACGAAATTTTTTTTTTTAAATTTTGAATGATTAAAATTTTAAATGTATGTTTCTAGGGTTAAAAAAATGCGTAGAACACGTTTCCGCGCTCGGATTTTGCGAATGTCGAACTCCGAACCCGAATTCGAACACTTTTCGAAATTTCAAAATGTAACTTTTTTTTTGGGTTGACAAATTTTTTATATTGCTTATTTCGACCCCGTTAACGATTGAATTGTTTTGTTCTCTCCTTATTACAAACGTTATCGTGCATTTTGAAGGGTTTAACCTTTTTGTGTTGATGCATAAATTATTTTTTACGTGCTTGAAATTTCAAAAAATTGTTCGAATTCGGGTTTGGGGTTCGACATTTGCAAAATCCGAGCTCGGATTCGTGTTCTACGCATATTTTTACCCCAGAAAACATGCATTTGAAACTGTTAAGATTTTTTTTCGTCGGGACCGCAATTCCACATGATTGCCCTTTTATGGCCAAAAGTGACTTTTGGAATTTTTTGAATGAGCTTAATTTAGTTGTTTACCCGTTAAAAAATTGACGCCTTCTTGCTAAAGAAGTGTCCATGTTTGCTAGTTTTTTAAAAATATTAACTATACAAAAAGTCTCAGTTTTTATTTATTTTTGGTTTTAACGAAATTTTTCTCATTAGCAAAAAATTTTTTTGTTCAGGTGCTTACCGGCCTCTTCTGCTATTGGTTTGTGGAGGTGGACGCCGCGTTGAACTGTGTGCGAATGTGCGAGCCGCGCAACGCGGAAATGGCAAAAGTTTGTGTTGAAGAAAAATTTGATGACAAATTTTTTTGAGAAAAAAAAACCATAGAGGGGAAACCCTTTTATTTTGCAAAAAATGAATTATTTTTGGACCAATTGTTTTGACACTTATTAAATATTAAAAAGCGCCTGTGGGCACTGCCGGACCTCCCAGTCCTAAAAGCTTCCAAAAAATTATCGTATTTTTAAAAATTTGTTGCAAATTTATTAACAAATCGAGTCAAATTTTCAAAAATTTCTCGCCTATGCTGCAGTAAACCCCAAAAATGCACCTAAAATCCAACTTTTTTGGATAAATTCTTGAACAAAATGCAATAAAAACGGCAAATGCACCATCGGGGGGAACTTTAAACTTTCTCCGGTGCCTAGAGTTTTTTGTTTGTTTGTTTGGCCGCTTATTAAAAATTGTACAAATGTGAAGAACGTGAGAAATAATCTTGGGGCAATAAATATTCATTTTTAAAAATTTGGTTTTTTTTGCTCAACTTTCCAAAATTCAAGGTGAAGCCGAGGCCGAACAACGGCTGGACGGAGTTGGTACCTCTTCAACGGGTCAAGGTCAGTTTGTGTGCGTGTGTCAAACTGTTCTGCTACACCGTGTGCTAAAATTCGTTTTTTTTTTTGTCTTTCAAATGAAAATTTTGGTCCAATTTTTTTGTTGCCATAATGCCGGGCTCTAAATGTGTGCCCTCAAACAATCCGCGCTTTTTAATTCTGTTCAATTTGCACAGCCTCAGCAAAACGGGGCGACACGCATTTTCTTCACCTTTCAAAAATGCTCTTACGCATATGACGACGTGGAAAAGCAGGTAGTTTTTGTTTTGGAAAATTTTGATTATCAGAAAAAAAAGAATTAATGTTTTCCGTTTTTTTGTTTATTTTTTAATAATGCTCCCCGCTTTCACTTAGTTTCGTGCCGTTCTGTTCGACACCGCGCTGCCTCTTCTACATTTTCAGGAAGCCAAAGGGCACGAAAGTGAGACGGCTGTTTCCGAGGTGCAGATGGAGTACGGCAACAATCGGTAAAAATGGGTAGGGGGGGGTGAAGCATTTTACGAAGCAGGGGGGGGGGGGGGGGAGGGGCTAATTTGAACAAAAAAGTCAATCTCTTTAGTGGTGTGGTTTTTCTTTTATTTTTGTTAAGTTTCAAAAGCTAAATTATTAATAAATTTGCTTTACTCCTGGCGGAGGGGGGGGGGGGGTCGCGCCGAGAAATTTTTTTGAAAATTTAGCGGTAATTGTTTAAAAAATTGGTCCAAAAATGGCACAATTTCTAGTTCCCGAGACTTTTGCTTAAAATCCTGATCCATATGGTCACTTTTGCCAAGAATTGGTTTTTCATTTTCAGATTGGAAATGGAGGTGCCCAAGTTTATGGAGCTGTTCATCGAACGTGCCACGGCGCCGTTCTTCGTCTTCCAAATCTTCTGCGTTGGCCTATGGTGTTTGGGTGCGCTTTTTGTCTTCATGTTGACGATTTTGTTAACCGTTTTTTTTTATTAAATCATCAAATTCCAAATCATTTAATCATATTTTATAGAAAAAAAGCAATTGAATATTAGGACTTAAAATCTTAACAGATAGTACTTATTTATCTCATTATTTTCAGAGGACATGTGGTACTACTCGCTGCTCACCCTGTTCATGCTGGTCACATTTGAGGTGTGTGGGACGGCGGGCAGAGATCAATAGAAAATATAATTTGAAAAAAAAATGTGTTTCAAAATTTTAGATCGGGTCATAATAAGTTTTACCTAAAATGAAACTAAAAAACAATTTTTTTTTAGGCGACTATCGTAAAACAACAGCTCAGGAACATGTCCGATATCAGGTTGAAAATATGCGCATTATTTGGTCATAATATTGCAAGAAGAAACTGTTTTCAGAAACATGGGTTCCAAGTCGTACCTGGTCAATGTGTACCGCACCAAGCGATGGAATAAAATCCCATCAGGTAAAAATAATTAAAATTAAAATAAATTGCAAATTAGTCAATCTAATCATAATGATACAATTTAAATATTGAATTTTTTTTAAATATTTTTAATTTAATATATTTTATGTTTTGTGTGTCAGATCAATTGGTTTGCGGCGACATTGTGTCCATTTGTTCGGTGAAAGGAAGCGAAGACGAGCGCGCAATTCCGTGCGATCTTCTGCGTAAAAATGATTAATTTATAATATAATTAATTTTAATTATTCCTTAAATAAGTTGTTTTTTTGTATCAAAAAAGTTGGAAGCCAAAAATGCCGCACAAAACAGACGCAAACAACAAAGTCGCTTTAAAACAACGATTATTTTTATTAAAAAAAAAACTTATTCTTTTTTATTTGCTAAATGCCATTGTTTCCTTTTTTTCAAAACACAGTCCTCCGTGGCCATGCCATCTGCGACGAGGCGATGCTCACCGGCGAGTCCATTCCGCAGATGAAGGAACCGCTTGAGGACGTGACGGCGACGGAACGCCAACGCGTTTTTGACCCAAATGCTGACAGTCGCCTGCACGTGCTGTTTGCCGGCACCAAAATGTTGCAGCACACGCCGCCCGGTGAGGATCGCGATGGGGGTTGCGCCATTTTTGTTCAAAAACAAATTCAAATTTGGACTTTTGACTTTTTAAATTTTTTTTAAGCAAAAAATGAACCCGGAATGAAGGGACCCGACAATGGGGTGGTCTGCTACGTGATCAGGACCGGCTTCAACACGCAACAGGGCAGTCTGTTGAGGACAATAATGGTGGGTGAACGCGAACACACACACAAAGAGATCGATATTGATTCTTTCTGTTCACACTTTACAAAACAGATAAACAAGTTATGTGTTGTGTCTGACATATTTTCTTTTGTTTACAGTACGGTGTGAAGCGTGTCAGTGCCAACAATTTGGAGACGTTCTTCTTCATTCTTTTTCTGCTCATTTTTGCTGTTGCAGCAGCGGCATATTTGTGGGTCAAAGGTGGGGCCATAGTGACGCTGTATAGTTTTCCAAATTTGAAAGATTTATATCAATCTGTCAAATTGGAATATTTTTTTAGAAAAATAAACTTTACCCTTAAAAACGCATTTTCAAGGCACCGAGGACGAAGAGCGTTCACGGTACAAACTGTTCTTGGAGTGTGTGCTGATTTTGACCAGTGTCATTCCGCCCGAGCTGCCCATTGAACTTTCGTTGGCTGTAAAATACACTAAACAAAATTTTGTTTAATCAATTCAATTCGAATTTTATTTTTATTATTAAAAATTGAATTTTTTTTTTTGTTTTGCCTAAGGTGAACAATTCGTTGGTTGCCCTCCAGCGCTTTGGCATTTTCTGCACGGAGCCTTTCCGAATTCCTTTTGCCGGCAAAGTGGACGTGTGCTGCTTTGACAAGACGGGCACGTTGACCAAGGATGAGCTTGTGATGGAGGGAGTGGCCGGACTTTCGGACATTTTGATCAGCAACGGGTGGGGAAAAAAATTGTGGTTTTCCACCAAATATAAATGTACTGCTTTGATTACAGTGCCGGCGCTGACGTGAGCAGCAACAGCAACGATACAGACACCGTATTGCCTGCAGCGCTGGGCCAGAGTGATTGCATCACCGCCGACGCTACAGTATCCATTGTTCAAAATGTCGCCGAATGTTTGCCGATCACGGTCAACGCGTTGGCGTCCTGTCACTCGTTGGTGCGCTTTGAGGACGAATTGGTCGGCGACCCGCTGGAGAAGGCCATTCTCAAGTGGCTGGACTGGAATGTGACAAAACGCAAGTTTTACCCGCAGGGGCTTCAAATCAACCAATTTCTATGCGGGGAAAGTGCTTCTGGGATCCCCTCTGGGATTTCCGAAATTTAATTTAAAAATGCTAAAACTCCTAAAACATTCTTCAGAAGACGCAGTGGTGCCGAACCGGAGGTCGCCAAAGTTGGTGCCGTTGAAAATTTTCCGTCGTTTCCACTTCACCAGCCAAATGAAGCGGATGACTGTGATCGCGGGCTATCAACCAGTCACCGGGTCCAGCGACACATTGCACATTGTCAGCGTCAAAGGGGCACCGGAAGTGCTTAAGCAGATGGTGGGTGGTGGTTACGGTAACGAATGTGCGGTAGTGGATAGTACCGTATTGGTAGTTCTACGGTAGCATGGATGTCGCCAATCCAAGCGATTACCCTAAATCACTTGAAAAATTCGTTCGTAATTTATTTTAACATTATGACAAATAACTAGTATTTGCTATAAATTGAAAAAAATTCGATCGTAATTTATTTAATTTATATTATATAATTTTACTATAAATTGCAGTTCTCCAATCCACCAGCTGACTACGACTTGCACTACCAACAGTTGGCACAGGCAGGCGCCAGAATTGTCGCGTTGGGCATTCGCGAGATTGGCCAATTGTCGCATCAGCAAGTAGGAAAATGCATTTTTAAACAATTTTTAAATTTGTCTTAAATTTTAATTTTGTTTTTTGATCAGATCCGTGAGATTAGCCGTGAAGAGTTGGAGCGCGAGCTGCAGTTTGCTGGATTTGCCGTCATCTCGTGCCCGCTTAAGCCAGACAGTCGTCAAATGGTTGCCGAAATTGCAGACGCATCGCATCGGGTCCTTTTTTGAACAATATTTTGCGTTTTAAAAATAATAACATTTTTATATTTAATGATTTTATTGAAATGTATTTTTTTTATCAATCTTTTTTAAATTATTTTAAAATAAAACAGGTTGTGATGATCACCGGAGACAATGTGCTGACCGCCATCCATGTGGCCAATGTTCTTCGCTTCATTCGTCGCACTCGGACAGCACTGATTTTGGACAGCCAAACGGACACCGCCGCGGGGCAACGGAAAAGTGTGTCGGCAGGTTGGTACAGTTTTGATTGAATGGAACAAATATTGAGACAATTGAACAATGCACATAATTCTTGGAAAAATCAACGCCAGTTCAGCTGAACAGCTCGGCAACCAGCACAACGACGAGGATGGTGGCGGTGATCAATGGCTTTGGCGTTCTGCTCACGATGCGGGAAAATCTGTTTCCATGTCAACGGAGGAGCTTATCGGCAAGCACTTGCGCTTTTCGCACCACAAGTTCGAGCTGTGCATCACTGGAGCGGCATTTGAACATTTAATGGAATCACTAAAGGGGTTGGTTGAAAAAAGAATTTTTATTTAATGATTAATATTTTCTTTCTTTTTTTAGTCAATCTCTTCGCCTCGTGCTGCAAAATGTGCGCGTTTACGCACGCATGTCGCCAAAACAAAAGGAGCGAACCATCAACGCGCTGAAAAACATGGGCTTGACGACGTTGATGTGCGGCGATGGGTGGGTTTGTTTACTGTTTTATAACGTTTCACTTCAATAATTCTCTGACGAATGGGGCATATTAACCAAAATTTTTAACGAATTTTCAATTTTATGGGCCAAAGTCGTAATTTTTAAAAAAACAACTCGATTAAAGGTTTAAAATTGTTTCCGTTTTTATTTTTTAGTTACTTTTTTAATTAATTAAAATTTCTGTTAAACCCACAGAACCAACGATGTTGGGGCGTTGAAGCATGCGGACGTGGGCGTTGCGCTGTTGGCACATCCGTTGAAGCGGGAAGAGGTCGTCGACAACAGTGGCGGCACAACAAACAACAAAAACAATGACGCTGGAGTTCTGGCACAACAGCAGGCCAAAAATGAGGCAGCGGAGAGTGAACGCCAGCAACTTTTGATGCCCCGAGGCGACAGCGCCGGTGGGCGTCAGTTCCCATCGTTGCGTGCGGGTGGTGGCAAACAACAGCAAATGCAGGTGGGCGCAGCACGGCACACATTAAATTAATAGCAAAATAAAATTAAAAGATTTTATTATTAATGCAATCAATCCAATTGTTTAATAATAGTTTTTATTTTTTGAGTTTAGAAATAGGGACAAACCCCACTTATTCCTCCCGAATTTTTTCACATTGTTTTTCAATTTCGCAAAACGATTAATCAAATTTATTCGTTTTTCAATTCATTAAAGTTCAAATGTTGAAAATTTATAATAAACAGGGTCGTCTCAATAAAATGATTCGCGAGTTGGAACAGCAAGAGGACCAGGCGAAAGTTCGGCTTGGCGATGCGTCTTATGCCGCTCCGTTTACGTCCAAATCGACCTCCATCCAATCAAGTGAAATTTTGATAATTATGCCGGCTTTCATGGGCACGGAATTCCCCGATAATTTCGGTGAACAAAAACATTCCCGAATGAATTTTGTCATTGTTCTCCTGAATTTTCGTGCGGATATTTGTCCAACCTTTTATTCAAATTTTGTAATTTTATAAATCCAAATTATATAAATATTTTTCTTCAGTCTGCAATATCATCAAACAAGGTCGCTGCACGCTGGTGACCACTCTGCAAATGTTCAAAATATTGGCACTGAACGCGTTGGTGTTGGCGTACAGCCAGTCCGTGTTGTACCTGGACGGTGTTAAATTTTCTGATACGCAGGTGGAGAAATAACAATAATTTAAAACCTTTTTAACTGTTTTTTTTAAATTTAAGGCAACAATTCAAGGGAATTTTCCTCGCCGCCTGTTTTCTGTTCATCTCAAGATCCAAGGCAAGAAATGGATTGAGATACGCCCTATGATTTTTTTTTTCGAAATTTTGACTTTTTTAGCCGTTGAAAACCCTTGCAAAACAATGTCCAATGACCAACATTTTTAACGTGTACACTTTGTCGACAATTACGACACGTAAATTTCTTGAATTTAAATATCTCTTAAAATAATTATATATAAAATGGCTGTTTTTTTTACAGAATTTGCCGTCCATTTTGCCTGTTTGATCTACATTGTTAGGCTTGCACATGCTTTAGAGGAGAGGTAATTATTAATACTTTTTTTTAATTAATCGAATTCTTTTTTAAATTGTAGACCAGAAAAAATCGAACTGGAGAAGCAGTTCAAGCCGAACTTGTTGAACACTGCTGTATATTTGATGTCCGCATCTTTGCAAATTGCCTCATTTGCCGTCAACTACCGTGGCAGACCATTCATGGAGAGCTTAGTTGGTCAGTTTGTGTCAAATTTTTTTGATCATATCAAATGATGCGATTTGATTGATTAGTTTAAATTAGGTCTTTAAAAATCGTCTGATCAATCAATAGTTAAAAGTGATCAAGCTCCAAATCTGATCTGGTTAATCAATGACTAAATTTTGTTTTTAGAAAATAAAGCCCTCTTCTACTCCATCATTTGCTCCTTTGGCGCAATGGTCGTTTTTGCGTCCAACACCTTCCCGGATCTCAACGACAAATTTGGTCAGAAGAATATTTTGTAAACGCAATTTTTGACATGAAATTATTCTATTTAAGCGAAAATAAATCAATTTAAGAACTTGTGCACATCCCGACCGAGTTGCGCAACACATTGATCTGCTGTATTTTGGGCGATCTGCTCTGCTGTTTGCTGTTGGATCGGGTGCTGAACTTTCTGTTTGGTGATCAGCGTGTCCGCAAAACATTGTTCTAGTGTGTTTTTGATGGAACCGATTTTTAATTGTTTTATTTTAACATTGGCTGTATTTGCATTTTTTTCATAATCACTTTTTGCTGCATATTTTAATATTTAAATGTGTATTTTTTGAAGGTGAAAGATTTTTTCTCGATTTGTTTGGTTATGTTTTTTTTGCTCGTCATTTTAGCACCATAGTTCTGGTTTTTACGGCCAGAACTCATTTTTTTAGAGTAACAGCCAGAAAAAACAGAAACTTGCACTTCATTATTCAAATTTGAAATAAAAATGCCGTTTTTTGAAAAATTTGAGCCAATTTTTAAGTGAGTTAAAAATATTTTTTCATTAGGAAATGCTTTGGCAATTGCATCTTTAGTTGTATTTTTGGTTATGCCCATTTGGGCGTATATTTTTCCCATTAGTGATTGGCTCCGGGAATTCCCGTCTCGGTTTGGGCCCGGGACTCTAAAAACCCCGAGAATTCCCGACCTCCCGGTCGAGATTTTGTTCCAAATCTACTCTTAATTTAATTAGTAAATTTTTTAATAAATGTTTCTTCTTTTTAGCCACCCCACAGGTGCAGGAGTCGGGAAAAACCTACTCATGCCACTAGGCACATCCTTGAAACTAGCCGATTGAAACGACACCGACGGTCGACTCGCCGGTAACAGCTTATTTTAATGCTTCATAATCATTTTTGGGAGATGTGCTATTTTCGGTAGGCGCCGTCGGGATTTTTTTGAAATAACCATTGTTGTTAAGAAAATTTGGAAAAAGTCTGGAATACCATTGAAATTTTCAAAAAACCTGTATCTGTGAACCTTTTTACAATTTTTATGTGACTACATATTTAGGCTATTTTTAGCATTTGTCAAATCATTTGTCTGATTTTTTTAAAACGACAAAAATGCTGCGGGTCGCAACCCCGTGTCTTATCGAACTAAAAAGTGCAGCGGTCCGCATCCCAGCCCCACAAAATTGAAATCGAATGAAATATGGTGGTATTCAATTCTACTGGAATCGGAGCAAAAAAAAAGTTAGTTTTTCAGCAATCGTAGAATTTCAAATGTATTTTTCCGTGCCTATCACCGAAGCCGATGACGAACGAACGGCAGAGGACAATGTTACTGCTGGCAGTGAAGAACGAGGGAGGAAAGAAAGGCGTGAGCGCCATACAATGTTTCTTCGCACTGATCGGCGCTTGTCGCCATTTGCCGAAGATCGCGACCTGTTGCCGATCTTGAAAGAGCATCAATCGGAGGACATTTCATTGGAGGTTAATCAGCCAGTGAAGTCAAAATGAATTGAAGCTCCACTTTAGACGATCAAAGAGCTCCATAAGGGCATTTTGGGAAGACATGTTGGCGCGGGGGTCCTCCGGACGCATGACGTCAGCGTGGGCGACGACTTCGACCCGATGGACTGGGACGAAGTGCCAGGCGAGATGGACAAATATGTGCGGTGGCTCGACGCCGAAATGAGAGCGGGAGTGATGTCGGCGGCAGAATTGGCTGCACATGCAAGCCACCGATTTGTAAGTAACAATAATTTAATAATGCTATATAGCGGACAGGTGCAAAAATTTAATTAGCAAAAATCTTGTTTTGAATTTAATTATTTGATTTAAAATCAGAAAAAATTTCTTAAATGCAAAACACAACATTTCAAGCTGTTCATCCATCCGTTCGGCGACGGTAATGGGCGCACATCTTGGCTGATCATCAACATGATCATGGATCGCCGGGGATTTGACCCGATCCTGTTGCCGGAGGAGACGAGGAACGAATACAACGACCATCTGGACGAAGCGTCAAAAGAAAACGGCGACCTCACCCCTTATATTAAATTTATTTGTTTCCATTAACAATGTTCCCAAAATTAAACCCCATGCTTAGGTAAATCTTCTCCCTCTTTGATTATTTAAATCTTTTTCCCCCACTGCTTATGTAAAACTTCTCTCCACCCCCACTGCTTATGTAAATAAATGCTCCCACTGCTTGTGTAAATGCTCATGTATTTATCTAAATTAAATAGTGGCATTTTGAGGGTTGACGGACGATAGAAATGGACGGAAGTGCGCTCTTGCGCGCGACGCGCTGACCCTTGGTCACTTTTTTCTTGGCGTCCACAGCCTTTAAAACCGCCGCCTTTCGATTTGTGGTGAATGGTCACATTTTTTTGCTGTAAAAAAGGCATTTTTTCCTTTTCTTATGTTTGTATTGCATCCCTGGTGCTTGTGGAATTTGGGTTAGCCAAAGGCTTTTATATTTTCTATTATTTGGTAAGCGGACCATACAAAGCTTAAGCATACATACAATCGGCAGAATGCATAAATGAAGCTACGAGAGCACAAGGAAAGCAATTATTAGGCTTAGGTTGGGAACAACGAAATATCGAAAATACTATCATTTTCACGGATAACTAACTTTACGGTGGATTTTTGTTGAAATCCTGGACAACCAAATTTCAGGGCCTACACTCGACCCCCATTATTCTGACAAATTGACTGAATGGTGGATGAACTCAGATTGACCCTTGAATGTTCAGTGCCAGCTCTCGAGGCTGTTGTTTGTTCTCATCAGATCTGTTCAACTCTAAAGCGTAAAACTCAATCAACTTCTTTTTAACAGACCGTTCGCACATATTCCACACTTCTTGCTAAAAGTGGTCACTCGTCCTTGCAATCCATTATTCTGTATTTGATTCGAATACACTTGTCCATAGGCACCCAACTCCGGGACATCCTCGATTGGGATCGGTTCCAATTGCCAGATAAGGTCGCAACCAATCCATTTCCAAGCTTATAAGATTTTAATCAAAGCTTTGGTCTAATGCCCTTCCTATTTCCATCCAAAAAAAGAGCATTTAAATGCGGCAATGTTTGGAGTTTTCTGTATAAAGATCGTGCGAGATGGAAGAGACAGCCCTGCGGAAATTTTTCATGCACAGCAACAATTGCTGATTGCTCAAATCTGACTTTACGGTGATCGGCGCCCAATATGGAATGACTTTTATTGCAGCGAAAATCCTTGAAAACGAAGCGAGGATGGGGAAAGTGAGGCATTTAATGGACAGTCAATTGGTCAATGGTCTTGGCGGAAAATTATAAATAAAGCGTCAATTCAGGTATATTTCCTCCCGAACAGAAACTACCTAGCTTTTACTAAATATTGGTCGAGTCCATCTTGATCACTTTCAATTCGTTTCTTTCACGTCGTCAGTGACCTCCTTCACCGGCTCGTCCATCTCCTGTTTGTTGGTTTGTGAATGTATAGGGCTTATTGGAGGAGTGTTGAATAGCTTTCTGGTGACAATTTTGGGATCGGCAAAAGCAAAAAAGCGATCTAAAATCATTAAAAAACATTGGGCACTGAGAAATTGGATTACCGATCTCTTCAAGCGAAATAATCCTTCCTCTTGTAGCGAGCGGAAGAGACGTATCTGAAAAACTTCATTACCGTAGTTCCGTACAGTAATGCATGTGCCCGGGTCGCGGGATACGGTTGTCTGTTTTGGGACCCATTGAGTTCGTTCGTAAGCCCACGACAGGGATTCCGTCTGACTATTTTTGGAAAAATTGTTCGAGATTGACCGGAATTTTCGCGCGATGAACCCGTATCGTAATCCCTTTTGCGTTGACGTCTTGTCTGCTGGTTGTTGAACACAAATTCGGTCAACTCATTTTACCCACTGATTGATCAGGAAGGACTCCAGATCATAATACCACCAAACTTTTGTATATATTTGATTGAATGTGTGTCGGTCGTCTCTATTACCTGCTGAAGTTAGTCTGCGCTTCTTTGGGGCGGGAGGACATATTAGGCATGGCGCCATCAGTTTTTTGGGGGTCGAAGGCAAAGCTTGCGCTGCTAATTTGTAAGAATTGGTTGAGCGGTGCGTTTTAATTTGTAAAAAAAAGGAATAAAAAGTTTAAACCTTTGGCATTTTTTGCTGAATTGGCGGCGGAATGCAAAGAATTTGAAGCGTTCCCATCCGTTTCTGAATGCTTAGCATTTTCGAAATTGAAGTTTAATTAATTTTTACAATGACTAACCTATCATCTTCATACTGCTGACCAAATCCAAGCAAAGTAAGCCAAGGAAAAGAAAAAGAGTGGACATTGTAGCGGGCATCATAAAGTATTAAATTTAAAATGTTATATTTTTTTTAATTTGATAATCTGTTGTGAAATTTACAACATTTTTATTTTGTTTAGTCACTATGATTATAAAAAATTTTCTGATGTAAATATTTATGTCTATCTTCCAAGCGAGGCATAAGCCTAAATTGCGAAGGCTCGATCGATTCTTGAATGATTGGCATAGATTATTGTGAGATAATGCATACATTTGGCATGATTGACGCAAACAAAATCCAACAAAAATATAATTAAGGAGAGCAATTGAAGAAAGTTTGAAATATTGTATTGATTTTAGAATTAAGAAATGCATGTGAAGTTGTGAAATTTACTATTTCTTCATGTATATTGTATCGGTAGGCGAAAAGCGGACAAAAAGACCGGTTGTATCCCAAAAAGTTGAAAAATAGTTACCATTGCGTACAGAAACTGTTCTGTGACGGAACGCAGCTTTATTCCTACTGCTTCCGCGTGGACTCCAACCAGTTTTGTGTTGGTGAGGCGACACGATTTTAATTTGTATTTAAACAGAGACAAATTCCTTAATGAGAAGTCCAATCGCAAGTCGATGGCTTTAAAAATTATTTTGTCTGGGTTTCGACAGTGTTAAAGAAAATTTAGTTAAATAATAGGAAAGGTAACAACTTCACAATTTCTTTTTTTTAACTTAAGACAAGATGACATTTTGTCTACGCGACATTTCGTCTGCTAGGCAAAAATACGACACTTCGTCAATGCGTTGCTGACCCCTTCAAAAGCTTTCATTTTTGACTCACATTTGGCGAGATGTACAAAATGTTAAACGTAAAAAGAAAATTTTGCGAAAAATAGGGTTAGAAACCCCGACTTGTAACCGGGCAGGCTTTTTTTTATTTTTGCTTATTGGATGAAATTTTGCGTAAACGAAAATGTCGTATTCTTGCTTAGTAGACGAAGTGTCGCGTAGACGAAATATCGGCGTCCCCTTTTTGAAAGTTGATCCCAAAAACAGCAATTATTAATATTTTTTGGAAAAATGGGTTGTAAAATAAAGCCTCTCCATAATGGCGCTATTGAAATTCGGCAGTGGGACAGCAGCCGGCAGTGAATCAAATCACGCCAATAATGATTAGGAATGAGATTTGGTGCATATTTTGGCCATTTTGGTGCATAAATCTTTCCCCATCCCTAATAATGAATCATTGATTTGAATAACGTAAAAAGTGAACGATTTGATTTATTGTTCATTTTAAATTGATTTAAATAACTCAAAAAATTGAACGAATTAGTGTATGTAATTGTTCATTTCATTGATTTGAATAAATCAAAAATTGAACGATTTGATTTAATTGTTCATTTTAAATTGATTTAAAATTGTTAATTTTTATTGATTTAAATAACTAAAAAACTGAACGGAAAACGCCAACAGGCAATGTGCCAAAAGAGGAAAAGTGCAAAAGGAAAAATGCCAAGAGGCATGTGCCAAAAGGGGAAAAGTGCAAAAGGGAAAATGCCAACAAGCATGGGCCAAAAGGAGGAAAAGTGCAAAAAGGGAAAATGCCAACAGGCTGATTTAATTGTTCATTTTTCATTTATTTGAATAAGGCAAAAATTGAACGATTTGATGTAAATGCGCAATATTCCCCTCACATGGGGACTCCAATGCTTGGGAAGGGCGGCCCGCCCGCCCCTCACGAATTTTTGGCCAAAAAAAGCCAATAAAAAGTCAGCGAATTGCTCCAAAATGTTCATAAAAACCTTTCATTTATATTGTCCAACCTAATTCGTTTGTTACCTTTCCCATAAATTATACAAATCCCTGACAATTGGGGAAAACCAACAATTCCTGACTATTATTTTATAAATTTAAATTTAATCAACATAGAAAAAAATGATCTTCTACTCTTTTTATTGGGCCAAAACGGCCTTCGTCTCCCTTCTACTGATGATTTCATCAGTTACTTTTGAAGCAACGGTTTGCAGTTTTTAATTAATAATAAATATGTAATTTATTTGGGGTCAACCCAACTCATCCATTACAAAGTTTAAAGTTTTATAACTGTTTTCAAATTGAACAAAATCAAACAATTTTGTTACTATAACTTTAATTGAGTAGAAGAATGCTTCAGCAATCAAGCGATTCAAAGCATTTCCAAGAAGTTATATTTGCAAAACTGATAAAATTTGAGTTTTCAGAGTTTTTTGAGCTTTTCCGCCTATATGATAGTGTCCAAACCAGGGTGGCCATAATACCTGATTGTCAGGTTTTTCCTGATTTTTGCATAGACTGCTCCTGATTTTTTCTGATTTTTCAGGTGCTAATCCTGATTTTTGGGTTTTGCCGATGGCCACCCTGGTCCAAACACTTAGTTATTATTAAGCTTCTAATGGTATCAATATGCTTTTTACTTGAGTCTTCTGAACTAAAAAGTCAATTTACATTTTATTAATCGTTGCAAGTTAAATTGACTCAATTTGTTGGATATCCCTCTGATATATTTAATTATTTGCATATTTTAGTGTTCAAATTCCGTTTCGAAATTGTTCAATTCAATCGTTGGCATAACATCCGCCAACGAAGGCGAACATTCGGCGGCGTCCAATTCCAATCAGGGGCCATTGGAATTGAAATTGGCCGATGCGCAAATGTTGCAGCAATGGATTGGCCAAATTTCGCGAAAAATTGTTGTTGAGGATGGCATTTTTGCCGGAATTTACTCCTGCGGCCCGAAAATCAACATCGATGCCGTCATTTTAACCGATGGATTGCCACATAAAAGAATTAAAAACTTATTGAAGGAAATTCAAAATTCTGAGGAAAAAAGCCAATTTGTGAAATTGCTCTTTTCATTTGGGGCAATGTTGAGTGCCGAGATTGGAGAGCAATCGCAACAAAACGGCACTTTACGGGCGCTTTTAAAGGCTTATGAATGCGTTGGGGGAAAATTTGCCAAAGAAAACGACGGGTAAAATAATATTTAATAATTATTATTTTATTTTTAATTTTATATTCACTTTAAGCATTTCCGACTTTGTCATTGGAGCGGTCATAAAAAGTCCGATTGAGCAATTAAATGTCGACAAAATTATTTTGGAAATGAATAATCGTTGTCATATTCGTAAGTGTGAAGCAGAATTCTCAAAAAAAAAATTGTAACCCAAAATCACACCAAAAATCTTACTTTTGCTCTTCCATATCCTTATTTTGGAATTTTGTTGGGAGCCCTGTGATAAGTGCATAAACCGAAAAAACCGGTCGGTTGTATTTGAATTTTGTTTTTGGTTGAAATTTGAAATTAAAGCTTTATTATTGTTTAATTAACTATTTAATATTGATATTCAGAAGAATTGACTTTTCTCAACGCTTTAAACATTCAAATGACTCCGAAAGACGTCATAAATTTTGCTTATTTCATTTATAACAAATTTTTGTCTAACCGGACAAATCTGTTCTCAAAACGCTTTTTGGAAGAGAATGTATTGAGCGTTTCAAACCTTGGCGAGGACCCTGCCAAATCTCGGCGAATTGCGCACCAATTGCTGATACATCTGAAAAATTGGGGGACTAAAAAACTGGAGGAAATTTTGTCGAAAAAACCATTCGAAAATGTAATCGAATTGACCCGAAGAGATAAGTGCTTTATTGGCATTTTTACCCGGAATTTATTGCAAAAAATGGCCAAATTTGAACTTTTGGAAGATTATTTTGGCGAACTGAACATCAGTGATCTGGTTGCGCGCACTGAAAATTATTTGAGATTTTATGAGGAATTTTCTGCGGAGAATTGCAACGAGAAAAGTCGAGAAGAGTTGGAGAGAAAGCAATTAAAACAAAAAAATAAACCAAAAAAGGAAAACGAAAGAATTGAAAATTCAAAACTTTACCCATTCATCGACGAAGCAATTCGAATTGATTGGAACGTTTTGAAAGGTCCGTTTTTATTGAATGGGTTTTTTTGTTCTTTGGGGGCATTTTTAACAACAAAATTCCAATTTAATTAATTACAAAAAAAGTATGGCGACCTTAATTTTTAAGCTTATTTAAGTCATTTATTAATTTTTAAGAAATAATTAAACAAATTGACGAGCTCAGTGAGACCATAAAAAGTCGTCAAACGAACGAAGATTTGAAAGAATTTTTGGAATATGTCAATAAAGGTGAAGAAGGTACAATGAAAATAATTATGGCTAAATTCGACGAAAATGAATTTGGGCTGAAATTGAAAGCGGAAGTGAAGAAAATGTTGAGATTGGGTGACGAAACCACGCCAAAAAACAAAATTAAACATTTTTGTTTAAATTTGGCCAAAATTCGACAAATTTGTGTGGAAAACATTAACCAATTTGAAAGACAAATTCCATTCAAAAGAAATGTTATTATCAAACAAAAAGAAAATCATAACAAATTTTACGATTTTATGGCAATTGTTGTTGAGCATTTCGGAGGAATTAAAAAGAATAATGAAGAAAGCATTGAATTTAATTTGAATGTAGCCAAATCATTTCTGGAAAAAGTGTACAATTTTGCAACAAATCAAATAGAAGAATTTGAGTGTTTGCCCAACAAATTGAATTTTGAAACGGCAATCAAGGCGATTTTGGACAAAAATTTGAATGAAAAAGCCCAAAATTTACTAAAAGAATTTTATGTTCCGCCAAAAAGTGCCGAAAAAGAAGGCGGCCTCAAACATTTTCTGGAGGTTAATGTGAAGGCGCAATTATTCGAATTATTATTTTCTTTTGCGGCACGACTCGAGGCGATTGTTCACGGCAAAAATTTTGACGGAACCATCGAAGAAAGTCGAGAAAATTCAAAGGACAAAATTCGGGCATTTCTCGCTGTGCCGAATTGTTTCAATGTCCCGGAATGGGCCAACAAATTTAGGTTTTTAAATTTATTTAAATTGTTTATTCCCATCATTTAAGCATATTTGATTATTGGATGGAAATAAAAGAGATAAATTCCCAAAAAAGCCAAATTCCTGTGATTGGAGTCGCAATATATAAAAAAGCAATGAGCAGTTCACAAAGTACTCTTTAAAATCATTAAAAACCGGATTTTTAAGTTTTTACATATTTTTATAATGCCTGGGGTGATGAGTTGGCCTTGCGGTAGAAACTAGGGGAATTTTTTAACTTTTTTACTACTCGAAAAAGTTTTAAAGCATTTATTTGTCATTAAAAGAAGAAAAATTATATTAAGCAAATTATTGCACTAAAAATGCCATTTTTTGGTGCATATTTCAAGCCTTTTTTGGAGCATATTGATCCGGTCCCCAATAATAATAATTCAAAACAGAAATATAAATTTATTTATTATAAACAGGAAATTACAAAACGTTGAAAAGTATCAACGAGCAAAAATTCTCATTTTACGAGTCGACAAAATTTCTCAGAAAAATATACGATAAAATTGAGAAAAATCATTCCACATCGGATGGACTGAAAATACCCACAATTTTCAAAAACATTGTGGCGGAAATTGACGATAAATGGCCTGAAGAAAGTAATTCTCAGTACAGAAAATATATCAGAGGATGTGCATTTGCAAAATTATTTCAAAATGTTTCGGCAAATTTCATGAAAATGGAAGGGATAGACGTAAAATTGCACATGGATAAGCTGGACTCCGATATCCAGGATTACGTCAAGATGGATTTTGGAAAATATTGCAAAGAAATGTAAGTTTATATTTTTAAATTAAATTCCGAATTTGTCCATTCAGTATGCCAATTATTTTTGAGTTTGTTTTGATAATTTATCAATTTTAGCCAACCTAGTAGTTTGCTTTAATCGGAAGGGGGGGGGGGCAATCCATTAAAAATTAGGGGTGTAATTTTCTGTTTTTATTGCATTTTTCTTAATGAACTCTTCCAGAAGAAAAATCCTCCAAAAATCAATTTTAGGGATCAAATTTCGGTTTTTCTTTCTCAAATTCTGCGGGAAAAAGCCAGTGGATTCAATGACAGAATAAATGGGTTTTGGTAGACATTTTCAGTAAGAAAAGTGGTGACATATCTTTACCGGGACCTGGAACGGGAGAGGGATTCTCGTTTATGATTTTTAACGCGAGTCCCGCGGGCGAGGGAGAAATTAAAAAAATTATATAAAACTGGAAACTTATTTATGACAAAAAAATGTCGTTTTGATTAAATTATACAAATTTACCTATTTTTAGCCATTTAAAGGTTTTTGTGATGAAGATTGGTCCAAAAATTGTAACTTTAAAATTATTAAAAAATTTCGCCAAGGAATGATTTCCGGGAGCGGGAGTTCAAAATTTACCGGTAACGGGAGCGGAAATCCGTACTTACCCTGCGGGAGTCCCGTTCTGAAAAGTGCAACTAAAAATCTCTTTTTTTAATTTTTTTATTTTAGTTGAAAATTGTTTGCATTCTCTTTTTTTTTGTTGATATAATTAAATATTAATTAATTTAGAAAAGGAATTGACCGCAAAGTTGATTTGAATAATGTCTGCTATGATTTGGTTCTAAATTTCAAATTCAATGCATGGAAAGGTGATAAAATAGAATTAAAAAACAATTTTAATTGTATTTTATTTTTAAGATGTCCGCGACAGAACGGAAGATTTATTGGCAGCATGGGCCATATTTAAGGCTGACGAAAAGCGTGCACTCGCTGAAGGGAATGAACAATATATGACGCAACAAATATTTAATTTATTTTATTTTACATCGGATGAAACAAATCGAGAATTAATATCCAAAATTGCGGCATTAAAAGCGAAAGAAAATGATGGATTTAATTTGTTGGGATTATTTGATAAGGCGCATAATTTGGCGCGGAAGATTGTGAAAGAAGAAATGCCAAATTTAGAAAAGGCAAAAGAAGAGTTGGAAACATTGGAACAATTGGAAAGTGATGAGAATTATAAAAAGGAAAGGCTTTTCGATGAAATAGAAAACTTCAAACGTAAAATACAAGATAAAGAAAAAGAAGCAATAAATTTGAAAAAAGAAATTTTATTGCAAAAAGAAAAGAATAAAATGCCAAAAAAACAGCGTGAAAATGCCGCCACCTTTTTGACATGGCTCAAAAGTAATGGGACAGAAAAAATGACAAAAGAAACGAAACAAATTTTGCAGAAAATAAGCACACTAAGCGAGCTTAACCTAAAAGTTGAAAAAATGAGAAAATCCAGCGAATTATTAACGAATAATGAAAGGAAAGGGTTGCAAAAGTTGCAGAAAAAAATGGATTTAGTTGAGGAAAAATTGACAGCCCCGTTGGAAAAAGTAAACAAATTTAAGAATTATGGTGGGAACAATTTGTTGGAATTAGCGAAACAAATTGGTGGCAATTTGGACAAAACGCAAATGTCAGAAAAAATGGACGAATTCGAATACGAAAAAATGGGGGAAGAACTTGCAGAACAAATTGACATATTATTAACCAATGAATTTGAACAGAAATTGGATGCAATTTTAACTGTTTGCAAAAACGAAGAATTAGTTGAATGGTATAAAAATGAGCTGAACAGAGTTGAGGCAATATTGAAGAAATTGATGAAAGAGGTTGGAGAAATGAACGAAGAAATTGCAAAAATTGACAGAAAATTGAGTGAAATTTTGATGGAAAAAGATGTTAACACTTGGGTAAACAAGTCAAAAGTGGCTCGAGAAATGGGCAAAAGACTTGGACAAATGCTTGAAGATGTGAAGAAACATTATGGCCAAAAAATGCACCAATAGAAAAAGGCTGGCAAAAGAATGCGATAGAATTGCTTTTCGGGTTTTAGTTTTTCGGGATTTTCATTTTTTCTTTTAATTTTACTGATTTTTGCATAAACATTTGGTCCTTAAAAGTAGGGCTGTTTACGGTCGGTTAACCGAAACCAACAAAGATTTCGTCTTGCTCGACACAAATTTGCTTTCGTTTCATGTCTTTCTTTGCCTCTATCACAAAAAGGCTGGATTCAAATATGCTTCCACCATTAAATTCATCAGTTTCGGGAATTTGCCAAAACATTTTGGCATCCAATCCATAAATTGAGTGTAAAGATTCGGGAGTCGTTGTATACGCCGATAGATTGCTTGAGACATATGAAAAGACACCCGCTCTTTTCCGAATTTGGAAAAACCTTTAAAATATTAAACTTAATTATTAATTTTATTTTTTTAATTTCTGAATTACATACGCGATTTACGGCGTTAAGTGCACTAGACTCAAAATCAAGCATAAACAATTCTGGCTGCCATCTATCTATGCACGTTTTGTGTTACCGATCGGAAAAACTTGCAATTTTTATTGTAATTAAAATATAATACAAAATTTTGATTGACCAACCGAAGTGTACGTATTCTCGGATTTTGACCTTAAAATTCCATAAATGCAAGGAAAAGCCACTTTATTCATCAACACAGATATTACAAATATTTGCGTAAAATTTGCGGGGGCCGACTAAATAATTTCGTAAATCATTTTCAATTAAATTAATATTATTTTTTTATAATTCAAACCCTAAAAGTGCCATCAACCGCTAGATGTTGCCCAAATCGAAAAAGAAAATCTCTTGCAGAAGCCGATGCAATACAAACATCCGAATACCATCAACAAAGCCATCAAAGATAAAGTTCACAAGCAGATTGTTTGGAATTGCGATCCTTGCGGTATCAGCCAGCTCGAGTTGTTCATCTCCCGTTTCACCCTTTTCCTGAACAATATAATTTCTGAGTTTAGTGCCATCACAGCTGTTGAAGGTACTCCTTGATCTCGTGCTTCCACCGGTATGTTTTGCGCACCTGCCATGATCATCATAATGCCATTCTGCATTCACATGAATTCGAGCTGGACAGTAAACTGTTCCGATAGGTCCGCGAAAAAAATTGTTTTTTGTTTTGAAGAAATTTTTTCTCTGAACATCGTTGGTTGGCCGCCTTGGGCTTGTCCTGCTGCTTCATTACCATTGTCAAAGAATTTTACTGATTAAGCATTATTTGCATATTATTTTTTCATTTTCTTTCCATAAATTAGCTATCAAGAAGTTTATCTTTTTGGTCTGATCTTGCAGTGTCCAATCTTTCGGTGTCCAATTTTCCATCGGTGTCCAATTTTCTGGTGTCCAATATTCCGGGAGCCCATAATTTGGCACGAATGGTTATCAAAGAAAAAATGCCCAATTTGGAAAAGGCGAAAAGGAGCTGGAACCATTGAAACGATTGGAAAAGCTGAGAATGATAAAAAGAAAAAACTTAACAAAGAAATAGAAACCACCACCAAAGATCAAATACAAACTGAGGAAAAAACAGCAAAAAAACATTTGAAGAATAAAATTAAATTATTGCAAAAGAAACTTGATAAAATGTAAATGCTAAGCGAGTTTAAACAAAAAGTTAAAAGGAAAAGGCTGAAAGCAAAAATGAAACGAATCCCAACGAATTTTTACGATTGAATTAGGCGACAAATTCCCAATAGACGATGCAAGTATAAGCAAAAAAATCATTGGAAAATTCAAAAAATTAAAAATGGACGACAAAATCACTGAGGCGCCGGATAAGTTTAAAATTGCGCAATTGGAAGGGCTGAAAAAGTTGCAGAAAAAAATGGATTTAATTTACAGAAAAATTGAAAGCCCCTTCGGAAAAAGCAAAGCAATTTAAGAATTATTGTGGAATGAAGTTATTGGAATTGTCGAAACAAATTGGCGGCACTTTGGACAAAACGCAAATGACAGAAAAAATGGGGGAAGAACTTGCACAACAAATTGAAATATTATTAACCAATGGATTTGAACAGAAATTGGATGGAATTTTAATTGTTTGCCTTTGAATGGCATAAAAATGAGCTGAACAACAGCAATTCGCTGGTTTTGTTGTTGGCTTTTCTTATATTGTGTAGTTTGTTTTTGTTTCCATTCACATAAATTTTCATATTGAAATTCATTATTATTATTGTGAAAAAATGCACGCAAATATTGTAATGTGTGACAATTGTTGTCTTTGCATCATTAAATATTAAATAGTTTGTATTTTACTTTTTCCTCTCACATGATATTTGCATAATTCCTACCCAATCCCCGAAAGGGCTGTCCGTGCCGTTTTAAATGGATGAATAAAATATGCAAATATTATGTGAAAAGGAAATTAAAATACAAACTATTTAATATATTTAATGAATGCAACAACAAATGTCACAAACTACAATATTTGCGTGCATTTTTTCTTTTTCTCCCGCTAACAATGGCGAACCGGGCTGTATCGAAATTTCGATTTTCGACGCTTTTTTCCTTTCGATTGTGCGCAAAAAAAAAAGAAGAAATTTTTTGAAAAAAATTCACCACAATCGCCGGACTTCCTTCACTCTTATGTAAACCGAATTTTTTTTTGTTATTTTTCCGAAATTACAAAGAAAAATGCTCGCGAAAATTTTGGTGAAATTTCTTACAAAAATCCCTCCCGGCGGCGCCTATCGGCATCGCCTGGCCGCCACTAGAAGCCTAAAGTTGACTAATTCCTATTATTTGGACCATTTTTTGGCCTTTGCCTCCCTTCTGCTGATGATTTCTTTAATTACATACGAAGCAACGGTTGCGAATTTTTAATTAATTATTAAAATGCAATTTATTTTATCAAATGTTTCCATGATTATGATTATCCTAAAAGCGTTCTTTAGTGTCTTATAACTTTCTGAACAAAGAAATTTTTATACATTTTACTAACGTCGGATTTGATAAGAAGTTTATCAATTTGGGTCCCATTAAAATTTATCGTTTTTGTTGAGTCTACTTGTCCGCTTTTGACTGATCAAGAATGAGTGCAGACAAAATTTAGAATTTCACGTGTCCAGCATCATTTGATTCACCATCACCCAAGTGATTGAGCGGGGCTTTCCCCCCTCTAATCGGATTTTCATCACCAAAGCGATTGGGGTGTGCAAAAGGGAAAATGCCAACAGGCAATGTGCCAAAAGGGAAAAAGTGTAAAAGGGAAAATGCCAACAGGCAATGTGCCTAAAGGGGAAAAGTGCAAAAGGGAAAATGCCAACAAGCAATGTGCCTAAAGGGGAAAAGTGCAAAAGGGAAAATGCCAACAGGCAATGTGCCTAAAGGGGAAAAGTGCAAAAGGGAAAATGCCAACAGGCAATGGGCCAAAAGGGGAAAAGTGCAATGGGGACTCCAATGCTTGAAGGCCGTAGGGGAATTGCCATTTAAGGCGGCACAAATAAAATACAAACTATTTAATATTTAATGACATCCAAAGACAAATGCCACATAAATCTGGTCAATTGCCAACGAAATATTTGCGTGGATTTTTTCTTTTTTCCCCCGCTAACAATGGGTAAGCATAAAAGCCAATAAAAAGCCAGCAAATTGCTCCAAAATGTTCATAAAAACCTTTCAATTTATATTTTCCAACCTAATTTAATTTATTCATTTTTTACCTTTCCCATAAATTGTACAAATACCTGACATTTGGGGGAACCAACAATTCCTGACTTTTACTTAATTTAAATTTAATAACATTTAGATAAGAAATGATCATCTACTCATATTCTTTGGCCAAAACGGCCTTTGTCTCCCTTCTGATGATTTTCTCAATTACTTTTGAAGCAACGGTTGGCAGTTTTTAATTAAGAATTAAAATATGTAATTTATTAGCGTTAGGGATGACACGAAAAAGCCTAATTAAAAATTGATTAAATTAATTTTGTCTGATAATCCGTCCGACCCACACAAATATCCCCAATTTTTGGTGTTCGAATTCCGTTTCGAAATTGTTCAATTCAATCGTTGGCATAACATCCGCTAACGAAGGCGAACATTTTATTCTTTTCAGATCAAAACTGACCGAGATATGGTTTAATTATTTTGAAGCGAAATAGTGTGCACAAGAGAGAGAGAGTGGGTAGAGATATAAGAGTAACGATAGAGAGAATGTTATTGCTGGTGTAACCCTCCTGTATTGTTGTACCACATAGAACAATTGCTTTAGTAAATGCTATGGCAGAACAAAATAATAAAAAGCATTTAATTTACTTAGGAATATTTTAGTGTTCGAAGTCCGTTTCGAATTTGTTCAATTCAATCGTTGGCATAACATCCGCCAGCGAAGCCGAACATTCGGCGGCGTCCAATTCCAATCAGCGGCCATTGGAATTGAAATTGGCCGATGCGCAAATGTTGCAGCAATGGATTGGCCAAATTGCGCGAAAAATTGTTGTTGAGGATGGCATTTTTGCCGGAATTTACTCCTGCGGCCCGAAAATCAACATCGATGCCGTCATTTTAACCGATGGATTGCCAGAAGAACGAATTAAAAAGATTGATAAAAAATTATTGAAGAAAGTTCAAAATTCTGAGGAAAAAAGCCAATTTTTGAAATTGCTCTTTTCATTTGGGGCAATGTTGAGTGCCGAGATTGGAGAGCAATCGCAACAAAACGGCACTTTACGGGCGTTTTTAAAGGCTTATGAATGTGTTGGGGGGAAATTTGCAGAAGAATATGACGGGTAAAATAATATTTAATAATTATTTTATATTTAATTTTATATTCACTTTAAGCATTTCCGACTTTGTCATTGGAGCGGTCATGAAAAGTCCGATTGTGCAATTAAATGTCGACAAAATTATTTTGGAAATGCCACCAATTAACAGTTTAAATCTTCCTTATATTGGTAAGTTTGAATTTTTTTTTTGAGTATCTTACGGTTTAAATTTGAAATAAATTATTAAATTTAAATGTTTAGTTAACGATTTAATAATGTTTATTTTTCAGACGACTTTTCCCTTCTCAACGCTTTAAACATTGAAATGACTCCAAAAGATGTCATAAAATTTGTTTCTTTCATTAACAGAACATTTTTGTCTGGCCCGCCGATAAATCCGTTCAACAAATTTATTTTGGGAGAGAGAGGACTAAGCCTTTCAAACTTCGGCAAGGACCCTGTCAAATACCGGCGAATTGCGTACCAATTGCTGGTGCACGTGAAAAATTGGGGGCCCGAACAGTTGAAGGAACTTTCGTTGAAAAAATCAGACGAAAATGTACTCGAATGGACCCAAAATGAGGTGTGCATTTTTGGCATTTTTACCCGGAATTTAATGCGAAGAATTGCCAAATTTGAACTTTTGGAAGAGTATTTTGCCGATCTAAACATCAGTGATCTGGTTGCATACATTCAAACATATTTGGAAATTAATGAGCGATTTTCTGCGGAGAATTGTAAAAAAGAGGAGAAAAACGAAAGCATTGAAAATTCAAAAATTTACCCATTCTTCGACGAAGCAATTCGAATTGATTGGAACGTTTGGAAAGGTCCGTTTTTATTGAATGGGTTTTTTGTTCGTTGGGGCATTTTATTTGAAAGCTCGGAGTCTTTAAAAGCCATGAATAAATGATTGTCTAATCAAAAATAAGTGTTGACCAAGCTTCTAAAAGCTTTTGAATAATCTCAAATTTGCATTAAATTGACTTTTTAGAAATAATTCAACAAATTGACAACATCGGCAGTGATACAATAAAAAGTATGCAGACGAAAAAAGAATTGACAGAATATTTGACAAGAGCCTTATTCAACGAGGCAATGGAAATAATTATGGCCAAATTCAGCGATAGTGAATTTGGGCTAAAACTGAAAGCGGGAGTTGAGAAAATGTTGGAATTGGATGATGAAACAATGCCTAAAGACGAAATCAATGAATTTTGTTCAAATTTGGCAAAAATTCGACAAATTTGCGTAGAAAACATTGAACAATATGAAAAAGAAATTCCATTGAAAAGAAATGTTATTATCAAACAAAAAGAAAAATATAACAAATCTTACGATCTTATGGCAGAAAAATATAACAAATCTTACGATCTTATGGCAGAAAACTATAACAAATTTTACGATTTTATTGCAATTTTTGTTAAGCATTTCGGAGGAAATTCGTTTAAAAATGATAATGAAGAAAGCATTGAATTTGATTTGAAGGGGGCCAAATCATTTCTGGAAAAAGTGTACAATTCTGCAATAAATCAATTAGTGAAAAAGAATGAAAGTGAAGAATTTGAGTGTTTGCCCAACAAATTGAATTTTGAAACGGCGATCAGAGCGATTTTGAACAAAAATTGGAATGAAAAAGCCAAAAATTTACTAAAAGAATTTTATGTTCCGCCAAAAAGTGCCGGATTTCAAAAAGAAGATGAGCTTATTAATACGGAGGCGCAATTATTCAATTTATTTTTTTCGTTTGCGGCACGACTCGAGGCGATTGTTCACGGCAAAAATAAGGATGGAACCATCGAAAAAAGTCGAGAAAATTCAAAGGATAAAATTCGGACATTTCTCGCTGTGCCGAATTGTTTCAATGTCCCGGAATGGGCCAACAAATTTAGGTTTTTTAAAATTTATTTAAATTTTTATATTTTCCATTATTTTTAAGCATATTTGATTATTGGATGGAAATAAAAGAGATAAATTCAAAAGAAAGTCAAAAAATGCCTGGGATTGGAGTCGCAATATTTAGGAAAATAGATGAAAATGAAAAAGCAAAAAGCATTTCACGAGGTATTCTTTAATAATCAAAAATGAAAACAGAAATATAATTATTTATTTTATTTAAACAGAAAATTACAAAATGTTGAAAAGTCTCAACGAATACAAATTCTCAATTTACGAGACGACAAAACTTCTCAGATATATATACGATCGAATTGAGCAAAATCATTCCACATCGGATAGACTGAAAATACCCACAATTTTCAAAGACATAGTGTCGAAAATTCAATTTAAATGGCGTAGAGAAAGTAATTCTGACTACAGAAAATACATTGAAGGATGTGAATTTGCAAAATTATTTCAAAATATTTCGACAAATTTCATGGAAATGAAAGGGATAGACGTGAAATTGCACATGGATAAGCTGGACTCGAAGATCCAGTATTACGTCAAGAGGGATTTTGGAAAATATTGCAAAGAAATGCAAGTTTATATTTTTAAAATTACCTTCCAAATCACCTAAACACAAAAGTCAATCGAATCCTCTCACTTTCTAAAGCAAAAATCTGAAAAAAAAAATGTTGCGTGGAAGCAAATTATGAATAGGGCTCGGAAACTCATGAAAATCCATTTTTTTTTTTGCGAACTGGGGATGCCCTGAAATGCACGAAAAACACATTTTTAGCTTGATTTGAAGCTTCTAGGACCGATTTTTATATCCATATTTTCCATATTTTGAGATTTATGTCCATATTTCGCTATTTATGTGCATATTTTGCCATCTTCAAAAATTCCATAACAAAAAAGCAACACGAAAAATATACCCCTAAAGATCGACTTTTTCAAAAAATGCACCCCTAAGGATCGACTTTTTTAAAATTTTGCTTTTCAAAATTTAACTGAAGTGTCCTTTTCCATGAGGACTCAGTTGTTCAACTGGGTAAAACATGCTCAGAGTTAGCACAAGGCAATTTATCTTATTTACCAACTAGCGGTTTTAGGCAGAGGCGCACCTAACGGCGCACCAACAGGTAGAAAGTCCGATATGTTATGAACAGATTTGATTTAAAACTTCAAAGCTTTTACTCCTGTTTAGAGAAAGAAATGGCCGCAAAATTGAAGAAGCAAAAATTGAACTTTTGAATAATGTCCGCTATGATTTGGTGATTAATTTCAAATTCAATGCATGGAAAGGTGAGGAAATAATAAATAAAACAATTTTAATTTAATTTATTTTAAGATGTCCACGACTTAACGGATGTTTTATTGGAAAATGTGAGCACAATGGAGCCTGCCAAAGAGGATACTTGCATTATAGAGAACGAAATAACTATGACATATTATTTTACATCGAATGAAACAATTCGAGAATTAATATCCAAAATTGAGGCATTGAAAGCGAAAGAAAAAGATGGATTTGATTGGTTGGAAATATTATTTGATAATGCGCATAATATGGCCCGGAAGATTATCAAAGAAGATATACCCAATTTAGAAAAGGCGAACAAAGAGTTGGAAACATTGGAACAATCGGAAAAGGCTGTGAAAGATGAAAAGGAAAAGCTTTTTGAAGAAATAGAAACCACCAAATATCAAATACAAAATGAGAAAGAAAAAAAAAAGCATTTGAAAAATGAAATTAAATTATTGCAAAAAAAAAGTGGATGAAATGTGGGAAAAACAGCGTAAAAATGCCGTCACCTTTTTGGAATGGCTCAAAAGTAATGGGAAAAAGACAGAAAAAATGACAGAAGAAACGAAACAAATTTTGCAGAAAATAAGCACACTAAGCGAGCTTAAACAAAAAGTCAAAAGGCTGAAAGCAAAAATGAAAGAGTCCCAACGAATTTTTACGAATGAATTAGGCGACAAATTATCAAAAGGCGACATATTATTAATGAGCGATGCAACTACAAACAAAGAAATCAGTGAGACTTATAGAAAAATTTTCAAAAAATTAAAAATGAACGGCAAAGTCACTGAGGCGGATAAGATAAAAAACGCGCACATGGAAGAGTTGCAAAAGTTGCAGAAAAAAATGGATTTAGTTGAGGAAAAATTGAAAGTCCTTTTGGAAAAAGCAAATGAATTTACGATTTGTTGTGGGAATTTGTTGGAATTAACGAAAAAAATTGGCGGCACTTTGAACAAAATGCAAATGTCAGAAAAAATGGATTTAATTACAGGTAAATTGAAAGCCCCATCGGAACAAGCAAAGGAATTTAAGAATTATGATGGGAACAATTTGGTGGAATTAGCGAAACAAATTGGCGACAATTTGAACAAAACGCAAATGACAAAAAAAATGGACACATTTGAATACGAAAAAATGGGGGAAGAACTTGCACAACAAATTGAAATATTATTAACCAATGGATTTGAACAGAAATTGGATGCAATTTTAACTGTTTGCAAATTTGAATCGAATAAAAATGAGCTGAACAACATTGAAGCAAATTTTATGTATTTGATGGAAAAGCTTGGCAAAATGGAAAAAAAATTTGAAGAAATTGACAAAAAATTGACTGAAATTTTGAAGAAAAAAGTACAAAAACAAAAAGAAGTTAACACTTTGGAAAAGGAGTTATACGAAAACAAAAACTCGTCGATAAAAATGTGGTATAGACTTGTACAAACGCTTGAAGAAATGAAGAAACATTATGGCCAAAAAATGGACGAACAAAAGAAGGATGGCAAAAGAATGGAATTATTGCGATAGAATTGCTTTTCGATTTTTTCATTTTTCATTTTTCGGGATTTTCATTTTTTCTTTTTAATTTTACTGATTTTTGCATAAACATTTGGAAAATTAAATGTTTGGTTGGCCACAATTTGCTCTTGTCGCCGACATATATGGGCAACCTAGCACAATTTCAGACCAAGATTAAAGTGTCAGACTTTGGCCATAACCTCGGCCGCACGTAAAACGACTAAAATGTTTGATTTAGGAATCATTTTTATGTTATTATTGCCAACTTTAAATTTTGCCATTGTTATTCATTTCCTTCGCGGTAAGCAATTCTCCAAGACTGCTTTCGTTTTCTTTATTCAAAACTCAGCGGCTTTCTTTGTGCATTGATCAATAATGATCACACTTTTTTAAATGTAAACAGAAATAAATATAAAATTAATATGCATGAAGGTGGATGGATATAAGTAAACAAATTCCGTAAAGATCCAATGAAAACAAAGACAAAACATTTCATTTTTCAACCATCCAAAATTCACACTCAGCTTTGTTATATAAGACCATCGCTTTTTTCACGTTCTAAATTATTTTTAAATAAATTTAAAGTTTTATAATTATAAAATGCCTTTTATATGTAACTAGGGAAAAGATTTTCAGGCAATAAAATCATCTAAATAGGCAATTAAAACACCAAAAGTGCCCCTCTGCCACTGCTTCACCGTCCCCAGTGGCCACCATTTTCATGCGATTGTTCGGCTCTCTCTCCTACGCCCTCCTTTCCGCCATGTCGATTGCGATGAATTGCCTGCTGATTGCCGTTCTCAGCTATGTAAGCAATAGGGACGACGACCGATCAAGATTCTCGATCGAAATCTCGATTATTCCTTAAGTCCGATCTCTAGTTGAAACAATCTCGCTGCTTTTTTTTTGTTCTAACCCTTTTCAAGCCAACCAACTCAAACGCCGAAAGCTTACACGCGTAGAAGCGATCAAAAAAGGAAAACAAAGCGATTGGACAAATCACCACAAAAAAATGCTTAACCATTGTTAGCGGGGGAAACAAGAAAAAATCTACGCAAATATTGTAGTGTGTGACAATTGTTGTCTTTGCATCATTAAATATTAAATAGTTTGTATTATACTTTTTCCTCTCACATAATATTTGCATAATTCCTACCCAATCCCCGAAAGGGCTATCCGTGACGTTTTAAATTGATGAATAAATTATGCAAATATTATGTAAAAATGAAATTAAAATACAAACTATTTAATATATTTAATGAATGCAACAACAAATGTCACAAACTACAATATTTGCGTGCATTTTTTCTTTTTTCTCCCGCTAACAATGGCGAACCGGGCTGTGTCGAAATTTCGATTTTCGACGCTTTTTTCCTTTCGATTGTGCGCAAAAAAAAAGAAATTTTTTGAAAAAAATTCACCACAATCGCCGGACTTCCTTCACTCTTATGTAAACCGAATTTTTTTTGTTATTTTTCCGAAATTACAAAAAAAATGGTCGCGAAAATTTTGGTGAAATTTCCTAACAAAAATTGACTAATTCCTACTATTTGGACCATTTTTTAGCGAAACGGCCTTTGCCTCCCTTCTGCTGATGATTTCATTAATTACATACGAAGCAACGGTTGCGAATTTTTAATTAATTATTAAAATGTAATTTATTTATCAAATGTTTTCCATCATTATCCTAAAAGCTTTCTTTAGTGTCTTAGAACTTTCTGAACAAAGGAATTTTTATACATTTTACTAACGTCGGATTTGATAAGAAGTTTATCAATTTGGGTCCCATTAAAATTTATCGTTTTTGTTGAGTCTTTAACGATTTTGTCCGCTTTTGACTGATCAAGAATGAGTGCAGACAAAATTTAGAATTTCACGTGTCCAGCATCATTTGATTCACCATCACCCAAGTGATTGGGCGGGGCTTTCCCCCCTCTAATCGGATTTTCATCACCAAAGCGATTGGGGTGTGCAAAAGGGAAAATGCCAACAGGCAATGTGCCTAAAGGGGAAAAGTGCAAAAGGGAAAATGCCAACAGGCAATGTGCCAAAAGGGAAAAAGTGCAAAAGGGAAAATGCCAACAGGCAATGTGCCTAAAGGGGAAAAGTGCAAAAGGGAAAATGCCAACAGGCAATGTGCCAAAAGGGGAAAAGTGCAAAAGGGAAAATGCCAACAGGCAATGTGCCAAAAGGGGAAAAGTGCAAATGGGAAAATGCCAACAGGCAATGTGCCAAAAGGGGAAAAGTGCAAAAGGGAAAATGCCAACAGGCAATGTGCCAAAAGGGGAAAAGTGCAAAAGGGAAAATGCCAACTTCATAAATATGCTTATTTTCAGAAGGAATACAAGGCCGTTTCGTCATTGTTAGCGGGGGAAAAAGAAAAAAGCTATGCAAATATTCATTTTATTATTGTCTTTGGATGTCATTAAATATTAAATAATTTGTATTTTAATTTTTCCTTTCACAAAATATTTTCATTATTCATTCAGTTTAAGGCCGTAGGGGAATTGCCATTTTTAGACGGCACAAATAAAATACAAACTATTTAATATTTAATGACATCCAAAGACAAATGCCACATAAATCTGGTCAATTGCCAACGAAATATTTGCGTGGATTTTTTTCTTTTTTTCCCCCGCTAACAATGGTTAAGCATAAAAGCCAATAAAAAGTCAGCAAATTGCTCCAAAATGTTCATAAAAACCTTTCAATTTATATTTTCCAACCTAATTTAATTTATTCATTTTTTACCTTTCCCATAAATTGTACAAATACCTGACATTTGGGGGAACCAACAATTCCTGACTTTTACTTAATTTAAATTTAATAACATTTAGATAAGAAATGATCTTCTATTCTTTTTATTGTACCAAAACGGCCTTCGTCTCCCTTCTGTTGATTTCATCAATTACTTTTGAAGCAACGGTTGGCAGTTTTTAATTAAGAATTAAAATATGTAATTTATTAGCGTTAGGGATGACACGAAAAGCCTAATTAATAATTGAATAATTAATTTTGTCTGATATCCGTCCGACCCACACAAATATCACCAACTTTTGGTGTTCGAATTACGTTTCGGATTTGTTCTTGGATCTCCCTCTGATATATTTAATTATTTGCATATTTAAGTGTTCGAATTCCGTTTCGGAAGTGTTCAATTCAATCGTTGGCATAACATCCGCCAGCGAAGCCGAACATTCGGCGGCGTCCAATTCCAATCAGCGGCCATTGGAATTGAAATTGGCCGATGCGCAAATGTTGCAGCAATGGATTGGCCAAATTGCGCGAAAAATTGTTGTTGAGGATGGCATTTTTGCCGGAATTTACTCCTGCGACCCGAAAATCAACATCGATGCCGTCATTTTAACCGATGGATTGCCAAAAGAACGAATTAAAAACTTATTGAAGGAAATTCAAAATTCTGAGGAAAAAAGCCAATTTTTGAAATTGCTCTTTTCATTCGGGGCAATGTTGAGTGCCGAGATTGGAGAGCAATCGCAACAAAACGGCATTTTACGCGCGCTTTTAAAGGCTTATGAATGTGTTGGGGGGAAATTTACAGAAGAAAAAGATTTGGCCGGCTTTGCCAAAATTAAATCCGACGGGTAAAATAATATTTAATAATTATTATTTTATTTTTATATTCACTTTAAGCATTCCCGACTTTGTCATTGGAGCGGTCATAAAAAGTCCGATTGAGCAATTAAAAGTCGACAAAATTATTTTGGAAGGGCAACCGATTAACAATTTAAATCGTCGTCATATTCGTAAGTTTGTGGTTGAAATTTAAAATAAAGAATATTTAATGTTAAAATCTAATATTGTTTAATAAACAATTTAATGATTATTTTTTAGAAGAACTTGACCTTCTTAACGGTTTAAACATTGAAATGACTCCAAACGACGTCATAAATTTTAGTTTTTTTATTATGCCAATTTTTTGTATAACCCGACAAATCCATTCGAGAAAAGCTTTTTGAAAGAGAATGGATTAAGCCCTTCAAGCCTCGGCAAGGACCCCGTCAAATATCGACGAATTGCACACCAATTTCTGATACATTTGAAAAATTGGGGGCTTAAAGAGTTGGAGGAAATTTCGTCAAAAGAATCATTCGAAAATGTAATCGAATTGACCAAACGAGAGAAGTGCATTTTTGGCATTTTTACCCTGAATTTAATTCAAAGAATTGCCAAATTTGAACTTTTTTTGGAAGATTATTTTGGCGAACTGAACATCAGTGATCTGGTTGCGCGCACTAAAAATGATTTGAGCTATTATAAGCATGTTTGTGCGGAGAATTGTTATGAAAAAAGTCGAAAAGAGTTGGAGAGAAAGCAATCAAAACAACAAAATAAACCAGAAAAGGAAAACGAAGGAATTGAAAATTCAAAAATGTATCCATTCTTTGACGAAGCAATTCGAATTGATTGGAACGTTTGGAAAGGTCCGTTTTTAATGAATGGACTTTTTTTTGTTTGTTGGGGCATTTTTAACAAAAAAATGCCATAAATTTTATTTTATTTGAAAGCTCGGAGTCTTTAAAAGCCATGAATAAGTGAAGCAAAGCGCTTTGTCTAATCACCAATAATTGTTGACCAAGCTTCTAAAAGCTTTTGAATAATCTCAAATTTGCATTAAATTTATTTTTTAGAAATAATTCAACAAATTGACAACATCAGCAGTGATACAGTAAAAAGTATGCAGACGAAAAAAGAATTGACAAAATATTTGACAAGAGCCTTATTCGAAAAGGCAATGCAAATAATTATGGCCAAATTCAGCGACAATGAATTTGGGCTAAAACTGAAAGCGGAAGTGAAGAAAATGTTGGAATTGGATGATGAAACTAAGCGTAAAGACGAAATCAATGAATTTTGTTCAAATTTGGCAAAAATTCGACAAATTTGCGTAGAAAACATTGAACAATATGAAAAAGAAATTCCATTCAAAAGAAATGATATTATCAAACAAAAAGAAAACTATAACAAATCTTACGATCTTATGGCAGAAAACTATAACAAATTTTACGATTTTATTGCAATTTTTGTTAAGCATTTCGGAGGAAATTGGATTAAAAATGATAATGAAGAAAGCATTGAATTTGATTTGAATGTGGCCAAATCATTTCTAGAAAAAGTGTACAATTCTGCAACAAATCAAATAGAAGAATATGAGTGTTTGCCCAACAAATTGAATTTTGAAACGGCAATCAAGGCGATTTTGGGCGAAAATTTGAATGAAAAAGTCAAAAATTTACTAAATAAATTTTATGTTCCGCCAAAAAATGCCGAAAAAGGCGACCTCAAAAATTTGGAGGTTAATGTGAAGGAGCAATTATTCAATTTATTTTTTTCGTTTGCGGCACGACTCGAGGCGATTGTTCACGGCAAAAATATTGACGGAACCATCGAAAAAAGTCGAGAAAATCCAAAGGACAAAATTCGGGCATTTCTCGCTGTGCCGAATTGTTTCAATGTCCCGGAATGGGCCAACAAATTTAGGTTTTTAAATTTATTTATATTGTTTATTTCCCATTATTTTTAAGCATATTTGATTATTGGATGGAAATAAAAGAGATAAATTCAAAAGAAAGACAAAAAATGCCTGGGATTGGAGTCGCAATATTTAGGAAAATAGATGAAAATGAAAAAGCAAAAAGCATTTCACGAGGTATTCTTTTATAATTATAATTAAAAACAAAAATTTATTTATTTATTTTAAACAGAAAATTACAAAACGTTGAAAAGTCTCAACGAGTACAAATTCTCAATTTACGAGTCGACAAAACTTCTCAGACAAATATACGATCAAATTGATAAACATTGTATGGCATCATATGGACTGATAATACCCAACCTTATCAACAACCTAATCAATCAAATTGGGTCAGAAATTGGCTTTAAACGGGAAACAAAAAGTTCCGTTTATGATCGCTATAGCAGCACTATCACCCGATGTGAATATGCAAAATTATTTCAAAATGTTTCGGAAAATTTCATGAAAATGAAAGAGATAGACGTGACATTGTACATGGAAAAGAAGGACTCCGATCTTCAGGCTGACGTCAAGAAGGATTTTGAGAAATATTGCAAAGAAATGCAAGTTTATTTTTTTAAATTAATTTCCAAATTTGTCTTTACAATTTGCATAAAGAAAATTGGGCAATGTAAAGAGCTACCTCCCACCACCAAAAAATAAAAATGCTTAAAAAGTGGTGTTTTTAGGGAGTTTTGGGGGCGAGGAAACCGAATCTGAGGGCCTGGAATTTATAGTTCCTAAAAACCCCAAAATAATTAGTTCAATAGTTCATCAAAAACCTCAAAATAGGCACTATAAATGGCCTAAATAGTTCCTAAAAAGTCCCAGAATTAGGGGTGTATGTGGCCAAAAAAAATTTTTTTGCGATATTTATTAATCAAAATTCATTTTTGTGATAACAATTTCAAACCAAAAGCAATTCAGTCAAAAACTTTTTGAAATATGGAGAATGTTTAAATTTCCATTTTTTGGCGGGCGGAATTTTTAGTCTTGAAAAAAAAGTCAATTTTTAGGTGCGTCATTTGTTAAAAAAACTGAAAAAGTCGATCTTTAGGGGTGCATTTTTCTTAAGGAATTTCCAAAAAGCCGAAATAGTCCTTTAAGAACTAACTATTTAGTTCCTAAAAAATAAAGAACTATGAAATTGTTCCTATAGAATCGCTTAAAAACTAGGGTTGGACAAACCCGGATATTATCTGGGTCCCCCGGATACCGGATAGCTCAAAAACACCCGGATACCGGTCCCGGATAACCCGGTTTTGTCCAACCCTATTAAAAACGCTTGAGGTGAGCTAAAAAGATGATTTTTGGTCATTTCAGAGCCGGGGGCGTTCAGGAAAAAAATAGTTCAGGAACTAAAAATCCTAGCCCTAATTATTTAGAAGTTATGAGCTCCAGGACTGAAGCGTCCTTTTCACTGAGGACTCAGTTGTCCAATTGTGTTAAAAATGCAAAGCTAGCACAAAACCAATTTATTTTATTTATTAATTGTTTAGAAAAAGAAAAGATCGTACTGTTGAAGAAACAAAAATTGCACTTTTGAATAATGTCCTCTATGATTTGGTGATAAATTTTATATCCAATGCATGGAAAGGTGAGAAAATAATTAATAAAACAATTTTAATTTAATTTATTTTAAGATGTTCACGACAGAACGAAAGATTTATTGGAAAATTTGAACAGAATGAAAAATGCCGAAGAGGATACTTGCACTATAGAGGAAGAAATAAGTATGACATATTATTTTACATCGGAAAAAGAACAAAATCGAGAAAGAATATTCATAATTGAGGCATTGAAAGTGAAAGAAAAAGATGGATTTGATTTGTTGGCATTATTTGATAAGGCGGGTAATTTGGCCCGGAAGATCATGGATGAAGAAAGGCCCAATTTAAAAAAGGCAAAAGAAGAATTGGAACAATCGGAAAAGGCTGTGAATGAAGAAAAGAAAAGGGTTTACGTAGCAATAGAAAACATTATATATCTAATACAAAATGAGGAAAAAAACGCAAAACATTTTGAAAATGAAATTAATTTGTTGCAAAAGAAACTTGATAAAATGCCAGAAAAACAGCGTGAAAATGCTGCCACTTTTTTGACATGGCTCAAAAGTAATGGGACAGAAAAAATGACAAAAGAAACAAAACAAATTGTGCAGAAAATATGGACCCTAAGCGAGCTTAACCATAAAGTTGCAATGCTGATAGTAAGCATGATAGAGCCCCAACGAATTTTTACGATTGAATTAGGCGACAAATTATCATTAGGCGACAGATTATCAATGGGCGATTCAAGTACAAACAAAGAACTCAGTGAGACTTTTAAAAAAATTTTCAAAATTTTCAAAATGGACGACAAAGTCACTGACTATGAGGCGGAGGATAAGTTAAAAATTGCGCAATTGGAAGGGCTGAAAAAGTTGCAGAAAAAAATGGATTTAATTACAGAAAAATTGAAAGTCCATTTGGAAAAAGTAAAGCAATTTAAAAATTATGGTGGGAAAAATTTGTTGGAATTAGCGAAACAAATTGGCGACAATTTGAACAAAACGCAAATGACAGAAAAAATGGACGAATCCGAATACGATAAAATGGGGGAAGAACTTGCACAACAAATTGACATATTATTAACCAATGAATTTGAACAGAAATTGGATGGAATTTTAACTGTTTGCAAATTTGAATCGGATAAAAATGAGCTGAACAACATTGAAGCAAATTTTATCAAGTGGATGAAAAAGCTTGTAGAAATAAAGGAAGGAATTGACAAAAAATTGAATGAAATTTTGAAGAAAAAAGTAGAAGTTAACACTTTGGAAAAGGAGTTAGAGGAAAACAAAGAATCTGCACGAGAAATGGGCAAAAGACTTGGACAAATGCTTGAAGAAATGAAGCAACATTATGGCCAAAAAATGGACGAACAAAAGAAAGTGGCGTAAGAAATGGAATTATTGCGATAGAATGATTTTCGATTTTTTCATTTTTCGGGATTTTCATTTTTTTCTTTTTAATTTTACTGATTTTTGCATAAACATTTGGGAATTAAATGCCTGATTGGCCACAATTTGCTCTTGTCGCCGAGCCATTTGGCTTTTCGCCTTTCAAAAATAAATGCCCAAACCAGAAAATTGCAATTTTTGCACAATTTTTTCCACAAATTTAAGCCAGCAATGCCTTTTGTCCATTAAATCGTAAAGCACCATTTGTCCGTCTACAAATGGTGCCCATTTTGGGCTTAACTCATCAAAGCGATTTGCAAAAGGGCAAAGAAATACCTAAAAATTTAATTATACAATTAAAAAATGTCATTTTTTATTTAAAAATTTACTTTACGGTTGCTGTTTCGTTGCTGTTTTTCTCCATAATGAGTCCAGCAATTACCACTTTGTCGACGTACGCGTTCAGGCGATGTGCGCCCAATTCGGAATTTTGGCGTTGTGCGCTTTTTGACGAAATGAATTTCGGCAAAATTAGTAAAATAAGACAATTTAATAAAATAATTGTTCTCACGCAAATCATTTCAATTTGAAGTTGTACACGATCTGTTTAAGTCAAAAATATTTTTTACAAATATAATTATATTATTATAAATATTAGGCAAGTATTTCTTAAAAGCAAATATCTCGAAAAATTCAGAGAATTTTAATTTTAAAAAAAGCGAATATTTTCAACTTCTGTGATCACACCGAAACTTTTATTTAATAAAAATATTTTTTTGAATTCATTTAATTATAATAGTAATATAATTTGCGCATTTCTGTCTCACATTTTTACTCCCACAAATACAATTTGCCAAAAAAACAAAATTAAATTATCAATCAGAAAAATCGTTGTTACCTTTTTTTTACCACATTATGTTAAATGTTTGTGAATGACTTTTAATTGATTTGCCCACTCACTGTCTGTGCCAGTGCCGAAATGTTATTTTTTAATTAATATGCTCATTAGGCATAGTGCCAAAAACTGTAAAGCGACACTTTTTTGGAGGTTATTGAAAAATTCTGCGGCCCATTTCAGTTAATCAACCAGATTTTGAACGGATTTTTAGTTTTTTTTAATCAATACTGTAAATACATTACGAAATAATGGTTTTAGACGAAAATTTCTCCAAAAAAAGTCTATTTTTGTTTATCGCCTTAAAGTACACAATTATGGACAAAAACTATTTTAGGTGCTAAACAAGAAAATAACAGTTTTTTTGCACCTGGTTTTGCTATTTGTCAGCAAATTATAATTAAGAAAAAGGCGGCAATAAAACCAAATATATAAGGGCTTAATGCAAAATTCAAAACACACCACTAAAGAGCAGATTTTTTCGTCAATATTTTTTTTGTTTAATTTTCAAAAACAAACTTTTAATTTATTTTCATATTCTTATTTGATTTTTTAAAATATTTTTGCCAATAATTTAAACCTCTGAATTATGCCCAAGGGCGAGACGCTTTTGTCCCTTTTCGCTCAATTCATTTCCCTATTTTTTCGTCTCGATATAAAAGCCAATAATTAACTTATTCAAGCAATCGGTGGATATTTTATTAACAAATTACCAATTGTTTTTTAAAAAAGATAAACAAAAAATATTAATTTAAAAAGTAAATTATTGCTTCATTCGTCGCAATGCCGATGCCCAAAGATCATTAAATTTGTGCAGGTGAAAAGTGCTGCAAATTTTACTATTTTATAATTAATTCGTTGTTCTGAAGACCGACCAACCGCCGGGGGGAACTCGGCTCATTCCTACCGCTTCTTAACCATTCATTTGAGAGCTGGCTTCAAACTTTTGCAACTTTTTTAATTGATTTTAGTCACTAATCTATTTAGAGAAAGCGATAAGCCGAGGAAGGGAAGTTTTTTAAAATTTGAAACCGGAACTTCTTTTCTGGAACCGGCCCAGTCAGCGCGCCCACATCACCCCCCATCTTAAAAAAAAATGTGAACTTTTAGAGTAAATCATTCAAAATGGTCCTCCAGGGAACTGATCATTTGATGATCTGCTAATGATGTTCTCTAATGAACTTCTCGGCATTGCCCTCCTCTGCCACTGCTTCACCGTCCCCAGTGGCCACCATTTTCATGCGAGTGTTCGGCTCTCTCTCTTACGCCCTCCTTTCCGCCATGTCGATTGCGATGAATTGCCTGCTGATTGCTGTTCTCAGCTATGTGAGCAATAGGGACGACTTACATTTAGAGATCGGACCGATCGAGATTATCGATCGAGACTCTTGATCGACGAAATTTATGAGATTTTAGTGCTTTTTCGAGTTTCTATGTAAATTGAAATCTTGGTGGTTTTCGGTCGAGATTTTTCAAAATTCTCGATCGGTCCTCAAGTCCGATCACTACTTGAAACAATCGCTGTTTTTTTCTTTTTGTTCTAACCCTTTTCAAGCCAACCAAAACAAACATTTTTGATGCCGAAAGTTTACACGCGTAGAAGCGATCAGCAAGGAAAAACAAAGCGATTGGACAAATTACCACAAAAAAAATTGGCAAAAAAGTAGCAAGTTGGCACGTAGCAAAATACAGAGGAGAGCAACAGAGCAGTCGAAACTTTTTTATCAATTTTAATACCTTTTTTTGTATAATCGTCGCATAAAAATTGATTTGTTCCTTCGCCCAGGGCCATTACCAATTCCGTCGTATGGCCTTCTTTACGCTTGCTTGGCAAATGATTGTGTGTGATTTGATGGCTCAAAGCATCCAAATGATTGTGGCCGTCCCAATTACTTTCACAGGAAAAGCGGTGAGTGCGTGAATTGGATGGAATGATCAAATGCCATAATGCTAAACTGATCTGATCTGCTGATCAGGGCAGCCAACTCATCTGCGATAAAATATGGCAACCGGTTCCAAAAATATGGCATTTTTATGGCAGTTTTATTAAGGAAGTTTCAAAAAAAAACAATTTTTTTTTGAGAATTCTGCTTTACTTCTGGGGGAGGGGGTCGGCTAGGCGCCGCCGAAAAAATTTGAATTTTTTACTCAATTTGTTAAGAGATCAACCAAAAACTTCAATTCAAGGAGCACTATTTTCGGGAATTCTCATTTTTCCCACAAAAAATGAGAACTTTATGGCAAAATTATGGCATGTGTGGAAATATGGCAAAAAATAAGGCAAATTTCAAAAATGATGGCATAAATTGGCCACCCTGCTACTGATCACCAGATTATATATAACTGAGATCTTCAATTTCTCGACACATTTAACATTAATACCCACCCATTCGTTTTCCCGCAGGTGTACGGTCATTCCTTTTTGTACTACGCGCTGTTATTTTTGGATACGGTAGCGTACAACGTCACACTTCACTTTTCCGCCCTCCTCACCATCAATCGGCTCGGCGTGTTCTTTCTGCCACGGATCAACGAATTGCTGTTCTCGTATCCAAACATTTTCAAGTGCTTTCCCCCCCCCCCTATTTTTGTGATATCCCTTTCAGTCCCTCTTAATCATTTCAGAACGATCGCTTTCCTTTGGCTGTACGTCTTCGTCTTCTGCTCCTGCTACATTATGATCGGGTGTCGAAAGAGCTTCTCCGAGACAGGCACTGCTTTCATTTATTTTTGGTCTTTAAACCGTCCAACATCGAATAACCAACCACCTTTTGCATCAAGGCTTCTTCATGTATCACGACTGTCCCGAACAACTTTCCCCCGCGGGCATTCTTTTCCGCCAGGTATTAATTAATTAAATTGAAAACTGATGATCAAAAATTCTACCTATTAAAAATGCAGAAAAACCAATAATTAACTTTAATTTAACAATTTTAATTTTTATAGATTTCTTACAGCTTATCAACGTATTTGCCCGTTTTTATGCTGCTTTCCTACCTCCTTATTTTCGTCTACTTTCGCTATTTCTTTTCTTTCCCTAAAAAAGTAGCGCCGCCAGGCATAAAAACAGCAGCAAAAGAGGCGGAAGAATTTTTGGCTCAAATAAAACGCAAACAGGAGCTTAAATTCCTAATTCAGGTGCATTTCGAGAAAATGATTAACGAATGAATGCGTAAAGGCGGCATTCTTTAGAGTTTCCTCATTTGCGGATTTCTTGAAGTTCAAAATTTGGCGTTCGACTGGGTGCCAACAATTTTCTCATCGCTAAAGGACCAATGGTCCTTTCTGGTCACATTTGCTGAGAATTGGGTAAGTTGGCATTTTTTTTGTATGGCGGGAGTGCCGGCATTTTCCTTGTAGCTCCTTTTCTCTTTTGGCACATTGCCTGTTGGCATTTTCTTTTATGGCGGGAGTGCCGGCATTTTCCTTGTAGCTCCTTTTCTCTTTTGGCACATTGCCTGTTGGCATTCTCTTTTATGGCGGGAGTGCCGGCATTTTCCTTGTAGCTCCTTTTCTCTTTTGGCACATTGCCTGTTGGCATTCTCTTTTATGGCGGGAGTGCCGGCATTTTCCTTGTAGCTCCTTTTCTCTTTTGGCACATTGCCTGTTGGCATTTTCTTTTATGGCGGGAGTGCCGGCATTTTCCTTGTAGCTCCTTTTCTCTTTTGGCACATTGCCTGTTGGCATTCTCTTTTATGGCGGGAGTGCCGGCATTTTCCTTGTAGCTCCTTTTCTCTTTTGGCACATTGCCTGTTGGCATTTTCTTTTATGGCGGGAGTGCCGCCATTTTCCTTGTAGCTCCTTTTCTCTTTTGGCACATTGCCTGTTGGCATTTTCTTTATGGCGGGAGTGCCGGCATTTTCTTTGTAGCTCCTTTTCTCTTTTGGCACATTGCCTGTTGGCATTCTCTTTTATGGCGGGAGTGCCGCCATTTTCCTTGTAGCTCCTTTTCTCTTTTGGCACATTGCCTGTTGGCATTTTCTTTTATGGCGGGAGTGCCGGCATTTTCATTGGAGCTCCTTTTCTCTTTTGGCACATTGCCTGTTGGCATTTTCTTTTATGGCGGGAGTGCCGCCATTTTCCTTGTAGCTCCTTTTCTCTTTTGGCACATTGCCTGTTGGCATTTTCTTTTATGGCGGGAGTGCCGGCATTTTCATTGGAGCTCCTTTTCTCTTTTGGCACATTGCCTGTTGGCATTTTCTTTTATGGCGGGAGTGCCGCCATTTTCCTTGTAGCTCCTTTTCTCTTTTGGCACATTGCCTGTTGGCATTTTCTTTTATGGCGGGAGTGCCGCCATTTTCCTTGTAGCTCCTTTTCTCTTTTGGCACATTGCCTGTTGGCATTTTCTTTTATGGCGGGAGTGCCGGCATTTTCATTGGAGCTCCTTTTCTCTTTTGGCACATTGCCTGTTGGCATTTTCTTTTATGGCGGGAGTGCCGCCATTTTCCTTGTAGCTCCTTTTCTCTTTTGGCACATTGCCTGTTGGCATTTTCTTTTATGGCGGGAGTGCCGGCATTTTCATTGGAGCTCCTTTTCTCTTTTGGCACATTGCCTGTTGGCATTTTCTTTTATGGCGGGAGTGCCGCCATTTTCCTTGTAGCTCCTTTTCTCTTTTGGCACATTGCCTGTTGGCATTTTCTTTTATGGCGGGAGTGCCCTTCCCACGCTAAATTTGCTCGCGAGGGACCACAACCGTCGCTCACTAGTAGTTACTTGGCTGGCGGGCGCCTAATTGACCTGAAGCCTCTCAATAAGTTTGGGAAACTACCATAATCTTGTGTGTGGACTTTGACCCGGTAAAAAGGGTAATTATTAGGGCCCGGTGAAATCAAGTTTCCGGATCAGAACCGGATTTTCAATTTGAAAAATTTACCGGAGGGATTTTTCTGGATAAATGCGGGTCCGGAAAAAATCGGAAGGGTCAAAAAACTCGGATTCCGGACCCGGATCCGGAAAATCTGGCCGGAGTCCAGTCCGGAATCGGGCCCTAGTAATTATACTGTATTACCTACCTTAAAAATGCCCCTGAAAGTGATTTTTTTAAGTTGTTCGGTCAAACATTTCGTCTCCTATAACCAAAAAAAGTAGCAATTTTTAATATTCAGATTTCCATTCTGCTGAACAGCATTTCGCCCATCATTCTCTTCTGCTTCAACACGGATGTGCGCAAATGTCTCCATCAACTTGTTCGGCACTTTTTCCTCGCCATTCCCCCGTCCCCAAACCGGCAACCTGCCGCCGCCGCCGTTCCCGTCCAGCGATTGACCCCCATTACACCGGCGGCACAAATGATTCGACCTCGGCAATTGCTGCAACGACCCTTTCACTCGGCCATCCATTTTGGTTGAAAAGACATTACAAAATTTTGATTTTTGACAATAAATATGTGACTTGAGTAAAGCCGCCGAGCTCTCTCACCAGTAAAGTGAAAAAAGAAAATCCAAAATCCCGAAAATAAGAAAAATGTAAACAATCATTAAAAAAACAATTGAATTGTGGGGTTAAATTTTATTAGGTAATTAGATTTATTTTATGCCAATCAATTCTGTTCCACCAAATTTTATGTTGTTGAAAATTTGAGTTTTTAATAAAACAACCCCAAAAATCATACAAAAAGTTGATTAAAGCAGCCCGATATTTGCTAAGAAAGTTGTTTATTGCCAGAATTGGACTCCGATGTTCCTAATCGCCAGACATTTCTTCACGAAAATGATTAATTTGAATATACAAATATACTAAAGACCGGATGAAAAATGCCGCATCAGGATTTGGAAATAACACCAGGATCAGGATTTACCAGGATTAAAAATTCTCTTTTCAGGATATCCTGATCCTGGTGCTTGACCAACAACCAGGATTCCGTATCAGGAGTCCTGGAAAATACTGTCCGGGCTCTACAATATACGGTAGTTTCTGTCGTCGCATTGTCCGAATTTTTAACGAGTTATGTCAAAAAACATATGCCCTGAGGTGCGGAAAGGCAATTTTCAAAAAAAAAACAAACATAAATAGTATAAAACCCATTCAATAAACCGATTCTTCTAGACGAATAAATTCGAATTGATCCGTCAAAATGTTTATGCCAAAAATCAATAAGATGAAAAAATAAAAATAAATCCCGAGCCAAAATAAACAATTCTATCAATCAATGCTTTAGGAGCAGCTTTCAAGGAACAAAAATCGTAAATAAAATTCCGAGAAATGAAAAAATCGAAAAGCAATTCTATCGCAATAATTTCCATTTCTTTCGCCAGCCTTTTTTTTTATTCGTCCATTTTTTGGCCATAATGTTGCTTCACATCTTCAAGCATTTGGCCAAGGCTTTTGCCCATTTCTCGTGCCGATTTTGCGTTTTCCTTTAACTTCTTCCATTTTTTTCCCGTATCTATTTCATCCAAATCGTCGTATATTGGCTTAACCAATTTATCCAACTCATTAAATAATCCCATCAAATCAAAGTGATCATTTTCTTTCGCTTTTAATGCTTCAATTTTGGATATGCTTTCGCGATTTGTTTCCGTTGTTGTAAAATCATATATATGTTTCATCATATATAATTCATTGCCTTCAGCGAAAGTATTCTCTTTGGAAAGTTTTCTTCTGCTCCATTCTTCCAATAAATCATCCGCTCGGTCGTGAACATCTTAAAATAAATTAAATTAAAATTGTTTTATTAATTATTTGCTCACCTTTCCGTGCATTGAATTTGAAATTTATCACCAAATCATAACGAACATTATTCAAAAGTTCAATTTTTGCTTCTTCAACATCGCGGCCAATTTCTTCTCTAAACAATTGTGATAAAATTCATAACTTCCCTCATCATAAACATTTGTTTTTGTCAGATTCTTGCTTTAGAGTATGGCACGGCGGGAGCGGGACTCCCGCGGAATTTTAACGGGAGCGGGATTTTAGCGGGATTCCCGCTCCCGTTCCCGGTAGTTTTGAACTCCCGCTCCCGGAGAAAAATTTTCTCCCGCTCCCCATTGCTACTAAATAAATTCGATTTTTTTTATCAAGATCCTTCATAGACCTTTTTACTACAGACAGCCATTCTGATTGATATTTTATTTATAACTAAATAAGAATAAAAAGCGAACTATATATTTTAGCAATTGTTTATTTTGAAATAAAATCAGAATTTTGCCGGGCGGGACAAATTTGGAAATAATTTTTAAAAAAACTTGCTTTATTTTGCAGTATTTTCCATTCTCAACGTACTCCTGGATCGTCATGTCCAGCCAATCCATGTACAATGTCACGTCTATCTCTTTCATTTTCATGAAATTTGCCGAAACATTTTGAAATAATTTTGCATATTCACATCGGGTGATAGTGCTGCTATAGCGATCATAAACGGAACTTTTTGTTTCCCGTTTAAAGTGAATTTCTGACCCAATTTGATTGATTAAGTTATTGATTAGGTTGTTGATTAGGTTGGGTATCAGGCCACTCGATAGGCGATGCCTCTGTGTTTTATCGAATATTTTTCTGAGAAGTTTTGTCGTCTCGTAAATTGAGAATTTGTATTCGTTGAGACTTTTTAACATTTTGTAATTTTCTTTTAAATAAAATAAATAATTATATTTCTGTTTTCATTTTTGATTATTAAAGAATACCTCGTGAAATGCTTATTGCTTTTTCATTTTCATCTATTTTCCTAAATATTGCGACTCCAATCCCAGGCATTTTTTGACTTTCTTTTGAATTTATCTCTTTTATTTCCATCCAATAATCAAATATGCTTAAAAATAATGGAAAATATAAAAATTTTAATAAATTTAAATAACCTCAATTTGTTGGCCCATTCCGTGACATTGAAACAATTCGGCACAGCGAGAAATGCCCGAATTTTGTCCTTTGAATTTTCTCGACTTTCTTCGATGGTTCCGTCAATATTTTTGCCGTGAACAATCGCCTCGAGTCGTGCCGCAAATGAAAAAAATAAATTGAATAATTGCGCCTCCGTATTAATAAGCTCATCTTCTTTTTGAAATTCGGCAAATTTTGGCGGTATTTTAACGAATTCTTTTGGCACATAAAATTCTTTTAATAAATTTTTGGTTTTTTCATTCAAATTTTTGTTCAATAGCGCTCTGATCGCCGTTTCAAAATTCAAATTTTTGTTTTGCAAAAGCTCCTTTGCTGAAATGTACACTTTTTCCAGAAATGATTTGGCCCCATTCAAATCAAATTCAATGCTTTCTTCATTATCATTTTTAATCGAATTTCCTCCAAAATGCTCAACAACAATTGCCAAAAAATCATAAAATTTGTTATTATTTTCTTTTTGTTTGATAATAACATTTTTTTTGAATGGAGTTTTTTGTTCATATTGTTCAATGTTTTCTTCGCAAATTTGTCGAATTTTTGACAAATTTAAACAAAATTCATTGATTTCGTCTTTAGGCCACTTTTTCTTCACATCCGCTTTCAGTTTCAGCCCAAATATATTTGCATCAAATTTGGCTCTAATTATTTGAATTGCGTCTTTAAATTTGGAACTTTCGAAATATTCTTCCAATTTTTGCTTTTTATCCTTATCCTTACTGTTTACTGTCTTAGTGATCTCGTCAATTTGTTGAATTATTTCTAAAAAAATAAAAGTTAAAATCTAAGCTCTTATATTGTTGTGGTCGTATATTTTAAAAATTTGTGAGCCTTCGGGCACCGAAAACTTTTAAAATCTCAGAGATTTCAAATAAAATAAATTTTATGGGATTTGTTTTAAAAATGCCCCAACAAACAAAAAACCCATTCAATAAAAACGGACCTTTCCAAACGTTGGAATTGGACGCCGCCGAATGTTTGCCGTCGTTGGCGGATGGTATGCCAACGATTGAATTGAACAATTTCGAAACGGAATTCGAACACTGAAATTGGGGATATTTTTGTTGGTCGGACGGATATCAGACAAAATCAATTAATCAATTAGGCCTTTTTGTGCAAATTATTAAAATTTTTTTAAATAAAATTATTAAGCCTATTTTTGCAAGCAAAGTCCCTTGTGTCAAATAGATTAAAGACCTCAACAAGACGATAAATTTGTCTTGCCACTTCCAATCTTACCTGTTCTGCTCTTAGGCTTTCTTGTTTCGCTCTCTCCATGGCCTTAAATTGTCTTCAAAAATTGAAACGCATTTTTATGGCTTTTTTTGTGTTAAAACTCCGAATTAATTAGGCTTTTTTGATCCAAAAACTGCATAAATAAATTGCATAATTTAATTATTAATTAAAATTGCCAACCGTTGCTTCAAAAGTAATTGAGGCAATCATCAGAAGGGAAACAAAGGCCGTTTTGGCCCAATAAAATGAGGAGAAGATCATTTTTTATCTAATATTTTAATTTATGTTTAAGTAAATCAGGAATGTTTTTACTCCAATCTTCACGGATTCGTACAATTTATGGAAAGGTAACAATTAAGAAAAATTGCTTCTAAATTAACAAAATTTGGCCAACACTTCTTAAATTTTAAGTTTTCAGTGAAAATTTTTGACTATAACTTTTTAATTTTCAAAAATTTAAAGAAATAGATGGAATAAAAAATGCGCTATTTTTTCTAGAACTTATGACAATAAACTTAAGATCATTCAACTTTGAACAAAGTAATAAATACATTTTTTAAATAGTCACCCAATTTTGCTGACCAAAAAAGTTAAAATGATCTGAATTGTCATCAAAAATATTTTTTAAAAACGGAAACAATTTAAAAAATTTTTAGAAATTGTTTACTCCACATTTGGAGAATATAAATGAAAGGTTTTGTGAACATTTTTTGATTAATTCGCTGACTGTTTATTGGCTTTTTTTTAGGCTATCTTTTACCTTTTGGCATTATTTTACCTTTCTCTATTTATGGATTAAATTTCAGTCTCTAATCAGCCTAAGAGATTGAATTAAAATTGATGAAATAAATTATGAAAATATTATTGAGAGGAAATTAAATGATTTTTTATTGGCTTTTCTTAGGCTATATGAAGCGTGAGGGACGGGCGGGCCGCCCGCCCTTCCCGCGCATAAAGTCATGTGAAGGGAATATTGCGCATTTACATTAAATTGTTTAATTTTTGCCTTATTCAAATCAATTAAAATTGAACAATCAAATCAGCCTGTTGGCATTTTCCCTTTTGCACTTTTTCTCTTTAGGCACATTGTCTGTTGGCATTTTCCCCTTTTTCCCTTTAGGCACATTGTCTGTTGGCATTTTCCCTTTTGCACTTTTTCTCTTTAGGCACATTGTCTGTTGGCATTTTCCCCTTTTTCCCTTTAGGCACATTGTCTGTTGGCATTTTCCCTTTTGCACTTTTTCTCTTTAGGCACATTGTCTGTTGGCATTTTACCTTTTGCACTTTTTCCCTTTAGGCACATTGTCTGTTGGCATTTTCCCCTTTTTCCCTTTAGGCACATTGTCTGTTGGCATTTTCCCTTTTGCACTTTTTCTCTTTAGGCACATTGTCTGTTGGCATTTTACCTTTTGCACTTTTTCCCTTTAGGCACATTGTCTGTTGGCATTTTCCCTTTTTCCCTTTAGGCACATTGTCTGTTGGCATTTTCCCTTTTGCACTTTTTCTCTTTAGGCACATTGTCTGTTGGCATTTTACCTTTTGCACTTTTCCCCTTTAGGCACATTATCTGTTGGCATTTTCCCTTTTGCACTTTTTCTCTTTAGGCACATTGTCTGTTGGCATTTTACCTTTTGCACTTTTCCCCTTTAGACACATTGTCTGTTTGGCATTTTCCCCTTTTTCCCTTTAGGCACATTGTCTGTTGGCATTTTCCCTTTTGCACTTTTTCCCTTTAGGCACATTGTCTGTTGGCATTTTACCTTTTGCACTTTTCCCTTTAGGCACATTGTCTGTTGGCATTTTCCCCTTTTTCCCTTTAGGCACATTGTCTGTTGGCATTTTACCTGTTGCACTTTTTCGCTTTAGGCACATTGTCTGTTGGCATTTTCCCTTTTGCACTTTTTCTCTTTAGGCACATTGTCTGTTGGCATTTTACCTTTTGCACTTTTTCCCTTTAGGCACATTGTCTGTTGGCATTTTCCCCTTTTTCCCTTTAGGCACATTGTCTGTTGGCATTTTCCCTTTTGCACTTTTTCTCTTTAGGCACATTGTCTGTTGGCATTTTACCTTTTGCACTTTTTCCCTTTAGGCACATTGTCTGTTGGCATTTTCCCTTTTTCCCTTTAGGCACATTGTCTGTTGGCATTTTCCCTTTTGCACTTTTTCTCTTTAGGCACATTGTCTGTTGGCATTTTACCTTTTGCACTTTTTCCCTTTAGGCACATTGTCTGTTGGCATTTTCCCCTTTTTCCCTTTAGGCACATTGTCTGTTGGCATTTTACCTGTTGCACTTTTTCGCTTTAGGCACATTGTCTGTTGGCATTTTACCTTTTGCACTTTTCCCCTTTAGGCACATTGTCTGTTGGCATTTTCCCTTTTGCACTTTTCCCTGTGATTTTGACTGTTAGGGATTTTGTCCGCTTTTGACTGATTAGTGATTTTAATTGTTAGTGATTTTGACCGTTAGCGATTTTGTCATTAGTGATTTTGACCGCTAAGGATTTTGTCCGCTTTAACCTATTAGTTATTTTGTCCTTTTTGGCTTATTAGGGATTTTGACCATTAGTCATTTTGTCCATTAGTGTCGCGAAGAAGTTAATCTATGCACACTTCTTCAAGAATGAGAATGAGTGCAGACTAAATTAGAATGAGTCAGAATTCCCGGTCAAATTTTTCAGTCAAAATTTTTCAGGACTTTCTGCCTGCCCACGCTCCCGACGCTCATTTCTTCTCTGGATCCTTTTCTTCCGTCTGCATATAAAATATTTGGCTTCATCCCCCGATTCCTGCAGCAGCTCGCATTACTCTGTTCCCATGCCAACATTATTTAACATTTTAAATATCCGCTCGCACTTCCCCTGCGGGGCTTTTTTTTCTCCTTAATAATATATTAACTAACTAATGACTGTTCGTCTCCTTTAATTTGCCAAATGGATGAGGTCGGTCTTCTCGGCCTCCCCATTTTGTGGATTGGATGGATAAGCCTTCCCCCCCCCCCTTTCCCCTGTACAGCAAACAGTCCCCCCCCCTCCAAAAGTATGGCTTAACATCCCGACAGATTAGTTGCGTAATCAGAAAACCCCTACGGTGTTGACACTTTTGGCAAATATTAATGCGCACATTTCAAAAAAAAAAGAAAGCATTTTGAGCTGCAACTAACACATGGAAAGGGTGCCGTGCCGCCCATCCCTTCACCGTCTTTTATTAAAAATTGACAAATTTTATAAATTTATTTTTTAAATATGAAATATTGATTAAAATTTGACTTAAACAGCCAAAATATAGGCCAAAATACCAAAAAATGCAAAAATACAGTATTGAGGACTACATGTTGTTGTGGTTTTCTGTCTAATTTAATTTCTATAATTTGTCGGTCCGATTTAAAAAAAAAGATTTTTTTTTTCAAAAAATTTAAAATAGGTTAAAACCTGAAAATCCGACCCCTATTTATAACTTAGCATTTATGCAGTTTTAATTATTAAAAATTTAAATGCCCCAATATTTCTTAAAACTAACTATTGCCGTTGAATTTTACATAACAATTTTATTTAAAAATAGTTAAATTTGCTGAATATCCGAGAAATGGGTGCGGAGGCTAAACGCTATTTGCAAGATCATGCGATTCCACAGCTTTTTGAGGTAAAAAAATTGACATTCACCAAAAAAAAAAAAGTGTGGGGCCTTTCTTTGTCTATTTTTGGGCATGAAAAAAAATTGGAATTTTCCCGCTGTGCCAATTTTCTGTGTGTGCCATTTTTAGTCTTTTTTTTTTTAAATTTAAAGACAAAATTTCGATTGAATTCCTCTCTTTCTTCACAGGGCCTTATGACGGGTCTTATCTACAACAAGCCGGAGGACCACATCCAGTTTCTGGAGAATGCCATCCAAAAGATTCGGGCGAACCCGGGGATGGCATTTAAATGGTATTTGCCAGATTCACTGTTCTGCATTCTCATTGTAGCAAAATAATACCAACATACAAACAAAAAACATGGAAAGTTATAAGTCAATTTGCTGTTCCAAACGGGACTTTTGTTTTAAATCCCCTTGAGGGATTCGTTCGTGACGCAATCTTCTAACAAAATGGAAGCGACCAAAACGAAAAGCAGCAAAGAGAATTCGGATGGGAATAAAGTGAAGAAGAAAACGGTGGAAAATGTGGAGCCGCCGCCACACAACTCACCGGAAGCAGCTGGAGGTGAACAATTTTTATGCAAATTCAAAAAATTGGAATTTTTTTGGACCCCCCCCCCCTCCGGTGTTTTCAAAAGTGTAACAGACAGATTTTTCTGCTCCGTAAAAGTCCGTTTTAATTCTACTTCCAATTTGCGCTTTTGTTGAACCAAACGAACCTTTCTTTTTGCTATCATTTTACACTGAGTTGTTCCGCGTCCGTCGATTGTGGCACTTTGCTTGTTTGGTGCCGTGCCGTTGCTTTCCTTTCTCAAATTGCTTCCGGCACATTATAAAAAGCTGGTCGGTCATTCATGGCCCTGGAGGAATTTTCGTCAACAAATTTTCTGCTGTTCCTTTCTTAGCACAAATAAAAGAGAGACGCAAAAACTCTCTTTTGGCATTTTTACTCAATAAATCTATCATAGGTATATATTTTCATTCTTGAACAAATTATGAGCCGTTCCCGTTGTTTGGTCCAACTTAAAGTGCCTGATTGGGAACGTCTGTTATTAATTATTAAAATATAATTTATAAATAGACAATAAAAATAAAATAAAAATGCATTTGTTTTTGGAAAAGTCTTATTGCATATAAAAATGCAAATTTAAGCACGCCCACCCGTGGCGTCGGCGGTCATCTCCCATGCGACCAATAGCCCAAAGTCTCAGCGAGCAGTTCGGGATCCAAGCCACACAACGCGAAAAGGGTACCCATTTTGGAAAATTAATTTTAATTCAATTTTTTTTGGCAAATTTTAATTTAATTTAATTTTTTTAAATTGAACAGTTCGAGTCAGCAACAGAACGAGACCAAAAGCCGCAATAACTCCTGGTCAAGCTCCTCAAGACCCAGCTCGCTGGTCCAAGCCGCCAATGATGCTTACATTCCGCCGGATGCCCCAATCATTCTGTTCATGGGTAAACGTTGTTTAGGAGCTTCCATTCTTCAAACTTGCTGTAAGACAAACGCGCTTAACCAAAACAGTTAAAGCAAAAACCGGGTACGGGTCTTAAAAAAGCGGGAAAAGCGTTAACCGGATGACTAGAAACCGGAGTACCCCCCGGGGGGGGGGGATAACCCCGGCTTTGTCGTACCCAATTTTTAGTGTGAAATTGTCAATTCTTTTACAGGCGGTCCCGGCGGTGGCAAAACTCGATATGCCGCCAAATTGCAGGAGGAACTACGGGAACAAGGCCTCGTTCACATTTGCATGCCGGTAGGCCGTCGCCTTTAATTGTGGCATTTTGCGTTATTTTTGCAACCACCAGTATGTAAACACAAACAGCCCCTTAAATTTATAAAAGCAGCATCATTATCTATTGAAAAAAACTCGCCCTCGTTGAGCCATCCGACTTTAAAAATCATAAAATTTTACTGAAAACTAGTCAAAAGTTTTTCATGTTCTACACTCACAAAATGTCGTTGATTTTATCACATATTTCTTTATCAAATCTATTCTAACATCGTAATTTTAGTCAAATAAATTTTGTTTAAGCGCCGGTATAGTAAAAATGGCATATCTTTCATTGACAAACTCACATATGATGGAATTGATCAACATAATTTTATATTCATTGATCTTTTTGAAATGGAATTCACGCGCGACCCCCAAATTCTGTGCCCTTTTCAAGGATTTGATTCGCAACTCAATCGCCCGCTACAAGGACCGATCGGCGGAATGGCGCGTTGCTGCAGAGCGTTACCAACGCGGGGAACTGATCCCCAACGAATTGGCCCAGCAGTTGGTCAAAGCGGAGATGGGCCGACAATCGCACGCAAAAGCCTATTTTATTGAGGGCTTTCCCAGGGAGGCGCGACAAGTGGAGGACTTTGAGTCCAATGTGAGTGTTTGAGGTAGAGCAAGGACTTGAAGACCGATCGAGATTCCGATCGAGAATCTTGTAAAATCTCGGTCGAGCCAAAATTTCTCCGATCAAGACTTTGCTCGAGAATCTCGGAAAAATTTTGATCGAAAAGTGCCGAGAATCTCGATGAGAATCTCGATCGTCCTTGCTCCAGTATGAAGGTTTCAGAAGCAGATTGGTTGAAATCCGGATTTTTTAGCCAAAAAATGCCAAAATATGCAATTTCAAAATGGTCATAAAAGACCAACGTAACAACACCTTTTGAGCTAATTTCATCGAAACTTAATTGGACTAAAAATATGCAAAAGCATATAAATCCCAGTCCTAGTAATGATCATCATTACGTAGGTCTATGCCTCCGGTTCTGTAGATCAGCGAAAATTAATTGTTGTAATTAAAAAATCATAATTAACAATTAAAAGAGAAGAAAGGAATTGCCCTTAAATTTGTATTCATCCAAATTATTTTAAATGGTTTATTTATTCCCTGTCAAATATCGAAACTGGCAGACAGCAATTACCAACTAAGTATACGGTTAGACTTTCTAACAGTGTTTTTAGGCTCGACCGGTGGACATGGCGCTTATTTTGGACTATGACGAGGAGGTGTTGAGAAGGCATATGCAAAGTCGGGGTCTGTTTCCCGAGGTAATAAAAATATTGTCCGTTCATAAATTACCTTTTTTATAGTCCATCTTTTAATTTATATTCGTTTAAAACATAATAAATAGGTGATTGACCGACGCATCGATGAGTTCAAGCAAAAAACATTGCCAAGGTAAATTTGATTTTGGTAAATTACAATTAGGTTATACAATTTATAATAAGAAAAGTGTGTAAATGTTAACTATTTAAAAAAAGGCATAAATTGTTTCTATTTACGATTTAACAATGCTCAATATCATTTTGAATGGTTCACTCTGTCTGATCAGCTCCGGATTGTTTCGTTTTCACAAATGCTTCATCCAATAACATCGATCAAATTGGTTATGAATCTTTCAGTGCCAAATACTTTGATGATCAGCGTCTGTTGCATCTGATCCCGGGCGAGAAAGAGGACGAAGTGATCATTGAGCGAATGCGCAAATTGGTTCTCCGCGCGATGCGTGCCGGAGTGGGCGGTGGGCTGACGGCGGCCTCAACGGATTCGGCGAGTTCAACGGCCGGTGGGAAGCGGAAGCAAAGCGGGGCCAATAAAGGCAACATTTAGAATAATATAATAAACGGTAGGTAATAAAGCAATGGTTAATAAATAACAAAATAAAATTATAATGATAATAGTAATAATAATCAATTTAAATTTAACTACCAAAAAAGGTATGCAAAGTGTTAATAAATAAAATGAAAACAATTTAATTAATTTTTCATAAGTCTTAGGAGTTGGACAAGCATTGGCATCAAATGAGACGGGCATTTCTGCACATAAAGCAGAAACAGCAAATAATTTGGAAGGTGCTAATTGCTAATTCAAATTTTGTGCTTTTTTGGTACAATTTTTTTTGGGTGGTTTTAGTGAGCCGGCGGAAACTTCCCTTTTATTTTTATACTATTTTTGCGATTTTTTGTTAGCGATTTCGGTTCAATAGTACACTACCACAAAACAGTTCGTGTTCAAATCATTTGTAAGAAAATGCATATTTTTTTAGAGTCCGGCACCAATTCGGTTGCCAACACCGCCGTCGTGTCGTCGACAACTCAAATGGTCGGGCCAAGGCCAAAAACGATGTCGGCGGCCGGCAAAGGCGTGTCCGATGCTGGCGCACGAGCGGCTTCTGTTGTCGATTCGGCGGCATCGCCGTCGGCAAAAGCATCGTCGAGAGGCAGCAGCCTGCGGGGCAGTGCGGGAACAACGCCGCCGGGCAAAGGAGCGTCATCCAACCGACCGAAAACGAAGAATGGCGGCGACGGTAAAATCATCTTTTTTTCCAATATCATTTAGTTAAGTGTAAGGGGACTGATTGGGGGGGGGGGGGGACAGTGCGTGATTGTCGAGAAATGGAAATTTTGAATTTTTCGTTTTTCAGAAAGCCAGATTAGAAACCGAGCGTCAAACAGTGCGGGCACGCAAATTGATACAAAAAAGAACGACGGTGGCGGCATTAACATTTCGGCAACTTCGTCCTCCGTGAACCAAAAGGGCGGCGGTGGCAGCAGCGATGTGTCTGCCAATGTGCCGATTGTGCTCATCATCGGTATATTTTTCCCCCAATTTGTCTTTTTGTACCGGTTGGAATTGATCTTTTGGTTATATTTATTTTTGGAATAAAGTGTCTCCTAAAATCGCTTAGTTTTCATTCTCAAAGCTCAGACAGAAGACCCATTATTCATCGCCGCTGTAACTTTAAGGTGCCCCCGGTTCCAGCAAATCAAAATTCGCGCAAAACATTGCCAAAAAGTACGACGGGTTCGTGTTCATCAGCTTGGGCAAATTGCTGCGCAGAAAAGTGATGCAAAATGCGGAGGACGAATTGTGGGCAAAAATCGGGAAGAAGATGGACGCGGGCGAAATGATTCCAATGGTCGGTCGGGTGGGCACAAAAATGGAATGCAAATTGGCATTAATACAAAAATAATACAATTAAAACAACAAAAAAAGACATTAAAATTACTTCAAATTAAAATTTAATTTTGTTTTGCCAGAGGATATGTCGTGAGGTGCTTTACGCCTCAATCCATGAACGAACATCGAACAGTTGGGGCTTTGTCGTGGAGGGCTATCCGCGCACATTGGCCCAGGCTGAGGACATTGAGGCACAACTTGGACATATCGATTTGGCACTGTTGATTGACTGCACGGAACAGTTCTGCAAGGACGTGTTGCAGAAGCGCTACCAGCGGGACAAGGAGGAGGGAGCCGAACGCTTGGGTTAGAGTCAACGCTGGGTTATAAATTTGTTCTAATTGGGCACGTTCATGCGCGGGAAACAACGAAACTGCTCGATTCGAGCATGAACACTTGCACGTGCTCAAAAATACATGTCCGGCTTGACGTCGGCTAGCCAAAAAATGAAACTCGCCCACCCGCCCGCTTTTAAGCACCGATTTTGGCGCAAATTTGCAAATTCAATCAATAAAAATCAAATTTAAATGTTCACAGATGATGAGGAAAGCGTGGTGCGCATCCGTCTGGCCCAGTTCAAGGCGAACACACTGCCCATGCTCAAATATTTGGACGATCACGGCAAACTGCGTGTGGTACGCCTTGAAAGAGCACCAATTCCCGTGTCTGAACTGGCGCCGGGAAAGGTCTGCGGCCCATGATTTACCCTCAAGACAAAACAATTTGGGTTGCGCAAGATTGCGAGTCTTCAGCAAATTCAATAAAGCTCACTGTTTTGCTACAACTTTTTCAGTCGTATATTTCCCGATTGGGACATCTGGGATCGATCGGGAAGATTCCAATCTCGTGCAGCTTTAGGAAAAAAACCAATGATTTGAGAGAAACTAATTAATTACCTAAACTAGTTTAATGAATCATTATTATCAAAAATGGCCGCAGATCACAATTAGTTGAAACTAGAGATCGGTCCAATCGAGATTCTCGATCGAAATCTCGGTCGATGTTCAAGCCGAGCTCCAGTTGAAACAATCTCGGTTGTGTTGGCGTTCGTATTGCTTGTACCGGTATGCACAGTATGGTACTGTACTGGCCAGCACTGTTCTATAATCCTGAATTTTGTCTAATTTGCTCACACTTGCTTACTAATTAGTAAATTTATTTTGGTTTTGTTCTTGCACTCTGTTAACTTTATTAAACAAATTTAAAAAGCATCTTCTCTCCCGGCACAGGTTGAAGGGGACACAAATGAAGAGGCCGTTTTTGCCAACATGTGTCAAATTATCGACAACACAATATTCATTCAAGGTAACAAGGATTTGCATTGATCCGGGCCTCCTACCTAAATGTTGCCCGGCTCCGTTTTCCGATTATTTCCCGATTACTAAACACCCTCCCCCCCCCCCCCCCCCCTTTAACAATCTCGACAATATTGGGAGTTCGTTGTCGGTTTCTAATTGATAAAAAACGAGAAATTTCGGTTTGGCTTTTTACGGCTCTCCGTGTTAGGACAAAATGCCAACCGGTCTAAATGCCGACCAGGCCTAAAACGGTCAAAATGCCGACCAGGCCTAAAACGGTCAAAATGCCGACTAGGCCTAAAACGGTCAAAATGCCGACCAGGCCTAAAACGGTCAAAATGCCGACCAGGCCTAAAACGGTCAAAATGCCGACTAAGCCTAAAACGGTCAAAATGCCGACTAGGCCTAAAACGGTCAAAATGCCGACCAAGCCTAAAATGGTCAAAATGCCGACTAGGCCTAAAACGGTCAAAATGCCGACCAAGCCTAAAATGGTCAAAATGCCACTGGCAGGTACAGCTCCAATTCAATTCGCTACTCGCTTTTTCAATTGTTTTAGATGACGGAAACGGCAAAAGTTTGGGCTCGAGCAAACGCAATTCGGCGGATCGTTTGCCGTCAATGGATGCCCAAAAAGCAGAAGAACAGAGCAAATAAATCGTAAATATTCAAAGCGATTCGACCCGACTGACCATTTTCTGAAGAACAAAAAATGAGTTTTGGAAAATTCGAACTTTTATTATAATTTTTATGGTTTAATAATCGCAATTAATGCCTTCACAGTCTGTTTGGGAGTTTTTTCAACTTGTTTTCGTTTTTGAAGGAAAGTTCGAATTTTCTATACCAATTTGAAATAATTTTGAACAAATAGGGGAGCTCAGCTTTTACTAAATTTATTTTTGTATTTGTGCAATTTCATTCTTGACTGAAAGCTTATTTAATGTTACACAATTCGGAAACGGTTTTCAGCAATTTTTAAACGACTTTTTTGATTTTAATACATTTAAAATGAATCGCTTAACAGGAAAAACTGATCAAATATTTTTACAACGTGTGACATTATTGGATCTACAACACTCAACTAAATTATTCTACTTAAATACCACGGCAATACTGCATTAATTAATAATACGCAACTATTTTTAAAACTATTTTCCACGATTTGTGATATTCTCTGCTTCGATGTGAAATCATTTTTAAAACCAAAAAAGTGACAATAAATTGATTGATCTTTATGGAAAATGTTATAATAATTCACTTAAATTTTGTTGATAATGTTTCAGAAAGAACATTGATTGATAAGCCATGAGAGCGAAAAAGAATGCTCCAAAACTCCATTATTATATAGTCCAGTCAGTCGTCCTATCTGACCGAAAATCATAAATTGTAACGATTTTTAATGCCTCAAAATTCTCAACGCACTTTTTTAATGATCCTTGATAAAACGAAACTTTCAAGATTCTCTGTTGTGTCCAATTTTGGATTAAATTCAATTAATAAACAAAATTTAAAAAAATTAGCGCCAACACAAAGCCACCCGGAATGGCTTTACTCTTGCGTCTCCGTCCCTCTCGCTTCCAATCTTCCATTGCCATATTATGTTTATGCTTGCTTCTGATCATTGTTTTTGTGCTGATTGCCGCTAATGTCCTCATTCTCACAATGAAGCAAAGTGTCACAACGAAAAAACATCAATTTGACGTAAACGGTGGGTTTAAAATTGCGATAATTTAACTGATCGATCCACAGCATGCGCAAAATTGGAGGCGGGGGAGGTCCTTTGAGAAGTTATGATTATTAGGGATGATTATAGTTATATTTAACTATATTCTGCTTCTTTGTGTTTTTGATGAGATACCGTATTTTTTTAATTAAAAATATACTTTATATTTTCATAACCATTTTTGCTTATTAGTTCCATTTTTGCCACTATTTTGGCACTTTTTCTTAATAATTTAGGTAATTAATTCACGTTTTTAACTAAAAATCCCACCTCTATAGTAAGGAAGTGACAAATTCCGGCAAAAAATGCAACATAAAATTTAACAAAAAATTAAGAAATTCGGGCATCCATTTTTGCGAGCATTGACCCAAAGCGAATTACTGAAAGTTTGGAAAAAATTACTGCGCGGCCTCATCAAGCAGGCACTGAAGCAAACCGGGATGTTGCGAAAATGATTGCGGGCATTTGGAAAGAAAAAGGATTGGAAGGCAAGCGTTTAAGTTGACTCGAATTCGAGAGTCTTGAGATAACGAAAATCTTTTTCTAAGTTATTTTAAATTCTTTTTGTTAAAATTAAAGGTTTTTTATTGCTAACTTAAAGGAAATAAAAATAATTAAATTTGGATATATCTTTTTGTTTCTGTTTAAATTTTACTCTGGTTTTTAAATTTCCAAAATTCAACTATTCTGTTTAAATTTTACTTTGAATTTTAAATTTCCAAAATTTAATTATCTAGCTCAGCTCTAACCAACTTTTGTAGACGTGCATTTCATTCCGTACAAAGTGCTTCTCTCGTACCCGAACTTCCAGTCGCCAAACCACGTTTCTGTGCTTGACGAGGACGGCAAAACGCTGTTCCAAACGAGCGGTGTCAGTGCAGATTTGGTTGGGGTAAGCCAAAACTGGTGTAATGTCTAGAGTCGATTCTGATCAAAATTCAGACAAAAACTCTTTTTTAAATTTGCTTGAACTACGGTACTTTCCCTTTGAACACCAACCAGGACGATAGCAGTGTGCCAACAGGCATTCAATGGTTGGCTTACAGCGCCAACGGCACTGTGGACGGCAAATTGGTGAATTGCCATTATGGGTCGGTGGCCGACTTTGTGCGGTTGGAGAAGGAGTTTGGTATTAATCTGAAGGGTATGTGCCAACATTTTACAATAATTAACGGAAGGGTTAAGGAAAAATTGCCATAATGCGCTACGGCCGGGTCTATCGAGGTGACATGGTCCGACGGGCGGCAGAGAGAGGGGCAATTGGTGCCATTATTTATTCGGATCCCGCAGAAGTGGCCAAGGATGGCACAGAGCCAAGTTTGGTTGTTCTAGGCCTTGACCCTTCGCGAACAACATGTTCGAGAATTCCGGAGGTCCCCAATTCCGGGAATGACATGTTCGGGTATTCCATAGGTCCCCGACAGCGGAAATGACATGTTCGAGAATTCCGGAGGTCCCCGACTTCGGAAACGACATGTTAGGGAATTCCGGAGGTCTCCGTCTCCGGGAATGACATGTTTGGGAATTCCGGAGGTCTCCGTCTCCGGGAATGACATGTTTGGGAATTCCGGAGGTCTCCGTCTCCGGGAATGACATGTTTGGGAATTCCGGAGGTCTCCGTCTCCGGGAATGACATGTTCGAGAATTCCGGAGGTCTCCAATTCCGGGATGATATCTTCGGGAATTTGCATCGGAGAGTGCATGTAGTGGGCTGAGGATGAGCCTGGGGCTTTTTTTGAGTCGGGACCAATTCCGGGATTGATAATTTATGCCAAATTTGAAAGGTAATGTGTTCCCGGCAACCGATTGGCTACCGCCGTCCGGCGTCCAGCGTGGGTCGTTGCTCGAGGCAAATGGCGACCCGCTGAGTCCGCTTCTGCCCGCAAGAAAAGATTTTCACAAGGAGAAAACAATAGCGCAGGTCCTTCTTTTTTGGGCAAAATATATTTTTTTAAATTTAAATTTTATCAAAAATTTAAGGCCCAAAATGAGCGCCTTGTGCCCTCAATCCCTGCGGTTCCCATCGGTTACGGCGATGCCGTTCATTTGCTGTCCCGATTGGGCGGTGTGCCGGTGCCGGAAGAGTGGCTGGGCGCTTTGAACATTTCTTACAGAATTGGACCCGAATTTCGGAAAGGAAAAGGGCAAATGGTCAAATTGGAAGTCAAATCGACACTTGAAATTAGGTGAAATATATAAAATTTGGAGTATAGAAAATTTATAAATATTCGAACCCCGAAACCCAAAGTTTATAAATGTTCGGTTGCCGAACCCCGTCTGAAATTAATGTGCTTTTTTATACTGACTTTCTGATTGTTATTCCCAAATTTGCCGAAAAGGACCATCCAAAATGTGATCGGCTACATTTGGGGCAGCGAGTACCCGGACGAGTGGGTGATGCTCGGCAATCACTTTGACGCGTGGGTGTTCGGCGCCGTTGACCCGAACAGCGGCACGTCCATTTTGGCCGAAGTGGCCAGGGCATTTGTGACAACAATTAGGGCCACGGGTTGGAGACCAAAACGGACGTTGGTGTTTTGTGCATGGGACGCGGAGGAATACGGACTGACCGGGTTGGATTAAAAATAACATAAAATATTTTGCATGGCTTAAAATGCTTGCTTTTTTTTCAAAAAATTAAAAGTTAAAAACTTTATATTGGAAAATCCTTAACTTATAATTTAAAAAAATAATGTTTTTTGCAATTTAAAGTTGAAACTTTATAATTATGATTCATTCATATTATTATTTAATAAAGTAAGCATTTAAAAAATATGTGTGTAATTTGGTCGCTAGATTTTAAAAATAAATCAATTTTTTTTTTTATAAAAAAGGTCAGTCGAATTTACGGAAGAATTTGCGAATGTCCTCTCGGAAAGAGCGGTCGTTTACTTAAATTTGGATTTGATTTCGTCAAACCAAACGCTGTAAGTGTTCAATTAAAAGTCATTTCAAAAATGAAAATGCAATTTATTAAAATAAATAAATTATTTTTGCATTGGACAAAAATATTTTGCCTTTTACCAAACTTTTTTGTTGGCGCTTTGAGTGACGTTCATGCCGTGCCAACATTGCACAAAGCTGTGGTGGACTCGGCAAAACTTGTGCCTGATCCGATTGACGCAAAACGGACAATGTTTGACACATGGAAAGCGCACTTTCCGCCCAAAGAAGGTCAGGACATGCCACAAATGGGCGTTCCCGGAAGTGAAAGCGACCATTGGTACGGTAGTTCATATATTCTCTCATAACTAGCTACAGTATCCTCTCGTTGTAAATTTTTTAATTTGACAATGGAACTTGTAAATGATTAGATTATTCAAGCTACAGTAGTATCTCCTACACATTGAATTTTTTGAATTTGGCAATGGAATTTGTGAATGAATTATTCAAACATGGACGCATTTTTTGATTCAAGGAATTTCATGAACTTTCTCGGCATTCCCGTTGCGGACTTCACCTACCGGAGCGTCGACCGTGTCGGGTACCCCCTCTACCACAGTCGATATGAACTGCCACTGGTTAATGAACACCTTTTCGACCCAAATCACTTTGCGGTGAGTCAATTAGCAAAATTGATGGAAATGCGTTGAAAAATAGTGAATTAAAAATTAGGGTAGTTCGCGGTCGGTTGCCCGAAACGAAACCAAAAACTGGGAAGTCGTAAAACTGGCGTAACCGAAAACCGAGACCTCCGGTTCAAAACCAATCGCAAACTACCCTATTGAAAATCCATCGGAATTTTTAGAGATCAGACTTAAAGACCGATCAAAATTTTGATCTTTAAAAAATCTTGAAAAAAATTCTACCGATCATGATTTGTTTAAGATCAGATCACTGAATAATCCCTAAAAAATCCTGAAAAAAATTCCTTCGATCGTGTTCGTTTAAGATCAGATCACTGAATAATCCCTAAAAAATCTTGAATCTCAAAAAATCTGGGTAAACTTTGCACCGACGAGATTTTCGATCGAGAATCGTGATTGTCGTCCAATCTCCAGTATGATCAATTGTTGACATTAAAGGTTCACAAAGCGATGGGTCAATTTTGGGCTGAACTCGCGCGTTCATTTGCCGATTCAGAGCTGCTGCCATTCAGTCCGGGAATATTTGCCCACAAATTAATGTACGAATATTTGGATGATTTGCAGCAGGCAAGTTTAAAATGCAATTTGTAAATTTTTATTATTTATTAGAAAGTGATTTTTGGTCCAAAAACGAGTCGATTTTCAAGAGGGCATTTTTGCCCGAGAAAAAAATTAATTTTTAGGAGAAAATTTTTAGGAAATTGGGGGTCTTTTTTCATTATTCTAGCATTTTTCTTAAAATATTTGTGCCGAAATTGTTTTGTTCAATGTTTGGCATGCATTAAAATTGCTTTTCAGTCCATCTTCAACCTGTACAACGAATTCCCTACTGAAACTGAGCCCGCGAAGCGGCAACTGAACAGTTTGGTCGCGTCAGTGCTTGAATTTATTGAACAAGCGGACAAAGCAAAAGCTGTGCCGGACGATGGTGCCAAAACGGCGGAATGGCTAAATGGGCGACTCCGCAAACTGGACAGATGCTTTGTGAATGCCGCCATGGGCATGGCACGAGAGCATCCGGGCAGTCAACACGTGCTGTACTCCTTGACCATGGAGGACATGTATCCGGCAACCGTTATGGGTGCGGTAAAAAAACGGGTGAGTCAATTGGACGAAAAAATAAATCTGCAAAAATCAAAACTTTTTTCTTTCATTTTTTTCCGATAAAACAAATGCGCCAAGCAGAAAATGCGGAACAGAGGGCACAGTTTGGCAAAGCTTTAGCGCTTGAACTGGCGGTTGTGCAGCAATCCGTTCGGTGTTCAGTGAACACGCTTAGCCATTTGATTTGATTAAAAAAGTTAAAACTTTCTTAATGATGTCCCCAGTTTTGATCAAGTTTCTGTCATTTTTTGTTTCATTTTCGCTAAAATGTATTTGCTTATTGTGTTTATTTATACAATATACCGTAATTAGCAAAAAATTCGGTAGAAAATGTAAACCGCAGACCCTTCCCCCCCCCCTTCCCCAATCCAAAAAATTTGTAAGCAATTGTTTTAATACTCTCTGCGCTATTTTTTTGGTAGGCATTTTTATAAATATTAAAATTACATAAAACGCGAAAGCTTATTCAGAAATGGACAAAACACTGTAAAATGAGCCTTTTCCGGTATCTTGCTTTTCGATGGTAATTAGCGTACTAATTGTAACGGAAAATTATAGGGAAGAGGCTCATTAATGCGGAAAAGCCTACAAAAAAAGCGAAATGGCAACCCTAATGAGTTGCCAATTTTCACAGCAGGAGGACGGTTGACTCTGGTTAATATAAAAAAGCATTTTGGTGAGAATTCAGTACAGAATTCTGAGCTTGAAAGATTTAAAAAATACATTATTGACAAATCAAATTTAAATTTTGCCCATTTTCAGATTTTTCACAAATAAATTTGAATTTTTGACTCATTTTGTTAAGAGATTTTCAACCAATATTTTAAAAAATGGCCGTTTTTTTTGGCTTTTTTAAGAATGGAAGGGGCCCGGCGGTGCCGATAGGCGTCGCAGGGAAATTTTTTTAAAGATTTTAACAAAGTTTGTTAAGAAAATTGCTCAAAAATTTTAGAAATTTGGATTTTTTTTAAGCAAGAATTCCTAGGAAATTTAAAAAATAGGCAAAAAGCAGGAAAAACTCCAAAAAGCAGACGTTTTAAGGTAATTTTACACTCATAAATTAATTGTGCATTTATTTGATAAATATTCAGAAACGGTAAAATGTTTATTTTTAGTCAAATCAAGATAATTATCGTTTGATTTGGTCTATAATTGACTTGATTTAGAAAATCGTGACATTTTTGAAGTAATTAAAGTTTTCGAAAAAAAAGTCTTTCTTGAGTCGAGACTCTCGACTAGAGATCGGCGGGAACGGGATTCACGGTCCAGGTCCGTCTTTTTTTTTGCGGAGCGGGTTGTTTTACGGGAATGGAAACCCCAGGCATTCCCATCCCGTTAAATTTTAAATTCCCGTTCCTCGAGCTCGAATGAGGTCAAACCCGGGCGTGAGTCTTGAGGTCAAGTATCGGGCTCGAGTCTCGAGGTCAAGTCCGGGCGTGAGTCTCGAGGTCAAGTATCGGGCTCGAGTCTCGAGGTCAAGTATCGGGCTCGAGTCTCGAGGTCAAGCAAGTATCGGGCTCAGGCTCGAATCTCGCAAAATTTTAAGGTCTCGTGCAGCACTAGCTTTTAGGTTAAAATCAGTGTGGCTGGCCGCGTAGCGACGCGCCAATGGCGCGCATGCGATGACGTAGCAAGTAGTGGGGGCGCCCGAGGTGCCGGAGCGATGGAAGGACCGACCGAGCAAATTAGCCGCCGTCGGCGAAGTGTGGGGGCATTTTGGCTAATTTGATTGGCTAATTTGATACAAGTAAACAACATTTGTTACTTGCTTCGTACTCATTTTGTGCATTTTGACGAATATTGTATTGGAAAGGATTTCGATCAAATGTTTGAATTGTAATTTTTGTTGTAACAAATGCTACTTTTACAAATATATCCATTACTTTTTTAGTCCATTATTTAAAGGTATTGTTATTATTAATGGTATTTTAGGCGGCTTCAAACAATTCTACAACAATTCTTTTGTCAGTTATTTTTATGCCACCAGCAGTAGATGATCCAGTAAATTTTATGCTTATGCCGGGGATGGGACATACTATTTGGGACTTTCTCGTTTTTTTCAAATGTTATGCTTATGCCGGGGATGGAACATAATATTTGGGACTTTCTCGTTTTTTTTTGCATAGAATAATGTTTTTATTTAAGTTTTATGAACTTTACAAGAATGCCGGCTTGGTGCCGGTCGAAGTTGCCATTAATGGGATTATTGCACTGATTTGTTTCGTAGGCATTGCACTGAACGCGTCGCTCGTCCACGTGACCATCAAAACAAAGTGAGAAATAAAGAACTTGGTAGCGCCGATATGTATGATTCCTGATCGGTGTACAGATTAAAGATCGGCTCAGGATTTTGCATTGATCCGTTCCGCATTATGTGTTTTTGGCAGTTTGCAATTTTGGGTAGTCCCCGACTCCCGACATGGTCAACCCCGGCCTCCCCGACCCCCGAATTTCCTGCCCCCGAGGGGTTTAAGAGCAACCCTAGTTCGTAGAATGTCCGGATTATCCGGCGGGTCCGGTTTTGAAAAAATGAGCTCAAATTATGCTAAATTGATTAGAATTTGATATTCTTGGTCTGCCGCGGCACTTTCCGAGTTCAAATGGTCTCATTTATGCGTTCAGATCACTCCATTCTCAGTGCAATGTTCTGATCGCTTTGTTTGCAGTTTCCGCTTCTTTTCTTCTGATCGGGTTCACCGTCAAATTCTTCATCTTCCTCTTCGGCATCAATTACGTTTCGCTCCGTTCTTGCCTCGGCATCCAACTCATTCCCATCGTTGGGTCGGCATTCACTGTGACGCTACAAATTTCGATTGGGCTTGATCGGTTGTGCGGCGTCACTTTTCCATTTTGGTGAATTTAAATTTTACTCCTCTAATGTATCTTTTTATTTGAATTTGCAGGTACAATGCTCAAGACAAATGCGTCGTTTTCAAATGTTTAATGGCATTTTGTTGTATTATGACAGCAATTGATGTGTTCAACTTTTACTTTTGGATGCCAAAGCTGTGGGAGATGTATGTGCACAATATTTATTTTAATATTCTATCCTGGTCTGCACACTTTTCTGGGAGTTTTAATCCGTTTCGTTAAATGATATTCCAAAAATATATATTTGTGATTTAATATATAATTCATTTTAATTGCTTCTTTTTAAGGCCTGTGATGTGCCGACTCGGCAACCCGGCACGCCATCCGGAAAACAACTATTACTTTAACACAATTAACCTATGCATGTACTGTGGCGAATTTTTGTGTTATGCGCTGATTTGGGTGGTCATTTGGTGTCAAAAAACGCAGAGTAAGTGCATTTTTGTAAAGAGTAATTAGGCAGGTGGTATGTGTCGTATTTTTGCCAATAATTAACTAATTGTTAAAATTAGTTTCGGAGAATGGGAAACGATTGATGATTTCGTTGAGTGTGATTATGGCAATTGGCCTCTTCTGTTACGTCGGAGTGAGTTGGCATTTTTTAAATGATTTTCAAAAATGCTTTTTTAATATAAAACAAAATTATGTTTTTAAAGAATGTGCTGTTTATTGTATTGGGTGCGCCTTTGTTGGGTGCAAATGCAAATGAATATGTTGCCTCGCCCATTTGCTGTGCCGTTTTTGTGTTGGCATATACGAGCAGTGCGCCGGTGCTTTACATGTGCAGGTGGGTGCGCGTGCCAATTTTGTTATAAGTAAATAAATACATTTTTTAATTTAAAAATTAAATTTTAGCACGGAGTATCGCCGTGCATTCCGCAATACGTTTTGGCATCAAGAACACCACCAAACAACGCCGGTGATTGACCTGCAAAAGCAAAACAATGCAAATAATCGCGCTTTGATCAGTTCAACTCATTAGCAAAGCCAAATTATATATAATGAGAGGTTTGATGCTAATTCAGAGATCCTTAATCTGTTCGGTGGGTCACTCAAGGAAAGCGCAAAGAGGAAAAGTGCAAACAGTGAAAAATGCCAAAAGATGAAAAGTGTAAAAAGTAAAATCTTTCTTTCATGAACAACGCATATTGTATGATTTAACGTAAATGCGCAATATTACCATAACAACACTACTTATGATTAGGGCTCGGAAAATATGGATATAAAAATCGGTCCTAGAAGCTCCAACCAAAGCTAAAAACACTATTTATGGCATTTAGAAGCCGTTTCAAGTGCGCAAAAAAAAATATGGATTTCCATATAAAACGTGGCCCTAGTTATGAGTCAACAACAAAAAAAATGTATTAAAAATAACAAAAACGTGTTTCTAGGGGTTTTCGGGGTTGTCGAATCCGAATCTGACTTCCATCTTGACCCTTTTCGAACCCGAACCCAAAGTTCGGATACTTGAATAGTTTTGGTTTCGGAATCTGTTTGGTGTTTAGAGTACCGGAAGAATTTAAAGAAACCGACAACCTCTAATCAATGTTCAGATAAAATCGTTGAAATTGGACGATTCGAAGGTGAAAAAGTCCGTGTTAAAACCGAAGAAGCCGAACGATGAAGCCACACATTTTGGAAAAAGTCTATAAGAGAAAATGCCAACAAGCAATGGGCAAAAAGGGGAAAAGTGCAAAAGGGAAAATGCCAACAAGCAATGGGCCAAAAGGGGAAAAGTGCAAAAGAGAAAATGCCGACAAGCAATGGGCCAAAAAGGGAAAAGTGCAAAAGGGAAAATGCCAACAAGCAATGGGCCAAAAAGGGAAAAGTGCAAAAGAGAAAATGCCAACAAGCAATTGGCTAAAAGGGGAAAAGTGCATAAGGGAAAATGCCAACAAGCAATGGGCCAAAAGGGGTAAAAGTCACTAATGCAATCGGGAATCTGAACCCCCAACCCAGGAGCCGGGATCAGGGTTTTGACTTTACAAAAGCCGGGACCGGAATCGGGATTGCAATTTTTCATAAATCGGGATTGGTTTTTGTAAAGTCGAAATCCCGATTCCGGTCTGTATCCCGGTCCCGGTCTACCCTAATCAGAAGGGATACAAGACCGTTTCGTCATTGTTAGCGGGGGAAAAAGAAAAAAGCTATGCAAATATTCATTTTATTATTGTCTTTGGATGTCATTTAATATTAAATAGTTTGTATTTTAATTTTTCCTTTCACAAAATATTTTCATAATTCATTCAGTTTAAGGCCGTAGGGGAATTGCCATTTAAGACGGCACAAATAAAATACAAACTATTTAATATTTAATGACATCCAAAGACAAATGCCACATAAATCTGGTCAATTGCCAACGAAATATTTGCGTGGATTTTTTCTTTTTTTCCCCCGCTAACAATGGTTAAGCATAAAAGCCAATAAAAAGACAGCAAATTGCTCCAAAATGTTCACAAAACCTTTCACTTATATTCTCCAACCTAATTTAATTTATTCATAAATATGCGTTTATTACCTTTCTCATAAATTATACAAATCCCTGACATTTGGGGGAAGATTAACAATTCCTGACTATTATTTTATAAATTTAAATTTAATCAACATTTAGAAAAAAATGATCTTCTACTCGTATTATTTGGCTAAAACGGCTTTAGTCTCCTTTCTGATGATTGCCTCAATTACTTTTGAAGCAACGGTTGGCAATTTTTAATTAATAATAAATATGTAATTTATTTGGGGTCAACCCAACTCATCCTTTTGGGTTTTGCCGATGGCCACCCTGGTCCAAACACTTAGTTTTTATTAAGCTTCTAATGGTATCAATATGCTTTTTATTGACTTGATTCTTCTGAACTAAAAAGCCAATTTACATTTTATTAATCGTTGCAAGTTAAATTGACTCAATTTGTTGGATATCCCTCTGATATATTTAATTATTTGCTTATTTTAGTGTTCGAATTCCGTTTCGAATTTGTTCAATTCAATCGTTGGCATAACATCCGCCAACGAAGGCGAACATTCGGCGGCGTCCAATTCCAATCAGCGGCCATTGGAATTGAAATTGGCCGATGCGCAAATGTTGCAGCAATGGATTGGCCAAATTGCGCGAAAAATTATTGTTGAGGATGGCATTTTTGCCGGAATTTACTCCTGCGGCCCGAAAAGCAACATCGATGCCGTCATTTTGACCGATGGATTGCCCGAGGAACGAATTAAAAAGATTGATAAAAACTCATTGAAGAAAGTTCAAAATTCTGAGGAAAAAAGCCAATTTTTGAAATTGCTCCTTTCATTTGGGGCAATGTTGAGTGCCGAGATTGGAGAGCAATCGCAACAAAACGGCACTTTACGCGCGCTTTTAAAGGCTTATGAATGTGTTGGCGGGAAATTTGCAGAAGAAAAAGATTTGGCCGGCTCTTCCAAAATTAAATCAGACGGGTAAAATAATATTTAATAATAATTATTTTATTTTTTATTTTATATTCACTTTAAGCTTTTCCGACTTTGTCATTGGAGCGATCATAAAAAGCCCGATGGAGCAATTAAAAGTCGACAAAATTATTTTGAAAGGGCAACCGATTAACAATTTAAATCCTCCTTATATTCGTAAGTTTGTGGTTAAAACTTGAAATAAAAATGTTTAAATTACAATTTAATAATGTTTATTTTTTAGAAGAACTTGCCTTTCTCAACGCTTTAAACATTGAAATGACTCCAAAAGATGTCATAAATTTTGCGTCTTTCATTCACTACGCTTTTCTCCGAATTAACACCAAAAGACAGGAAGTGTTCGATCATTATGATGTGTATCTTTCGAACCATATTTTGTCTTACCCGACAAATCCATTCGAAAAAAGCTTTTTGAAAGAGAATGGATTAAGCCTTTTAAATCTCGGCAAGGACCCCGTCAAATACCGGCGAATTGCGCACCAATTGCTGTTGCATCTGAAAAATTGGGGGCTTAAAGAGTTAAAAGAAATTTCGTCAAAAAAATCATTCAAAAATGTAATCGAATTGACCCAACGAGAGAAGTGCATTTTTGGCATTTTTACCCGGAATTTAATGCAAAAAATGGACAAATTTGAACTTTTGGAAGATTATTTTGGCGAACTGGACGTCAAGCATTTGGTTAATTTAGTAAAAATTGAGATGGAATTTTATGAGCGACTTTCTGCGGAGAATTGTTTTGAGAAAAGTCTCCCATTCTTTGACGAAGCAATTCGAATTGATTGGAACGTTTGGAAAGGTCCGTTTTTATTGAATGGGTTTTTTGTTCGTTGGGGCATTTTTAACAAAAAAATGCCATAAAATTTTTTGATTTGAAATCTCTGAGTCTTTAAAAGCTTTTCGGTGTCCGTCGGCTCACAAATTTTTGAAATTTTTAAAATATACGACCACAACAATATAAGAGCTTAGATTTTAAGTTTTATTTTTTTAGAAATAATTCAACAAATTGACGAGATCAGTGATACAGTAAAAGGTGAACATGAAAAGCAAAAATTGACAGAATATTTGGAAAGTTCCAAATTTAAAGACGCAATGCAAATAATTAGAGCCAAATTTGATGAAAATAAATTTGGGCTGAAACTGAAAGCGGATGTGAAGAAAAAGTGGAAAATTGTCTACGAAACCACGCCTAAAGTCGAAATCAATGAATTTTGTTCAAATTTGGAAAAAATCCGAAAGATTTGCGCGGAAAACATTGAACAATATGAAAAAGAAATTCCATTCAAAAGAAATGTCATCATCAAACAAAAAGAAAATAATACCAAATTTTATGATTTAATGGCAATTGTTGTTGAGCATTTCGGAGGAAATTCGATTAAAAATGATAATGGAGAAAGCATTGAATTTGATTTGAATGGGGCCAAATCATTTTTAGAAAAAGTGTACATTTCAGCAAAGGAGCTTTTGCAAAACAAAAATTTGAATTTTGAAACGGCGATCAAAGCGCTTTTAAACAAAAATTTGAATGAAAAAACCAAAAATTTATTAAAAGAATTTTATGTGCCAAAAAAATTCGTTAAAATTCCGCGAAAAAGTGCCGAATTTCAAAAAGAAGATGAGCTTATTAATACGGAGGCGCAATTATTCAATTTATTTTTTTCGTTTGCGGCACGACTCGAGGCGATTGTTTACGGCAAAAATATTGACGAAACCATCGAAGAAAGTCGAGAAAATCCAAAGGACAAAATTCGGGCATTTCTCGCTGTGCCGAATTGTTTCAATGTCCCGGAATGGGCCAACAAATTTAGGTTTTTAAATTTATTTAAATTGTTTATTTTCCATTATTTTTAAGCATATTTGATTATTGGATGGAAATAAAAGAGATAAATTCAAAAAAAAGTCAAAAAATGCCTGTGATTGGAGTCGCAATATTTAGGAAAATAAAGGAAAATGAAGAAGCAAAAAGCATTTCGCGAGGTATTCTTTCATTTATAAATAAAAACAAAAAAATAATTATTTATTATAAACAGGAAATTACAAAACGTTGAAAAGTCTCAACGAGTACAAATTCTCATTTTACGAGTCAACAAAACTTCTCAGAAAAACATACGATAAAATTGAGCATGGAAATCGTTCCTCATCGAGTGAACTGAAAATACCCGAAATTATCACCAAATCAATCAATCAAATATTGTCAGTAATTGACTATAAATGGAAAAATAGAGATTACATTTATTCTTACTATGGCATCTACATTAGAGGATGTGAATTTGCAAAATTATTTCAAAATATTTCGGCAAATTTCATGAAAATGCAAAACGTGACATTGGACAAGGATAAGAAAATTCCAAGCTCCAGGATTGGGTCAAGATGGTTTTGAGAAATTCTGCAAAATAATGCAATTTGTTCGAATTTGACAATGAAATTGCAAGGTAGAAAATGGCTTCGTCCCGTTTCAAAAATAAAATTTTATAAAATCGTAGTGTTTCTAGGGTTTCCGCGGATGCGGAAGGATGGACAAAATCGATTTGTCAATAAAATTTTATAAAATAAAGTTTTTATAGAACAAATATATAATTTTAACATATATTTTTTAATTTTCCAATTTGGGCATTTTTCCAAAAATTAGGCGCCTATTTTAATTTTTTTATTCTAAAATTCATATCCCTAGTCATATTAAATCAATTTGGAAAGGCAAAATTAACTAATTGTGTTAAAAAAAAGCAAATTGAAGAAAAGTATGAAAATTAACATTTTGGAAAAGGTGATAAAATTCAATGCATGGAAAGGTGAGCAAATAATGAATAAAATAATTTTATTTAATTTAACTTAATTAAGATGCCATGACATAACGGAAGATTTATTGGAAGGATGGACCAAAAATGAGCTTTCCGAAGAGAATACTTTTGCTGTTTTATTTTTTGAATTTTATTTTTCGGATTATATAATTTTTTATTAATTATTTTTAAAAATTTGTCCTTGTAGATTATGACAAAAAGATTGATGATTAAACCGATAAAATGGAATATTTAAAAATGGCTAAAAATGGCTGAAAATCACTTTTAAGAAAAATTTCCAAATTTGGAGAAGGCAAAAAAATGGTCTCATTGAAGTAAAAAGAAAAGAAAAATTGTTAAAGAAATAAAGGAAATTAACATTTTGGAAAAGGGGATAATGAAACTGGCAGAATCGGCACGAAAAATGGGCAAAAGACTTGGACAAATGCTTGAAGAAATGAAGAAAATTATGGCCAAAAAATGACGAATAGAAAGAAAAAGGCTGGCGAAATTTTTGAAATGGAATTTTTGATAGAATTGCTTTTGAATTTTTTCATTTTTGAGATTTTCATTTTTCGGGATTTAATTTTTTTTTATTAAGTTATTTTTGCAAAAATTTGGTCCTTGTAGACTTATGTACAACAGTTTCATGTATTAAACCCAAAAATTCCAAAATATGTGCTAAAAATGTGCCAAAAATGGCCTAAATCTAGTCACTTTTATTCATAAATTTTCAAATTTAATCAACTTTCAAGAAATGGTCTTAATTTGAGTAAAAATATTAAATTTTGTCCATGTAAATTAAAGGAATTCAGAAAATTAATATGGTGCTTTTTAAAAATTTTCATTTTTTGGTGCAGAATTTTTATCGTGAAAAAGTCAATTTTTGGTTCGTTTTTTGAAATTTTTGTAAAATTTTAGGGTGTATTTTTTTTTTATTGCATTTTTCTTAAGGATTTTTTCGAAAATGGCGAAATATGTGCTAAAACTCTGAAAAACTTAAATATGTCAGTAAATATGTGCTAAAATTGCACAACAAATGTTTTAATATGTGCTAAAAAGTTTCAAATTCAAAAATTTTAAGGTTCATCTAGGTTTATTTTTACACAAGAAAATGTAACACTCAAGAGCAACCATAAATCCTCTAGCTTTTCAGTTTCTAAATGCCATCGACAATGTTGAATTTCGGGCCAAATTCGCTTCAATTTTAAAATGCCTGACCTTTTTAAAAGCCATAAAGGTGCGGGTCCGCAAGCAAATTGGCAGTGTCTGCAAAAATAAAATTTCATTAATTCATTTTTCCCACAAATGCTGTCCGCCTTGTGAAAATATTTGTTTTTAAAATTGACACCATTCGTTGTCGTTCTCAAAAAATTACTCTTTGTAGGGACGCGCTTCAAAGATCACAGGCATTTTTTGGTCGCAAGTCCAATGAAACATCGCTAAATATAATTTTTAAATGCTTCTAAGGCTTTGAAAACACGCTTCTAATTTAACTAGGCGCCTTCATTCAATAACCAAACAAGTAGAAAACCTGAATCTTTTTGGAATTAGTAAGCACAGAGCACCAGAACGCTGAAAAGTTTGTTAATTCAAAATTTTGCTTTTAAAATTACCCTCTTCCTTTCCAGTAAATTGAACAATCAATCGACCGGACCCAATTAGCGAGAGTTCGTCGTGACATGTAGCGGAATCCATTTGTTTTAAAGGAAACAATCCTAAAACTATTTTTGTTTTTAAATTTAAACTTAAATTATTTCCATTTTGTGCCGTTCATTCATAAAAAGTGACATTTTTATTTGGCTATAAAAAAAGATTCTAAAAAATGGTTACAAATTTGCAATTTCTTCGCTGATCATCATCTCGTCACGGCCAAAATTCTCACAATAACTTTTGATCATTTGCACGCTTCCGAGAGTAGCAAAGTGGCAGCATTCACTTCGATATAAGCCAAATCGCGGGAGCAAAATCCTAAATTAATTAATGTAAATAAATCCAAGAAATATTAACTTTTATTTATTTAGTATTAATTGCCCTTTCCCTCGCGGAATTGCGTCTGGGCAAAAAAGGGACCAATTGCTCAGACGAAAGGGAAAGTCCACGCAACTTTGATCAGTTTGGCCACGTCATATTTTTGGCTAAAAGACAATCTAATCCATTAAAAGTATTTTTTTTGAAATTTAAAACTAGAGTTTCTACGGTAATTTTTATATTTGCACCATATTTAATTTCTAGATTAAATTGAAAAAAAGGAATTGCATAAAGCACAGCCAATGCATTGTCGCCGTTCAGTAAATCATAGGCGTAAATAAAGGCTAACATCGCCTTGAAGCGCCCACTTTCACGTCAGGCACCTCTACGGGCTTAGTCTCTTCCGAAGTGTAAAAAATTCATTATCAAAAATTTTATAATTTTTTTTTGCCGCTTAACCCTCTTCGCAAAAAATTATTGCGAGTTGATTCCTTAAAGAGGAATGCACTTTCCCAGCGGCGGACTTTGCATTTGGGCATCAAAAGGGACCATTGCCTCAAAAACGTCAAAGGCCGCCATCAGAATCGCTTTGTGGAGTGGGTATCGTTTCGTACCCGCCGTTTCGTACCCACTCAGTTCGTAGCCGATTGGGAAAATATGGATCATATGGCCCAGAGCCAAACGGAACAAATTATATATCATTCGACTCCTCTCGGTCTGCAATGTAAAAATCCGGAAAAAAAATTTTGCGGCAACCATTCCCTGAAGAGTTACAAACCCGGGACTGAAGCGTCTTTTGACTGGGGACTCAGTTGTCCACTGATTAAAAAATAGAGAAAATCACTCATATTGTCTTTTAAAATTAGGAATTAGATGGTAGAAACTAAAAATTGAGAATGTTGGCGGGCCGCCAGCGGCCTTTCATTATTTTATCTGGTTTTGGTGTTTAAAAAATCGTTTTTCCTTAATTATTAAAATTTTAAACCGGTTCAAAAGATACACCAAAATACGATACGATTTTTTTACGATACCCAATACGGCCAAAATTACGATATTTACGATTATGATACCATACGATACGAAATTTTTCTAGCCGTGTTCAAAATTCAAAAAACAAATTTTTTCGGTAGAAATTTTTAATTTTTTTTCATTTTAATTCTTAAAAAATTCTTAATGAAAGTGCAATTTTTTGAGAATTCTGCTTTGCTTCTGGAGAGGGGTCGGCGCCGCCGAGAAAATTTGGAATTTTTTACTCAATTTGTTAAGAGATTTGCAAACAAAATTTTAAAAAAATACGGTACTTATAGCGTTTTAGGCAGGCGCATATGCATGTGGGGCAGAGGGGGCCGTTGCAGTACATTTCGACACTGGACATTTCGACACTGGACATTTCGACACTGGACATTTCGACACTGGACATTTCCACACTGGACATTTCGACACTGGACGTTTCGACACTGATTTTAAAAGTTGCTAAAAGGGTCCTGTGTAGAGTTTCTTGGCCTGAAGATTTTGAGGCGAAATTGATTTTTTGAAAAATTTTAAATTTTTGAAAAATTGTTCGAATTCGGGTTTTGGGTCTAAATCGGGTCGAAATGGAGCTCAAACTTGGATTCTACGGCCAAGAAACTCTACAAAGGACCCTTTTAGCAACTTTTAAACTCAGTGTCGAAACGTCAAGTCAATGGGCCAAAGGGAAAAAGTGCTTAAGGGAAAATGCCAACAAGCAATAGGCAAAAAGGGAAAAGTGCAAAAGGGAAAATGCCAACAGGCAATGTGCCTAAAGGGGAAAAGTGCAAAAGAGAAAATCCCGACAAGCAATGGGCCAAAAAGGGAAAAGTGCAAAAGAGAAAATGCCAACAAGCAATGGGCCAAAAAGGGAAAAGTGCAAAAGAGAAAATGCCGACAAGCAATAGGCCAAAAAGGGAAAAGTGCAAAAGAGAAAATGCCAACAAGCAATGGGCCAAAAAGGGGAAAAGTGCAAAAGAGAAAATGCCAACAAGCAATGGGCCAAAAAGGGGAAAAGTGCAAAAGAGAAAATGCCAACAAGCAATGGGCCAAAAAGGGGAAAAGTGCAAAAGAGAAAATGCCAACAAGCAATGGGCCAAAAAGGGGAAAAGTGCAAAAGAGAAAATGCCAACAAGCAATGGGCCAAAAAGGGGAAAAGTGCAAAAGGGAAAATGCCAACAAGCAATGGGCCAAAAAGGGGAAAAGAAAAGCCTATAAAAAGTCAGCGAATTGCTCCATATTGTTCACAAATATTCATAAATATGCTTATTTTTTTTAGATTGTTTCCACCGTAAAAGCCCGATTCCGGTCTGGATCCCGGTCCCGGTTTACCCTATAATTTTCATTCATCCATTTAAGACGGCACAAATAAGATACAAACTATTTAATATTTAATGACATCCAAAGACAAATGTCACATAAATCTGGTGAATTACCAACAAAATATTTGCGTGGATTTTTTCTTTTTTTCCCCGCTAACAATGGTTAAGCATAAAAGCCAATAAAAAGACAGCAAATTGCTCCAAAATGTTAATTTATTTATAAATATGCTTATTTTACCTTTTTTCCCCCACATACATTGTACGAATCTGTGAACGATTTGGGAAAGACCAACTTTTTAATTAAATTTAAATCAAAATATTAAGATAAAAATGATCATCTACTCATATTCTTTGGTCAAAACAGCCTTCGTCTCTCTTCTGATGATTTCATCAGTTACAATTGAAGCAACGGTTGGCAATTTTTAATTAATAATAAATATGTAATTTATTTTGGGTCAACCCAACTCATTCATTACAAAGTTTGAAGTTTTATAACTGTTTTCAATGTGAAAAATCAAACAATTTTGGTACTATTAGAAAGCTTTAATTGAGTAAAGACATGATTCAGCAAGGTTCAATCGGTTCAAAGCATTTCCAAGAAGTTATATTTGCAAAACTGATAAAATTTGAGATTTTCAGAGTTTTTCGAGCTTTTCCGCGTATATGATAGTGTCCAAACACTTAGTATTATTAAGCTTCTAATGGTCTCAATATGCGACTTAAGTCGGCTCCCTGAAAATGCGTCAGTGATTTATTAAAACTAGGGTTGCTCCCCGACTCCTCGGGGGCGGGAAAGTCGGGGGTCGGGGAGGCCGGGGTTGACGATGTCGGGGGTCGGGGTCGGGGAGGACCCAATAGTCGGGGGTCGGGGTTTGCCAATTTTAAAAAAATATTTTTGGGCGGCATTTGCAACTTTTTGGAATTTTTATTTTTTTAGTTAGACGAAGTCACCGACTATTTAAAAAAAATCATAACTTTGTCAAATGTTGGGGGAGGACCCTTTTTGTTTTGTAAGATTGGACCAAGTTTCTTAAGAAATCTTGTTAAATAATCTTCAAGAAATTTTTAAAATTTTGGTTCCAAATCGTTAACAAATTGAATCAAAATTCAAAAATTTTCTCGGCGGCGCCTATCGGCACCGCCGACCCACCCCCCCCCAAAAGTTTGAAAACTTTTTAAAAATGAATTTTAAAAAATTCATATCTCTGCTTAAAGTGGGCCAATCCTTATAACTAGGAAAAACAACGGAGAAAACTAGGAAAATATTATCGCCGAAGAGTTATTTCAAAATTTTGAAAAATCCCAAAGGTTTGGTCAATTTTACAAAAAATTTCAAAAATTTTGTATCCTGATCCTGGTCCCGGATCTGGTCTGCAAAACGTACCAGGATCAGGACATCCTGAACACCAGGATTTTTAATCCTGGTAAATCCTGATCCTGGTCATTTCCGAAATCCTGGCCCTGTTCCTGATCTGGGGTTTTTCAAAAATCCGGGCTCTACTTATGACAATATGGGGTCGAAGAATCCGATTCTGACCTCTGTTTCGACCAATTTCGAACCCCGGACCCGAATTCGAACATTTGTCAAAAATTCAAAATTTTTCCAAAAATCAAGTTTGGCGGCTACCAGTCCGAAGCCCACCACGATTGCGGATTCAGGCCCGTATTGAAGCTAAGATTAAGCCTAGCTTAGGCCTAAACCACCCTGGCTTGGGGTTTGTTAGGCTTAGGCCTAAGATAGCTTAGACCAAGCTTAGGCTTAGCCTAAGACGTGCAGGGGATTTGGGAATTTTTAGCTTGGGTGGGATTCGAGAATGATTTGGAGACCAAAAATATATTTTTGTAAAATTTGGAATTTTTGAAAAATTGTTTAAATTAGGTACGGGGTTTGAAATCGGTAAAATTCCACTGACGCATTTTCCGCACGCCCTTGAGTCTTCTGAACTAAAAAGTCAATTTACTGTAAGTTAAATTGACTCAATTTGTTGGATATCCCTCTGATATATTTAATTATTTGCTTATTTTAGTGTTCGAATTCCGTTTCGGATTTGTTCAATTCAATCGTTGGCATACCATCCGCCAACGAAGGCAAACATTCGGCGGCGTCCAATTCCAATCAGCGGCCATTGGAATTGAAATTGGCCGATGCGCAAATGTTGCAGCAATGGATTGGCCAAATTGCGCGAAAAATTGTTGTTGAGGATGGCATTTTTGCCGGAATTTACTCCTGCGGCCCGAAAAGCAACATCAATGCCGTCATTTTGACCGATGGATTGCCAGAAGAACGAATTAAAAAGATTGATAAAAACTCATTGAAGAAAGTTCAAAATTCTGAGGAAAAAAGCCAATTTTTGAAATTGCTCCTTTCATTTGGGGCAATGTTGAGTGCCGAGATTGGAGAGCAATCGCAACAAAACGGCACTTTACGCGCGCTTTTAAAGGCTTATGAATGTGTTGGGGGGAAATTTGCAGAAGAAAACGACGGGTAAAAATATTTTTTAATATTTATTTTTAATTTTATATTCACTTTTAAGCTTTTCCGACTTTGTCATTGGAGCGGTCATAAAAAGACCGGATGAGGAATTAAAAGTGGACAAAATTATTTTGGAAAAGAAGCTAATTAACAATTTAAACCCTTCTTATATTCGTAAGTTTAATTATTTAGTATCTTTCGGTTAAATTGATATAAAATTATTAAATTTTAATGTTTAGTTAACGATTTAATAATGATTACTTTTCAGACGAACTTTCCCTTCTCAACACTTTAAACATTGAAATGACTCCAAAAGACATCATAAATTTTGCTTCTTTTATTTATAACTATGTCCATTTTTCGTCTTACCCGATAAATCCATTCGAGAAAAAATTTTTGAAAAAGAATGGATTGAGCATTTCAACCCTGGACATGGACCCCGTCAAATATCGACGAATTGCGCACCAATTTCTGATACATCTGAAAAATTGGGGGCTTAAAGAGTTGGAGGAAATTTCGAAAGAATACTTCGAAGACGTAATCGAATTGACCCAACGAGAGAAGTGCATTTTTGGAATTTTTACCCTGAATTTAATGCAAAGAATTGCCAAATTTGAACTTTTGGAAGATTATTTTGGCGAACTGAACATCAGTGATCTGATTCAGCGCACTAAAGAGTCTTTGAGCTATTATAAGCAACTTTGTGCGGAGAATTGTTATGAAAAAAGTCGAAAAGAGATGGAGAGAAAGCAATCAAAACAACAAAATAAACCAGAAAAGGAAAACGAAGGAATTGAAAATTCAAAAATGTATCCATTCTTTGACGAAGCAATTCGAATTGATTGGAACATTTGGAAAGGTCCGTTTTTATTGAATGGACTTTTTTGTTTGTTTGTTGGGGCATCTTAAATACAGTATACCTAACTTTAAAACCCAAATCATTTATTTTCTTTTTAGAAATAATTCAACAAATTGACGAGATCACTAAGACAGTAAACAGTAAGGATAAGGATAAAAAGCAAAAATTGGAAGAATATTTCGAAAGTGTCGAATTTAGAGATGCAATGCAAATAATTAGGGCCAAATTTGATGCAAATGAATTTGGGCTGAAACTGAATGCGGAAGTGAAGGTAAAGTGGTTGGATTTCTTCACACCTTCAAAGACGACATTTTGTTCAAATTTGGCAAAAATTCGACAAATTTGCGTGGGAAATATTGAACAATATGAACGACAAATGCATGTTATAATCAAACAAAAAGAAAATCATAACAAATTTTATGATTTTATTGCAATTTTTGTTAAGCATTTTGGAAGAAATTCGTTTAAAAATGATAATGAAAAAAGCATTGAATTTGATTTGAATGGGGCCAAATCATTTCTGGAAAAAGTGTACAATTCGGCAACAAAGAAAATAGTGAAAATGAATGCAAAAAAAGAATTTGAGTGTTTGCCCAACAAATTGAATTTTAAAACGGCAATCAAGGCGATTTTGGGCGAAAATTTGAATGAAAAAGCCAAAAATTTATTAAAAGAATTTTATGTTTTGCCAAAAAATGCCGAAAAAGAAGGCGACTTCAAACATTTTCTGGAGGATTATGTGGAGGTGCAATTATTCAATTTATTATTTTCATTTGCGGCACGACTCGAGGCGATTGTTCACGGCAAAAATATTGACGGAACCATCGAAAAAAGTCGAGAAAATTCAAAGGACAAAATTCGGGCATTTCTCGCTGTGCCGAATTGTTTCAATGCCACGGAATGGGCCAACAAATTTAGGTTTTTAAATTTATTTAATTGTTTATTTTCCCTAATTTTTAAGCATATTTGATTATTGGATGGAAATAAAAGAGTTAAATCCAAAAGAAAGTCAAAAAATGCCTGTGATTGGAGTCGCAATATTTAGGAAAATAGATGGTAATGGAGAAATAAATAAAGAAGCAAGAAGCATTTCAGGAGGTATTCTTTTATAATTATAATGATAACAGAAATATAATTATTTATTAAAAACAGGAAATTACAAAACGTTGAAAAGTCTCAACGAGTACAAATTCTCAATTTACGAGTCGACAAAACTTCTCAGAAAAACATACAATGCAATTGAGGAAAATCGTTCCTCATCGAGTGAACTGAAAAAACCCGAAATTATCACCAAATCAATCAATCAAATATTGTCAGAAATTTACTTTAAATGGAAAAGTAAACGTTACGTTTATTCTTACTGTGGCAGCTTCATTAGAGGATGTGAATTTGCAAAATTATTTCAAAATATTTCGACAAATTTGATGGAAATGCAAAACGTGACATTGCACAAGGATACACTGGATTCCAAGCTCCAGGATTGCGTCAAGAGGGATTATGAGAAATTCTGCAAAATAATGCAAGTTCTTCGAATTTGACAATGAAATTGCAAGGCAATGTAAAACTGGCCTCGTCCCGTTTCAAAAATAAAATTTTATAAAATCGTAGTGTTTCTAGGGGTTTCCGCAGGTGCAGCAGCAGTAAATAAACATCGATTTGTTTAGCATTAAAAATTCGAATATTAAAAAATAAGCTTTTTAAGGCATTATTGTTATTTTTACATATTTTTTCATTTTCTATTTTGGCACTTTTTCTAAACTATTTAGGCGCCTATTTTAAGTTATTTTTAATTCTAAAAACCCATCCCTAGTCATATTTACCATTTTCATATATTAAGCATAATTTACTAATTGTTTAGAGAAAGAATTGACCGCAACGTTGAAGAAACAAAAATTGAACTTTTGAATAATGTCCGCTATGATTTGGTGATAGATTTCAAATTCAATGCATGGAAAAGTGAGCAAATAATGAATAAAACAATTTTAATTTAACTTATTTTAAGATGTTCACGACTTAACAGAAGATTTATTGGGAGCATGGACCAGAAAGGAACTTTCCAAAGAGAATACTTTTGCTGCAGGACATGAAAAATTTATGATGAAACAAATATATGATTTTACAACGGAAACTCAAGAATTAATATCCAAAATTGAGGCATTGAAAGTGAACGAAAATGATGGATTTGATTTGATGGGATTATTTAATGAGTTAGATGAATTGGCTGGGAAGATCAAAGAAGAAATGCCCAATTTGGAGAAGGCAAAAAAAGAGCTCATTACTGTAAAAGGAAAAAAGCAAATTAAAGAAACGGAAGAAAGTAAGAGGGTACTGAAACTGGCAGAATCGGCACGAAAAATGGGCAAAAGACTTGGACAAATGCTTGAAGAAATGAAGAAACATTATGGCCAAAAAATGGACGAATAGAAAGAAGAAGGCTGGCGAAAGAAATGGAATTATTGCGATAGAATTGCTTTTCGATTTTTTCATTTCTCGGAATTTTCATTTTTCGGGATTTAATTTTCTTTTTTTATTTAGTTATTTTTGCATAAATTTGGTCCTTGTAGACTTATGTACAACAGCAGTTTCATGTAATTGGTAATAAATAGGGCTAGGATTTATTTATATGTGCTAAAAACCCCAAAATAGGTATGTTTTTATGTGCTTAAAAATGCTAAAATATATATTAAACCCCCAAAAAATTCCAAAATATGTGCTAAAAAATGTGCCAAAAATGGCCAAAATCTAGTCACTTTATTCATAAAATTTCAAAATTTAATTAACTTTCAAGAAATGGTCCTAATTGAAGTAAAAATCAAAATAAAAATTTTACATGTAAATTTAAGGCATTCAAAAAATTTTTAAAATATGGAATTTTAAAAATTTTCATTTTTTGGTGGCAGAATTTTTAGTCGTGAAAAAGTCGATCCTTAGGGGTGTATTTTTTGTTTTTATTGCATTTTTCTTAAGGAATTTTTTGAAAAATGGCGAAAATGTGCTAAAACTTTGAAAAAGCTTAAAATATGTCAGTAAATATGTGCTTAAAAATACCCCCAAAATATGTTTTAATGTGTGCTAAAAGTCGCCCTTAATCAAAAATTTTTCAAACCAAATACTATTTTTGGGCTTCTCTCATGGTTAGAAATCCACGAAAAAAATATGTTAAAACATAATGATCCGGGCCTTATTTAGTTCTTACAAATCAAAATATATTCATTTTCGAATTTGCTATTCTTTTTTTTAAAAACAAGTTTGCAGTGACGAAATGATCAGTGACGAAACAAACAGTGACGAAACGAACAGTGACCAACTGATAGGGAACCTTCCAAATTGCAATTTTTTCGCTGATCATCAACTCGTCACGGCCCAAAATCTCACACAATAATTTTTGACTAATTTGCAAAAACGCTTCCGAGAGAAGCAAAGTGGCAGCATTCACTTCGATGTAAGCCCAACAGCGGGAAGCAAAATCCTAAAATATTAATGTACCTAAATAAATCCAATGAATTTCTGTTCAAACTTTTTATTTATTTAGTATTCAATTGCCCCCACCTCTTCTCCAAGAAAGCGAGTCTGGGCAAACGCGAAAAAAACATTGCTCAGCTCCGGTATGGGAAAGTCCACGCAAGCTTTGATCAGTTCGGCCACGTCATATTTGTTGGCTAAAAGACAATTAATCCATTAAAAGTATTTTTGTTTTTGAAATTTTAAAACTAAGAATTATCTACGGTAATTTTTAATAAATTTCACCATAATTATAAATTTCTAGATTAAATTGCAAAAAAAGGAATTGCGGTTAAATTTTTAAAAATTAACCTGCAGAAGCACAGCAATTGCATTGTCGCCGTTCAGTCCACTCAAATCATTGGCGTAAATAGAGGCTAACATCGCCTTGAACGCGCCCATTTTCGTACCCGACCGTTTCGTACCCAGATACGTTTCGTACCCACTCAGTTCGTACCCGACCGTTTCGTACCCACTCAGTTCGTACCCGACCGTTTCGTACCCACTCAGTTCGTACCCGACCGTTTCGTACCCACCGTTTCGTACTCACTCAGTTCGTACCCGACCGTTTCGTACCCACCGTATCGTACCCACTCAGTTCGTACCCACCGTTTCGTACCCACTCAGGTCGTACCCGACCGTTTCGTACCCACCGTTTCGTACTCACTCATTTCGTACCCGACCGTTTCGTACCCACCGTATCGTACCCACTCAGTTCGTACCCACCGTTTCGTACCCACTCAGGTCGTACCCGACCGTTTCGTACCCACCGTTTCGTACTCACTCAGTTCGTACCCGACCGTTTCGTACCCACTCAGTTCGTACCCGACCGTTTCGTACCCACCGTTTCGTACCCACTCAGTTCGTACCCACCGTTTCGTACCCACTCAGTTCGTACCCGACCGTTTCGTACCCACCGTTTCGTACTCACTCAGTTCGTCCGACCGTTTCGTACCCACTCAGTTCGTACCCGACCGTTTCGTACCCACCGTTTCGTACTCACTCAGTTCGTACCCGACCGTTTCGTACCCACCGTATCGTACCCACTCAGTTCGTACCCACCGTTTCGTACCCACTCAGGTCGTACCCGACCGTTTCGTACCCACCGTTTCGTACTCACTCAGTTCGTACCCGACCGTTTCGTACCCACTCAGTTCGTACCCGACCGTTTCGTACCCACCGTTTCGTACCCACTCAGTTCGTACCCACCGTTTCGTACCCACTCAGTTCGTACCCGACCGTTTCGTACCCACCGTTTCGTACTCACTCAGTTCGTACCCGACCGTTTCGTACCCACTCAGTTCGTACCCGACCGTTTCGTACCCACCGTTTCGTACCCACTCAGTTCGTACCCGACCGTTTCGTACCCACTCAGTTCGTACCCGACCGTTTCGTACCCACCGTTTCGTACTCACTCAGTTCGTACCCGCCGTTTCGTACCCACTCAGTTCGTACCCGACCGTTTCGTACCCACCGTTTCGTACCCACTCAGTTCGTACCCGACCGTTTCGTACCCACTGTTTCGTACTCACTCAGTTCGTACCCGACCGTTTCGTACCCGGGTACGTTTCGTACCCAATCATTTTTTTCATATAATAGACTCTAGATATAACCAATACACGACAAATTATCGCTAACAATACTTGTAAAATTAATAATGGCGTTTAAAACTTAAGGTAAAGAAAGCCCTACAAGAAGATTTAAGCCTGTCCTAATTAATGAGGGATTTTAGTTTTAGATTCAATCTGCAATTATGAAAGCTTACTACGGCTCGCTTCGCTCGCCACGCGTACCCGGGTACGAAACGGTCGGGTACGAAACGTACCTTTCCCATGACGTAGCAAGTAGTGGGGGCGCCCGAGGTGCCGGAGCGATGGAACGACCGACCGAACAAATAGCCGCCGTCGGCGAAGTGTGGGGCATTTTGGCTAATTTGATTGGCTAATAAAAGTGCAAATGGGAAAATGCCAACAGGCAATGCGCCAAAAGGGGAAAAGTGCAAAAGGGAAAATGCCAACAGGCAATGGGCCAAAAAGGGAAAAGTGCAAAAGGGAAAATGCCAACAAGCAATGTGCCAAAAGGGGAAAAGTGCAAAAGGGAAAATGCCAACAAGCAATTGGCCAAAAAGGGAAAAGTGCAAAAGGGAAAATGCCAACAGGCAATGGGCCAAAAGGGGAAAAGTGCAAAAGGGAAAATGCCAACAGGCAATGGGCCAAAAAGGGAAAAGTGCAAAAGGGAAAATGCCAACAAGCAATGGGCCAAAAGGGGAAAAGTGCAAAAGGGAAAATGCCAACAAGCAATGGGCCAAAAGGGGAAAAGTGCAAAAGGGAAAATGCCAACAAGCAATGGGCTAAAAGGGGAAAAGTGCAAAAGGGAAAATGCCAACAAGCAATGGACCAAAAGGGAAAAGTGCAAAAGGGAAAATGCCAACAAGCAACGTGCCAAAAGGGGAAAAGTGCAAAAAGGAAAACCAGGGGCCGAGATCAGGGTTTTGACTTTACAAAAGCCGGGACCGGGATCGGGATTGCGATTTTTCATAAATCGGGATTGGTTTTTGTAAAGTCGAAATCCCGATTCCGGTCTGGATCCCGGTCCCGGCCTACCCTAATCAGAAGGGATACAAGACCGTTTCGTCATTGTTAGCGGGGGAAAAAGAAAAAAGCTATGCAAATATTTATTTTATTATTGTCTTTGGATGTCATTAAATATTAAATAGTTTGTATTTTAATTTTTCCTTTTACAAAATATTTTTATAATTTTCATTCAGTTTAAGGCCGTAGGGGAATTGCCATTTAAGGCGGCACAAATAAAATACAAACTATTTAATATTTAATGACATCCAAAGACAAATGCCCCATAAATTTGGTCAATTGCCAACGAAATATTTGCGTGGATTTCTTCTTTTTTTCCCCCGCTAACAATGGTTAAGCATAAAAGCCAATAAAAAGACAGCGAATTGCACAAAAATGTTCATAAAAACCTTTCAATTTATATTTTCCAACCTAATTTAATTTATTCATAAATATTCGTTTTTTACCCTTTTTCCCTCCACATAAATTGTACAAATCCGTGAACGATTTGGGAAAGACCATCCTTTTAATTAAATTTAATTTAAAATATTAGATAAAAATGATCATTTACTCATATTCTTTGGTCAAAACGGCCTTCGTCTCTCTTCTGATGATTTCATCAGTTACATTTGATGCAACGGTTGGCAATTTTTAATTAAAAATAAATATGTAATTATTTGGGGTCAACCCAACTTATCCATTGCAAAGTTTAAAGTTTTATAACTGTTTTCAAATTGAACAAAATCAAACAATTTTGGTACTATTAGAAAACTTTAATTGAGTAGAAGAATGCTTCAGCAAGGTTCAAGCCATTTCCTTATGTTTGCAAAACTGATAAAATTTGAGTTTCAGAGTTTTTCGAGCTTTTCCGCGTATATGATAGTGTCCAAACCAGGGTGGCCATAATACCTGATTTGTCAGGTTTTTCCTGATTTTTTCCTGATTCTCCTGATTTTTCAAAAATTTGAAAATTTTAAGTGAAAATGGCCAATTTTCTTAACAAATATCGATAAAATCCTCAAAAAAATATTCCCGGCGGAGCCTATCGGCGCCGCCGGACCTCCCGGATTCTTAAAAAGCTTAAAAAAATTATCGTTTTTAAAATTTTGGTTGCAAATCCCTTAAAAATTGCATTTTTGAAAATCGAAAATCGGTAAAAATTTTCAAAATTTCACATTTTCTTAACAAAAACATTAAAATTATTAAAAAATTTCTCGACGGCGCCTGTCGACGCCAGCCGGACCCGCTAAAAAAAAAAATCCAAAACTAGATACGGCCACCATCTCGGGTAACACAAAATTTGACTGCGGATTTCGATTCTACCCAAGATCAGAGTTGCTGGACTAAGTAAAGTACGGTGAAAAGTACCATTAATAAAGTTTTGGCATTGAATTCATATATTTACACGCCTAAAAACTTTCCTGATTTTTGCATAGACTGATCCTGATTTTTCTAATCCCGATTTTTGGGGTTTGCCGATGGCCACCCTGGTTCAAACACTTAGTTATTATTAAGCTTCTAATGGTATCAAACCTTTCCTGATTTTTGCATAGGCTTATCCTGATTTTTCTAATCCTGATTTTTGGTGTTTGCCGATGGCCACCCTGGTCCAAACACTTAGTTATTATTAAGCTTCTAATGGTATCAATATGCTTTTTCTTGACTTGAGTCTTCTGAACTAAAAAGTCAATTTACATTTTATTAATCGTTGCAAGTTAAATTGACTCAATTTGTTGGATATCCCTCTGATATATTTAATTATTTGCTTATTTTAGTGTTCGAATTCCGTTTCGAATTTGTTCAATTCAATCGTTGGCATAACATCCGCCAACGAAGGCGAACATTCGGCGGCGTCCAATTCCAATCAGCGGCCATGGGAATTGAAATTGAAATTGGCCGATGCGCAAATGTTGCAGCAATGGATTGGCCAAATTGCGCGAAAAATTGTTGTTGAGGATGGCATTTTTGCCGGAATTTACTCCTGCGGCCCGAAAATCAACATCGATGCCGTCATTTTAACCGATGGATTGCCAGATGAAAGAATTAAAAAGATTGATAAAAACTTATTGAAGGAAATTCAAAATTCTGAGGAAAAAAGCCAATTTTTGAAATTGCTCTTTTCATTTGGGGCAATGTTGAGTGCCGAGATTGGAGAGCAATCGCAACAAAACGGCACTTTACGGGCGCTTTTAAAGGCTTATGAATGTGTTGGGGGGAAATTTGCAAAAGAATATGACGGGTAAAATAATATTTTTAATTATTGTTTTATTTTTAATTTTATATTCACTTTAAGCTTTTCCGACTTTGTCATTGGAGCGGTCATAAAAAGACCGAATGGGGAATTAAAAGTGGACAAAATTATTTTGGAAAAGAAGCTAATTAACAATTTAAATCCTTCTTATATTCGTAAGTTTATTATTTAGTATCTTTCGGTTGAAATTTAAAATAAAATTATTAAATTTTAATGTTTAGTTAACGATTTAATAATGATTATTTTTCAGATGAATTTGACCTTCTTAACGGTTTAAACATTCAAATGACTCCAAAAGACATCATAAATTTTGCTTCTTTTATTTCCCGGTATGTCAATGTTTTGTATTACCCGTCAAATCCATTCGAGAAAAGATTTTTGGAAAAGAATGGATTGAGCATTTCAACCCTGGACATGGACCCCGTCAAATATCGACGAATTGCGCACCAATTGCTGATACATTTGAAAAATTGGGGGCTTAAAGAGTTGAAGGAAATTTCGAAAATCAAATTGACCCGAAGAGATAAGTGCATCTTTGGCATTTTTACCCTGAATTTAATGCAAAGAATTGCCAAATTTGAACTTTTGGAAGATTATTTTGGCGAACTGAACATCAGTGATCTGATTGAGCGCACTAAAGAGTCTTTGAGCTATTATAAGCAACTTTGTGCGGAGAATTGTTATGAAAAAAGTCGAAAAGAGTTGGAGAGAAAGCAATCAAAACAACAAAATAAACCAGAAAAGGAAAACGAAGGAATTGAAAATTCAAAAATGTATCCATTCTTTGACGAAGCAATTCGAATTGATTGGAACATTTGGAAAGGTCCGTTTTTATTGAATGGACTTTTTTGTTTGTTTGTTGGGGCATCTTAAATACAGTATACCTAACTTTAAAACCCAAATCATTTATTTTCTTTTTAGAAATAATTCAACAAATTGACGAGATCACTAAGACAGTAAACAGTAAGGATAAGGATAAAAAGCAAAAATTGGAAGAATATTTCGAAAGTGTCGAATTTAGAGATGCAATGCAAATAATTAGGGCCAAATTTGATGCAAATGAATTTGGGCTGAAACTGAATGCGGAAGTGAAGGTAAAGTGGTTGGATTTCTTCACACCTTCAAAAAAGACGACATTTTGTTCAAATTTGGCAAAAATTCGACAAATTTGCGTGGGAAATATTGAACAATATGAACGACAAATGCATGTTATAATCAAACAAAAAGAAAATCATAACAAATTTTATGATTTTGTTGCAATTTTTGTTAAGCATTTTGGAAGAAATTCGTTTAAAAATGATAATGAAGAAAGCATTGAATTTGATTTGAATGGGGCCAAATCATTTCTGGAAAAAGTGTACAATTCTGCAACAAATCAAATAGAAGAATATGAGTGTTTGCCCAACAAATTGAATTTTGAAACGGTGATCAGAGCGATTTTAGACCAAAATTTGAATGAAAAAGCCAAAAATTTACTAAAAGAATTTTATGTTTTGCCAAAAAATGCCGAAAAAGAAGGCGACTTCAAACATTTTCTGGAGGATTATGTGGAGGTGCAATTATTCAATTTATTATTTTCATTTGCGGCACGACTCGAGGCGATTGTTCACGGCAAAAATATTGACGGAACCATCGAAGAAAGTCGAGAAAATTCAAAGGACAAAATTCGGGCATTTCTCGCTGTGCCGAATTGTTTCAATGCCACGGAATGGGCCAACAAATTTAGGTTTTTAAATTTATTAAAATTTTTATATTTTCCATTATTTTTAAGCATATTTGATTATTGGATGGAAATAAAAGACTTAAATCCAAATAAAAGTCAAAAAATGCCTGTGATTGGAGTCGCAATATTTAGGAAAATAAAGGAAAATGAAAAAGCAAAAAGCATTTCACGAGGTATTCTTTTATAATTATAATTGAAAACAGAAATATATTTATTTATTATAAACAGGAAATTACAAAATGTTGAAAAGTCTCAACGAGTACAAATTCTCAATTTACGAGTCGACAAAACTTCTCAGACAAACATACGATGCAATTGATCAATTTCATTACACATCGAGTTACCTGATAATACCCGAAATTATCACCAATTTAATCAATCAAATTGGGTCAGAAATTGACTTTAAACGGGCAAATAGAGATTACGTTTATACTTGCTATGTCAGCGAGATCACAGGATGTGAATATGTAAAATTATTTCAAAATGTTTCGGCAAATTTCATGAAAATGCAAAACGTGCCATTGCTCATGGATGGGCTGGAGATGATCCAGGGTTGGGTCAAGATGGATTTTGAGAAATTCTGCAAAATAATGCAAGTTTTTTGAATTTGACAATGAAATTGCAAGGCAATGTAAAACTGGCCTCGCCCCGTTTCAAAAATAAAATTTTATAACGTAGTGTTTCTAGGGGTTTCCGCAGGTGCAGCAGCAGTGAATAAACATCGATTTGATTAGCATTAAAATTCGAATATTAAAATATAAGCTTTTTAAGGCATTATTGTTATTTTTATATATATTTTTTCATTTTCTATTTTGCCACTTTTTCTCAACTATTTAGGCGCCTATTTTAAGTTTTTTTTTATTCTAAAAACCCATCCCTAGTCATATTTACCATTTTCATATAATTAAGCATAATTTACTAATTGTTTAGAGAAAGAATTGACCGCAAAGTTGAAGAAACAAAAATTGCACTTTTGAATAATGTCCGCTATGATTTGGTGATAGATTTCAAATTCAATGCATGGAAAGGCGAGCAAATAATGAATAAAATAATTTTAATTTAATTTATTTTAAGATGTTCACGACTTAACAGAAGATTTATTGGGAGAATGGACCAGAGAGAAGCTTTCCAAAGAGACTACTTTCGCTGGAGGGAATGAAAAATTTATGATAGAACAAATAAATCATTTTACAACGCTAAATCGAGCTCGAGAATTAATATCCAAAATTGAGGCATTGAAAGTGAACAAAAATGATGGATTTGATTTGATGGGATTATTTAATGAGTTGGATAAATTTGCGCGGAAGTTTATCGAAGAAGAAATGGCCAATTTGGAGAAGGCAAAAAAAGATTTTATAATTGTAAAAGGAGAAAGGCAAATGAAAGAAACGGAAGAAAGTAAGAGGGTACTGAAACTGGCAGAATCGGCACGAAAAATGGGCAAAAGACTTGGACAAATGCTTGAAGAAATGAAGAAACATTATGGCCAAAAAATGAACGAATAGAAAGAAGAAGGCTGGCGAAAGAAATGGAATTATTGCGATAGAATTGATTTTCGATTTTTTCATTTTTCGGGATTTTTATTTTTCGGGATTCAATTTTCTTTTTTATTTAACTTATTTTTGCATAAATTTGGTGCTTGAAAGCTCTAAAGTAGGGTAGTTCACGGTCATTCATTCCACACAAATAAATCCCCCCATGAACCATAATGATGAAAATGTTTTTTGTTTCAGCATCCTTTATTAACACTAGAAAATAATAATTTCATAAATCATAACTTATAAAATTGGCAACAAAAAAAACCCATTTTGCCGATAAAAAAAACGCACTTTAAAAAACCCATACCAAGTGCATAATTGTTGTTGCTAATCTTTGCATTTTAGAGAACAATTGGAAGAAATAGCGCCTTGGCCCCGGAGATGGAATTAGCATTTCGAGTTTTTTAAAGTCTTATTTTTTAAATTTAATTTACTTTTTTTAAAGATTTTAAATGTGGCTAAATTTTATTAAGCTATCAAAAAATGTATTTAGTTTCATAGAAATAGTGCCCCCGGGGCAAATTGAATTGTGTAAATCAATAAACCCTTAAGCATAACAGGACATCGAATTTGGGACGCGTAAACCGAAGTTTTTAGTGCATATAAATCCGGTCCTTATTAAAAGTATTTTCACTTTCATTATATAAAATCACAATTTTTTATTTTATTTTCAATGCTTCTTTTGAAAAACCTCTCCACTCCCATTAAATTAAAAACCCCCGCCTTACGTAGGGAGGTAAAAAGCCCGAAGCGCTTCAATAACTCTCATCAAAGAATTAACCTTAAAATAGAAAAAATAAATAAAACCTTAAAATAATAAAAAATAAAACTTTTAGATCGATAATCAAATATTGTCACCTCACATTTATTATCTGACACGGTAAAATGTATATGTAGTTTGAAAATTTATGGTTAATTTGAACAAATTAAATGTCGTCTCTTATCAGCTTTGGTAATATTAATGTGTTCAATGCCACATAATCTCATTTTCTTCTTTCGTAATTCTTTTGATTGTAATATTAAAAACCAAAATATGTTTTAAATTATATTAAAAAAGACCATTTTTACTTTTCCTTTACTTTCCAATAAAAAGTTTTATTATTTTTGTTCCGTATGGTCCAACAAATTATAAAGGCGGTTTTGTTTGATTTGGGTGGAGTTGTGATGGAATATGGCGACTTCAACAACTATTTGAAGCGTCTCAAAATCAGTATTTTTTTTTTATGATTTCCACTTATTTTTGTCCATTTAATTGTTTATAGTCCAAGCACATCCAGAATTAAAAAAGCGATTTGAACAGTTCGAGTGTGGCCTTCTGACTGTTCATGACATTGAGCCTGAACTGCTTGAAGCTGTCGGAATTGTAAGAGGACAAATTGCTGGGCGGAATTTTAATTATACATTTAGTCTAGTATATGTAAAATCCCACTGTTTGAAGTAGAGACCGGACGGGATCCCGTCGGGATTCAGCGGCATTGAATTTAAATTCCGTCCCCCGGGGATCCTAACCGAGCATTTTTTTTAAATTCTTCGGGATTTGTTGGGACCCAATCCCGAAAAGTTTAGTTTGAAGCAGCCTTTTTAATGAAACTCATCAAATATTACCGTTTTTTTAGAAAAATGCAGAAGACCTTGAGAAGGTCAATCCAGCAAACTCATTAAAACAAAAAGTTTGTGTTCTTAATTTTTACAAAAATTTATTTGAGACTTAAGAACCCTTACATCGATGGCGCCATTCAATCTCTCCGTTCTTCTGGCAAATATTTGGTTGGCATTTTGACGAACAACGGCTATTGGGTGCCGGACCGATCAGAGACAACGCTGGGCATTGACACGTCCGCTTTTGATTTTGTCATTGAATCGTGCAAAATTGGGAAGCGCAAACCAAACTCGGATTTTTATGAGGTGTGCAACTAACTCTGCCCCTGTTGGTTTAACTTATTTTTTTTGAATTTTGAATTACTTCCAAAATTTCTTTTCGAATTAATTGTGATGGGTCATTACGGTTGAAATCAATTTTGTATTCAATCAGACGAGAAGTCAGAAATATTTTGGTGTTTAAAAAGGGGGGGGGGGGCCAGGAATGGACGGAAATTTATTTAAAAAAAAGGAAAACGGAAAACAGAAAACAGAAAGATTTTTTTAACGGAAAACGGAAAAAAAGGTCAGAAAACAACGGAAAACGGAATTCCGCCCATCCCTGGGGAGGGGGGGGGGGGGGGGGGGGGGGGACTGTTTTGAGCCTCGACGGACTGCGGACCGAAACAATGGGTCCGTGTCCTCATTTGTGTCTCACCCACCCGCGACATTTTTGTCCCTGTTATAAATTGCCCCCCCCCCCGACGTAGAAAAAAAGAATTGCATTTTATTATTCTGTGCGCGCATTTTTAATTGTTGTTTTTTATATATTTTTTAAATTAATTTAGACAGCTTTGCAGAAAATGGGCCTTTCAGCGGGCGAATGTGTATTCATTGACGACCTTGAAGTGAATTGTAAGGGTGCAGAAAATGTTGGAATCCGAAGCATTTGGGTAAAATTACAACAACACAAAAATTATATCGTATAATAATTAATGACTTTCATTTATGTTTAGCTCAAAAATGGCGATTTCAAAGCCGCCACCGAGCAATTGGAAGAAATTCTCGGCGAAAAATTTCTTTAAAATACACAAAGGAGTTTTAACGCGATTTTATATTTTATTGTATTTAAAAATGTTAAAAATTGTTCTTTCAAAATTTTTATTCTGAATTCTACACAATGGTCAAAAATGTGTTAGTCCGTGACTAATGTTGGATTTAAAAAAATATATTTTTAACAAAATGAGCAGATAATATGCAATCAGTCAAATTCATTTTTTGCCCATCCGCGGCCGCCCTCAGTTGTGGTCACCGCCTCCCCAACCGCCCCGTCCGCCTCCCCAATAGCCTCGTCCGCCTCCGCTTCCCCAACCGCCGCGTCCGCCTCCCCAACCGCCGCGTCCGCCTCCCCAACCGCCGCGTCCGCCTCCCCAACCGCCGCGTCCGCCTCCCCAACCGCCCCGTCCGCCTCCCCAATAGCCTCGTCCGCCTCCGCTTCCCCAAACGCCGCGTCCGCCTCCCCAACCGCCCCGTCCGCCTCCCCAATAGCCTCGTCCGCCTCCGCTTCCCCAACCGCCGCATCCGCCTCCCCAACCGCCGCGTCCGCCTCCCCAACCGCCGCGTCCGCCTCACCAACCGCCCCGTCCGCCTCCCCAACCGCCCCGTCCGCCTCCCCAACCGCCCCGTCCGCCTCCCCAATAGCCTCGTCCGCCTCCCCAGCCGCCCCGTCCGCCTCCCCAACCGCCCCGTCCGCCTCCCCAGCCGCCGCGTTCTCCGCTCCACCCGCCCCGTCCGCCACGTCCGCCTGAAAGTTTTTTAAAATAAGATTATGGAATTGTTTAAAAATTGAAAAAAAATGCTAATCTGCTATTTGAATTATTATTATTACCCCAAGCACTGGCGCTGGGCATTCCAATGAAAACGCCAAGCAAAAGGAGCAGGGCGATCAGAAGCACGTTTTTGCAAAGCATTATGAAATTTTGGATACTAAATGAGCTGGTTAAATGGACAATATTTTCTTAATGATACATTCCATGCGATAATTCGCATTTAAATACTGAAAAAGAGTCGAACTTTTTGAGAAACGAGAAAAAAAAATGACGCATGAAAAAGCTGTGTTCGTCAAAAAGAAGGGGGGGGGGGGGGGGGGTCATTATGTAGTATTAATTTGAAAGAAACGATAAATATAATTTGATAGTAAACGTAATTAATTGACTGCAATTCAATTCGCTCATTAAAACGGAAGTCATATGAAATGAAGGGCCCAAAAAGGCAATGTTTAGTGAACAGAACAAAAGCGATCACTCGCGCAATTCGTTGGGTATTGATCAAATTCAGCGGTTCGCAAAAAGCTCGGCAACCCATTTCTACACAAATTTGGCGACGAAGAAGTGATCATGAGGGATGGGCAAAATTCCATTTTCGATTTCGAATTGAGTTTGAGTCTGAGTTTGAATAAATAATTGAGTTTTGAGTATTTTTTAAAAATAATTGTGGGAAATAATTTGCTAACAAAATGTGTCATTTAATATGTATTCATAAATCATAGGCTGCCGTCGTGCAAATATTAAAAAAAAAGAGTCGAGTTTTGAGTCTGAAAAACCAAACCTCGAGTTTCGAGTTTTTGGATTAAATTTAAAACATTTTTCTGCAGCATTGTTTTGGTCAAATAAGCACATAAAACGGTACTTTCCTGTTTTGCGACCCCTTACTCAAATCTTCAGGAAACATCATTTATGGGGTTTTCAAAGGTGCTGATCAGGGATGTGCTCTGGTCGACTTTTTAAAAATTTGGTTGCATAAAAAAAATCAGAAACCAGAAATCAGAATTCTGGTGCTCCTTTTAAAAATCAGAAATCAGAAAACAGAATTCTGGTGCCCAAAACGACCAGAAATTCTGGTAAATCAGAAAACCAGAACAGAACAGAGCACATCCCTGGTGCTGATCACGAATCTGACCATACAACGCAGCTTGCAGTAAGTTTCTTAAACCTCTTTGAGGATCCAACGAACAAAATTTTAAAAAATATGAAAATTTTTGAGGCTTCTTAGGAATGGGAGGAGCCCGACGGCGCCGTCGAGAAGTTTTTTTAAAGAATAACAACGTTTGTTACGAAAATTGGAGCAAAAATTCAGAAAGATGTATTCAATTTCATTTTTTGCGCGCATTTTATTAAAAAATATTTTCCTTTATTCTATGTAAAAAACAAAGCTGCAGAAAAAATAGGCAAAAACCTAAAATCCCATCCCTAGTGATGAATTATTCAAAAATTCATCTTGCACTTTAATAAAGAAATATTTGGAAATTTATTAAAAACTTCCATTATTGGGGGGTGAATAAGGCCAAATAGACGTAAATAAGTGCTTGCATCAAGCGGGTTCGAACCCAAATGAACATATTTACTCGCCGGACAGACATACCACCAAGCCACCAATTTTATATAGGGATTTTAGTAAAGTCCAATTTTTTGTCAAAAAGTACGCATGACCACAGCCAAGCCCTCGGAAGAAATGAATTTTGTCACTCAATGATGCCATCTTTAGGGGTGTATTCCGACCCCGACTCGGGGGTTAGAGTTCGGGGATCGAGGTTTGCGGGGTTGGAGGTGTCGGGGACGGGGTCGGGGAAAACCCCGAAAAATGGCCTAAATTTGCGGGGTTGGGGACGGGGTCGGGGCCCATAGTAGGGGAGTCAACGGCCCTTTGTACGATCGGACATTAGAGCGCCGGTGCCCAAATAGGAGAAAAACTGAGCGCGAACCCATTTTCGTGTTTTTTTTGCGCGATTTTTCCAACTACTTTTTAGGCGAGGGGCGGGCGGGTCGGCGATGCCGATAGGCGCCGCCGAGAAAATTTTGGGGTTTTTTACTCAATTTGGTAAGGATTTGCAACCAAAATTCTCCTTACGACACCCCCTTCACTTGTTCGCCCTTCCCACTTTTTGTCTTTCCTTTTTCTGATTGGCTCCAGCCCCGATCCCGGTCGGTACGACACCCCCCTTCCGGTACGAACGATGGGGGGGGGGGGGTGTCGATCCCCCCACTATTTAATATGTATGAATCTGACAATATTTTATTGATTGACAACATCCATGATCATTTCTCGGTCTCGAGCAGCCCTACAACACACGCCATAAACGGCAAAACAAAAAAAAAAACGAATTAATTCATTTGCGCAAATCATCAAAACCATTTAAACAAATTAACAGACAACCCTCTAATTACGCGGCAGACAGAGTGATGTTGACACTATATCCTCGCCATTGAATTTTGCTAGATTTTTGAGGCCATTTACTTATCGGTTGTATTTCGCCTTGTTGGGCCAACTCCGCCTTGGGGTCACTTTTTGGCCAACTCTGCCTTGGGGTCAACTCCGTTTAGGCCAACTCCGCCTTGGGGTCACTTTTTGGCCAACTCCGCCTTGGGGTCAACTCCGTTTAGGCCAACTCCGCCTTGGGGTCACTTTTTGGCCAACTCCGCCTTGGGGTCAACTCCGTTTGGGCTAAGTCCGCCTTGGGGTCACGTTTTAGCCACCTCCGCCTTGTTGTCACGTTGTAGCCAACTCCGCCTTGGGGTCAACTCCGTTTAGGCCAACTCCGCCTTGGGGTCAACTCCGTTTAGGCCAACTCCGCCTTGGGGTCAACTCCGTTTAGGCCAACTCCGCCTTGGGGTCAATTGGCCAACTCCGCCTTGGGGTCAACTCCGTTTAGGCCAACTCCGCCTTGGGGTCACTTTTTGGCCAACTCCGCCTTGGGGTCAATTGGCCAACTTCGCCTTGGGGTCAACTCCGTTTGGGCCAACTCCGCCTTGGGGTCACTTTTTGGCCAACTCCGCCTTGGGGTCAACTCCGTTTGGGCTAAGTCCGCCTTGGGGTCACGTTTTAGCCACCTCCGCCTTGTTGTCACGTTGTAGCCAACTCCGCCTTGGGGTCTCTTTTTGGCCAACTCCGCCTTGTTGTCACGTTGTAGCCAACTCCGCCTTGGGATCAACTCCGTTTGGGCCAACTCCGCCTTGGGATCTCTTTTTGGCCAACTCCGCCTTGAGGTCAACTCCGTCTCCTAAGCTAGCTTAAATAACTCAGTACACTGATTTGTGAAAATTTGTTGAACCTTTTAATTTTGAAAAATCTCGTTCGGAGCCTCAAAAATGGAGTGGGGCTACCGAATTTCGGGATTTTAGTCGTAAAGTTCCCTTCGTTTTTAACAAAACAACAAGATAAGCTAGGACATCATAGATAAGCTTGGAAACACTGATCAAATACTGACTCCTGCCATGTTTTGTAGAAAAAAACACAAGAAATATTTACAAAAAAAAACTTCATATTGTTTTGTTGAAAAAAAGTGCGAATTGAAATGTGGCCAATTGATTGTTTGATCAATTTCATTTTTTGCCCCATCCTCCCCATCCGCCTCGGCCACCCCAACCGCCGCCTCGGCCACGCCAGCCGCCGCCTCGGCCACCCCAACCGCCGCCCCATCCGCGGCCACCGCCCCATCCCCGACCGCCGCCCCAGCCTCCTCCGCGTCCTCCCCATCCGCCTGTAAATTAAAATGCTCAAAATTATGTCATTTAAATGTTAATTTAAAGCAAATTAAAATGGGTATTAGGTGAGGATTATTTTAAATAGTTGATTTTAAAATTAATTTGCTTAATTTATGATTAATTAATTAATTGTGTTTACCCCACGCATCGGCGGTTGGCATTCCGATGAAAGCGCCAAGCAAAAGGACCATGGCGATCAAAAGCACGCTTTTGTAGAGCATTTTAATTGTAATTAAGTAAAGTAAATTGGACAAATTAAGAAAAGTGCTACTTACTTTTCTTCTGCCAATGTGTGGGTTTAAATACTGCCGTGTTTTTGGTCAACCGAAAAACAAAATGACGTTTGAAAAATGAGATCAGATCGCTCGAGAAGGTCATCATCATCATCATTAGTAATGTCACTCGAAGGACAAAAAAGGGCAATTAATTAGGTGGATTAGTTGTTGATCGCGGGCAGGTGGCCGCCTGTTCAGTGAATAGCGCGCAAATCGGCGAGCGTTGACAGAAAAGTCAAGTCAACAGTTCCGCACAATCACAACAACAATTTCCTCCCAATTTGGCGATATAATCGTTGGTGGTCGACGAGTGAGTGTGGCGGTGGGTGATCAACAACTTCAAATTGTTCGGTTTAAAAAATATGAAAAAAAAAGTACAAAGTTATCTATCTACCTATACATATGTATGGGCAATGAAATTTGCAAACAAAATAAATTTGAAAAAAGCAAATTAAAAAGAAAACTCCATTTGAGTTGGGCAATATTTCAAAAAATTAATAAAATATTTAGTTGCAATTTTTTAAATATTAAACCAATGAGAAAAACAAAATGTGGACGTTGTAGACGGATGAAAGTCGAATGATTGGCATTTGGTTTCGGTGATTTGGAGTCTGGGCCATATGATCAATATTTTTCCTTTAATTTTCCATTTAATCATGAAGAAGGTTGGCTGCTTGATTTGCCCCCCCCCCCGGTGTAAAGCTTACGCGGGCAGCTGCGCGTAAGGTTTGACAAAATAGGAAAATTTATTTTAAAAAATGTTAAAAATCTGAGAGAGAACATAAGTATTCATGTGTTTTTATTACGTAAACAAAAAACTTTTAATTGAAATATAAAATAATACTATAAAAGTTCTTAATAATGATGCTAAAAACCTCATTCTGTTTAAATAGGAAATCACACATACCTAAATCAATCATTTGGCTTGTGTACTCTTAACTTTTTGAATACTTTGCAAATTTTCTAAACTATTTCTAGAATTTTAGAATGATTTCCTATTGTCGATAATTCTTTCTAAGGCATCACATCAATTTTTTAAAGCTTGCTAAAGGCATATTAAACAAATTAAATGATGAATTATTAAAAAATTAAAAATTAAGAACATTGCAATATTTTTGCATTTAACATTTTTACCAATTGGCGCAATGCCAACTTTCATCTGCTTAATCCGCCCTAAAATTTGCAGAAATTGACTAAAAGATGGTCCCAAAATGGATTTTGCGGCCGGCGATGTGCCTGCCTATGTGTGGAAATGTTTTTTTTGGGATGTAACTCGAGCGAAAACATTGGGAAGCCGTGCTCATTTTGGCCATAGTTTTTTGGAGAAGGAAAGAAAATAATGGGCATTTGATTGGCATTTGGCATATTCTTTTGGTGTAAGTTTTGTTTTGTGCTACTATATTTTGGGTAAGTATTCCAATTTTAATGAAATTTTCATGAAAACTCTATTTAAAATTTTAATTTATATTTTTTGAGCAAATGCTTTTCCCCGTTCTGAGCACCCTCAAATTGGCAATGCTTCTCCATCGCGGCACGCCTTCGGGAATTGGAACTGAAATTGGCTTAAAAAAGGCATCGTCGTGCATTGTCTTTTGGCAGGACACAGTCAGCCAATTGGTAGAAACTTAAGCATTTAAACCAAACTAAACGAAACGAATTATTTTGAATCTGGGGACAAGATTTTGCGTCCATTTTTTCGCAAAAAATTGGCCAATGAGCGTATTAAAAACAATGACAAAAATCATTAAAAATTAAAAACTTTGTTGGTTTTTGATGTGATTGTTTCGGAACGAGGGCAATGCTCCTCAACGTGTATTTGCAGAAATGTTGTGCAAGAAAGCCGCCCAAAGGCGCTGAGCAGACAAACAGAATGCTATGCCATTTGCACATCGAGTTCCACCGGGAATTTAGACCGGAAACAATCATTCACGTAATGGACAATGCCAATGCCAAAGAAGCCAATTTTGAAGTGATCGTTGAACGTTGGAACGGAAGGTATCAGACCAAATAATAATAATAATAATAATATGAAAATGTTTAAATGAAAAAATCAAATTTCTTTTGAGTTTTAAAAATAATATTTTCCATTTTGGGCATTTTAGATGTTTTTTGTTAAATTTAATTGGTTTTTATGTACATTTTTACGCCAAGTTCACCCGCCACTTTGGAGCTGTTCAACGCTTTGAGGGCACTCAATGTGATTGTATTGGAGCTTCGTCCGGCAGATCCGGAAGTGCCAATAGAAATGCAAAATTTGGGCCTTTTCTTTCCAAAATTGCAAAAACTCACTCTCTCTGGCCCGCCGGTTGGTGCCGAAAGTGGACGGCCTTCGCTGGTCGGTGCCACATTTCTGCGTGATTTGCCCGCGCTCAAAGCCCTAAAGGCATCCAACACAAACTTTGGCCTTGGGGCAGAGGTGCGCGCTCATTTTCGAAACAAAAAAAATGCCAAAAAACGATTTAAGCCTTCGCGTTTTTATTTATAAGGAGGCTCAATGGAGTGCCAGCATTGAACGATTGCACTTTGAGAATTGCTCATTGGGTGCTGATGAGCTTCCCCGTTGGATTCCCAAATGTCGCCGTGTTGAGCGCGTTTCCCTTACCAATTGTGGACTGCGGACGGCCCTTCAGCTTGCGCATCTGGACTCGGCTGTTCAAATTCGTGCCAAAAACAACCAAATTGGCGATTTGCACCGCGTGTCGTTCAAATGCACGCGACTGGTTGAACTTGATTTGCGCGGGAATGAAGTGAAATGAAACCAAAAGTAAAATTGTGTGTGCGTGTAAATGTTTGCAGATTGCCAAACTTGGCGTGCACACTTTGGCACGGTGCCAATTTATGCGATTTTTGGATCTCAGTGACAATCCGGTGGTTGAACTGCCGGATAATGTGTTCCAGGGCTGTCGTCGTCTAAAGGAATTACGATTGGACAGGCTCGGATTGCGTGTGCGCATTTCCAACAACAAAAAAAGGCGCTTTTACAATGCCAACAATTTGTTCAGAGCGTTCGTGCCGAGCTGTTTCTTGGCCTGAACGCGCTCAAATCGCTCAGTTTGTCGGGAAATCCATTGGCACGCATTGACCCGTTCACCTTTTTGCCCGCTCGGTCAATTCGGTCACTTCGGCTGGACAATTGCTCATTGGTGCAAATCCCTTTGGCGGTCACCCAATGCTGTCTTTTGGACAGGTGGTACCTATTCAGTTGTTTGATTATAAACAATTAATTTGATCGGACGATTTAAGAGGGGGGGGGGGGGGGGGGGGGGCGACAGTCAACAGAATCTTGGAAAGTTTGACTCGCTCGGTAACAGAAAGTTTGTTTGGAAAATTATTTTTATTTCAAAATAAAAAATAAAAATGCTTAAAAAATCATCTTGTCTGTGTGACCGAGTGGCCCATCCGCTTTTTCCAAAATGCGGCGCTTCTCGATCTCATATTCTACATAATTATTTATTTATTTGTCTTTTTGACTATTAACTCTCGACTTGCCAAGCTTGTCCATGGACGACAATCGTTTCGCAACTCGAAATTCAATGCCTGCCCCGCTTCTGGCCCTTCTGCCACGCCTCGCGCATTTTTCATTCGCGCGCAACCCGTTGCTGCAGTTGCCTTGGGCACTCTTTCTGTATGAGCATCACCGAGCCGAAGTTGCACTGCTCGAAGGCATTGTCGACACATTGGTGAATCAAAAAAGTGTGCACTCATTATCGTCTTCTTCATTCGTTTAAATAGATAACATTGCCCGTTTGGCGTTTGGAGCCTTGCACGCCGTACCTTTGGCACTTTCATCTGCGCAATGCAACTTCAGCAGAGCTTCGGCGCCGAATGTCGGCGTGGAATGTGCTCAGAATGCACCGGGACGGGTTGGCACACTGCGGACAACTTTACGAAACAATCATTGAGGGAATCGGCATTTACAAGTGAATTGTGTTTACGTTTTACATTCTTTTAATAAAGTATTTAAAATGTTTTTTATATTCCTTTAAAGTATTTGTTTTTTATATTCCTTTAAAGTATTTAAAAATGTTTTTTTTATATTCCTTTAAAGTATTTAAAAATGTTTTTCATATTCTTTAAAGTATTTTAAAATGTTTTTTTAATTCCTTTAAAGTATTTAAAAATGTTTTTCATATTCTTTAAAGTATTTTAAAATGTTTTTTTAATTCCTTTAAAGTATTTAAAAATGTTTTTCATATTCTTTAAAGTATTTTAAAATGTTTTTTTAATTCCTTTAAAGTATTTAAAAATGTTTTTTATATTCCTTTAAAGTGTTTTAAAATGTTTTTTATATTCCTTTAAAGTATTTGTTTTTTATATTCCTTTAAAGTATTTAAAAATGTTTTTTTTATATTCCTTTAAAGTATTTAAAAATGTTTTTCATATTCTTTAAAGTATTTTAAAATGTTTTTTTAATTCCTTTAAAGTATTTAAAAATGTTTTTCATATTCTTTAAAGTATTTTAAAATGTTTTTTTAATTCCTTTAAAGTATTTAAAAATGTTTTTTATATTCCTTTAAAGTGTTTTAAAATGTTTTTTATATCCCTTTAAAGTATTTGTTTTTTATATTCCTTTAAAGTATTTAAAAATGTTTTTTTTATATTCCTTTAAAGTATTTAAAAATGTTTTTCATATTCTTTAAAGTATTTTAAAATGTTTTTTTAATTCCTTTAAAGTATTTAAAAATGTTTTTCATATTCTTTAAAGTATTTTAAAATGTTTTTTTAATTCCTTTAAAGTATTTAAAAATGTTTTTTATATTCCTTTAAAGTGTTTTAAAATGTTTTTTATATTCCTTTAAAGTATTTAAAGTTTTTTATATTCCTTTAAAGTATTTAAAAATGTTTTTATTCGTTTCCCCCTTTTTTAAATCATAATAATTATTAATTTTAGAGAGCTTCGCGAAAACAATGGCTGTGAGGCGACTCGCCGTCTACGCTCAGTGCCGGCGGCTAGCAAAGAAGCGGTGGGCGGCTGCGAAGCGGCACCAATCAAAACGTCCGCAGGGAATCGTGCCGTTAAGCGGCAAAGAAATCGTTTCAATGTTCAACCTACCATAACCATTGGCACCGGGAGTACGGTAGCCCCTCGGGCATTTGTCACCAACTCAGCGGACGCATTCGGTGTTCTCCATTATTCATGGACTTCTCCTAATGCTTTTGTGAAACATCAAAATGGAAACAAACGGACAATTCCGGTGGTCACATCAACTGAAACCACGAGTAATTTTGCATTTATAATAAAAATGATTGATTTGGTTTTGAGCCTCAAAAAAGGAAGTTGATCAGATCGAAAAGCGGGAACTTTTGCTATATTTAAGTAATTTTTTCTGTTTGTTCAGAAGCTCTCGCAGCAACCGAGCTCGGTCCAACAACTTCAACAAGTCCAATTCACCTCCAACATCATTACATCCTTTCGCTATCATTGGGCGCAAATTTAACCCTTTTGGTCATCCTATTTTTGGTGCTGTGTTGGAATGCCGTCCGATGGGTCGGAAGAAGAAGACAAATAATGAGAGAAGAATTTGACGAAATTCGATAATTCTACACAAAAATTTAAAAAAAAAAACTTTAGCTCGGTCCGAGTTAATCATTTAAATACTATTTTTTTATTGGACAGATGAGAAAAAAAAGAAAGAATTTTTATGCACATTTCTGACTTTTTCGTAAAACCTTTTTGATTCATCGGAATTTTATACTTCTTAATAAATTTACACATAATAAATTGATTATCGGTTGAATAAAGAACGATACAAAATGTAAATGCCATTATTTTAATGAAGGAATATTTAGAATAATATATTTTAAAAGAAAGCTCCATATTTTTGTAAAAAAGATGCCGCCTCATTAAAATGAAAAGTAAATAGGCGGCCATTCTTACAAAATTAAAGCACAAAGTTGTTCAGGGTAATGTTTGTTTCTCTTTTCACCAGATTCTCCCCATCGACCTGAAATAAATGTTCTTGGAATTTGTTGTACCAGTTTTGTATTTAGTGTGACCAACGGGTCCCCAAAATATTCGATAATTAATTTAAAAATTGTGAATATTTTTGAATTTGTCCGATTTTAATGAACAAATTTGGCCCAACTCACGCGAACATATTCGATGGCCCATAGAGGCAGCGTCGTGGACACATTGAACAGGCTATTGTTGTTCAACCGTAACTCAATTTTTTCTTCGAATGCAATGCGCAAGCCGAATAACTTTTCTGGCACAATTGGACATGGCAACTCTGTTTCATTCAAAAGCACCATGCGATCCGTGTTCTGAATTTTTTGAAAAATCTTTTTAAAGCAAATAATTTTTGCTCACGATGCGCTCAAACAACTGTACATGCGACCTGGTGAATTTTGCATGCAACACAACTCCCCCAACTGAAATTGGAACAAAAATTAAATTTTTAAAATAATAAAAAATTAAAAAAGTTGCACTAACTTCTTTTTAATGATGCATTTTGAACAGAATAAGCGACTAAAATTGTGGGACTTTTATAATTAGGTAATTATTTGTATAAAAAGAAGAAATGAGACAATTAATTGTTCTTTTCCAATACAGTATGTACATAGAGATTACTGTAAATTATTTTGAAATATTTTTTTATTTAAATTAGTCGTCCCACCAGTCTCATAAGTTTCCAGCGCTTCGTAAAGCAAAGAGACGTTAAATACATTCTCCGTCGCGTTCTCGAGCATTGAATGAATGAAAATGATATTGCCAAGGCTAAACTTCTTCTCGCTCGGCACTTTGTACACAATTGGAAATTTGTCAAAATGTGACAAATCGCTGATCACCGCCGGGCCTCTGATTTGTCTGACCCTTTTTAGCGGCTTCTTGAAGTTGCCATCGATCTTCAAACAAATTAGGTAATTAAATTGCATAGCATATTAAATGGTGCAAGCTTTATTATAATATGATTATTGAGTTGTATACTGCCATTTATATTTGCTAAAAACCTCGAAATATGCAAATTTGGCCCAAAATTGTGTCAAAAAATGCCAAAATATGTGCTAAAAAGTCAAAAAATACCAAATGAGCTAAAAAAGCGCATTTTTGGGTAAGAAAATTTTTTTTTGATTAATACATTTTCGTTTTTTATTGCGTTTTCTTAAGATTATTTTTAGCAAAATGCCAAACCTATTTAAATCAAATTTGTCCATCATCGAGGGGGAGGCTAACTAATAAAACCCATATTTTGGAGTGGCAAAATTGCAAGACTTTTTTTCGTCGGATTGCTTTTTTATGAATACTTTTAGAAGAATTTAATGATTTGTGAACGGTGCCCAGAAATATGTAAATTTTTTCAGATTATTTGAGCCGATCGCTCAATCAAATCGTTGCCCACCCGAAAGAAATTGACAGCCCACGGAGGGAATTGGTGTTCAAATGATTGCACAAAAGCGCCGTGGATGTAAATTTCAAAGCCGTCCTGCTTGACTTTAATCTCGATTTTGAAATCTTCGCCCGCAAAAAGTCGAGAAGGGTTTGTCCACGCTTGGCTTTTGCCGCCATTTTCCTGTGAATTTTGAGAAATTTTCATTTTTCTCTCAAAAAACTTAATAGATCTAACCTTGGTCGCATTAAAGTGCAGAGTCATAAAGTTTTGGTTGTGTACCTTATGAAATTTAAAGATGATTCCGAGCGGAATGTTTGATTCTGAAAAATTCCATCAAATTATAAATCCAATTTAGCCCTACTGTATGAGTACCGTTAATCCGGGGCTCAACCATATTGTGGAGGAAAAAAATGCGTAATTCTGTGGCATCGTCATACAGACAGCCTTCAAACAGTGCCGAATCGCCGACAGCCAAAAGTGTGCCCAACATATGCAAAAAAAAATTCGAATCTTCCTGAAAGTGAATTTATTCTCGAATTCTATGTTTTTTTGACTGATCTAGGGTGACTCCTCGCCCGTTAGGTTCGGAGATCACCCGGCGGCATTTTGGGATCCCCAAAAAGTCTCGTGTGTGTCGTGATCAGGCAGTACCCCAAGTTTGATTTGGTCAAGATCTGTTGACCCGAGTTCAGCATCAGATTTCAACAAAAGGGTCAGTAATCACACTTTAATAAATGCAATCTGATCAGGTCGGACTCAATGGATGTTGATGTGTCTATATGTTCTTTTCCTGTTCCTGTTTTGGAACTCTAGAACAGAACAAGAACAAACAGTATAAACTGTTCTTAGACTGTTCCAAATTAAAAATTTTCCGAGTAAAATTCAGTATAAAATTTTTTGATGATCCATTGTACAAAGTGGTTCAATCACTTGCTGAGAACCATGGAGGGTTAGCCAAGACTGGACTCAAACTCAAACCCCCAAAACACCTGAGACTTTTTCGAATAATTTTTAATTCAAAAATTAAATAATTTTTGAGAATTCTGCTTCACTTACTGTCTGTAATACCCTCGGCGCTAATTTGATTTCTGGCTCCGTGAACATATTCATGTCGCCTTCAGACTGAAAAAAGAAAAAATGCCAAATTTGAATGGAATTGCCAACCCCAATGTTGTTGATAGGATGCCCGGCTTGCAAATGGAACTCGCCCACAACAATGTGTTTGTTGGCGCCGTCGATCATCGTGTCCACCGTCACAGTGATCCCCGGATTGTAGAAGAAAACTTTAAAAAGAAACATTGGCAAGTTGAATATGAAATTGTACAAATAGTAATTTCTCTAAAAAGTACAATTTTACTACAACAACAAAAAACTGTAAAGCATTCAAAAAGAGCTTCAGGCCACTTGCCACCCTCGCCTTTTGAGGTGATCAAGTTTTGAAATATCATAACGTTGTTCTTAGTCAATTAAATCTAATAAATAAATTTATTACATTTTTTTAGAACAAGAAAAAAAAGTTGTGGTCTTAAAAATTTTTTGGTGGCTGAATTCGAGTCATTTTATTCAGGGAGATTCGGACAGTAGTTGGTCATGACCACGGATCACGCCGTTTCGGCGCGGGAGTTGGGTTTTTGAGTTTTTTTTTTGTTGGTGATCACGGGTTACGATTTTTTTAATCACGTCCAGCCCCTGATTCAGAGATTCGGACAGGGTGGCTTTGGGCCGGCAGCTCTCCAAAAAAATAATAAAATAATAAAAAAAAAATGCAATTTTTGCTTTATTTTTCAATATTTAATAAGTGAAAAGCTCACATTTGCTGTTTGTTTTCTTTTTGGCAGCCCTAGAAATCACTGTTAATCGCAATTCGAACGGTGCGCCCCGTTGCAAATACTTTATTATTTGCGTTTCTTTGAACTTTTTGAATTGATTCGTTCCGGTGGTCTAAACAAAAATATATTTAATAACTTATTACCTACTAAAAACAAATTGTAAAATTTATTGTAACTTGCTGCTGTATATTTTGATATAATTTTACAAATTGTCCTACATGGTTCCACGTCTGGTAACAAGCCTCTAAAGTGTTGGCTTTGCCTGCAGCCGTGAAATTGAACTGAATTTTCAGCACCGCAATGCCAACTAAATATTTTATACTAAAATTAAAATAATAATAATAATAATAATAATAATAATAATAATAATAATAATAATAATAATAATAATAATAATAATAATAATAATAATAATAATAATAATAATAATAATAATAATAATAATAATAAAATAATAATAATAATAATAATAATAATAATAATAATAATAATAATAATAATAATAATAATAATAATAATAATAATAATAATAATAATAATAATAATAATAATAATAATAATAATAATAATAATAATAATAATAATAATAATAATAATAATAATAATAATAATAATAATAATAATAATAATAATAATAATAATAATAATAATAATAATAATAAAAATAATAATAATAATAATAATAATAATAATAATAATAATATTATTAAAGCACTGAACTGTAAGGGTTGATTTTGTAGCTGTTGTGTGTCATATAAAACATTATGGATTTGGCGTCCTTGTTCACTTGGCCTCGAAAAATAACCCTGTCCCCGACAGTCAGTGGTTGGAACTTGGCCTTGTTGGATTGGAATTCTGATTTGGCCCGTTTCTAAAATAAATTTAATAAAATAAAATAAATTTTATAATAAAATTTCTGCAGCTTTTTTTGGAAAGGTTGAAACTCGGAGTTGGAACTTGATGAAAAAAGCAGCTTAATGTACCCAGTTCTGTCCAACGGACCAACAATTTTAGAGAGAGAGAGAGAGAATGGAAAAAATAGTTAGGTTAAGAAAAAAAAATTTTGGTTTACGGCAACGTTCAGCAGATCAGTTTCGGCACTGTCCGGATAGAGGTCGCCGGAAAGCTAAAATAAAATAAAAATTAGAATCGATAAACATCGAGAAAAAAGTTTTAAATAGATGTAATTCAACAAAACACAAGGAAATCGATAAAAATTGATTTTCCGACCTCCGAAAAGTAAAAAAAAACAATCACCCAGACTAACGAAATGCCCAGCGTCTGATTGGCGCGGGCCCACCAATCGTTGGGCCACGGGAAAAAGCGCGTAGGTTCAACTCCATTGATTTTGATTTCGTAGTAAAATTCGTGCACATCAAAGAGCACTTGCATATACCTATCCTTCCTCGGCTCCAAAAAGGTCGAATTTTTTGGCAAACCGGAAATAGCGAGGTTGAATTCCTTTTCATCCTGAATGGACGGAGGGGCGTTTATCAGTTAATCACGTTGTTTACAAATTAAAAATCCATTACATTTCTTAATTGCAAAAAGTGGCAATTCCCTAACTGATTCATGTTTGGATCAGAAAGAGTGAGTATCTGCAACAATTACACCCCCCGCCCCCGCCCCCAATGACCTGTTCCAGTCCCGAGATGAGTTGAATCTCTTGCCCAGAGATGGTCATCTCCAAAATGAAGTATTTGTTTTTGTCCTCCAAACGAAGGGTAACTGTTTTGGGCTTTTTGTTTACTCGGAACTTCACTCGCAGCATTATCACGCTGTTCACAGCAACTGCTTTTGTCTTCACATGTTCGGCATTTACGACGAGTTTGTCGTTTTGTGCCGTAGTGGCACATTTGTATGGAGTCTTCAGTGCAAATGCATTGGTATATATCGGACCATCGTTGGGCCGAGTGAACTTAATTAAGATTTTTGAAAAACATTTTTACCCTAAAGCTCTTAAAATTTTGCTTCAATTTAAAAAGGCACCAATGCAGGTCTGGAAGAGGAAATGTGCAAAATTTGCCTACCCAGGCGTGCATCTCGCACGCGCAGTCCCGGTAGGCGTGCATGTGCATTGTTTCTCGAACGTTCATCGGCAGAAAGTCGAGACCGAGCATCCAAAGGCCCACGTAATTGCTCAGATGGACTTCTTTTTGAACTTTTCTCTCCAAATACGCATTGCAAATCGCGCCGTCTTCTTTGCCATGCAACAGTTTGATGCGATCACCTGCAAATTTCGAAAAAGAAAAACTATTAATTAAAATGGTTTTAAAAATATGCTCGCAACTTTACTGATTTCTGTTTAAACTGGGGCCAAAGGTTTTAAAAAATCTTTCAAATCATTCCCCTACCACTTTGGTCCAGCAAATGCGTCAACAGGCTGTACCGATTCCCAAAACCAATGCTGAACTCGCGCGTACCCAAATCAAATGTGTATCTATTAAATATTTAAATATATTTATTTATTTATTTTAACTGTTTAAAACGTTTGGTTGGTGATGGACAGCTCCAGCAGAAATTGGTTGGCCGTGTTGATTGGTTTGCTCACTCTGAGGCCGTGCCAAGAAATGCCGCGAGTGCACAACATTCTGTCTTCTTTATCAATTTTTTTGCACTCCGCTTTTTGCTTCTCCGCACATTTCTTGGCCACGTCATTCTGTCAATTTCATAGAATGGGATTTATGTAAATTAACTGCAAATTAAAAAAAAAAAATTTAAATAGTTAGTTATAAACTCATTAATAATTTTACCCCTGGTATATTTTTGATTCTAAACTGAATGGCCGGCATCATTCCATAGATAAATCTGGTTCCATTGATGTCCAACGCTCCTGGGTAGCAGATTAGCAGACTAGATTTAAAATTAAATATTAAACAACTTTATTATGTGTTTTCATACCCTTTGGCGCATTTACTTTCAAATTTAAATTTCAGAGAGAATGAATTGATTTTTCTCTGGCTTATTTCTTTTTTGAAGCATTGGTCCATGGCATTGTATGCAAACTTGAAATGTTTTTGGGACGGATTGGTCAGATGAATGCTAAAAACATTTGAATTATTCAAAATTTGACTTTGAAAATCTTTTAGAAATATTTATGAAGACTCAAAATCACTTAATTTTACCTTTGTTGAGCAGCGGCAGTTTGGCGTGAGAAAGTGAATAAAGTGGACAAAATAAAGACAAGTCCGGGGGAGTTAAGCATCTTTTATAAATAAAAATATATTTTTAATGTTATATTTTGATTACTAATTTTTAATGGAGTATTTTAAATAATCGTGCAAACGAAAAAGCGATGGAATTATTCGAGCGACTGACAAAACAAATGACAATTTTTTGTCCGTCCGCCGCATTTTTTCATTACGCGTTTGGCATCGTATGGCCGCAAAATTTATGTCAGTGATTCATTCATTGTCAAAAATAGTGAAATTTTTTTGTGCTGTAAAGTGATGAACGGATTTATCGTTTCGTTAAATGTGGAAAATAAAATAAAATAAATTTCTTGTCGAACCGCCAATAAGCCAAAAATTGATGTTTAAAGAAGCTGACATTTGTAAAAACAATATTATACAAAAATTTACTTCTTTTTTTTTTGAAAAAAAATTGGCAATTTTCAGAATTAATCTGTCTTTAGTGATTATTTGTGCAAAAATTCATTTCCCAAAATTATCTGAATTTTAATTTTGTTCCGTGAATTGTTTGAAAAGACAAAATTTCCAGATTTAATTCTGTCTTTTAGTATGTATCATGAACTGGTATAACAAATTTGGCGTGCCGACCGAATTCAGGCTGGTCCGAATACAGACCGGGGCAATAACTGATTTCAAAGTTAACCGACTCAAACAAATTAAAAACCATTCGAAAGCCCAAAATACAAAATCAATTCTGGAAATTTTGTCATTTTCAAAATAATCACCAAAATACAAAATTAATTACTGGAATTTGTCATTTTGATCCAGTATTAGTGTTTTCCGTGATTTAAGTTTGATAAAGTTATCAGAGTTAATGTATTTTGGTAATTATCCTTTTAAAAATGACAAATTTTCAAAATCGATTTTGTATTTACACTTCCAGAATTGACTTGTTCATTTTGAAAATAACAATTGATTTTGTATTTACACTTCCAAAATTAGTATTTTCCGTGATTTAAGTTTTAATAAAGTTGTCAGAATTAATGTATTTTAGTGATTATAATTTGAAAACAAAAAAACTTCTTGAAGTGATTTTGTATTTGATGAATGTTATTTTAAAAATGACAATTCCAGTATTAATTTTGTATTTTGGTATAACTGAAAAATTCCAGAATTGTTTTGTATTTTGGTGATTATCATTTTGAAAATACCAATTCCAAAAAGGACTCTATTTCCGTGATTTGAGTTTGCAAAAAGAAATCAGAAGTAATTATTATTTAAAAAAAACAACATTTCCAGAATTAGTATTTTCCGTGATATGAGTTTAAAAAAAGTTATCAGAATGTGTAATTTGGTGATTAATTTTGAAAAGGACACAATTTCTAAATTTGATTACCTATTATTTTAAAATGACCAATTTCAAAAAAAAGTCTATTTCCGTGATTTGAGCTTGCAAAAAGAAATCAGAATTCAGAGTTAATGTATTTTGGTGATTATCCTTTAAAAATGACAAATTTTCAGAATTGATTTTGTATTTACACTTTGATTTGTATTTTGGTGACTATCATTTTTAAAATGACAATTCAGAATTAATTTGAATTTGGTGACTATCATTTTTAAAATGACAATTCAGAATTAATTTGTATTTTGGTAACTATCATTTTGAAATGACAAAGTTTCCAGGATTAGTATTTTCCGTGATTTAAGTTTTAATAAAGTTATCAGAATTAATGTATTTTGGTGATTATCCTTTTAAAAATGACAAATTTCCAGAATCGATTTTTATTTTGGTGCTTATCATTTTGAAAATAACAATTGATTTTGTATTTACACTTCCAAAATTAGTATTTTCCGTGATTTAAGTTTTAATAAAGTTGTCAGAATTAATGTATTTTAGTGATTATAATTTGAAAACAAAAAAACTTCTTGAAGTGATTTTGTATTTGATGAATGTTATTTTAAAAATGACAATTCCAGTATTAATTTTGTATTTTGGTATAACTGAAAAATTCCAGAATTGTTTTGTATTTTGGTGATTATCATTTTGAAAATACCAATTCCAAAAAGGACTCTATTTCCGTGATTTGAGTTTGCAAAAAGAAATCAGAAGTAATTATTATTTTGAAAAGACAACATTTCCAGAATTAGTATTTTCCGTGATATGAGTTTAAAAAAAGTTATCGGAATTTGTAAGATTATTATTTTGAAAAGACAACATTTCCAGAATTAAGTATATTCCGTGATTTTAAGAGTGGTGAAGCAAACTCATAAATAAAATTAAACATAAATTTGTTCATCTATCACAACAAACGCTTGAGGCTATGATGACCCATTCTTCGACGCCATTCGGCCGCTTGCTGCTCTTGTTGCCGCATATTTCGGGCAAACAAGTCGCGCATATGACAACTTGACAAAAAAAAAATGCAATTTTTTAATATTAAGAAATAAAATTTTAATGCTTTTTGAATTATCCTTTTTTTTAAATTTTCATATAAATATAACTTCAAATCTCTTAAATAAAATTTAAAATGTATTGTAAAATTATTTATAATCTGTACAAGCTTGTTTAAAATTTTACATCTGAATAAATATATATTTTTTAAATTAGATACTAAAATTATTTTTCAGATTTTCGAGTCTTTTATACAATATTTATAGTAATTACAACTCTGCTTACTATACTGCTTGTTTTACGTCGCGATTATTGTCTCCAGTGAACCAAAATGTAAGCAAATCGACCAATGTATCATAATTTTCCCCTAGACATAATTCTTTTAATAATTAAGTTAATGAATATGGTCGCTTTTATTCAATTAAATTATTTTGAATTTCTCAAACTTTACAGTTGTTCTAAGATTGTTACCAGTTAAAAAGCTGATTACATTGCATACATAAAACACAACGCACTGCCAGTTCTATTAAACAAAGAATTAATTTTATAATTTTATTTACATAAAAAATTTACTGCATTTAAATTGGCGGATTTATTTGTGTGCAAATCATAATTGTCGAGCTAAAAATGGGCAAGGCTTATAAATTCAATTATTATCTCGAATTATTTTTATTATCATGCCAAAAAATATACGGTAATCTCCAGTTGCTTTTGTCCGGTTGTTAAGTTCACAGTACTACTATTCGGATTTTGAGAAGAAATTGACGAGGAAGTTGATTGGACTAAACATTTTTTACCGTAAATAAAATTGCATAAATAATAAACTACTTAAATTGCAACTAATGCATGTTTTAATGATCTAATTTCTCACAATTTTCCTTTTCTGTTTTTTGGTCAATCGCTTCATTGGCAATTTTGTCAAATTGTTCTATTGAATCTCCTCCATATTTTTTTGCGCAATTTTTTGCCGTGAACACTGCAGCAGCACTTTGGGGACGAACAGCTTCTTCAACTTCTTTTATTTGCAATATTTCAGTCCCAAATATTGCAACTTCGGTTCCATTGACTTGGCCATTTTCATGTACTACTATAGTTTCTGTTTTGTTAACAGATTCTTGCCGTATTGTTTGCGGTTCCAGTAAATCTTTCGGCACAGTCTCAGGCAGTTCAAATTGCAATGGTTCGTGTTGCAATGTTACCGGGTTTGGCAATGCTTTAGATACTTCTTGATTATCTGACTTTTTTTGTTTTAGTTCTACTTGATGGACTTCTTCCGACGTGTGAATGTTTCGTTTTGCTGTTTCTGGTTCCTGAATTAAATTGAGTTTAAGACCAAAAGACCCTTGACTTGTTCCAAAAGATGCAAATGCCTTTGATTTACCTGTTCTGAAGTCTGACCATTTTGTACTGCTTCAGCTGTTTGTATCACAGCTTCAATTTCTTGTTCCACTTTTATCTGTTGTTCATCGACAGCTGCATTTACGGCTTCAACACAATTAATTGGTTCATCAACTTGCCTTTCATTATCATCTTTGCATTCATTTTCATTTGAATTTGATGTTTGGCACTGTAAAATATTTTATGAATTTTAGTTATAAAAGTTTATTGCCTCTAGCAGTCCAAAAAGATCGTCAGTTCCTGCAAAGTGCGCAACAGGATTCATCAACATTTTGACAAATTCCACTTCTTCCTCTTCTTGATTGTCTGTTAAAAATGATGTAATATATGAACAAGGTTATTATTTTCCACATTTTGTTATGATTTCCTCAAAGAAAAATGTATTAAATTTATACCGTACCTGGTGGTGGGAGTACGGTAGGGTTGTCTGGAGAAAAGTGGCCTAATGCATCGATCAGCGAGCGTCTTGTACAATATGGACGTTTTATGGCTTCCAAAAATGCATTTAACAATATAATCAACTGTCGCGTTTCTAACTCGCCTCAAAATTGGATAATACGTAATCATGATAAAGCAAATTATAGGGTTTTAATTGATTTTGATGAACATTGACGCTCACAAAACCGAATCAATTACTAAGTCATTTTTGACATAAGATAGTTAAATCGTGGTATTCAAACAAAAAATTATTAACTGGATGTACAATTTCAATTTAACTCGGTACCAATCGCTGACTCGGCTTTGATCAGACTAAGCTGTTGAAAATGGTTGATCAGTGCTTGATCCTTCTCATAGGGAAAAGCAGTAATCCGTGCAAAAGCAGTGACCATCTCACGAACTTGTAGTTTTCTGAAATTATTTAAATAGTTTTTTTTTAACTTTTGGTTTTAACCGAAAGTTTAGGAAAAATATTTAAAACTAAAAATGCCTAAATTTTTTAATTTACTATTTCATTTTACCCGCTTGGAGTGAAGGCATTTTGCCAATCTACAAAAATTGTGCCAAATGTGCACGATCTGGCATGATGAGCGTTTGGCGTCACATATTGGAAGCCATCTTTCCCAAAAACCTTCCGTAGAAGTCGGTCACACAACAAATAGAGGACCTAAAGTCCGAAAAGTCGAAAACAATTAATTTATGTGTTTATATTTAAAACATTGCCTTTGGGATGTGCGTGTAGCGGCGAGCTTCATCGCTTGGTAAAAATTGGCTCTGATTGAACATCAATTGCCAAAGCGTTGTGCCGTTGTTCGCAAAGAATATGCTTGGCAACGCGGTACCGTACTTTTGAACATGGCATTCAAATTCTGTAATTAATTATTTTCTTATTGTCATTTGGTTTACATAAATAAGAATTTACGCTAATACACTTTTAAACCTTTTTAAATTTTAACAACAAAAAAAAGCGCATTTGTCAGTACCTATTTTGATTTACTTTTTTGTTCTTGACGGTTTTTTTAAAACTTTTTTATTGGGAAGGCCTTTACATTTCACCAAACTAAGAATAGATACGAATATTTATTGTGAATGTTGGGGATTTAATACCTTCGACAATGTTGATTTGATCAATGCTTTGTATCGAATTAGGCCTGAAAAAAATATTTTAAAAATTCACAAAAAAAACACTTTTATTCGCCTTGCGCAACGGACGATTTCGATGGCATTAGAACTTGACATTCCCTTTGACCAAACAAAGAAGCATGCGATCAGTGTGCCCGTTCTGCCAAGGCCGGCATGACAGTGAACGGCAGTTCGGCCTTCATTTTATTTAAAAAACCCACAATTTTTCCACATTTATAATACATAATATAATTTATAAAATGATTTTTCATTTTTAAAATTAATCTTCACCATATGTCAAAGAGAACCAGATGACCTTGCAAATGTCTAAAATGGACTTTGACGACGCGGTGCCAAAGTCAGGAATTGCGAAATTGAAGTAATAGACTGGCCAAAAGAATATTTTATTTTATTAGAATAAATGTACGAAAAAATACCCTTTTCGCCCATTATAATTTCAGGATCATAGGTGAAGCCGGTGTGCGCTATTAACGGCGGGCCGCAAAAGTCGTGCTCTTTGGCACATTGAAGATTCAAAATAGTGCGAATTCCCAACCTAAACAGATAAATAATTTTTAGATCAAATCAAATCCATAACACGCATTAATTAGTTATGGTATTTAAATGCTTTAAATGTGCCTTTTAAGTTGCTTAATCAAGCCGAATTCCTCGAATGTTCGACTTGTCGGCCGTGCCATTGCCAAAATTTCATCGGTTATCCTTAGAACGGCAAAATTATTTAAAACTCCAAAAAAAACTGCAACCAATTTGAATATAAGCCTTTAATAGCTTGTTGGCATTCAGTCCAATTCTCCGGATTGCAATAAATGCATTTTGTTCCTCTAAATTTTTTAAAAATTTTTAATGAAATATATAAACCAATTTTTACTTGCAATATAGCTTGCACTTCATGCTTTCTGGCGTCATACGAATGATGTTTGTTCGAAGTGAAGAGTAGCTTGGGCGCACGGTCACATTTTTCTGAAATAAAAATGTGTGGAAATTAGCGAAAAGATGATATTTTTGAAAATTATAATTAAAAATCCTCAAAATAATTGAAGAGATCAGAAAAACAATCCTTTCAAATTTTAAATACGTGAAGTTTCGGGAGTGTATTTATTTTTAATTTGCATTTACCTATGTTATTTATTATGTTTTCAAATTTTCAACATTAAAGTTTTATTTTTTTATAAATTTTTAAGACCTTTTTTTGTTCTTGTTGCCCGCCTGTGTGTGTTAAATGAAGCTGCGTCGATGTTCTTCGGTTGACAATGACTCGGTTTGGTTCGAGCGGTTGTTCTGCGAGTTTTGTTGCTGAAGAGGGCTGAGATGGAGAAGCCACTCTCACCTCTGCAATTTTGCAGTTTTTAAATGATTTTTTATTCATTAAATAAATATTTTAAAGTGATTTACAAAATTTTATTTCAAAGTTTTTTTACTTCATAGTCAATTGAAAATGAAAAAATTATTAATATGGGAAATTCTCAACAAATTAAAAATTTTAAATGCTCGCCTCGCGGGACTTCTTCAGGCTCTTGAATCATAACGGTTCCGGGTGGATTAAACATTATTTTTGATCACTCTTAACTCCGTGGGCATTAAGAAAAAGCTTCGGAATAACCGCTGGCCTAAAAATGTCATTCACATGCTTGTCCACGGTCAAATTAAATTCAGTGAAATGTTTTTCTTTTAAATAAAATTATAATTCTTTTTTGAAATTACCTATAATGTGCCTATTAAAATACTTTATGAACACGACGGTATTTAAGTGTGAAAAAGCCGTGAAGCTTAAATGAGCGGGCTCACATTTGTCATTCATCCATTTCTGACTACAATTAATACAAAAATGCCGTTGAGTGAGTGAATGAGTGCCCGTTCTGCCGCCGTCCCCATTAGATTTTGTTCATACGGTTGGCTACTCGCCTTCCCCCCCTCCCTCTCTTCCTATTTAAGTGCCGAGGTGAACCATTTGTATCTTTGTTTGATGAACTTTGTTAATCTCCATGGCAACTTGGCCCACTTTTTATTACAAAAGAGGCACATAGCGACGCAAATTGCCGCCTAAGCTTTGCACCGGCGCCGATTTACGTGAGTAAAGAATGCTTTATGAGCGCTATTTGATTGTGCCAATTATTGGCATTCCCGGAAGGGTTTTGAATGCACGCCAGCGGGCAAAGCAGCTGAAGATGACGAATTCGAGAAATCTGATTAAAAAAAATTCTTAAGCATCTTAATGAATGAATATAATAAAGAAATAATAACATTCTCCCGATGGTTTAAAGGAATTTATAAACAATAAAAATTTAATGCGAACGAAGACAATGTTTAAAGCCAGTCACTTCATTTATTGAAATCGTATGCAAAAAATGTTTTAATTATTTCAATTAAAATAAACAAAACAATTTATTCAATACTTATAATTGATTACGGGCAATGTTTTGTTGAGAAAAATAAGCATTTCAGCGGTGCCCAGGTTTATTTCATCTGAATTTAAAAAGAAAATTTTTTTGATAAACCCCAAAATGGCCCCCATTTAACTTTTAAATTTTTAAAATGTAGAAACATCTCAAGAAGTAAAAATGAATAATTTTTCTGCACTTTTGAAACTTTATTTCATTTGTGAGTTCTGCAAATTTCCGACATCCGACATCCCATCCCTGATTGTCCACCTTTTAGTAATAATGGGCCACATAGGTATGTAATTGTATAACAATTTAGATAAAAATTATAAATATGCAACATCACATGCCAAAAGGCATTGGCAAAATGAGACGAATATTTTATTGATTATTATATTCACTCACCATATTAAATTTTAGAAAAAAAGCATTTATTAATTCTGGTGAATGTATAATAATAATTTTTTTCTTCCACCGATATGTTGCCAAGGTTCTAAAAATTCGGTGGGTGATTTATATCCTGCCCTAAATCAAAGCTGAAATCGTTGATCGGATTTCGTTTAATGCACGAAAACAAACATAGTCTTTTAAAAACTGCGCAACCATTCTTTTCGCAAGCTCTTGTGGACATTGGATATGATCAGGATATGTGTGTGATCTGTGGTTCATTGTTAATAAATTTTTGATTAATTGTATAATATTTAATCAACCTTCAACTTATAGCCTCTATAAAATATATTATAGAAAACGGATATAAATTGCTATGTTCTCAACTGCAACTATTTTTATTGTGACGACCATTTTGTCCGGTGTTTTTGTAGTAATATTTGGAAATTCAAACGAAGAAGACAGTGAAGGTGAAAGTGAAGGGTATGTAAATAATAATTTTTTAAATAATTTTATTTATTTTATTTTTTATTTTTTCCCATTTCAGTACTTCCCAGACCAATTCTGTTGACTTTGAAGATTCGGATGACATTCTGCCGACCAGCCATGTGTTTGCAGCGCTCACGATCAATCCTCCACTCAAAGTTACACAACATTCTTTCGATACAATTTATTCTCAAAAAATTTTGTTATTAAATTGTTTAATTATTTTCTCAAATTTTAAATTATTTTTCAATTAAACAACTAAACTTGCAGAGTTTTGCTTTTGCGAGTCGGTCGTTCAACGAGCAAAGTCTTTTAAGAAAATCGTTGTCCCTAAATGTGCCAATGCCAATGAACGCTTCGGGCGGAAAGGGTCGAAATAATTTAGTGCAGGAATCACTCAATAGAAGTCAAAGCTTGAACATAGAGAGAAAAGAAAGGGGTAAAATTTATAAAAAACTTGACAACTGGATCGGCCCAAAAAGCCAAAGCAAAAATGGTAAGTTTTATATATACTAATATATTGAATAGTTTTTAAAAATTAATTTTAATATTTGCGTTTTGAGATAACATTTTTAAATGTTGGCAATAAATAATTTATTTTGTCTCATTTGCCTTCACAATATTGTGAAATTACATTTAACTTTGGAACCAGTTTTTTGTTTGTTTAATTTAGCAGAAAGTGATAAAAAAATGCGCAATATCGTCGCAAACTGGCATTTAAAGAATCTAACAGAGACTGGCGGCTTTATGCCATCATTTAAAGTTCGAGAATTGGTCGCCAAAAAGAAGAGCTCCAGACTTTCAGACCGAAAGGATAAAATGCCAAAAGTCGATGAGTAAAATAAATGTTTGCCTTTTTAGCACAACGTTTTTTACGGCAATTGCGTTTTACCTCATAAATTGTTGCCCCCTTTTTTGTTCATTTGATTCAAATCTTTCAAAAAGGAAGTTATTGTCAATATTATGGAAGCTATATTTTATTTTTAAAAATTCAAAAACGAAATTAGGCATCAATATTTTCTTTGTCCCATTGGTCATTTATGGAATTTTTACCCTACAAAAAGAGAAAAAGTCCTTTTTTCGGAGCGTATTGGCATATATTCCCGCTTTAATAAAAAGTATTGGCATATATTCCCGCTTTAATAAAAAGTATTGGCATATATTCCCGCTTTAATAAAAAGTATTGGCATATATTCCCGCTTTAATAAAAAGTATTGGCATATATTCCCGCTTTAATAAAAAAGTATTGGCATATATTCCCGCTTTAATAAAAAAGTATTGGCATATATTCCCGCTTTAATAAAAAAGTATTGGCATATATTCCCGCTTTAATAAAAAGTATTGGCATATATTCCCGCTTTAATAAAAAGTATTGGCATATATTCATGCCGACATTTCCTCAAAATTTGGCTGCCAGACTTCAGACTTGCTTAAACATTTCCAACGTGTACACCAGGGATGGGAGCCGACGACCTCAAAAAATTTCGGAAATCGGAATTCCAAAGCCTCAAAATTTTTCGGAACTCGGAAATCGGAATTCCGAAGCCTAAAACTTTTTAGAACTCGGAAGTCGGAATTCCGTGGCCTCAAAATTTTTTAGAACTCGGAATTCCGACGCCAAAAAAGTCGGAAATCGGAATTCCGGGGCCTCAAAATTTTTTAGAACTCGGAAATCGGAATTCCGAAGCCTCAAAATTTTTTGGAACTCGGAATTCCGACACCAAAAAAGTCGGAAATCGGAATTCCGACCGACCATCCATGGTGTACACCCGACTTTCCTTAAAACCACATTATTAATTGGATTTAAAATTAGAGATTCTCATGCCCGACCAGTTTTGAACGAAGCTTTTTAAATGAATTTTGATTTATTGGAACGATTGCGCGCAACCGATCGCCCCCCTCTCACTTTCGTTCATTGTTTTTCTTTCAATTAAAAATATATTCCATGCGCAAATCAATTCGGGCCGTGCGCAGGTTTTACCCCTAAACGTATTGAATAGTTTTTCAGCTCAATTTTGTTTTATGAAACAAATTCGGGCAGTTCCCTTTCGTTCAACGCATTTGTACTTTGTTTCCGTGTTGTCAACTGTTGAATGTCCGCCATTCCCCCCCCCCCCCCCCACAAAACAACTTTCCTTCTCAAATTCCTTTCATTTTTCATCAAATAATCGGTTTTTGTTAATGACGAAAACACAGCGGCAGCAACCTGTTCATTCCATCTGTACAGTCGCTTTATCTCGACGAAAGAAATCGAATGAAATCATTTCAAAAGTGCGGCAACAATTGCTGGCCGAGTGAGCTCCGCAAAGTTGGTACAAAAATAGCCTTTTTATAGAGGGTACTCAGTTGGCAAACATCGTTGATTGAGAAAAACATAATCATGGACTAAGTCAAATTGACACAATTATGCCATCAATATTAGATAAAGTGTTTGCAGTTAGTTATATTAGTACATATTTTACCTTTATACTTTTTCCTCTCGTTTTTGCGGTATGTTTATGAAAAAATGTTAAGAAAATTAAAAAGCCACAAAACTCATCAAACTCTAAAAACCACAAATGAGGCTAAAACCTCAGATCTGGGAGCCCTGGAAATAAGTTATTTAATTTGTATTTGGGGGGGGGGGGGTAATTAGATAAAGAATATATATATTTCATAAGTGCCTGAAATTCGTTTCGGATGGCACCCCGAAAAAATGTAAGAATTTTAATGACTTTTTTGCGCTTCACCACCCCCCCTCCCCCTTCGACCACGAGGGAGGAACCGGTCATTTGGAGCCACGACGGCATCACATGCTAATTAATTACCTAATAAATGCGAATAAAAAGTCATTACAACCAACCTAAACATAAGTATCCTGAAATCCTAAAAATACCCAAGCATAAATGTTAATTAGCATAAAAATTATAGAAAATTGCTGAGAATGGGCCGTGTAAATTGTTTTAATTTGGTTGTACTTAATATAACAAAGTGCATCAGCCAACCCATCGTTCGTGGAAAAGAAATAATTAACCAGTTAATTGAATATGCATAATAGGCTATACGCATAGAACAGGTGTAATCTTTCCAATTCTTTAAATGAATTTGGTTTTTTGTTCGCAGTTTATCATTTTTTTCAACAGATTTGCTTCATTAATTCTAATTATTACGTCAACGAACTAAATTTAAAATTGGCAAGCAGTGCCCCCAAATGCCATTGCGCCAATTACGACCCCCCACCCCGGCATGCCCTTATAACGAACTCCTCCCGTCCCCGCCCGACCCGACATTGCTTTAGCCCATGAAATTTCCCATTTTCTGGTGTCAGGTCTTGTTCATAATGCAGCATATGACCAATAATACGTTGTCTTCTACGACGGCTAACATTGATCATTTTAATGATTCCTCCTCACTGATCAACGCTATTATGCTGGCGGCTGACAACGACAACAAAAGCATCAGCAACAACATATCCATTGGATATTTGACCAATAACATTTCCAATTCATCAAGCACCGAAAGCGATCATCCGCTGAAACTGAACCTGAACCCATTCTCGTTGATGAACATCTTGATCTGCACTCCAATGCTGGTGCTCCAACTGATGACGCTCCCAGTAACCACAAACTTGAATGGATGGCATCTCGATGGAATTTACCAATAAAATCGAATTTTTAGTCTCCAATTTGCGATTCAAAAATTAGATGTGATCCGTATCACGCCTCACCCCGGCGTTGGGTGATTTTATTCAGTCCAGTTCGTTGCAGATATTCTTGATCTACCCCAACTATCGGAACAACGTTTGCTTCCGAATTTTGTTCACAAATGGCGTCACCGACTGTCTCCAGTTGGCCCCAATGCTAATGTTTGCGGCACTCAATCTGATCACTAATCAGATTCCGATTTGGTTACAAAAGGTTATGATTTATTCTTTTTAAGCAAGCGTTGTTAATCATAGCTTAAACAATGATCACAGATTTGCGGTAGCATTGTGATCAATGCTTGGAACCTTCTCGTCATGCAGCACTTGTTGCTTGCCATTAACCGTCTCATTGTGATCCTCCGGGCACGTTTTCTCGGCTCAGCCCTCATACTTGACGAGGAGACCGAGGCGAAACTATTCAATGTACGAATCATATAAATCTGATCAAAACGGACAATTCCATATTTAAATGATACGGAATTTAATGCATTTCCTTTACTCTCCCGCGGCAAGTCCCGATCACAAACACAAATCCCGATCACAAACACAAATCCCGATCACAAACACAAATCCCGATCACAAACACAAATCCCGATCACAAACACAAATCCCGATCACAAACACAAATCCCGATCACAAACACAAATCCCGATCACAAACACAAATCCCGATCACAAACACAAATCCCGATCACAAACACAAATCCCGATCACAAACACAAATCCCGATCACAAACACAAATCCCGATCACAAACACAAATCCCGATCACAAACACAAATCCCGATCACAAACACAAATCCCGATCACAAACACAAATCCCGATCACAAACACAAATCCCGATCACAAACACAAATCCCGATCACAAACACCAATCCCGATCACAACACAAATCCCGATCACAAACACAACCCGATCACAAACACAAATCCCGATCACAAACACAACCCGATCACAAACACAAATCCCGATCACAAACACAACCCGATCACAAACACAAATCCCGATCACAAACACAACCCGATCACAAACACAAATCCCGATCACAAACACAACCCGATCACAAACACAAATCCCGATCACAAACACAACCCGATCACAAACACAAATCCCGATCACAAACACAACCCGATCACAAACACAAATCCCGATCACAAACATTTGGCTGTTCCAATTTAATTTAAATTTGTTAAAATACGTTATGATCAGGTTGCCCACGCGTTTTGCTGGACACTGTTTTTCGTGATCATTGCGCTTCATCAGACGAGTTACATGGGCGACCTGTTCTTTTCGGGCACCAGCCAGTTCGTCTTCGACATTTCCAAGCCCTACACGCAGACAATCCGCGAAGTGTTCTGGTGTGCTACGGTTGTGATGCCGATCGTCTGCCTGATCATTTACATTGTTATAATTGCGATCGCCAAAATGGTCAGTGATCTGTCAAAAATATTTTTGAATTTTCATTAAATTTGATTTGAGAGCCGAATCAGCACGCGTCGGAACGATGTTAAAGCCACAAATGGGAGAAGACCGCCTCTGCTGAACGATTACGAACGGCGATTGCTTATGCAGGTTGTCAAACTGAACACCGACAAGTTGAACGCGTTCAGAGTGATCATTGATCAATGTCCCCTCAGGCTATCATTCTTTACGTGGTGATGGGCCTTCTGATCATCGCGTGGAATTCGTTCAGTTCTTGCGACGGCGAAATTTGCGTCGGGAAATTGTTGAAAATAATTCCAATTTCGCTTACTCGCACAAATCACGTCTATTTAATTCAGGTCCCCCCCTTTTTTTTGATTCTTAAAAATGAAAACTTTGCACTGTTCAGGCCCCCTGGATGATTTACTGCGGGCTTAACCCAATCCTCTTTTTGATAATGAACAGGTGGGGGAATACTTTTATTGTTTTAAAGTGTTTTTAATGCAATTTTAAACTATTTTTTCTTTATTTTTACTGCACTAATTTAGTTTCAATGCAAACATTTAAAATGTATTTAGGCTTAGGTTTTGAGAAGGCTTCCTAAGCTATTCAAAGTTTACAGACCCTAACGTTTGTGCGTTTTTATATATATATTTTTTTAATTTCAGAGAGTTCCGAAATCGTTTCCAGAAACTTTACGGGCTTTAAAAGTCTCATCTAATGTCGTCAAAAGCTCCGAATTACTGAAAGAAATTGCGATTAAACGGAACACAAAGCGATGCGCCATAAATTTTTGCCGGAAGAAATATACCAAAGTTATTAGTCTTGAAGACTAATTATTTCACTGATTGTCGGGGGCAAGAGTTGGTGGAACGAAACCTTCGATGTCCGAGATGTCTATGAAATTTTATAATTTTTGAATTTTGACAAATTTTTTTTGTATGAATGCGCGTGTTTGTTTGCTAATTGGTCTGTCTGTGAGTTGGAGTTTCAAACCACCTTCACATGTCAGCGACAATTTTTATTGAACTTTTGCAACATTTTAGTAAAATTTGCACGGGCGAGTAACCCGGCGTACGAATTTAATTTTTTTTTTTTTGTTGGAAAAATGAAATATTTTTGTCCCACTTTTGAAAAGCCTTTTGCTTTCGATTTTCGAGGTTATTCTATCAATTTTCTTTCGTGAGAATTTACTTATTCAGGGTTTTAAGTTACGTCAGATTATTTCTCCGAAAGAAGTAAATTATTTTAATGATGAAAATGTCACCCACCACTTTCTTTCAATGCAAAATGTCATTTTCTGACATTTTGGGCCATTTTTGGACAATTTGTTGCCAAGGTTCCGGCCCAAATTGTTCATTTATTACTTAAGGCATTAAGCGGACCTTGCGTGTCTTAATTAAAATACAAACAACGGCATTTAGTACAATTTCCATTTGAATGTTTGAGGCAATGAAAAAGTGTGCGATTCTTTATCGTTTTGAATTCCAAATCTAAATCATTACGTTCGTTTGTGTAATTTTTTTGGGTGCGACTATTCTTCAAATAAACATGTTTCACTTTATCTTCTAAAATTCTCCCGGTGATTAGTTATTAGGGAAGGTTAAATTAATTATTCATTAAGATTTAATCATTGGCATTTTAAAAAAGAATTTAATTAGCGGTCTTGACAAAATGACCTTTTTCAACGACCCGGTTGTGCTAAACGGCGGGAAGGCTTTTGTGGCAGTGTTAATGATTTTGTCCAACAGCATTTTGGTTTTCGTCACATATAAAACAAAGTATTTTTATTTAAAATAAATAAAAATTAAATATTTATTATTAATAAAACCCAAATATTTTTATTTTAAAATAAGAACTAAATAATTATTATTAATAAAACCCCAAATTTTAAGGGCTCTGAACAGCACGTGCAATTGGCTGATGGCCGCCAACTCGGCTTGCATTGCGCTCTATTCTCTGACGTATTTTGTTCAGTTTGGCATTGTTTTGTTGCGCCCCTCCGGCATTCCCCTCTGGCAATGTTGCCTGATCATCCCCGTCCCGCTTTTCTTTCTCTGCTGCCAATACATTCTGTTCCCTCTGATCGCTTTGGACCGACTGATCGGCGTCATTTTCCCATTAAAGTAAAAACATTTAAATATATTATTTTTATTAATTCATTTAGGCAAATGGACGGCCGGTATAAGCGTCGTTACATGTTCTTTGCCCTCATTGCGTCAACTTCTTTTGGCCTTTTTATTGTCGCCGCTTCTGTCAACAATTCGATAATTAATTTTTCAGAAAAGTCAGTGTTTTTTTTATTAATTTTAATTAAAATTAATAATGCTTATAATTTGATTTAAGTTTGGTTTATTGTTTGACCTTGGAACCGGCCCCGTCTTATTTTGCAACTTGCAGTTGGGCGCTCAACATCACTTCTGCCATTCTTTATTTGGCACTTTGGGTGCGCGTCAAACTGCTCTCATCCTGCGTTTCACAAAGCAAGCAAAATTTTGACAGAAATTTTAAATGAAACTATTTTTAGAAACAAAATTAAATGATGCCGTGACGCAAAAGGTCCTTTTTTCGTTGATGGTCATTTTTCTGGCCGAAATGTGCGGTTGGGCGTCCTATTGGACAGTGAAATTGGTGCTGAACCAATTCGATGTTACAGCACTCACCCAATGGTATGTGCTCAGTTACATTTCTTATGCAATGCAACTGACGTTGGCACTGAACGCCCCCATTCTCTACGCCCTCAGGCAAATGTTTAAAAAACAAAATTTGTTGTAAATTAAATTCACAATTTTGATTCAAACTCATAATTTTAATTTTTAGTACTGACTATCGAAAGGCCTTTCAAGCAGTTCTTCGTATTGGCAAAATTACCCCGCAGCCAGCAAAAATTCTCTTTGTTGTCCCAGTGAAATGAAACGGAAAAACAAACGTCGCAAATACAATTTGAGATGGCCAATCAATTTCAACTTGTTTTGGATTTTGGTGCATGGCGCCACATTTGAGCGTTTGCATTTTCCTGAACGATAAAATTTGTACATTAATTGATTATTAATAAACGAAACTATCGTTTTGTTTACTTCGATTAATTGTATGTAGTCCAACTCAGGGATGGGTGGAATTCCGTTTTCCTTTGTTTTTCGGCCGTTTTCCGTTAAAATTCCCTTTTTTTACGGGAAATATATGCATGCACCCCTAAAGAATGGTATTTTGGTGAACAAGTTTGGCAATTTTTGGTTAAGTTGTTGTTGTTATTGGCCTTGCCTGTCGGAGGTGTTTGAACTGAGAGCCACTTGTACAAATGAGTCACGCCTCAGTCCAAACAAAAAGGGAACTCAAGTTCAACGTGGGAAAAGCAAGCAAGCATAGAAAAGTCGAGCCGAGCTACACACAGACTTAGGAAGGACGGCATATTTATTCGGCATATTATTTATAGAGATCGGAATTTTCAAAACACACGGGCAAAGGTTACGGGCAAGGGTCGCCGAGCTACACGAGCAAGTCAACATGGGCTAAAACCCCGTGAAATACTGCTGGGTCAGTGATCGCCAACTGAGCGACACAAATTATCTTCAAAAATGAATCATTTTCACTTTCCGCAAAAGTTGAATAAATCCATTTGTTCTCCATTCACAAATTTTTGATTGGAAATCAAATTACAGGCAGGGGCAGAGAGGATCGGGAATTTAACGTTTTTTTTTTGAAAACCTCATTATTTAGGGTTATTTTTTAAATATTTTGTCAAAATTGGGATCTGAAGTCTCGCGAAGAACTAACAAACTAAACACTTTTAATGGGCCACAAATGTCAATAAAATAAAATAGTAAAGTCACAAAATTGAAGGAAAGTCCAAAAAAAAGCTTGAAGTTACAGCGGCAAAAAAAAACAGAAATTTTCGCTGCTTTGAATCAATTGTTCAGAGCTGCTCTTCACATTCACATTCACATTCCGGAGCGCAGTTTCAATCATTTTGTTCGCTTATAATGTCCAAATTTGCAATCGCCAAAGTTGCATACCAATTTAAGTCAATTTTGAATGATTGGATCATTTCTAGCGCCTCATTAGCCTTCTCAACAATATCAGCCGTGGATTGTTGTTGTCGTCGCTTGCTAACAAATGTTTGAAGCTCTAATTGGATACAGTCAATATTGGAGATAAAAAAGTGTCCAGATTCAATTTTAAATTGCTGAAAATCCAATTCATTCAACAGTTTTTTCAAATTTTTAGCTTTTCTATACGTTCCAATTTCTTCAATTTCGTGCTGTGCTTGTGCCCGTTTAAAAGCGTCGTTTTTATTTGAGAATCCATTGGCAATGCGAAGTAATTCGGCTATTGCGTTAACGTACAACTTTGGAAAATGATTCGCAGAACTGCTGAATGTTGGAACAAATCTTACCATCTTAATTGGTTAAATTAAAACAATTATTATTATTATTTTAATAAAAAACAAATAAAAAATGTTCTAATTATCGAATTTTTGTATTATATGGGGAAGGCTACCGGTTCCTACCATTTCAGGTTTTGTTTGGTCGTTGCAAAGCGGGCAACGAAGTTTCTTAATTGTATAAAACCTAAAATATTAATTAAAATAAAATTATTTTCAAATTTTGAGCCCGGGCAAAACAAACTATTGTTCCATGCAGTTTTTGTGAAATAAATGCTAAAAGGTTTTATTTGAAAAACAAATTCACATCGATTTTTTTATTCACTTAAATATACCGCGGAATTTTTGCTTTTTCCCTCATGTAATTTAATAACTTTTTGTCCATTTTTTATTTTATGTTGGCATATAATGCACATCAATTTATCTTTATCATTAGCTGAAGTTTCGTTGGCGTTGCTATGCGGCGAGTCAACGGAATAAATGTTCTAAAATTATTCAAAAAAAAAAAATCATTGAGTAATTGTATTATTAACCTCCTCATATTGATAAATATTCAACTCAATACTCTGCATTTCATGTCTAAAAAAGCGATTCAAATTTATAGGAAACGAGAGTCGATAAGCCGAGAACTAAAAATGTTTAAAATATTTTTGTAAAAATAAAATATTTTCACCTGCTGTTGTTGATCCGAAGTTGTTGCTGCTGCTGCTTCTCCCTTTTCATCTTCATTAAATATTTTTGAAATTGGAACAAATCCTAAAAGGGTCTTCTCGTCGTCCGCAGCATATTTAGTTTTGTTAGCGTATGCATATAAAAATGCGTGGTAATTGTTGTGATCAGATTTGCGATCAAAAACTACCACACGATTCCAAAAAATGCCGTTCGGGTCAGCACTGCCCAAATTGATCACGTATCGTTTCATAAAGTTTGGCTTGTGCAGTTTAAGTCTGATCGATCTGTGCATTGATCGACTGCCGATCATTTCCAATTCATCTTCGCTATACGGCGGCTGATCATCCGACGGTTCTCCATCATTTTCGTACGGCACAAATTCATTGTCAATTGGCTTTATAAATGTAGTAAAATTGAGTGAATATTTGACCTTTTCGTCTTAATTCAGAAGATCAATTTCAAAATTTTTGTCTATTTTTATATTCGGGTTTGAATTTGTGATCAATTTATCATTTTTGAGGTAAAAAACATCCAAATCAATTTTTATTTCGCGTTTTGGGTTGGTATTCTCGTAAAGAACGCGCAACTTCAGCTTTTTTGCCGTTCCAAAATTTTGAAGCAAGAAAATGGAAAATAAAACGAATATTTTTGATAATATTTTCATTATCTTTAAAATTTAATTAATAACTATGATTCGTTTTTAATAATATTTAATATAAATTTACTCGAATCTTTTTTTAACGCCTAATCACTATTGTATATATATAATCTAGTAAAATTAAGATATTATATTTAAGACAATATAAATGTTTGGAATTTTTATAAAAAAAGATTATTTAGCCATTATTGAATCAAATTTTTTGCCAACGCCGTTGAGATGAAGCCAAAGAAATAAAGGCTTAGACGAAAGAAAGGGAGTAAAGCGTGTGGGTGACGTTTTTTTTACAAACCCTCACAATAGGTGAAGGCTGCAAGGCGGCGCTTAAATGGCTGGGACTGAAATGTGAATTTAAAACTAGAGTCCGGTAAAATAAAATTTCCGAGAACGGGATTTCAAATTTAACGGGAACGGGATTCCCGTCCATGTTTTCCCGTTCCCGTAAAATCCCGTCCCATTTTTCACGGGAATCCCGTGGAACGGAAAAAATTTTCAATGCTTTTAAATTGGTTAAATTCAGCTATATTAACTTATTTTAATATTTTTTATAAGATTATTAGGTAAATATGTATCATAGCTCCCAGACTTGAAATCACTCAAAACCACTTTTATAGGGTTTCTTAGGTGCTGAAACCGATAGAACAATCAAACTTTTTTTGTCGCTTCGCCTTTAAACCGGTTTTTGAACGGTTTAAAAATTGCCAAAAATGGAGATTTTTTACCAAAATTTTGTATCTTCCTGTGCACCAATCTGCACAAATTTGGTATCAATCGACAGCTCTCGACGAGACAAATCGATCTAGATGTGTCGGGACACGATCAGACGCCATTTGGATGCCGGCCGACTGAGTCCCAGTGTAAAAAAAGGACATTTCAGTACCAAAAGTAAAAATGAACCCCCTTTCTCCGCAGACAACTGTAAACAGAAAACAATAGGCTTTAAATATTACTGTCTGTCGATAGAAAATCAAAATTGAGAATTTAAAACGGTTTTTGAACCGGTTTAAATTTTTGAAAATTAAGCAAAAAACGACTTTTGAGTAATAAAAGCCGGATAAAATAAAATGAAAGGCCGCTGGCGGCCCGCCAACAGCGAGCATGCGGAGACGGAGCAAGTAGTGGGGCGAGACGGAGGGCGGAGGAAGAAGTCTGACGAGCGCCACTGGGGGGCGAGCGCGCGGGGACCCGCGGAGCGGGCGCGCGCGAGACCCCCAGCCGGGTCACGCGCGGACTTCTTCCGGAGCCCGGAGTCTCGCCCCACCTACTGGCCGCCGTAGTCGAGTGTGCGGTACTTTGGCTGCTATTTTCCACCTTACTGTCTAACTTTTCCCCTATCGGTTTTTTAATGGTACTGAAATGTCCCTTTTACACTGGGACTCAGTCGGCCGGTATCCAAATGGCGTCTGATCGTGTCCCGACCAGGGTTGCAGCGGATTGGCAAAAAAGTCGGATACGGATTTCGGATCGGATTGCCCAAAATTAACCGGATCGGATTTCGGATTGGGAAAAACACCGGATTTCGGATTTCGGATAACGGATTTCGGATAATGAAAAAAATTTTTTGGTTGCAAAAATTCAAACTTTTGTGATTTTTTAAAACTTTTCGCTATATCAATTTATTCAATGTAAGCCGCGAGTGGGGTGGCTTTAACTTCTTTTTTATCATATCATTTTTTTGAGATTCTTCTTTACTTTTAAGGGGTGGAGGTCGGCGGTGCCGATAGGCGCCGCCGAGAAAAATTTTTGAAATTTTGACTCAATTTTGTTAAAGAAATTTCATCAAAATTTTAGCAAAATTATGAATTTTGCTTCAGAATCGGGAAAAAACTGGTTTACGTAAGAGTGGAGGATGCCCGGCGGTGCCGACAGGCGCCGCGGGGGAAATTTTTTGAACATTTTAATGATATTTGTTGAGAAATTGAAGCAAAAATTCAGAAAGACGTGATGAATTTGTTTCAAAAATTCTTGTATCTATTCTTTTTTTGCGCGCATTTTTAATTAAAAAATATTAGAATATTTATTTAAAATCTTATTAATGAGGGGATGCCTATTTGAGTAGCGGGGAAAACCAATAAAAAACTGTCTGCACACAAGCGGGCTCGAACCCAAAACATAACAAGAGAATCATAAAGAAGAGGACCCACTAAGCCATCGACTTAGTTGGGCGAAACAAGTAAAAATAGTTGAAAATACATTTTTATTTATTAATTAGTTTTAGCTTTATTTTTATTTTTTTCTTATAATGTTGAAAAATATCAGACAAAAAAATCTATTTATCCGGATTTCGGATCGGATTACCCAAAATTTCTCGGATCGGATTTCGGATAACGGATTTCGGATGCTCCGCTGCAACCCTGGTCCCGACACATCTAGATCGATTTGTCTCGTCGAGAGCTGTCGAATGATACTAAATTTGTTGCAACTAGCGGTTTAGGTGCGCCTAACGGCGCACCAACCGCTAGAAGTACGACATGTTATGAACAGATTTGATTTAAATACTGCGAAGCTTTTTACTCCTTTTGGCTTTATCTTTTTTTGCACTTCTCACTTTTGGCATGTTTTTTGAGACACACTTATTCAAGACAAAAGCATTTTTTTCCCAAAACTAATGTATTCTTAGTACGAATTTGTAAACAATTATTTTACGCAAATTCCCCGCTAATTCAAATACCCAACCAAAGCAAACAAACATAATTCAGCTTTATATATATAGATAAGATATATAAGGGGTGACATACAGTGCAACAATGAGTGCTTTATTCAAACAATTTTGAGAGGAGATCGATAAGCATGCGTTTACCCGCTTTTTTTTGAAAAATAATTAACCCATATCAACAACTTTGAAACGGTATGGCAACGGACATTAACTGCTTTTCTTTGGAGTTTTTTGCGACACGTTAAGACATTCACTATGCTTGCGCTTGATAGGAGTGACCAAAACATCGTTCAAAACACTTTTGCAGTTACATAAAAGAACGTTTTCGGCTAACGAATGAATTTGCAAACATTCATCTAAAAAAACATTCTAAAAAGCATAAAACAACCTCCTAAACTAACCTTCAATTCGTACATAGCAACTAATCAATTCGATTTGATCGTTCTTCTCCAATTTTCCAAACTTTTCGACCAGACATTGGCCTTCAATGAACAGATCTGCTTGAGCGCTTTTGTAGTCGCCAACAACCACAGCAAACGTACTTTTTCCAAACAATGAAAACGGCATTGTTAACGCGCATCTGATTTCTAATTATCGAATTTGTAAAGAAAAAAATATTAGTTACTTACTATACAAACCACCAGAAAGCATTTGATCAAACGAAACGACATTTTTTGGCTCGCATGGCAACTTCTCAATTTTTGTGTTAGCCGTAACTAACAGCTCAAAAACAAATGGTGTGTTGTAATGCGCTTGGCCATCGAAACGATTCACATTAAATCGTTGAGCTTTCATCGATGCAAAGGACAAAACCTTTGATAAAAATAAGATTTCTTTCAAAAACAAAACACATACATTTCCAACAACGAAAAGCTTTGCGGAATCCTGCTTATTTTGTTTGAATTCTGTGACAACGAAAATGGCGCCGGAGGAGCAGGAGAGAAGCAGGGTCGTTTTTTTCTCAGATGTCAACACCCGTACAATTTGTCCACAAACACGCCTTAAGCAAAACAAATGGAATAAATCCTATTAAACCCTCCAGCAACTCTCTAAGCAAAAAATGGAGTTAATTCTGATTTAAAATTTAAATCATACACCAAGCTTGAACCACATGGGATTCCATTGAGCTGTTCTGGAGTAGTTAATTGAACCATTCCTTTTAGCTGGCGAAGAAAGACGTTGAAGTTCTTAAACCTGAAAACATAACAAAATGTAAATCAAGCAGATATTACTACAACGATCAAATATATGAGTACAATGAAATATTTTTTGGACAGCAAAACATTGATCACTCAAGCATTTTTTTTTCATCTTAAATGCATATTTTACATACATTTAAAACTTAATGTCTGAAATACATAGATAGGGGCACAACATCGAATTTATTAGAAGTGTGAAAATAATAAGACATTGACGTTCGTCAATCTTGATCCCGTGTTTGCTCCAACAAATTCGGGACTTCGTCTGGCACAAACTATCGCTCGTAATGTCCTGAGCATGAATTTAAAATCCAAGTCCTCCAACGCATCGGATCGGTCACTGATCAGCGCAACAACCATGCTAAATTTATTTATGTATTAGAATCAATATAATCAGAATTGGCTTGGCAATCGCTGCTCCATTCCCTCCCATCTGTTGTGCTTCTCCCGCTCCAACTGCTTGATCCTGCTTTGTAGTTCTTCTTGTTGGCATTTGCAATTCCTTACAAAGTCCTCCAACGCATCGGTTCGGGCACCGATCAGCGCAAAAGCCATGCTAAATTTATTTATGCATTAGAATCACCATCATCAGAATTGGCTTGGCAATCGCCGCTCCATTCCCTCCCACCTGTTGTGCTTCTCCCGCTCCAACTGCTTTGTACTTCTTCTTGTTGGCATTTGCAATTCCTTACAAAGTCCTCCAACGCATCGGTTCGGGCACCGATCAGCGCAAAAGCCATGCTAAATTTATTTATGCATTAGAATCACCATCATCAGAATTGGCTTGGCAATCGCCGCTCCATTCCCTCCCACCTGTTGTGCTTCTCCCGCTCCAACTGCTTTGTACTTCTTCTTGTTGGCATTTGCAATTCCTTACAAAGTCCTCCAACGCATCGGTTCGGGCACCGATCAGCGCAAAAGCCATGCTAAATTTATTTATGCATTAGAATCACCATCATCAGAATTGGCTTGGCAATCGCCGCTCCATTCCCTCCCACCTGTTGTGCTTCTCCCGCTCCAACTGCTTTGTACTTCTTGTTGGCATTTGCAATTCCTTACAAAGTCCTCCAACGCATCGGTTCGGGCACCGATCAGCGCAAAAGCCATGCTAAATTTATTTATGCATTAGAATCACCATCATCAGAATTGGCTTGGCAATCGCCGCTCCATTCCCTCCCACCTGTTGTGCTTCTCCCGCTCCAACTGCTTTGTAGTTCTTCTTGTTGGCATTTGCAATTCCTTACAAAGTCCTCCAACGCATCGGTTCGGGCACCGATCAGCGCAAAAGCCATGCTAAATTTATTTATGCATTAGAATCACCATCATCAGAATTGGCTTGGCAATCGCCGCTCCATTCCCTCCCACCTGTTGTGCTTCTCCCGCTCCAACTGCTTTGTACTTCTTCTTGTTGGCATTTGCAATTCCTTACAAAGTCCTCCAACGCATCGGTTCGGGCACCGATCAGCGCAAAAGCCATGCTAAATTTATTTATGCATTAGAATCACCATCATCAGAATTGGCTTGGCAATCGCCGCTCCATTCCCTCCCACCTGTTGTGCTTCTCCCGCTCCAACTGCTTTGTAGTTCTTCTTGTTGGCTTTTGCAATTTCTTCCAAAGTCCTCCAAAGCATGGGATCGGTCCCTGATCAGCGCAACAGCCATGCTAAATTTATTTATACATTAGAGTCACCATCATCAGAATTGGCTTGGCAATCACCGCTCCATTCCCTCCCACCTGTTGTGCTTCTCCCGCTCCAACTGCTTGATCCTGCTTTGTAGTTCTTCTTGTTGGCTTTTGCAATTTCTTCCAAAGTCCTCCAAAGCATGGGATCGGTCACTGATCAGCGCAACAGCCATGCTAAATTTATTTATACATTAGAGTCACCATCATCAGAATTGGCTTGGCAATCGCCGCTCCATTCCCTCCCACCTGTTGTGCTTCTCCCGCTCCAACTGCTTGATCCTGCTTTGTAGTTCTTCTTGTTGACATTTGCAATTCCTTCCAAAGTTGAAAGGCAACTGTCCGCGGCCATTGTTAGCATCTAAAGAAGAGAAACCATAATCTGAATCCGGCCTTCCATAAAATCTATTACCATTTGTTCAAGCAATTCAGACGGAGGCGCCAACGCACACTTCCGTCTTAGTCCAATACAGAATTCTTCTTTTTCAATTTACCTAAACAGAGAGAAAAATCATTAAAAGAGGGGCTCGGTTGCAGAAAAATCTAATCACAAAAAAAAACAAACTAAAAAAACATCACTGAAATGACTGGCTCTCGCAATTTTCCACTTTAAGTACACATTTCTTCTTGCAACGCTCCATTTCTTTTCTCACCCATTTTGCTCTCTTTCTCTGTCAAAAGTCTCTTCACTTTCCACACTATTTCTTCCATTTCTCGTGTCTAACCTTCTTCATCCTCAACACTTGGCGCATCGTCTTGCCAAATTCAAAAAAACGTTACAGACAGACAAACACTCTAAAATATAATATAGGATTGGTCCACAGGAAGATACATAATTTTGGTCAAAAATCTCCATTTTTGGCAATTTTAAACCGTTCAAAAACCGGTTTAAAGGCGAAGCGACAAAAAAAGTTTGATTGTTCTATCGGTTTCAGCACCTAAGAAACCCTATAAAAGTGGTTTTGAGTGATTTCAAGTCTGGGAGCTATGATACATATTTTTCGATTATTATTTTGAACACTGTTTTGAATTGGGGTGACGAGCCGATCGATATGCGCCGCCAAGAAAATTTAGAATTTTATCCAAGTTGAGAATTTTGCGATTTTGGAAAATTTGCCCAATTTTTGAAGCTTTTATTCAAATTTCTTGACAAAAATTTAGCGTTTTTATTACAGATTTTGAGAATTGTTGGCAAAGTGTTCAGCAATTTAACAACTCTAGTTCAGGAGTTTGAACAAAACCTTTAAAAATGGGCAAAAAATCGCAAAAATATACAAACCATAGAAATATGGTGCCCTGGGCCCAAAACCACAAAAAGTTTTTTGGTCGGAATTTTGATTTGGTAAACATTTTGAAATTAATGACTACGAATTCTCTGCGAAAAAAATTTTTGATTTTGTCTAACTCTTCAAGCTTACAATTGATTTGAATAAAAGGTAGAAATTCTGAAATTTAAAATTACTTGGTTGAATTGCTCGAACTTTATGGGGTGGCGAAAAATTTTTAAAATGTTATTTATGGTTCAAAAACTGTTACTATCGTTTCTATTAGCACTTTTATCTTTTTTAGCATTTTTAAAAATCTTTGCTAATCAATCCATAACTGTTTTTATCGAAAAATCGGTCCAATCCATCCTTAGAGTCTACCGTGGGAATTACTTATTCCGAGTTAAGTTATTTCCTTAGCATGCATGTTACGTCAAATTATTTCTTCAAATAATGATAAAAATTTCGGTCCTTTTTTTCAATGATGTTTATAAAATGGCGTGATTGTCTGACATTTTGCCATTTTTGGACAATTTGTTGCCAATGTTACTTAAAGCATTTAAGCGGAATTGCGTGCCTAAATTAAGTACAAACAACGGCATTTCATTTTGCCATTTGAATGTTTGAGACAATGAAAAAGTGTGCGATTCTTAACGTTTTGAATTCCAAATCTAAATCATTACGTTCGTTTGTGTAATTTTTTTGTGTGCGACTATTCTTCAAATAAACATGTTTCACTTTATCTTCTAAAATTCTCCCGGTGATTAGTTATTAGGGAAGGTTAAATTAATTATTCATTAAGATTTAATCATTGGCATTTTTTAAAAGAAGAATATTAAATTAGCGGTCTTAACAAAATGACACTGTTTAACGACCCGGTTGTGCTAAACGGCGTGAAGGCTTTTTTGGCAGTGATAATTATTTTGTCCAACAGCATTTTGGTGTTTGTCACATATAAAACAAAGTATTTTTATTTTAAAATAAAATTAAATATTTATTATTAATAAAACCCAATTTTAAGGGCTCTGAACAGCACGTGCAATTGGCTGATCGCCGCCAACTCGGCTTGCATTGCGCTCTTTTCTGTGTCGTTTTTTATTCAGTTTGGCATTGTTTTGTTGCGCCCCTCCGGCATTCCCCTCTGGCAATGTTGCCTGATCATCCCCATCCCGCTTTTCTTTCTCTGCTGCCAATACATTCTGTTCCCTCTGATCGCTTTGGACCGACTGATCGGCGTCATTTTTCCATTAAAGTGAAAACATTTAAATAAATATATTATTTTAATTTTATTAATTAATTCAGGCAAATGGACGGCCGGTATAAGCGTCGTTACATGTTCTTTGCCCTCATTGCGTCAACTTCTTTTGGCCTTTTTATTGTCGCCGCTTCTGTCAACAATTCGATAATTAATTTTTCAGAAAAGTCAGTGTTTTTTATTAATTTTAAATAAAATTAATAATGCTTATAATTTGATTTAAGATTGGTTTTTTGTATGACTTCGGAACCGGCCCCGGCGTATTTTGCGAATTGCAGTTGGGCGCTCAACATCAGTTCTGCCATTCTTTATTTGGCACTTTGGGTGCGCGTCAAGCTGCTCTCATCCTGCGTTTCGCAAAGCATGCTTTTTGGAAAATTTAAATTAAAAAAATTTTAGAAACCAAATTAAATGATGCGGTGACGCAAAAGGTCCTTTTTTCGTTGATGGCCATTTTTCTGGTCGAAATGTTCGGTTGGGCGTCCAATTGGACAGTGAGATTGGTGCTGATCCAACTTGATGTCACTGCAGTTACTGAATGGTTTGCACTCAGTTACTTTGGTTTTGTGATGCAACTGACGTTGTCACTGAACGGCCCCATTCTCTACGCTCTCAGGCAAATGTCAAAAGAATTATAAATATAAATTTAACAATGCCTAACTTAATGAATATAAAATTTGCAAAAAAGTATTATGCGAAATTCATATTTTTAATTTTTAGTGGTGAATATCGAACAGCATTTCGAGCAGTTCTTCGGATTGGCAAAACTTCCCAGCCAACAACTCCTCTGTTTGTAAAAAAGAAGTGAAAAAACAAACTGAGATCTAAGAAAAACTAAATTACATATTGTTTTGATTCGCTTTGTACATTTTTAAAAATTCACCCAATTTTTCTGACCAAAAAAGTGAAAATTTTATCTGACTTGTCATCAAAAAATATTTCTAAAAAACGGAAACAATTTAAAAATTTTTCTAAATTGTTTCCTCCACAATTAAAAAATTTTCAAAAAACTAGTGATTTTGGTCAGAAAATTTCGAATTTTATTTCATTTTTCTTAAGAAATTTCAAAAAATTTCCGGTTGTAAAAATAAAAAAATACACCCCTAATCATGGAATTTTCCGTTTTGTATTGGATTTAAAATTATTAGCGTTACAACGGAGGTTGTGGTGTGATGGTGAGTGGTGGGGTCTGTATGTGTTTTGGTTGGGGTTCGAAGTTCGAACCCCAGTAAAGAATAGGCAAAATGGTAACCCCGGGTGGTGCTCGAACCCACGACCTCCACCCAATCCATGGGCAGCTCTTCCAACTGGACTACCGTGGTGTACCATTTGCCTTCTTCTTATGGGTGATCTTTTTGCCTCTACTGAAAAGTACCGAAAAAGTCCAAAATGTTTCGGTCGGTACTTTTCGGTAAAGTACCGAAAAAGTACCGGTACCGAAAAGTACCGAAAAAAAATTGTCGGTACTTTTTCGGTTTTCGGTACCAAAATTTTTTATATTAACTTTTCAACAAAAAATCGTTTATTTTGAAAATCTTGGCTTTATTAATATTTATAATTGAGTATTGGGAGATTGCGGCTCAAGAAAATTAGCATTTCGACCTGTTTCTGTCCTGTGGCAAGATTTTTAATAGTTTTTGGAAAGGGTGAGGGGTCGGCAGTGCCGATAGGCGCCGCCGAGAAAATTTTGAATTTTTGATGGAATTTCTTTAAAAAAAATGGTCCAAAAAATGCATCGTGGAAGGGCAAAAAAATGATTAAAAAAATTTAAAAAATCAAATAAGATTTCAAATTTTCCGGACATTTTTGAAATCCAGATTCCGAGTCTTGACTTGAGACTTTTTCCAAAAAATTTAATTTTAGGTAGAAAACTAGAGAAAATGAAAATTTTAGCCGTTTTATTAGGGGTTTTTGTAGGTGAACGGCGATGCCGATAGGCGTCGCCGAGAGGAAAAAATGAAAATTCTTACGATTTTATTAAGAAAACTTGTCCAATTCCGATAACTAAAATGGTAAAAAAAAAATTAATTCTTTATGTAAATCTTAGAAGTTTTGAACCGGTTAAAATTTTTGAAAATTAATTTGCTAGTAACTTTCTTTAAAAAATTGATAAATTCCTAAATTACCTTCAATTTTAAAAATCTTAAATACATATTTAAGCAAAAAACATTGTTTTTCTTTGCCATGAAGGTAATTGGAAGACACAAAAAACTATTTAAACAGTCGGGGGTTTGAACCCCAGGCAACCACAGGGCATTCAATAAAAAAGAATAAAAAGAGATTTTGACTCGAGGACTCGAACCTCAGACAAAACGAACTTTTGGTTATCAGTTTAACCACTGACCCACGTGATTTTATGGATAAAGGTTGAAAAATTCAAATATATTACCCATTTTTCCATTCGGTACTTTTTTCGGTACTCAAATTTTGTTCGGTCGGTACCTTCGGTTCTCAGATTTTTCCGGTCGGTACTTTTCGGTAAAGTACCGAAAAAGTACCGGTACCGAACAGTACCGAAAAAATCCAAAAAGGTTCGGTCGGTACTTTTCGGTAAAGTACCGAAGCCTGAGTACCGAAAAGTACCGAAAAAGCTTCGGTACTTTCCCGTACCGACCGAACACTAGTTTTAACCGTCCACTTCCAACCAGCGGTATCACTCGCTTCCTTACACCCCCCCCCCCCCCCCTACTGTGTAAATTATTTTTTTTTATCATTTTCGGCAAGCATTGCAAATCTCTCAACAAATTGAGTCAAAAATTCAAAAATTTCTTGGCAGCGCCTATCGGCATAGCAAATACTTCATTTCAACTGATGAATGCCTGTTCTTGAGGGTCACTCCAGTCCTCCACTACCGTCCCGGCCACTCCCGTCCACTCCCATCTCGGCCACTCCCATCTCGGCCACTCTCGTCCTGGCCATTTCCGGCCCGGCCACTCTCGTCCTTGCCACTCCCGTCCCGGCAACCGCCCCCCCCCGTTTGTCCAATCCTTTTTATGAAGTAAATTTATGGTTCATATCGTCTCCGTTCGTTCCTAACTTCAAATTCTGTTGCACTTAACACTTGGCGCAACAGTTGTTTTGCTAATAAATTCGCACTACATTTTTAAAAATAGCAAAGAACAACGGAAAACGGAAGTCCGCCAATCCCTGAGCTGGACTACATACAATTACAATCGAAGTAAACGATATACGATAGGGATTATTAATCAATTAGTTTAAAATAGGGTTGAGCGGGACCGGTACCGGGACCGGGACAGGACGGGATTTCCCGGTTTTTTCAGGTCCCGGTCCCGGTCGGGACGGGATTTTTGAAAAATGAAAAATCCCGGTCCCGGTTTTTTGGTCCCGCCGGGACCGGGACCAACCGGGAAAAAAGTACACCCCTAATGATGGCATCATCGACCGACAATTTCAACTATTTTTTACTTATTTCAATCTAGTAAGTCGATGGCCTAGTGGTTTGTCTTTTTGGTGAGTCTCATGTTATGTGTTGGGTTCGAACCCGCTTGAGTGCAAGCACTTATTTATTGGTTTTCCCCTCTATTCAAATTGGCATCCCCTCATTAATAAGGTTTTAAATAAATATTCTAATATTTTTTAATTAAAAATGTGCGCAAAAAAAAAGAATAGATAGAAGAATTTTTGAAATAAATTCATCACGTCTTGCTAAATTTTTGCTTCAATTTCCTTAACAAAGATTGCCAATTTTTGTAAAAATTTCTTCGGCGGCGCCTATCGGCACCGCCGACCCCCACCCTCCCTAAAAGTAAAGCAGAATCTCAAAAAAAAGAATGATGATGACAATGACATCGAAGGTCAAGAAGATCAACAATATGTGTTGCCGGAAAATTAAAATTTTTTAGTGTTTCGATAAAAAAAATTTTCTCCCTTGAAAAGTCCCGGTTGGTCCCGGTCCCGGTTGAAAATCTTGGTCCCGGTTTTTCTGGTCCCGGTATTTCTGGTCCCGGTAAGTCCCGGTCCCGGTTTTTCCCAAAAGTCCCGGTCCCGCTCAACCCTAGTTTAAAAGCTGTACGAGCCCATGTGTACGATGGTGATCGTTGAAGCGTGCACAAATTATATTTGTTAATTTTGTACAATTTTTTTTTGGTTGTAGGCCATGCCGCCAAAATCCAAAACAAGTTGAAATTGATTGCCAATCTCAGATTGTCTTTCCGTCCTTTGTTTTTCCGGTTCGTTTTACTGAGACAACAAAAAGAGTTTTTGTTGGCTGGGAGGTTTTGCCAATTCGAAGGACTGCTCGAAAAGCCGTTCGATAGTCACTACTAAAATTAAATTATGAGTTTCAAAATTAGGATTTAATTTCACAAATTTTGTTTAAACATTTGCCTGAGGGCGTAGAGAATTGGGCCGTTCAGTGACAACGTCAGTTGCATCACAAAACCAATGTAACTGAGTGCAAGCCATTTAGTGGCGTTGACATCGAAATTGATCAACAAAAAGACTGTCCAATAAGACGCCCAACCGCACATTTCGACCATAAAAATAACCACTAACGAAAAAAGGATCCTTCGAGTGACCGCATCATTAAATTTGGTTTCTAAAATTTTTTAAATTTAAATTTCTCCAAAATTTTGCATGCTTTGCGAAACGCAGGATGAGAGCAGCTTGACGCGCACCCAAAGTGCCAAATAAAGAATGGCAGAACTGATGTTGAGCGCCCAACTGCAAGTTGCAAAATACGCCGGGGCCGGTTCCGAAGTCATGCAAAAAACCAAACTTAAATCAAATCATAAGCATTATTAATTTTAATTAGGATTAATAAAAAAGACACTAACTCTTCTGAAAAATTAATGATCGAATTGTTGACAGAAGCGGCGACAATAAAAAGGCCAAAAGAAGTTGACGCAACGAGGGCAAAGAACATATAATGACGCTTATACCGGCTGCCCATTTGCCTGAATTAATTAAATTAAAATAATATTAATATATTTAAATGTTTTCACTTTAATGGGAAAATGGCGCCGATCAGTCGGTCCAAAGCGATCAGAGGTAACAGAATGTATTGGCAGCAGAGAAAGAAAAGCGGGACGGGGATGAGCAGGCAACATTGCCAGAGGGGAATGCCGGAGGGGCGCAACAAAACAATGCCAAACTGAACAAAATACGTCAGAGAATAGAGCGCAATGCAAGCCGAGTTGGCGGCGATAAGCCAATTGCACGTGCTGTTCAGAGTCCTTAAAATTTGGGGTTTATTAATAAATATTTAATTCTTATTTATTTTAAATAATTTTAAAATAAAAATACTTTGTTTTATATGTGACGAAAACCAAAATGCTGTTGGACAAAATCATTATCACTGCCACAAAAGCCTTCGCGCCGCTCAGCACAACCGGGTCGTTGAAAAAGGTCATTTGTCAAGACCGGTAATTTACAGTATATATATTTTTTTTAAATGCCAATGATTAAATCTTAATGAATAAGTAAGTAATAAAACCTTTAACTGTTCTAATAAACTGAAATTTAATTTTTTCGAAAGCACTTTTTGCATGCAATGCCCTTATTATTACTTTCATTCACGTTATTATTTGAAGAATGGCACGCAATTGTTTGTTTAAACGAAGTGCCGAAACAAAGGCATCAAAAATGATATGGGAAAATGTCGCGGCGAAATCGTGACATCGCTTTTTAAATTAAAATGAATTTGAAACGGTAAGAAACAAATTAAATAAATCTCCCCCTTTCCTTTTGGCATCGCCCCCGATCCTCATTCGCTGGACACCCACGTACCAGGCTGCGCAACTGTGGTTAAACAGCTCGTCCACCTTGTGGATGGCATAGGTGTCTTTGGGTACGTTGGACGCCCTATTTTGTTTGAATGGGGAGGGGGGGTGAATTTGGCGTCGCCGGCTGTCCCTTTGGAATTGTTGGGGAAAAATTATTGGGGATGATTTGGGGAAATAGAGGGTATGAGTTTCGTCCATTATTCTTTTGTGAACTCGCTCTCACCGACGCTGCTGTCCCCGTCCTCGGTTCCTGAAAAAAATAGGATTGGTATCTGTCCTCCCACCTTTCATTACCCCTTGACCCACCTGCGCGGCTTTCTTCAATGTTACCTCTCGACTTAATGTAGAAGTTCTAAAACCACACCACTCCATCCCTTGCCAGCACCAGGCGCCCCCGCTGATCATGTTGGCAATTCGTCTGTCTGATGGCATGTCACGAGGATCGAGGATGTTGTTCAGTTCCTCCTGCCGTACTAGTTGTCCGATCTCCAGCGATTGGACGGTTGATGCAGCGGATGACCGTTTCCCGCCTCAGTCGGAACAGCACGCGCATTGCAGTGTCTGACTGTGCCGGGTTAGATGATGACCTCGAAACCTCGCCCTGGACCGCGTCGTCCGCTTGGTGGATCAAGACGTGGGGACAGTTATTCACCGGCAGTTTGAAGGACGTTTGTCCAGTCAGCCTCGATCTCCGGGGTCCGGCCTGACGACCGCAGCTTGTTGTGCGGCGCTTCGACGCATCGCACGATGGATGGGTGCGATCTGTAGCTGACGCTTAGAGTCGTCACGTCGACGCCCAGCGCGGCATCCATGTTCTCAATAATCGTATCCAAATCCAGCTTCTTGCGGATGGTGAACGGCAGCAATGGTAGGTGCGCCCAGAGCTGCCTGCGGTATCCGGTGATTAGCAGTTTCCTCGGGCCGTTGTGCCCATATGACAAACCCTAAAAAAGAGGCTCGCCCGCCTCGTCCAAGACGAAGTGGGTTACGCCTCCGAACAGGCTCGAGTTTTGTTCGGCAAATGCCAAGTCGCTGTCCACTGCCGCGGCCAAGTGTGCGTGGCGATGTGCCAAGCTTTGTTAGCATACCGCATTAATCCTGCACCGCTAAATAGGGCGAGCATGGGGGTGAACTGACCTTCCACCCGCAGCACACCTTCCATCTCCATCACCAGTTTGACTGCCGCGATGTTGGTCGGTGCCAATGCCAGGACGCGGGCGCTCGGGTCCTCTTTGAGAATGGCAGCCATGATGGCAGCCGCAGTGAACGTTTTGCCGGTGCCCGGACCAGCCTCTCGCGGCCTCGCGCAATTTGACCCTAACCCCCTTCCCGTCACTGTTGGATGCCCCCCGCCACGTTTATCCATATCGGTCAATACCCCTCCCCAGATCGATTTCCCTTTGCTCTCCGACCGAGCGGCGCTCGGACGGAACGCCTTTAATCGGAAGATCTAAAGGCTCTTCCCTTCGCCCCAACGATATCATTCTCTCCGGTTTTCTGCCCAGTGCATTAACCTTTTTTTGAACGTGAGAAAATAATGAAGTGGAAAGTGGAGTCCAGCCCAATCGCTTTGAAGTGAATTGAGTCAAGCCTAGCCCCCAAGAAATCAGCTAACCCATTTTGCCCACAGGGGATTTTGGGTATCAGTCGCGACACAACGGCCGGAAATCAATCCGCAGACGCCTTGATCTCCTCTAATGATGTTATTTTAGCTATCGGCGCATTTGGCAGTGTATTACCACCCTTTCACTCAAAACAACCCATCAAAGGTAAAGCAGTGATATACCATAAAGGGCTAACAAACAAATGCTTGAAATGATTTTTTCTTTTCATCCGATCACTCCCTCCGTACCAGCATGACCGGGCCGAACGGGGCGTCGATAGTTTGGATTATTAATCAATTAGTTTAAAAGCTGTACGTGCCCATGTGTGCGATGGTGATCGTTGGCGTTCACAGATTATTTATTTGTTATTTTGTACAAATTTTTATTGTGATTGTAGGCCATGCCACCAAAATCCAAAACAAGTTAAGATTCATTGGTCAGATTGTCTTTCCGACGTTTGTTTTTCCTGTTCGTTTTACTGGGACAACAAAAAGAGCTTTTGTTGGCTGGGAAGGTTTGCCAATCCGAAGGACTGCTCGAAAAGCCGTTCGATAGTCACTACTAAAATTAAATTATGAGTTTCAAAATTAGAATTTAATTTCACAAATTTTGTTTAAACATTTGCCTGAGGGCGTAGAGAATGGGGCCGTTCAGTGACAACGTCAGTTGCATCACAAAACCGATGTAACTGAGTGCAAACCATTTAGTGGCTTCACTGATATCGAAATGGACCAACAAATACACTGTCCAATAGGACGCCCAACCGCACATTTCGACCATAAAAATGGCCACCAACGAAAAAAGGATCCTTCGAGTGACCGCATCATTAAATTTGGTTTCTAAAATTTTTTAAATTTGTATTTCTCCAAAATTTTGCATGCTTTGCGAAACGCAGGATGAGAGCAGCTTGACGCGCACCCAAAGTGCCAAATATAGAATGGCAGAACTGAAGTTTAACGCCCAACTGCAATTCGCAAAATACGCCGGGGCCGGTTCCGAAGTCATGCAAAAAACCAAACTTAAATCAAATCATAGCATATTATATCTAATTAAGGGTAATAAAAACACTGACTTCTCTGAAAAATTAATTATCGAATTGTTGACAGAAGAGGCGACAATAAAAAGACCAAAAGAAGTTGACGCAACGAGGGCAAAGAACATATAATGACGCTTATACCGGCTGCCCATTTGCCTGAATTATTAAATTAAAATAATATTAATATATTTAAATGTTTTCACTTTAATGGGAAAATGACGCCGATCAGTCGGTCCAAAGCGATCAGAGGTAACAGAATGTATTGGCAGCAGAGAAAGAAAAGCGGGACGGGGATGAGCAGGCAACATTGCCAGAGGGGAATGCCGGAGGGGCGCAACAAAACAATGCCAAACTGAACAAAATACGTCAGAGAATAGAGCGCAATGCAAGCCGAGTTGGCGGCGATAAGCCAATTGCACGTGCTGTTCAGAGTCCTTAAAATTTGGGGTTTATTAATAAATATTTAATTTTTATTTATTTTAAATAATTTTAAAATAAAAATACTTTGTTTTATATGTGACGAAAACCAAAATGCTGTTGGACAAAATCATTATCACTGCCACAAAAGCCTTCGCGCCGCTCAGCACAACCGGGTCGTTGAAAAAGGTCATTTGTCAAGACCGGTAATTTACAGTATATATATTTTTTTAAAATGCCAATGATTAAATCTTAATGAATAAGTAAGTAATAAAACCTTTAACTGTTCTAATAAACTGAAATTTAATTTTTTTCGAAAGCACTTTTTGCATGCAATGCCCTTTTATTACTTCATTCCGTTATTATTTAAAGAATGGCACGTTGTTTAAACGAAGTGCCGAAACAAAGGCAACAATTATATGGGAAAATGTCGCGGCCCGTGACATTCGCTTTTTAAATTAAAAGAAAGTCGGTAAAAGTTGTGGGAAACAAATTGAATAATACTTTAAAATTGGTTTCTTCTAAAATTTAAGGGATTTAATGGGGGCCTTTTTTGTGTTGGTCATTCACGTCAACAAACTCAGCCGGGCTAACGAAACTTGGGTTTGCTGGCTTTATATTTAATTTTAAATGCTTTATTCCTCCGACATCTCTCAGACAATGAAAGGTACAAGATGGAATTATCAAATCGTTCGTTCACAATCAAAGTACAGCTTGACAAACTCGGGCAATGGCCTTGATTCTTATTGAAATGATTGCAACAACTCACGTATTGCATGAAATGAATGAGTTGCGCTAACAGCAGAAATGAGCGTGAATGAAGCAAATAATTCGTAAACCTCGGCTTTTAAACACCAATTTGAATTTGGTTAATTTTTCAGCACGAAAAACACTCCTCTCCCTGAATTTCAATCAATATAATTTATTCACTAATTGATTTTGAGCATCTCATGTGATGGTTATAGTTATATTTTATAGCATGTATTCATGCTTTTTTAAAATAAATTATTATTTTTGTTCAAATTACCAGGGACCTTAGAATAAATTATTAAATTAGTGGACAACATTGGAGCCCGGCCAAAAGTCCTCCGGATTTATCCGGAAAAATGCCTCCGGCAAATTAAAACAATGAAAACCCGGTTCCGGATCAGACAATTCAAGAATTATGGTAAAATAACAGACCTTTTTCCTTACCGAATTAGGTTAAATTCTCAAAAATTTTCAGACAGCGCTTTTTTGAAGAAGTAAAAAAATTTTTGAATTCTATATTTTGTACAAATATATGGAAAATGTTATTTGTTTGGGTCTATATGACAACGTTTTTTTTAGATGGCGCTACTTTTAAAATTATTTTTAATTTCAAATTGCCTATTCAACTCAATTTCACCAATGTTCATCATTGAAAATTCGCCTGAAAAATCCCATTTAATAAAAAGAAAAATTTTTCGCATAGCACAGGCAAGAAAAGGGTTATCAGCATTTTCAGTTTTTTATTAGTTTTAAAAACAATAAATAAAAATAAAATCAGATTGATCCGCCCGCGGCGTACAAAATAATTTTGTGGGACCGCTTTATGAGAATGTTCACCTCAAAGTCGGACAAGTTCTTTTGCATGATACAAAATATATTTGCCCAAAAAACGCTGCAACGGGGGGACGAGCAAGTTATCGAAAACACGCAATTCTTCCTGAGACATGTAATCGGCAATGAGCACTTGTATCGACGATGCTTTCAGCATGTTCACACGATAACCACAGACGAAAATGGGCAATTCTTATTGAAGCGGGATCGCCGGCTGGACGACCATTCGATCCGCCGGTAGGGAGCAGGGCAGGGTTGCAGCGGGTCATACGAAATCCGGTGTTTTTCCCAATCAAAATCCGGTGTTTTCCCCAATCCGAAATCCGGTGTTTTCCCAATCAGAAATCCGGTGTTTTTCCCAATCCGAAATCCGGTGTTTTCCCCAATCCAAAATCCGGTATCTTTCCAATCCATCCGGTGTTTTCCCCAATCCAAAATCCGGTATCTTTCCAATCCATCCGGTGTTTTCCCCAATCCAAAATCCGGTATCTTTCCAATCCGAAATCCGGTGTTTTTCCCAATCCGAAATCCGGTGTTTTCCCCAATCCCAAATCCGGTGTTTTCCCAATCAGAGATCCGGTGTTTTTCCCAATCCGAAATCCGGTGTTTTCCCCAATCCAAAATCCGGTGTTTTCCCCAATCCAAAATCCGGTATCTTTCCAATCCGAAATCCGGTGTTTTTCCCAATCCGAAATCCGGTGTTTTTCCCAATCCGAAATCCGGTGTTTTCCCAATCAGAAATCCGGTGTTTTTCCCAATCCGAAATCCGGTGTTTTCCCCAATCCAAAATCCGGTATCTTTCCAATCCGAAATCCGGTGTTTTCCCCAATCCGAAATCCGGTGTTTTTCCCAATCCGAAATCCGGTGTTTTCCCCAACAAAACCCGGTGTTTCCCCAATCCGAAACCCGGTGTTTTTCCCAATCCGAAATCCGGTGTTTTTCCCAATCCGAAATCCGGTGTTTCCCCAATCCGAAACCCGGTGTTTTTCCCAATCCGAAATCCGGTGTTTTTCCCAATCCGAAATCCGGTGTTTTTCCCAATCCGAAATCCGGTGTTTTTCCCAATCCGAAATCCGGTGTTTTTCCCAATCAAAATCCAGTGTTTTCCTAATCAGGAAACAAAGCTTTGCGTCAGAATATGGCACTGTAAGCGACAAAAAATGTTGGCTGAAAAAAGTATTGAATGGCATTTTGAAGTGTTTTTGCTTGCCAAATGAGGCGATCGAACTCCAAAAGGGTGAAGGGTCGAGCAAAAATACGACAAGCGATGAAACGGAGGAATTGTTGAACAATTACAACGACGACGACGACGCTGACGATGATTATGAAACAACAAATGTCATTTACTACAACGTCAACATCATTCCGATTCAAGCGAACGGGGTTTTTTTTTAAATTCATGTTAAAGTATTGCGTAAAATAGAAAATTTCATATGTCAGAATCAATGTTAATATATCTTCCCAAAAACATTGAATACCGGCCGGTATACCGAACTTTTGTTTTTTGCGATTGGCATTTCTTGGTACGGCAATTTTGAGGGCAAAAATGAGAATTTTCTGTTCATTTTTGAAACTTTGTACTAATTTGAAGAATCAGATTTTTATTGTTTTTCTATAATAATTTGTAGTGCTGCACGAGAGTCTCGGGCTCGAGTATCGACTCGAGAAAAGTCTCGAGTTTTTCGGGGCTCGGGCTCGGGCTCGAGTCTCGCGTTTTTAGTCTCGATTTTCGAGACTTTTTTACACCCCTAAAGATGGCCTTTTTGGTGGAATTCACTTCAGATATAGAAATGATTAACAAAATTTGAAATTTGCGATTCATTTCGCCAATTGTATTTAAGTCTGTAATAAAAGAAACATTTATGTACACACAATCGCCTGAAGATGCTTTAACAATATATTTCTAATACCCAATCGCAAAATGATTCAAGCAATGTCATAATCAATGAAATCGATTCTTTTTTTAAAGTGAGAATTAATTAATCGCGATTGTCTGTAAAATCTAGTAATTCAGAGTCCTACAATCGAGTTTGATGCCGACCCGTTACTTTTTTGGCGCGGGAATTCAACATATCCAAACATCAAACAGATTGTTCCAAAATATTTGGCCCCCCCGCCGGGAACAGTTGAATCGGAACGAACTTTCAGCCAGCTGTCGGAAATTTTCAGTCCTAAAAGATCAAGTCTGTCCGCGGCACATGCAATGCAGCAAATTTTTTTGCATTTTAATTTTGATGAATAAATTTCAGAAACTCATAACTTGTTTACAAGCAATTATTTTTAGTCAAAATCAAGATAAATATTGTTAGATTTGGTCTAAAATTGACTTTATCCTAGAAAATTATGACATTTTTGGGGTAATTAAAAATTTTACAAAAAAAAGTCTCGAGTATCGAGTCTCGACTCGAGAAAAGTCTCGTGTTTTTTGGGTCTCGGGCTCGGGCTCGAGTCTCGAGGTAAAGTATCGGGCTCGGGCTCGAGTCTCGAGGTAAAGTATCGGGCTCGGGCTCGAGTCTCGAGTATCGAGAAATTTCGGGTCTCGTGCAGCACTAATAATTTGCAAAAAACGGATGCCATAAAAATGCCATAGTTTCGGCTCTCTGGTGATTATAAACTTTCAGATGCCGCTATTTTCCGCGCATGCGCCGTTCGCTGCCGTCCAAAAGCACAAATCCAGCGTAAATTGGGCCAATTTTGAACAAACGTTCTGTTTGCCATATTTTGCCGACGATCCCCAGCAAAAATGCCTAATTGAGTTTCATTCGTTGGCCTATCGAAACCAAATTGTTCGTAATGTGTTGGACCGGTGGCTGTTTTCTGACAAAGGTGGCCCGTTGATTTTGGCCGCAGACGCCTTTTTTATTGGGGCACACGCGCGTTTTTTGATGAACGAAATAAAAGCGGTGTGTGAGGGGAAAGGTGAAATGAATTCGATGGTATGGTAAACTCTAATCAATCAATCAATCAATCAAATTAATTATAAAATCCTTGCTTTTTGCTAATTATTTGAAACATCGAGTCGAGAGAACAAAAAATATTCTCGTCCATATTCATTTGAATAAACTCGGGAATATTGAATTAAAATAAATATTCAAATTAAAAAATCTTTTTCTTTCTGGACAAACAATTTATTTAAATTAATATTCTGGGTATTTAAAATAATGAAATTAAATTAAAATCTTTTCACCTTTTTCATGACGTGGATTTGCTCGTAGAATTTTGGAAACAGCTGAATTTGGCACAGAATCGCTCCGTTCTCTCTGAACGAATTCGTTTAGTCGCCGACCCGAATTGGTTCAGTGAATTTTGTGCGTTGGACCGCGACTTTCTTCGCACAATTTTGTACGAGGAAGATGCCGCCCATTTGATTAAAGATGACTTTTGCGCAAAATGGAAACAAATTTCGGAAAGTTTTAACAACACGAAAATCATCAGCGTTTTTCACGAATGGCTGCTGTACAATAGCGGGACCAACAACGAAGGTTTAAACAAAAAAATAAAATTCAAATCTAGAGCCCAAAAAATTGGATCACGAAGATACTAAAAATATAATGATCTCGATAATGTGGACAGAAAATTATTAAATCAATCAAATTAATTGTCCACATAATTTATGTCTAATTGTTAAACCAAATTTTGCAATAAAATTTAGTTTCAGAAAAGAATGATTTGATAAATGAATATTTGCACCGTTTTTCCGAGCAAGTGCCAAAATTAAACCAGTGGAAAGCAATGAGCAAAATTGATGCCGAACTTTTGGATGAAATTGGCAATTTGTTTTTGGAGTTTCTAAGCAACAAATTGGAAAATGGCATAAAAAAGGACACATTTTCTGAGGTGGACCAATGGACGGCGAATATTTGCGAACATTTGAAACGATTATTTGCATCTCCCAAAAATAATGTTGGCCCATTTGTCAGTTCAAGTTGGGAAAAACTTTGTGCGTTGTGATATAATGCATAAATTGTTTTTTGTTGTTGCTTTTCGTAAAATTGGTTACATTTTCTCAAATAGCATTTTAAAATTGCCTAATTAATTAACGACTATAAAAAACCAAATAAAATTTCTAAACAGATTTGTAAATAAAAAAAAGTTTATTATAATGCATTTGATAATTTCTTGTGACAACAAAAGTTACGCATTTCCTGTAAGATTATGCGCCAAAAATAACAGTTGATTGATCTGATCAGCGCATTCAAAAGCGCCTGATATTATTTGGTCCACCCATCATTTAGCATCAAATCAGGTAGTCTCAGTGATCCAAATGTCACATTATTTTTGGATCTGTTCAAACACTTGTAACACATACAGGTAACGCCGCCCAATTATGGATCACTTTTTACCCCAACCCCAATGATGTCTCCAGTGATGATGACGCCAGCCCCCTCCCCATCCTCCGCCCCAACCGCCTCCCCAACCACCGTAACCGTCAGGCCAACCACCGTAACCGCCATTCCAACCACCGTAACCGCCAGGCCAGCCACCGTAACCGCCATTCCAACCACCGTAACCGCCATTCCAGCCACCACCGCAGCCGCCGCATCCATACCCACCATAACCATAGCCACCGTATCCATATGCTTAGGGAAGAGTTTAAATGTAACGATTATGATCAGACAGACCAATCAAAAACAGCAAATAGTGTTTAAATTTTGGTACAAATTACCTGCAGACATTTGGATCAAAGCGGCTAATACGAGCACAAAAATTAAGAGGAGACGAGCGCTTTTAGCCGGCATAATTTGGACAATTTACAAATTTTCTTAAATTTATTCAATCTTTCTCATGGACACAACAGATTATAAGCGGAAATTCGCATGAATTTAGTGGAATTTTTTTGAAGTGGTAAACCCTCCTAAATCTATGCAAAAAAAATTTGTTGCATCATTTATGTTGCGACTGGGGCGTAGACCACTTGGCCAAGTGGTCTACGCCCCAGCCGCATCATAAAAGTTTTAATACGTTTAAAGAACAATTTTACCCTTTTAATCCAAAAGAGAAACTCTTTTGAACTAATTTGTAAGTCAACTTTTTATTTTTTGAGAAGGTAAAAGAGAATCAAAATAAATTTTCGCGGAGCATTAAAAGTAATTAATGTTTGGTTCATTTTAACTTTTCTCACCCGTAAAAGGTAAAAGTGAGCAAGGAAAATAAATGAACGGCGTTGTTTTGGACCTTTTTTTTATTTGGCGAATAAACGCTTTGTTTAGGCAACTCGTGACAGCTCAAATTAAAGTTAAATCAGAAAATTTGTCGAAGAATGAACTAATAAACTCGCCACTTTTTAAATCAGAGATTAATAATAAATGTTTAAGTAATTGTAATTAGGTTAATGAACTTCTAAAAATTGTTTCTATTTTTGCAAAAATACTTTTGAATTTATACTTGGGACCTCCCGCGCGAGATGCGCTCCCCCTCACCAAGCCTTGTGGACATTCATTAATATAACTTTTTTCAGATTTGAAATTCAAGTGCATTGCTAGAAAATAATGGGAGATTTGTAAAACGGTCAAAATAATGCTCAAATTTATGCAAATGAAGTGAAAATAATTTAACCAAACGCTAAAGGATAAATAAAATTTAAAAGCAAAGTTTTAGACAACAAAAATGAAATGTCAAATTTCTTACTGAGAAAACCTCAAATTAAAAAAATCGTAAAACATATATAATTCTTATATCCCAACACTTTCATTTGCTCAAGTGTCCTTCAGTGGTGTTACATCGGTTGATGACCAAAGCGGCTTTGGCGATTTGTCGACATTTCCGAAGTTTGTTTTTCCGATTCGTTTTACTGGGACAACAAAAAGGGCTTTTGTTGGCTTGGAAGGTTTGCCAATACGAAGAACTGCTTGAAAGGCGGTTCGATAGTCACTACTAAAAAAAAATTAAAATTATGAGTTTCAAAATTGTGAATTTAATTTTACAAATTTTGTTTAAACATTTGCCTGAGGGCGTAGAGAATGGGGCCGTTCAGTGCCAACGTCAGTTCCATCACATAAGTCAAGTAGCAGAGCACATACCATTGGGTGAGTGCAGTGGCACCGACTTGAGTCAACACCAACTTCCCTGTCCAACAGGACGCCCAACCGCACATTTCGACCAAACAAATGACAGTCAATGAAAAAAGAATCTTTCGAGTGACCGCATCATTTAATTTTATTTCTAAAAATTTTTTCATTTAAATTTCTGTCAAAATTTTGCATGCTTTGCGAAACGCAGGATGAGAGCAATTTGACGCGCACCCAAAGTGCCAAATAAAGAATGGCAGAACTGATGTTGAGCGCCCAACTGCAACTCACAAAATACGCAGGCACCGTCTCCAAAAGCATGCAAAAAACCAAACTTAAATCAAATCATAAGCATTATTAATTTTAATTAAGATTAAAAAAAGCACTAACTTTTCTGAAAAATTAATTATCGAATTGTTGACAGAAGAGGCGACAATAAAAAGGCCAAAAGAAGTTGACGCAACGAGGGCAAAGAACATATAACGACGCTTATACCGGCTACCCATTTGCCTGAATTAATTAATTTAATTAAAATAATATATATATTTAAATGTTTTCACTTTAATGGGAAAATGACGCCGATCAGTCGGTCCAAAGCGATCAGAGGGAACAAAACGTATTGGCAGCAGACAAAGAAAAACGGGACGGGGATGAGCAGGCAACATTGCCAGAGGGGAATGCCGGAGGGGCGCAACAAAACAATGCCAAACTGAATAAAAAACGACACAGAAAAGAGCGCAATGCAAGCCGAGTTGGCGGCGATCAGCCAATTGCACGTGCTGTTCAGAGCCCTTAAAATTGGGTTTTATTAATAATAAATATTTAATTTTATTTTAAAATAAAAATACTTTGTTTTATATGTGACAAACACCAAAATGCTGTTGGACAAAATAATTATCACTGCCAAAAAAGCCTTCACGCCGTTTAGCACAACCGGGTCGTTAAACAGTGTCATTTTGTTAAGACCGCTAATTTAATATTCTTCTTTTAAAAAATGCCAAGGATTAAATCTTAATGAATAAGTAAGTAATAAAACCTTTAACCTTTCCTAACAAACTTGAAATTTAATTGTTTAGAAAAGACTTTTTGCGTGCAATGCCTTTTTATTACTTTCATTCAACCTTATTTTTTGAAGAATGGCACGCAATTGTTTGAGTGCCGAAACAAAGGCAACAAAATGATAAGGGAAAAATGTCTGCACGGAATACCGAATTACGGAACAACAACAAAAATACAGAACACGGAATACGAACAGACTAAAAATATGGAATTTTACGAATACGGTACGGTACGTACACGGTCTAAATTTTTGTTGAATTTTTTTCAAGCGTTCAATACCGGAGTCCGAACTTTTGCTATTACATTTTGAATGCGTGTTTAATTTGAATTAGAGATCGGGCACGGGCCGGGTCCGTACGGGTTTTCACGGACCCCGTAGCCGGTAACCCGTGTTTTTTGGGCCGACACGGGGTCACGAGGTTTTAGCCCGTGTAGCCCTTGCCCGTGTAAGTCGGCGACCCTTGCCCGTGTGTTTTGACAAGTTTCATGGATTTTAACCATTAAATTTGTGTGCGAGTGAGTGGGGAGTAGTGGTGAGTGTCGGGCGCCGTGTCTATTTTGGTGCGGTTTCGAAATCCGACTAATGTAAGTTTTTTTAGGACTTTCAGTGAGCATCTATTGTGGAGAAAACAATTTCTAAAAGCTTTTTAAATTTTTCCCGATTTTTTTTAAATAGCGCGGCATTTACAACATTTGGAAATCATTTTTTGGTTGGACAAAATCACCGTATATTAAGAATTCTTTGTTAAATGAATTGGCAATTACTGAGCCAATTTTTTTAAAACGGTTAAAACGCCTATGGCGTGGGCATAAGATCCATAAAAGGGACGGCTAATGGGACGCCCCGGTAGTTCAGACGGTAAGAGCATTCATTGACTTGCATGTGAAGCGATCTCTGACTGCGCCGAAGGTGGTGGCTTCTCGATTCTTGCCCGGGGCTACCATTTTGTCTATCTAAGTATCTCTTTTACTGTAAATGGTCGCCAATGCAAGAAGGACAATGCGAGAAACCGGGCTCACTTTGCTCATTATAAATAAAATAAACATTTTCTTTCCTTCAGTCACATTTGCGTGACTTTTCTTCTGCTTCGGCAGTTCAATTAAACAAGCAAAAGCGACAAAACTAATCCGACAAAATACAATCATAAAATATATAATCTTTCGTAGAAAAAATGTAAAATGGTCATTGGGTAATTAGGCTGTGAGATGTTTCCTAGCCACAGCCGCACTTTTTTTTATAAAAATGTAAAGGTTTCCCGGGATCGGGAATAAAGGTCGAGATTGGTGGGTGAGCTGACTGTGTGCCTTGGAAATGGACCATCTTATCTTATTTTATGCGTTGCTAGAAACAGTACCAACGTTAGGGTTGTCGGTCCTGATCGGACAGTAGACTGGGATTTTTTGGTTTGGTTCACATTTCCGGTCCGGTCCGGATAATCGAAAGGGGTTTCAGTTCGTTTCCGGTTCAGATAACCGAAAGGGGTTTTGGTCCGGTTCCGGTCCGGATAATCGAAAGAGCTTTGGTTCGTTTCCGGTCCGGATAATCGAAAGGGGCTTCGGTTTATTTCGGTTCGGATGACCGAAATGGGGTTTCGGTTCGTTTTCGGTCCAGATAATCGAAAGGGGTTTTGGTTCGTTTCCGGTTCGGATAATCGAAAGGGGCTTCGGTTCGTTTCGGTCCGGATAATCGAAATGGGGTTTCGGTTTGTTTCCGGTCCGGATAATCGAAAGGGGCTTTGGTTCGTTTCCGGTCCGGATAATCGAAAAAGGCTTTGGATCGGTTCCGGTCTGGATAACCGAAGGGGGCTTTGGTTCGGTTCCGGTCCGGATAACTGAAAGGGGCTTCGGTTTAGTTCCGGTTCGAATAATCGAAAAAGGCTTTGGATCGGTTCCGGTCTGGATAACCGAAATGGGGTTTCGGTTCGTTTTTGGTCCAGATAATCGAAAGGGGTTTCGGTTTAGTTCCGGTTCGAATAATCGAAAAGGGTTTGGTTCGGTTCCGGTCCGGATAATCAAAAGGAGTTCCGGTTCGTTTCCGGTTCGGATAACCGAAAGGGGCTTTGGTTTAGTTCCGATTCGGATGACCGAAATGGGGTTTCGGGTTGTTTTCGGTCCGAATACTCGAAAAGGGATTCGGTTCGGTTCCGGTCCGGATAATCGAAAGAGGTTCCGGTTCGGTTTCGGTCTGGATAACCGAAAGGGGCTTCGGTTCGTTTACGGTCCGGATAACCGAAAGGGGCTTCGGTTTGTTTTCGGTTCGAATACTCGAAAAGGGCTTCGGTTCGGTTCCGGTCCGGATAATCGAAAGAGGTTCCGGTTCGGTTTCGGTCCGGATAACCGAAAGGGGCTTTGGTTCGTTTCCGGTCCGGATAACTGAAAGGGGCTTCGGTTTAGTTCCGGTTCGGATGACCGAAATGGGGTTTCGGTTCGTTTTTGGTCCAGATAGTCGAAAGGGGTTTCGGTTCGTTTCCGGTTCGTATAATCGAAAAAGGCTTTGGATCGGTTCCGGTCCGGATAATCGAAAAAGGCTTTCGATCGGTTCCGGTCTGGAAACCGAAGGGGGCTTTGGTTCGGTTCCGGTCCGGATAACTGAAAGGGGCTTCGGTTTAGTTCCGGTTCGAATAATCGAAAAAGGCTTTGGATCGGTTCCGGTCTGGATAACCGAAATGGGGTTTCGGTTCGTTTTTGGTCCAGATAATCGAAAGGGGTTTCGGTTTAGTTCCGGTTCGAATAATCGAAAAGGGTTTGGTTCGGTTCCGGTCCGGATAATCAAAAGGAGTTCCGGTTCGTTTCCGGTTCGGATAACCGAAAGGGGCTTTGGTTTAGTTCCGATTCGGATGACCGAAATGGGGTTTCGGGTTGTTTTCGGTCCGAATACTCGAAAAGGGATTCGGTTCGGTTCCGGTCCGGATAATCGAAAGAGGTTCCGGTTCGGTTTCGGTCTGGATAACCGAAAGGGGCTTCGGTTCGTTTACGGTCCGGATAACCGAAAGGGGCTTCGGTTTGTTTTCGGTTCGAATACTCGAAAAGGGCTTCGGTTCGGTTCCGGTCCGGATAATCGAAAGAGGTTCCGGTTCGGTTTCGGTCCGGATAACCGAAAGGGGCTTTGGTTCGTTTCCGGTCCGGATAACTGAAAGGGGCTTCGGTTTAGTTCCGGTTCGGATGACCGAAATGGGGTTTCGGTTCGTTTTTGGTCCAGATAGTCGAAAGGGGTTTCGGTTCGTTTCCGGTTCGTATAATCGAAAAAGGCTTTGGATCGGTTCCGGTCCGGATAATCGAAAGGGGCTTTGGTTCGTTTCCGGTCCGGATAATCGAAAGGGGCTTCGGTTCGTTTCCGGTTTGTATAATCGAAAAAGGCTTTGGATCGGTTCCGGTCCGGATAATCGAAAGGGGCTTTGGTTCGTTTCCGGTCCGGATAATCGAAAAAGGCTTTCGATCGGTTCCGGTCTGGAAACCGAAGGGGGCTTTGGTTCGGTTCCGGTCCGGATAACTGAAAGGGGCTTCGGTTTAGTTCCGGTTCGGATGACCGAAATGGGGTTTCGGTTCGTTTTTGGTCCAGATAATCGAAATGGGGTTCGGTTTGTTTCCGGTTCAGATAACCGAAAGGGGTTTTGGTCCGGTTCCGGTCCGGATAATCGAAAGAGCTTCGGTTCGGTTCCGGGCCGGATAATCGAAAGGGGCTTTGGTTCGTTTCCGGTCCGGATAATCGAAAGGGGCTTCGGTTTATTTCGGTTCGGATGACCGAAATGGGGTTTCGGTTCGTTTTCGGTCCAGATAATCGAAAGGGGTTTTGGTTCGTTTCCGGTTCGGATAATCGAAAGGGGCTTCGGTTCGTTTCGGTCGGTCCGGATAATCGAAATGGGGTTTCGGTTTGCTTCCGGTCCGGATAACCGAAAGGGGCTTTGGTTCGTTTCCGGTCCGGATAATCGAAAAAGGCTTTGGATCGGTTCCGGTCTGGATAATCGAAAGAGGTTCCGGTTCGGTTTCGGTCCGGATAACCGAAAGGGGCTTTGGTTCGGTTCCGGTCCGGATAACCGAAAGGGGCTTCGGTTTAATTCCGGTTCGGATGACCGAAATGGGGTTTCGGTTTGTTTTCGGTCCGAATACTCGAAAAGGGCTTCGGTTCGGTTCCGGTTCGAATAATCGAAAAGGGCTTCGGTTCGGTTCCGGTCCGGATAATCAAAAGGAGTTCCGGTTCGTTTTGGTCCGAATACTCGAAAAGGGCTTCGGTTTAGTTCCGGTTCGGATGACCGAAATGGGGTTCGGTTCGTTTTTGGTCCAGATAGTCGAAAGGGGTTTCGGTTCGTTTCCGGTTCGTATAACCGAAAGGGGCTTTGGTTCGTTTCCGGTCCGGATAATCGAAAAAGGCTTTGGATCGGTTCCGGTCTGGATAATCGAAAGAGGTTCCGGTTCGGTTTCGGTCCGGATAACCGAAAGGGGCTTTGGTTCGGTTCCGGTCCGGATAACCGAAAGGGGCTTCGGTTTAATTCCGGTTCGGATGACCGAAATGGGGTTTCGGTTTGTTTTCGGTCCGAATACTCGAAAAGGGCTTCGGTTCGGTTCCGGTTCGAATAATCGAAAAGGGCTTCGGTTCGGTTCCGGTCCGGATAATCAAAAGGAGTTCCGGTTCGTTTTGGTCCGAATACTCGAAAAGGGCTTCGGTTTAGTTCCGGTTCGGGTGACCGAAATGGGGTTTCGGTTCGTTTTTGGTCCAGATAGTCGGAAGGGGTTTCGGTTCGTTTCCGGTTCGTATAACCGAAAGGGGCTTTGCGGTTCCGGTCCGGATAACCGAAAGGGGCTTTGGTTTAGTTCCGATTCGTATGACCGAAATGGGGTTTCGGTTCGTTTTTGGTCCAGATAATCGAAAGGGGTTTCGGTTTAGTTCCGGTTCGAATAATCGAAAAGGGTTCGGTTCGGTTCCGGTTCGGATAACCGAAAATGGGGTTTCGGTTTGTTTTCGGTCCGAATACTCGAAAAGGGATTCGGTTCGGTTCCGGTCCGGATAATCGAAAGAGGTTCCGGTTCGGTTTCGGTCTGGATAACCGAAAGGGGCTTCGGTTCGTTTACGGTCCGGATAACCGAAAGGGGCTTCGGTTTGTTTTCGGTTCGAATACTCGAAAAGGGCTTCGGTTCGGTTCCGGTCCGGATAATCGAAAGAGGTTCCGGTTCGGTTTCGGTCCGGATAACCGAAAGGGGCTTTGGTTCGTTTCCGGTCCGGATAACTGAAAGGGGCTTCGGTTTAGTTCCGGTTCGGATGACCGAAATGGGGTTTCGGTTCGTTTTTGGTCCAGATAGTCGAAAGGGGTTTCGGTTCGTTTCCGGTTCGTATAATCGAAAAAGGCTTTGGATCGGTTCCGGTCCGGATAATCGAAAGGGGCTTTGGTTCGTTTCCGGTCCGGATAATCGAAAGGGGCTTCGGTTCGTTTCCGGTTCGTATAATCGAAAAAGGCTTTGGATCGGTTCCGGTCCGGATAATCGAAAGGGGCTTTGGTTCGTTTCCGGTCCGGATAATCGAAAAAGGCTTTCGATCGGTTCCGGTCTGGAAACCGAAGGGGGCTTTGGTTCGGTTCCGGTCCGGATAACTGAAAGGGGCTTCGGTTTAGTTCCGGTTCGGATGACCGAAATGGGGTTTCGGTTCGTTTTTGGTCCAGATAATCGAAATGGGGTTCGGTTTGTTTCCGGTTCAGATAACCGAAAGGGGTTTTGGTCCGGTTCCGGTCCGGATAATCGAAAGAGCTTCGGTTCGGTTCCGGGCCGGATAATCGAAAGGGGCTTTGGTTCGTTTCCGGTCCGGATAATCGAAAGGGGCTTCGGTTTATTTCGGTTCGGATGACCGAAATGGGGTTTCGGTTCGTTTTCGGTCCAGATAATCGAAAGGGGTTTTGGTTCGTTTCCGGTTCGGATAATCGAAAGGGGCTTCGGTTCGTTTCGGTCGGTCCGGATAATCGAAATGGGGTTTCGGTTTGCTTCCGGTCCGGATAACCGAAAGGGGCTTTGGTTCGTTTCCGGTCCGGATAATCGAAAAAGGCTTTGGATCGGTTCCGGTCTGGATAATCGAAAGAGGTTCCGGTTCGGTTTCGGTCCGGATAACCGAAAGGGGCTTTGGTTCGGTTCCGGTCCGGATAACCGAAAGGGGCTTCGGTTTAATTCCGGTTCGGATGACCGAAATGGGGTTTCGGTTTGTTTTCGGTCCGAATACTCGAAAAGGGCTTCGGTTCGGTTCCGGTTCGAATAATCGAAAAGGGCTTCGGTTCGGTTCCGGTCCGGATAATCAAAAGGAGTTCCGGTTCGTTTTGGTCCGAATACTCGAAAAGGGCTTCGGTTTAGTTCCGGTTCGGATGACCGAAATGGGGTTCGGTTCGTTTTTGGTCCAGATAGTCGAAAGGGGTTTCGGTTCGTTTCCGGTTCGTATAACCGAAAGGGGCTTTGGTTCGTTTCCGGTCCGGATAATCGAAAAAGGCTTTGGATCGGTTCCGGTCTGGATAATCGAAAGAGGTTCCGGTTCGGTTTCGGTCCGGATAACCGAAAGGGGCTTTGGTTCGGTTCCGGTCCGGATAACCGAAAGGGGCTTCGGTTTAATTCCGGTTCGGATGACCGAAATGGGGTTTCGGTTTGTTTTCGGTCCGAATACTCGAAAAGGGCTTCGGTTCGGTTCCGGTTCGAATAATCGAAAAGGGCTTCGGTTCGGTTCCGGTCCGGATAATCAAAAGGAGTTCCGGTTCGTTTTGGTCCGAATACTCGAAAAGGGCTTCGGTTTAGTTCCGGTTCGGGTGACCGAAATGGGGTTTCGGTTCGTTTTTGGTCCAGATAGTCGGAAGGGGTTTCGGTTCGTTTCCGGTTCGTATAACCGAAAGGGGCTTTGCGGTTCCGGTCCGGATAACCGAAAGGGGCTTTGGTTTAGTTCCGATTCGTATGACCGAAATGGGGTTTCGGTTCGTTTTTGGTCCAGATAATCGAAAGGGGTTTCGGTTTAGTTCCGGTTCGAATAATCGAAAAGGGTTCGGTTCGGTTCCGGTTCGGATAACCGAAAGGGGCTTTGGTTTAGTTCCGATTCGGATGACCGAAAATGGGGTTTCGGTTTGTTTTCGGTCCGAATACTCGAAAAGGGATTCGGTTCGGTTCCGGTCCGGATAATCGAAAGAGGTTCCGGTTCGGTTTCGGTCTGGATAACCGAAAGGGGCTTCGGTTCGTTTACGGTCCGGATAACCGAAAGGGGCTTCGGTTTGTTTTCGGTTCGAATACTCGAAAAGGGCTTCGGTTCGGTTCCGGTCCGGATAATCGAAAGAGGTTCCGGTTCGGTTTCGGTCCGGATAACCGAAAGGGGCTTTGGTTCGTTTCCGGTCCGGATAACTGAAAGGGGCTTCGGTTTAGTTCCGGTTCGGATGACCGAAATGGGGTTTCGGTTCGTTTTTGGTCCAGATAGTCGAAAGGGGTTTCGGTTCGTTTCCGGTTCGTATAATCGAAAAAGGCTTTGGATCGGTTCCGGTCCGGATAATCGAAAGGGGCTTTGGTTCGTTTCCGGTCCGGATAATCGAAAGGGGCTTCGGTTCGTTTCCGGTTCGTATAATCGAAAAAGGCTTTCGATCGGTTCCGGTCTGGATAACCGAAGGGGGCTTTGGTTCGGTTCCGGTCCGGATAACTGAAAGGGGCTTCGGTTTAGTTCCGGTTCGGATGACCGAAATGGGGTTTCGGTTCGTTTTTGGTCCAGATAATCGAAATGGGGTTCGGTTTGTTTCCGGTTCAGATAACCGAAAGGGGTTTTGGTCCGGTTCCGGTCCGGATAATCGAAAGAGCTTCGGTTCGGTTCCGGGCCGGATAATCGAAAGGGGCTTTGGTTCGTTTCCGGTCCGGATAATCGAAAGGGGCTTCGGTTTATTTCGGTTCGGATGACCGAAATGGGGTTTCGGTTCGTTTTCGGTCCAGATAATCGAAAGGGGTTTTGGTTCGTTTCCGGTTCGGATAATCGAAAGGGGCTTCGGTTCGTTTCGGTCCGGATAATCGAAATGGGGTTTCGGTTTGCTTCCGGTCCGGATAACCGAAAGGGGCTTTGGTTCGTTTCCGGTCCGGATAATCGAAAAAGGCTTTGGATCGGTTCCGGTCTGGATAATCGAAAGAGGTTCCGGTTCGGTTTCGGTCCGGATAACCGAAAGGGGCTTTGGTTCGGTTCCGGTCCGGATAACCGAAAGGGGCTTCGGTTTAATTCCGGTTCGGATGACCGAAATGGGGTTTCGGTTTGTTTTCGGTCCGAATACTCGAAAAGGGCTTCGGTTCGGTTCCGGTTCGAATAATCGAAAAGGGCTTCGGTTCGGTTCCGGTCCGGATAATCAAAAGGAGTTCCGGTTCGTTTTGGTCCGAATACTCGAAAAGGGCTTCGGTTTAGTTCCGGTTCGGATGACCGAAATGGGGTTTCGGTTCGTTTTTGGTCCAGATAGTCGAAAGGGGTTTCGGTTCGTTTCCGGTTCGTATAACCGAAAGGGGCTTTGGTTCGTTTCCGGTCCGGATAATCGAAAAAGGCTTTGGATCGGTTCCGGTCTGGATAATCGAAAGAGGTTCCGGTTCGGTTTCGGTCCGGATAACCGAAAGGGGCTTTGGTTCGGTTCCGGTCCGGATAACCGAAAGGGGCTTCGGTTTAATTCCGGTTCGGATGACCGAAATGGGGTTTCGGTTTGTTTTCGGTCCGAATACTCGAAAAGGGCTTCGGTTCGGTTCCGGTTCGAATAATCGAAAAGGGCTTCGGTTCGGTTCCGGTCCGGATAATCAAAAGGAGTTCCGGTTCGTTTTGGTCCGAATACTCGAAAAGGGCTTCGGTTTAGTTCCGGTTCGGATGACCGAAATGGGGTTCGGTTCGTTTTTGGTCCAGATAGTCGAAAGGGGTTTCGGTTCGTTTCCGGTTCGTATAACCGAAAGGGGCTTTGGTTCGTTTCCGGTCCGGATAATCGAAAAAGGCTTTGGATCGGTTCCGGTCTGGATAATCGAAAGAGGTTCCGGTTCGGTTTCGGTCCGGATAACCGAAAGGGGCTTTGGTTCGGTTCCGGTCCGGATAACCGAAAGGGGCTTCGGTTTAATTCCGGTTCGGATGACCGAAATGGGGTTTCGGTTTGTTTTCGGTCCGAATACTCGAAAAGGGCTTCGGTTCGGTTCCGGTTCGAATAATCGAAAAGGGCTTCGGTTCGGTTCCGGTCCGGATAATCAAAAGGAGTTCCGGTTCGTTTTGGTCCGAATACTCGAAAAGGGCTTCGGTTTAGTTCCGGTTCGGGTGACCGAAATGGGGTTTCGGTTCGTTTTTGGTCCAGATAGTCGGAAGGGGTTTCGGTTCGTTTCCGGTTCGTATAACCGAAAGGGGCTTTGCGGTTCCGGTCCGGATAACCGAAAGGGGCTTTGGTTTAGTTCCGATTCGTATGACCGAAATGGGGTTTCGGTTCGTTTTTGGTCCAGATAATCGAAAGGGGTTTCGGTTTAGTTCCGGTTCGAATAATCGAAAAGGGTTCGGTTCGGTTCCGGTTCGGATAACCGAAAGGGGCTTTGGTTTAGTTCCGATTCGGATGACCGAAAATGGGGTTTCGGTTTGTTTTCGGTCCGAATACTCGAAAAGGGATTCGGTTCGGTTCCGGTCCGGATAATCGAAAGAGGTTCCGGTTCGGTTTCGGTCTGGATAACCGAAAGGGGCTTCGGTTCGTTTACGGTCCGGATAACCGAAAGGGGCTTCGGTTTGTTTTCGGTTCGAATACTCGAAAAGGGCTTCGGTTCGGTTCCGGTCCGGATAATCGAAAGAGGTTCCGGTTCGGTTTCGGTCCGGATAACCGAAAGGGGCTTTGGTTCGTTTCCGGTCCGGATAACTGAAAGGGGCTTCGGTTTAGTTCCGGTTCGGATGACCGAAATGGGGTTTCGGTTCGTTTTTGGTCCAGATAGTCGAAAGGGGTTTCGGTTCGTTTCCGGTTCGTATAATCGAAAAAGGCTTTGGATCGGTTCCGGTCCGGATAATCGAAAGGGGCTTTGGTTCGTTTCCGGTCCGGATAATCGAAAGGGGCTTCGGTTCGTTTCCGGTTCGTATAATCGAAAAAGGCTTTCGATCGGTTCCGGTCTGGATAACCGAAGGGGGCTTTGGTTCGGTTCCGGTCCGGATAACTGAAAGGGGCTTCGGTTTAGTTCCGGTTCGGATGACCGAAATGGGGTTTCGGTTCGTTTTTGGTCCAGATAATCGAAATGGGGTTCGGTTTGTTTCCGGTTCAGATAACCGAAAGGGGTTTTGGTCCGGTTCCGGTCCGGATAATCGAAAGAGCTTCGGTTCGGTTCCGGGCCGGATAATCGAAAGGGGCTTTGGTTCGTTTCCGGTCCGGATAATCGAAAGGGGCTTCGGTTTATTTCGGTTCGGATGACCGAAATGGGGTTTCGGTTCGTTTTCGGTCCAGATAATCGAAAGGGGTTTTGGTTCGTTTCCGGTTCGGATAATCGAAAGGGGCTTCGGTTCGTTTCGGTCCGGATAATCGAAATGGGGTTTCGGTTTGCTTCCGGTCCGGATAACCGAAAGGGGCTTTGGTTCGTTTCCGGTCCGGATAATCGAAAAAGGCTTTGGATCGGTTCCGGTCTGGATAATCGAAAGAGGTTCCGGTTCGGTTTCGGTCCGGATAACCGAAAGGGGCTTTGGTTCGGTTCCGGTCCGGATAACCGAAAGGGGCTTCGGTTTAATTCCGGTTCGGATGACCGAAATGGGGTTTCGGTTTGTTTTCGGTCCGAATACTCGAAAAGGGCTTCGGTTCGGTTCCGGTTCGAATAATCGAAAAGGGCTTCGGTTCGGTTCCGGTCCGGATAATCAAAAGGAGTTCCGGTTCGTTTTGGTCCGAATACTCGAAAAGGGCTTCGGTTTAGTTCCGGTTCGGATGACCGAAATGGGGTTTCGGTTCGTTTTTGGTCCAGATAGTCGAAAGGGGTTTCGGTTCGTTTCCGGTTCGTATAACCGAAAGGGGCTTTGGTTCGTTTCCGGTCCGGATAATCGAAAAAGGCTTTGGATCGGTTCCGGTCTGGATAATCGAAAGAGGTTCCGGTTCGGTTTCGGTCCGGATAACCGAAAGGGGCTTTGGTTCGGTTCCGGTCCGGATAACCGAAAGGGGCTTCGGTTTAATTCCGGTTCGGATGACCGAAATGGGGTTTCGGTTTGTTTTCGGTCCGAATACTCGAAAAGGGCTTCGGTTCGGTTCCGGTTCGAATAATCGAAAAGGGCTTCGGTTCGGTTCCCGTCCGGATAATCAAAAGGAGTTCCGGTTCGTTTTGGTCCGAATACTCGAAAAGGGCTTCGGTTTAGTTCCGGTTCGGATGACCGAAATGGGGTTTCGGTTCGTTTTTGGTCCAGATAGTCGAAAGGGGTTTCGGTTCGTTTCCGGTTCGTATAACCGAAAGGGGCTTTGGTTCGTTTCCGGTCCGGATAATCGAAAAAGGCTTTGGATCGGTTCCGGTCTGGATAATCGAAAGAGGTTCCGGTTCGGTTTCGGTCCGGATAACCGAAAGGGGCTTTGGTTCGGTTCCGGTCCGGATAACCGAAAGGGGCTTCGGTTTAATTCCGGTTCGGATGACCGAAATGGGGTTTCGGTTTGTTTTCGGTCCGAATACTCGAAAAGGGCTTCGGTTCGGTTCCGGTTCGAATAATTGAAAAGGGTTCGGTTCGGTTCCGGTTCGGATAACCGAAAGGGGCTTTGGTTTAGTTCCGATTCGGATGACCGAAAATGGGGTTTCGGTTTGTTTTCGGTCCGAATACTCGAAAAGGGATTCGGTTCGGTTCCGGTCCGGATAATCGAAAGAGGTTCCGGTTCGGTTTCGGTCTGGATAACCGAAAGGGGCTTCGGTTCGTTTACGGTCCGGATAACCGAAAGGGGCTTCGGTTTGTTTTCGGTTCGAATACTCGAAAAGGGCTTCGGTTCGGTTCCGGTCCGGATAATCGAAAGAGGTTCCGGTTCGGTTTCGGTCCGGATAACCGAAAGGGGCTTTGGTTCGTTTCCGGTCCGGATAACTGAAAGGGGCTTCGGTTTAGTTCCGGTTCGGATGACCGAAATGGGGTTTCGGTTCGTTTTTGGTCCAGATAGTCGAAAGGGGTTTCGGTTCGTTTCCGGTTCGTATAATCGAAAAAGGCTTTGGATCGGTTCCGGTCCGGATAATCGAAAGGGGCTTTGGTTCGTTTCCGGTCCGGATAATCGAAAGGGGCTTCGGTTCGTTTCCGGTTCGTATAATCGAAAAAGGCTTTGGATCGGTTCCGGTCCGGATAATCGAAAGGGGCTTTGGTTCGTTTCCGGTCCGGATAATCGAAAAAGGCTTTCGATCGGTTCCGGTCCGGATAACTGAAAGGGGCTTCGGTTTAGTTCCGGTTCGGATGACCGAAATGGGGTTTCGGTTCGTTTTTGGTCCAGATAGTCGAAAGGGGTTTCGGTTCGTTTCCGGTTCGTATAATCGAAAAAGGCTTTGGATCGGTTCCGGTCCGGATAATCGAAAGGGGCTTTGGTTCGTTTCCGGTCCGGATAATCGAAAGGGGCTTCGGTTCGTTTCCGGTTCGTATAATCGAAAAAGGCTTTGGATCGGTTCCGGTCCGGATAATCGAAAGGGGCTTTGGTTCGTTTCCGGTCCGGATAATCGAAAAAGGCTTTCGATCGGTTCCGGTCTGGATAACCGAAGGGGGCTTTGGTTCGGTTCCGGTCCGGATAACTGAAAGGGGCTTCGGTTTAGTTCCGGTTCGGATGACCGAAATGGGGTTTCGGTTCGTTTTTGGTCCAGATAATCGAAATGGGGTTCGGTTTGTTTCCGGTTCAGATAACCGAAAGGGGTTTTGGTTCGTTTCCGGTCCGGATAATCGAAAAAGGCTTTGGATCGGTTCCGGTCTGGATAATCGAAAGAGGTTCCGGTTCGGTTTCGGTCCGGATAACCGAAAGGGGCTTTGGTTCGGTTCCGGTCCGGATAACCGAAAGGGGCTTCGGTTTAATTCCGGTTCGGATGACCTAAATGGGGTTTCGGTTTGTTTTCGGTCCGAATACTCGAAAAGGGCTTCGGTTCGGTTCCGGTTCGAATAATCGAAAAGGGCTTCGGTTCGGTTCCGGTCCGGATAATCAAAAGGAGTTCCGGTTCGTTTTGGTCCGAATACTCGAAAAGGGCTTCGGTTTAGTTCCGGTTCGGGTGACCGAAATGGGGTTTCGGTTCGTTTTTGGTCCAGATAGTCGGAAGGGGTTTCGGTTCGTTTCCGGTTCGTATAACCGAAAGGGGCTTTGCGGTTCCGGTCCGGATAACCGAAAGGGGCTTTGGTTTAGTTCCGATTCGGATGACCGAAATGGGGTTTCGGTTTGTTTTCGGTTCGAATACTCGAAAAGGGCTTCGGTTTAGTTCCGGTTCGGATGACCGAAATGGGGTTTCGGTTCGTTTTTGGTCCAGATAATCGAAAGGGGTTTCGGTTTAGTTCCGGTTCGAATAATCGAAAAGGGTTCGGTTCGGTTCCAGTCCGGATAATCAAAAGGAGTTCCGGTTCGTTTCCGGTTCGGATAACCGAAAGGGGCTTTGGTTTAGTTCCGATTCGGATGACCGAAATGGGGTTTCGGTTCGGTTCCAGTCCGGATAATCGAAAAAGGCTTTGGATCGGTTCCGGTCTGGATAATCGAAAGAGGTTCCGGTTCGGTTTCGGTCCGGATAACCGAAAGGGGCTTTGGTTCGGTTCCGGTCCGGATAACCGAAAGGGGCTTCGGTTTAATTCCGGTTCGGATGACCTAAATGGGGTTTCGGTTTGTTTTCGGTCCGAATACTCGAAAAGGGCTTCGGTTCGGTTCCGGTTCGAATAATCGAAAAGGGCTTCGGTTCGGTTCCGGTCCGGATAATCAAAAGGAGTTCCGGTTCGTTTTGGTCCGAATACTCGAAAAGGGCTTCGGTTTAGTTCCGGTTCGGGTGACCGAAATGGGGTTTCGGTTCGTTTTTGGTCCAGATAGTCGGAAGGGGTTTCGGTTCGTTTCCGGTTCGTATAACCGAAAGGGGCTTTGCGGTTCCGGTCCGGATAACCGAAAGGGGCTTTGGTTTAGTTCCGATTCGGATGACCGAAATGGGGTTTCGGTTTGTTTTCGGTTCGAATACTCGAAAAGGGCTTCGGTTTAGTTCCGGTTCGGATGACCGAAATGGGGTTTCGGTTCGTTTTTGGTCCAGATAATCGAAAGGGGTTTCGGTTTAGTTCCGGTTCGAATAATCGAAAAGGGTTCGGTTCGGTTCCAGTCCGGATAATCAAAAGGAGTTCCGGTTCGTTTCCGGTTCGGATAACCGAAAGGGGCTTTGGTTTAGTTCCGATTCGGATGACCGAAATGGGGTTTCGGTTTGTTTTCGGTCCGAATACTCGAAAGGGGCTTCGGTTTAATTCCGGTTCGGATGACCGAAATGGGGTTTCGGTTTGTTTTCGGTCCGAATAATCGAAAAGGGCTTCGGTTCGGTTCCGGTCCGGATAATCGAAAGGAGTTCCGGTTCGTTTCCGGTTCGGATAACCGAAAGGGGCTTTGGCTTAGTTCGGGTTCGGATGACCGAAATGGGGTTTCGGTTCGTTTTGGTCCGAATACTCGAAAAGGGCTTCGTTTAATTCCGGTTCGGACGACCGAAATGGGGTTTCGGTTCGTTTTTGGACCAGATAGTCGAAAGGGGTTTCGGTTTGTTTTCGGTCCGAATACTCGAAAGGGGCTTCGGTTTAATTCCGGTTCGGATGACCGAAATGGGGTTTCGGTTTGTTTCCGGTCCGAATAATCGAAAGGGGCTTTGGTTCGGTTTCGGTCCGGATAACCGAAAGGGGCTTCGGTTCGTTTCCGGTCCGGATAACCGAAAGGGGCTTCGGTTCGTTTCCGGTCCGGATAACCGAAAGGGGTTTCGGTTTGTTTCCGGTCCGGATAACCGAAAGGGGCTTTGGTGTGGTTCCGGTCCGGATAATCGAAAAGGTCTTCGGTTCGGTTCCGGTCCGGATAACCGAATGGGGTTTCGGTTTGTTTTCGGTCCGAATACTCGAAAAGGGCTTCGGTTCGGTTCCGGTTCGAATAATCGAAAAGGGCTTCGGTTCGGTTCCGGTCCGGATAATCAAAAGGAGTTCCGGTTCGTTTTGGTCCGAATACTCGAAAAGGGCTTCGGTTTAGTTCCGGTTCGGGTGACCGAAATGGGGTTTCGGTTCGTTTTTGGTCCAGATAGTCGGAAGGGGTTTCGGTTCGTTTCCGGTTCGTATAACCGAAAGGGGCTTTGCGGTTCCGGTCCGGATAACCGAAAGGGGCTTTGGTTTAGTTCCGATTCGGATGACCGAAATGGGGTTTCGGTTTGTTTTCGGTTCGAATACTCGAAAAGGGCTTCGGTTTAGTTCCGGTTCGGATGACCGAAATGGGGTTTCGGTTCGTTTTTGGTCCAGATAATCGAAAGGGGTTTCGGTTTAGTTCCGGTTCGAATAATCGAAAAGGGTTCGGTTCGGTTCCAGTCCGGATAATCAAAAGGAGTTCCGGTTCGTTTCCGGTTCGGATAACCGAAAGGGGCTTTGGTTTAGTTCCGATTCGGATGACCGAAATGGGGTTTCGGTTTGTTTTCGGTCCGAATACTCGAAAGGGGCTTCGGTTTAATTCCGGTTCGGATGACCGAAATGGGGTTTCGGTTTGTTTTCGGTCCGAATAATCGAAAAGGGCTTCGGTTCGGTTCCGGTCCGGATAATCGAAAGGAGTTCCGGTTCGTTTCCGGTTCGGATAACCGAAAGGGGCTTTGGCTTAGTTCGGGTTCGGATGACCGAAATGGGGTTTCGGTTCGTTTTGGTCCGAATACTCGAAAAGGGCTTCGTTTAATTCCGGTTCGGACGACCGAAATGGGGTTTCGGTTCGTTTTTGGACCAGATAGTCGAAAGGGGTTTCGGTTTGTTTTCGGTCCGAATACTCGAAAGGGGCTTCGGTTTAATTCCGGTTCGGATGACCGAAATGGGGTTTCGGTTTGTTTTCGGTCCGAATAATCGAAAAGGGCTTCGGTTCGGTTCCGGTCCGGATAATCAAAAGGAGTTCCGGTTCGTTTTGGTCCGAATACTCGAAAAGGGCTTCGGTTTAGTTCCGGTTCGGATGACCGAAATGGGGCTTTGGTTCGTTTCCGGTCCGGATAATCGAAAGGGGTTTCGGTTTAATTCCGGTTCGGATGACCGAAATGGGGTTTTGGTCCGGCTCCGGTCCGGATAATCGAAAGGGGCTTTGGTTCGTTTCCGGTCCGGATAATCGAAAAAGGCTTTGGATCGGTTCCGGTCTGGATAACCGAAGGGGGCTTTGGTTCGGTTCCGGTCCGGATAACTGAAAGGGGCTTCGGTTTAGTTCCGGTTCGGATGACCGAAATGGGGTTTCGGTTCGTTTTTGGTCCAGATAATCGAAATGGGGTTTAGGTTTGTTTCCGGTTCAGATAACCGAAAGGGGTTTTGGTCCGGTTCCGGTCCGGATAATCGAAAGAGCTTCGGTTCGGTTCCGGGCCGGATAATCGAAAGGGGCTTTGGTTCGTTTCCGGTCCGGATAATCGAAAGGGGCTTCGGTTTATTTCGGTTCGGATGACCGAAATGGGGTTTCGGTTCGTTTTCGGTCCAGATAATCGAAAGGGGTTTTGGTTCGTTTCCGGTTCGGATAATCGAAAGGGGCTTCGGTTCGTTTCGGTCCGGATAATCGAAATGGGGTTTCGGTTTGCTTACGGTCCGGATAACCGAAAGGGGCTTTGGTTCGTTTCCGGTCCGGATAATCGAAAAAGGCTTTGGATCGGTTCCGGTCTGGATAATCGAAAGAGGTTCCGGTTCGGTTTCGGTCCGGATAACCGAAGGGGCTTTGGTTCGGTTCCGGTCCGGATAACCGAAAGGGGCTTCGGTTTAATTCCGGTTCGGATGACCGAAATGGGGTTTCGGTTTGTTTTCGGTCCGAATACTCGAAAAGGGCTTCGGTTCGGTTCCGGTTCGAATAATCGAAAAGGGCTTCGGTTCGGTTCCGGTCCGGATAATCAAAAGGAGTTCCGGTTCGTTTTGGTCCGAATACTCGAAAAGGGCTTCGGTTTAGTTCCGGTTCGGATGACCGAAATGGGGTTTCGGTTCGTTTTTGGTCCAGATAATCGAAAGGGGTTTCGGTTTAGTTCCGGTTCGAATAATCGAAAAGGGTTCGGTTCGGTTCCAGTCCGGATAATCAAAAGGAGTTCCGGTTCGTTTCCGGTTCGGATAACCGAAAGGGGCTTTGGTTTAGTTCCGATTCGGATGACCGAAATGGGGTTTCGGTTTGTTTTCGGTCCGAATACTCGAAAGGGGCTTCGGTTTAATTCCGGTTCGGATGACCGAAATGGGGTTTCGGTTTGTTTTCGGTCCGAATAATCGAAAAGGGCTTCGGTTCGGTTCCGGTCCGGATAATCGAAAGGAGTTCCGGTTCGTTTCCGGTTCGGATAACCGAAAGGGGCTTTGGCTTAGTTCGGGTTCGGATGACCGAAATGGGGTTTCGGTTCGTTTTGGTCCGAATACTCGAAAAGGGCTTCGTTTAATTCCGGTTCGGACGACCGAAATGGGGTTTCGGTTCGTTTTTGGACCAGATAGTCGAAAGGGGTTTCGGTTTGTTTTCGGTCCGAATACTCGAAAGGGGCTTCGGTTTAATTCCGGTTCGGATGACCGAAATGGGGGTTCGGTTCGTTTTGGTCCAGATAATCGAAAGGGGTTTCGGTTTAATTCCGGTTCGGATGACCGAAATGGGGTTTTGGTCCGGCTCCGGTCCGGATAATTGAAAGAGCTTCGGTTCAGTTCTGGTCCGGATAATCGAATGGGGCTTTGGTTCGGTTCCGGTCCGGATAATCGAAAGGGGCTTTGATCTCGTTTCTGGTCCGGATAACCGAAAGGGGCTTTGGTTCGGTTCCGGTCCGGATAATCGAAAGGGGCTTCGGTTTGTTTCCGGTCCGGATAACCGAAAGAGGCTTCAGTTCGCAGTTTAAGAGAGACTTTCACACAGCGGACCTTCTTCCTTCACGCCGCCGAGAATAATGAACAAAAATGCCATCACAAAAACCTAATTAAATAAATTTGACAAATTCTGTCACGAAATTTCAAGAATGTTCGTTAATATTCTTAATTTGATTCATTTTAATATTTTATTTATACTTATTTTTCTTCAACTCTTTGAATGTTGCATTGCCGTCTAAGAAATGATGAGCAAAACTCTCAGATTTATGCAAATGAAGTGAAACAAATTAACCAAAAGCTAAAGGATGGATAAAATTGGAAAACAAATCTCTAAAAACAAAACCAAAACATAAAATGTACGGGTTCTTAAAAAGTGTTAATGGGGTACTAATTGATATTAACGTGCCCGCTGGGACCGCCATCTCCGTCCCAATAAAATCAAGGATGTTCAGCAAATATTTATTTAAGGTATTCGGGGGTACAATGGCAGGCCTTACCCCGACTTGGGCCGGAACAGGCACCGGAGGGTGGAGGGCCCCGTACGACTAATCCAAAAGTGTGAGAGATGGGAGACATTTAAGAAGGGAGGGCGGGCCTAGAAATGTGATCGGAACGCCCCTCAGAAAGAAAAGAACACTTATTGGCTACAAAATAAGAGGTGGGGAAATAGTACGGTAACCCAATAATGATCACCAATAATGATCACCAATACGAAGAACTGCTTGAAAGGCCGTTCGATAGTCACTACTAAAAGTTTAAATTATGAGTTTCAAAATTGCGAATTTAATTTTACAAATTTTGTGTAAACATTTGCCTGAGAGCGTAGAGAATTGGGCCGTTCAGTGACAACGTCAGTTCCATCACATAAATCAAGTAGCAGAGCACATACCATTGGGTGAGTGCAGTGACATCGAATTGGTTCAACACCAACTTCCCTGTCCAACAGGACGCCCAACCGCACATTTCGACCAAACAAATGACCGTCAACGAAAAAAGAATCTTTCGAGTGACCGCATCATTTAATTTTATTTCTAAAAATTTTTTCATTTAAATTTCTGTCAAAATTTTGCATGCTTTGCGAAACGGAAGATGAGAGCAGTTTGATGCGCACCCAAAGTGCCAAATAAAGAATGGCAGAACTGATGTTGAGCGCCCAACTGCAACTCACAAAATACGCAGGCGCCGTGTCCATAAGCATGCAAAAAACCAAACTTAAATCAAATCATAAGCATTATTAATTTAAATTAAGATTAATAAAAAAGACACTAACTTTTCTGAAAAATTAATTATCGAATTGTTGACAGAAGAGGCGACAATAAAAAGGCCAAATGAAGTTGACGCAACGAGGGCAAAGAACATATAACGACGCTTATACCGGCTGCCCATTTGCCTGAATTAATTAATTAAAATTAAAATAACATTAATATATTTAAATGTTTTCACTTTAATGGGAAAATGACGCCGATCAGTCGGTCCAAAGCGATCAGAGGGAACAGAATGTATTGGCAACAGACAAAGAAAAGCGGGACGGGGATGAGCAGGCAACATTGCCAGAGGGGAATGCCGGAGGGGCGCAACAAAACAATGCCAAACTGAATAAAAAACGACACAGAAAAGAGCGCAATGCAAGCCGAGTTGGCGGCGATCAGCCAATTGCACGTGCTGTTCAGAGCCCTTAAAATTGGGTTTTATTAATAATAAATATTTAATTAATTTTTATTTTAAAATAAAAATACTTTGTTTTATATGTGACAAACACCAAAATGCTGTTGGACAAAATAATTATCACTGCCAAAAAAGCCTTCACGCCGTTTAGCACAACCGGGTCGTTAAACAGTGTCATTTTGTTAAGACCGCTAATTTAATATTCTTCTTTTAAAAAATGCCAAGGATTAAATCTTAATGAATAAGTAAGTAATAAAACCTTTAACCTTTCCTAACAAACTTGAAATTTAATTGTTTAGAAAAGACTTTTTGCGTGCAATGCCCTTTTATTAACCGAAAGTCGTGGATTCTCGATTCTTGCCCGGGGCTACCATTTTGCCTACCTAAGTATCTCTTTTTACTGCAAATGCCCGCCAAGGACAATGCGAAACCAGGCTCACTTTCATTATAAAATAAACATTTTCTTTCCTTCAGTCACATTTACGTGACTTTTCTTCTGCTTCCGCAGTTAAATTAATCAGGCAAAAGCGACAAAACTAATCCGACAAAGAAAAATGTAAACATGGCATTGGGCAATTAGGCTGTGAGATGTTTCCTAGCCTCAGCCCCACTTTTTTTTGTAAAAATGTCGTTGTCCGACAGATGGATGGACTTGGCTTCAGACAAAATACAATCATACAATATATAAAATCATTCATTCAAAAAATGTAAACATGGCATTGGGCAATTAGGGCTGTGAGATGTTTCCTAGCCTCAGCTCCACTTTTTCTTGTAAAAATGTCGTTGTCCGACAGATGGATGGACTTGGCTTCAGACAAAATACAATCATACAATATATAAAATCATTCATTCAAAAAATGTAAACATGGTAACAGAGGGCGTATAAACCCCCAATGTAGAAAGAATTGAAGAATGTGAAACGGAGTGAAAGTATGTAAAGCAAAAATCCGAACTATTTATTTTAACTTTTAGGTGGATACAGTAAAGCTGCTGAGCTGCCAGCCCAGAGTTGTTGGGGGCGGTGGTGAAGGGAACGGTGTTGTACGGGAAGGGAAACGGAACGGTTGGGGGTGGAGATGTATCCCGCAAACTCGGGCCCTGGGTTAGGGGTCCCCGAACTGTGCGTTCTCAATTGGAAGCTTCGGTGATCGTTTATTCTGAGCGCGGGAAGGGGCAGGCGGAAATACAGAGAGCGATCGCTTTAATATATCGGCCGGGGCAATTAGACAGATAAGAAGACCGCTAATTTAATATTTTTCTTTTAAAAAATGCCAATTATTAAATCTTAATGAATAAGTAGATAATAAAACATTTAACTAGGGTTGTTCACGGTCGGTTTTAAACCGGTACCCCCGAATTTAATATTCTTCTTTTAAAAATGCCAAGGATTAAATCTCAATGAATAAGTAAGTAATAAAACCTTTAACCTTTCCTAACAAACTTGAAATTTAATTGTTTAGAAAACACTTTTTGCATGCAATGCCCTTTTATTACTTTCATTCAACCTTATTTTTTGAAGAATGGCACGCATTTGTTTGAGTGCCGAAACAAAGGCAATTTTGAATGCGTGATTTAATTTGAATTAGAGATCGGGCACGGGCCGGGTCCGTACGGGTTTTCACGGACCCCGTAGCCGGTAACCCGTGTTTTTTGGGCCGACACGGGGTCACGGGGTTTTAGCCCGTGTAGCCCTTGCCCGTGTAAGTCGGCGACCCTTGCCCGTGTGTTTTGACAAGTTTCATGGATTTTAACCATTAAATTTGTGTGCGAGTGAGTGGGGAGTAGTGGTGAGTGTCGGGCGCCGTGTCTATTTTGGTGCGGTTTCGAAATCCGACTAATGTAAGTTTTTTTAGGACTTTCAGTGAGCATCTATTGTGGAGAAAACAATTCTAAAAGCTTTTTAAATTTTTCCCGATTTTTTTTAAATAGCGCGGCATTTACAACATTTGGAAATTCATTTTTTGGTTGGACAAAACCACCGATATTAAAAATTCTTTGTTAAATGAATTGGCAATTACTGAGCCAATTTTTTTAAAACGGTTAAAACGCCTATGGCGTGGGCATAAGATCCATAAAAGGAACGGCTAATGGGACGCCCCGGTAGTTCAGACGGTAAGAGCATTCATTGACTTGCATGTGAAGCGATCTCTGACTGCGCCGAAGGTGGTGGCTTCTCAATTCCTGCCCGGGGCTACCATTTTGTCTACCTAAGTATCTCTTTTACTGTAAATGCCCGCCAATGCAAGAAGGACAATGCGAGAAACCGGGCTCACTTTGCTCATTAAATTAGGCTGTGAGATGTTTCCTAGCCACAGCCCCACTTCGGTTTAGTTCCGGTTCGGATGACCAAAATGTGGTTTTGGTTCGTTTCCGGTTCAGATGACCGAAATGGGGTTTCGGTTCGTTTCCGGTTCAGATGACCGAAATGGGGTTTTGGTTCGTTTCCGGTTCAGATGACCGAAATGGGGTTTCGGTTCGTTTCCGGTTGGATGACCGAAATGAGGTTTCAGTAATCGAAAGGGGTTTCGGTTCGTTTCCGGTCCGGATAACCGAAAGGGGCTTCGGTTTAGTTCCGGTTCGGATGACCGAAATGGGGGTTCGGTTCGTTTCCGGTCCGGATAACCGAAATGGGGTTTCGGTTTAGTTCCGGTTCGGATGACCGAAATGGGGGTTCGGTTCGTTTCCGGTCCGGATAACCGAAAGCGGCTTTGGTTCGGTTCCGGTCCGGATAACCGAAAGGGGCTTCGGTTTAGTTCCGGTTCGGATGACCGAAATGGGGTTTGGTTCGTTTCCGGTTCAGATGACCGAAATGGGGTTTCGGTTTAGTTCCGGTTCGGATGACCAAAATGTGGTTTTGGTTCGTTTCCAGTCCAGATAATCGAAAGGGGTTTCGGTTCGTTTCCGGTTCAGATGACCGAAATGGGGTTTTGGTTTGTTTCCGGTTCAGATGACCGAAATGGGGGTTCGGTTCGTTTCCGGTTGGATGACCGAAATGGGGTTTCAGTTCGTTTCCGGTCCGGATAACCGAAAGGGGCTTCGGTTCGTTTCCGGTTCAGATGACCGAAATGGGGTTTGGTTCGTTTCCGGTCCGGATAATCGAAAGGGGCTTTGGTTTGTTTCCGGTCCGAATAATCGAAAGGGGCTTTGGTTCGGTTTCGGTCCGGATAACCGAAAGGGGTTTCGGTTTAGTTCCGGTTCGGATGACCGAAATGGGGTTTGGTTCGTTTCCGGTTCAGATGACCGAAATGGGGTTTCGGTTTAGTTCCGGTTCGGATGACCAAAATGTGGTTTTGGTTCGTTTCCAGTCCAGATAATCGAAAGGGGTTTCGGTTCGTTTCCGGTTCAGATGACCGAAATGGGGTTTTGGTTTGTTTCCGGTTCAGATGACCGAAATGGGGGTTCGGTTCGTTTCCGGTTGGATGACCGAAATGGGGTTTCAGTTCGTTTCCGGTCCGGATAACCGAAAGGGGCTTCGGTTCGTTTCCGGTTCAGATGACCGAAATGGGGTTTGGTTCGTTTCCGGTCCGGATAATCGAAAGGGGCTTTGGTTTGTTTCCGGTCCGAATAATCGAAAGGGGCTTTGGTTCGTTTCGGTCCGGATAACCGAAAGGGGTTTCGGTTTGTTTCCGGTCCGGATAATCGAAAGGGGCTTTGGTTTGTTTCCGGTCCGAATAATCGAAAGGGGCTTTGGTTCGGTTTCGGTCCGGATAACCGAAAGGGGCTTCGGTTCGTTTCCGGTCCGGATAACCGAAAGGGGCTTCGGTTCGTTTCCGGTCCGGATAACCGAAAGGGGTTTCGGTTTGTTTCCGGTCCGGATAACCGAAAGGGGCTTTGGTGTGGTTCCGGTCCGGATAATCGAAAAGGTCTTCGGTTCGGTTCCGGTCCGGATAACCGAAAGGGGCTTCGGTTTAGTTCCGGTCCGAATAATCGAAATGGGGCTTCGGTTCGTTTCCGGTCCGGATAACCGAAAGGGGCTTCGGTTCGTTTCCGGTCCGGATAACCGAAAGGGGCTTTGGTTTGTTTCCGGTCCGGATAATCGAAAGGGGCTTTGGTTCGTTCCGGTTCGGATAACAGAAAGGGGCTTTGGTGTGGTTCCGGTCCGGATAATCGAAAAGGTCTTCGGTTCGGTTCCGGTCCGGATAACCGAAAGGGGCTTCGGTTTAGTTCCGGTCCGAATAATCGAAATGGGGCTTCGGTTCGTTTCCGGTCCGGATAACCGAAAGGGGTTTCGGTTTGTTTCCGGTCCGGATAATCGAAAGGAGTTTCCGGTTCGGATAACCGAAAGGGGCTTTGGTTCGGTTCCGGTTCGGTTGACCGAAATGGGGGTTCGGTTTAGTTCCGGTCCGAATAATCGAAATGGGGTTTCGGTTTGTTACCGGTCCGAATAATCGAAAAGGTCTTCGGTTCGGTTCCGGTCCGGATAACCGAAAGGGGCTTCGGTTTAGTTCCGGTCCGAATAATCGAAATGGGGTTTCGGTTTGTTTCCGGACCGAATAATCGAAAAGGGCTTCGGTTTGGTTCCGGTCCGGATAATCGAAAGGAGTTCCGGTTCGGATAACCGAAAGGGGCTTTGGTGTGGTTCCGGTCCAGATAATCGAAAGGGGTTTCAGTTCGTTTCCGGTCCGGATAATCGAAAGGGGCTTCGGTTTGTTTCCGGTCCGGATAACCGAAAGGGGCTTCAGTTCGCAGTTTGAGAGAGACTTTCACACAGCGGACCTTCTTCCTTCACGCTGCCGAGAATAATGAACAAAAATGCCATCACAAAAACCTAATTAAATATTTGACAAATTCTGTCACGAAATTTCAAGAATGTTCGTAAATGTTCTTAATTTGATTCATTTTAATATTTTATTTATACTTATTTTTCTTCAACTCTTTGAATGTTGCATTGCCGTCTAAGAAATGATGAGCAAAACTCTCAGATTTATGCAAATGAAGTGAAACAAATTAACCAAAAGCTAAAGGATGGATTAAATTGGAAAACAAATCTCTATAAACAAAACCAAAATAAAATGAACGGGTTCTTAAAAAGTGTTAATGGGGTACTAATTGATATTAACGTGCCCGCTGGAACCGCCATCTCCGTCCCAATAAAATCAAGGATGTTCAGCAAATATTTATTTAGGTATTCGGGGGTACAATGACAGGCCTTACCCAGCAGACTCGGGCTGGAACAGGCACCGGAGGGTGGAGGGCCCCGAACGACTAATCCAAAAGTGTGAGAGATGGGAGACATTTAAGAAGGGAGGGCGGGCCTAGAAATGTGATCGGAACGCCCCTCAGAAAGAAAAGAACATTTATTGGCTACAAAATAAGAGGTGGGGAAAATAGTACGGTAACCCAATAATGATCACCGATAATGATCACCAATACGAAGAACTGCTTGAAAGGCCGTTCGATAGTCACTACTAAAAGTTAAAATTATGAGTTAAATTGCGAATTTAATTTTACAAATTTTGTGTAAACATTTGCCTGAGAGCGTAGAGAATTGGGCCGTTCAGTGACAACGTCAGTTCCATCACATAAATCAAGTAGCAGAGCACATACCATTGGGTGAGTGCAGTGACATCGAATTGGTTCAGCACCAACTTCCCTGTCCAACAGGACGCCCAACCGCACATTTCGACCAAACAAATGACAGTCAATGAAAAAAGAATCTTTCGAGTGACCGCATCATTTAATTTTATTTCTAAAAATTTTTTCATTTAAATTTCTGTCAAAATTTTGCATGCCTCGCGAAACGCAGGATGAGAGCAGTTTGATGCGCACCCAAAGTGCCAAATAAAGAATGGCAGAACTGATGTTGAGCGCCCAACTGCAACTCACAAAATACGCAGGCGCCGTGTCCATAAGCATGCAAAAAACCAAACTTAAATCAAATCATAAGCATTATTAATTTAAATTAAGATTAATAAAAAAGACACTAACTTTTCTGAAAAATTAATTATCGAATTGTTGACAGAAGAGGCGACAATAAAAAGGCCAAAAGAAGTTGACGCAACGAGGGCAAAGAACATATAACGACGCTTATACCGGCTGCCCATTTGCCTGAATTAATTAATTAATTAATTAAAATTAAAATAACATTAATATATTTAAATGTTTTCACTTTAATGGGAAAATGACGCCGATCAGTCGGTCCAAAGCGATCAGAGGGAACAGAATGTATTGGCAGCAGACAAAGAAAAGCGGGACGGGGATGAGCAGGCAACATTGCCAGAGGGGAATGCCGGAGGGACGCAACAAAACAATGCCAAACTGAATAAAAAACGACACAGAAAAGAGCGCAATGCAAGCCGAGTTGGCGGCGATCAGCCAATTGCACGTGCTGTTCAGAGCCCTTAAAATTTTGGTTTTATTAATAATAAATATTTAATTTATTTTTATTTTAAAATAAAAATACTTTGTTTTATATGTGACAAACACCAAAATGCTGTTGGACAAAATAATTATCACTGCCAAAAAAGCCTTTACGCCGTTTAGCACAACCGGGTCGTTAAACAGTGTCATTTTGTTAAGACCGCTAATTTAATATTCTTCTTTTAAAAAATGCCAAGGATTAAATCTTAATGAATAAGTAAGTAATAAAACCTTTAACCTTTCCTAACAAACTTGAAATTTAATTGTTTAGAAAAGACTTTTTGCGTGCAATGCCCTTTTATTAACCGAAAGTCGTGGGTTCTCGATTCTTGCCCGGGGCTACATTTTGCCTACCTAAGTATCAGGGATGTGTATCGTATCGTAATCGTAAATATCGTAATTTTGGCCGTATCGGGTATCGTAAAAAAAATCGTATCGTATTTTGGTGTATCGTAAATATCGTATATCGTGTATCGTATTTTGAGTAGACGATATCGACATCCCTGCTAAGTATCTCTTTTTACTGCAAATGCCCGCCAAGGACAATGCGAACCCGGGCTCACTTTGCTCATTATAAAATAAACCATTTGCTCTTTTCCTTCAGTCACATTTACGTGACTTTTCTTCTGCTTCGGCAGTTCAATTAAACAGGCAAAAGCGACAAAACTAATCCGATAAAATACAATCATAAAATAGAAAAAATGTAAACATGGCATTGGGCAATTAGGCTGTGAGATGTTTCCTAGCCTCAGCCCCACTTTTTCTTGTAAAAATGTCGTTGACCGACAGATGGATGGACTTGGCTTCAGACAAAATACAATCATACAATATATAATCATTCATTAAAAAAATGTAAACATGGCAACGGAGGACGTATAAATCCCTAATGTAGAAAGAATTGAAGAATGTGAAAACGGAGTAAAAGTATGTAAAGCAAAAATCCGAACTATTTATTTTAATGTGGATACCATGTTTTAAATTGAACCATTTGTTCAACCCACAAAATGTGAAGGTATTAATATTTTTTATTTTGTCCTCGTTTGAACCAAAAATGGCAATTTAAGAAGAGGATTCATAATATGTATTTAGCAAAGCGTTCAGTTAGTTGACAAATTTGTTAAAACGGATGTAGAATTAGAGCCCGGTAAAATAAAAATTGTTGTTCCGAGCAAGTGCCAAAACTAAACCCATGGAAAGCAATGAGAAAATTGATGCCGAACTTTTGGATGAAATTGGCAATTTGTTTTTGGAGTTTCTAAGCAACAAATTGGCAAATGGCATAAAAAAGGACACATTTTCTGAGGTGGACCGATGGACGGCGAATATTTGCGAACATTAATTTGCATCTCCCAATAATAATGTTGGCCCATTTGTCAGTTCAAGTTGGGAAAAAAATAAACAACTTTGTGCGTTGTGATATAATGCATAAATTGCTTTTTGTTGTTGCTTTTCGTAAAATTGGTTACATTTTCTTAAATAGCATTTTAAAATTGCCTAATTAATTAACCGACTATAAAAAACAAATAAAATTTCTAAACAGATTTGTAAATAAAATAAAAAGTTTATTATAATGCATTTAATAATTTCTAGTGACAACAAAAGTTCACGCATTTCCATAATTTGTGTAAGATTATGCGCCAAAAATGACAGTTGATTGATCTGATCAGCGCTTTCAAAAGCGCCTGATCATTATTTGGTCCATCCATCATTTAGCATCAAATCAGGTCGTCTCAGTGATCAGATCAAATGGCACATCATTTTTGGATCTGTTCAAACACTTGTAGCACAGACAGGTAACGCCGCCCAATTAGGGATCACCTTTTACTAGTGCTGCACGAGAGTCTCGGGCTCGAGTATCGACTCGAGAAAAGTCTCGAGTTTTTCGGGGCTCGGGCTCGGGCTCGAGTCTCGCGTTTTTAGTCTCGATTTTCGAGACTTTTTTACACCCCTAAAGATGGCCTTTTTGGTGGAATTCACTTCAGATATAGAAATGCTTAACAAAATTTGAAATTTGCGATTCATTTCGCCAATTGTATTTAAGTCTGTAATAAAAGAAACATTTATGTACACACAATCGCCTGAAGATGCTTTAACAATATATTTCTAATTTACTTTAAGCAAATAAAATGGAAATTCCTTCAACATCACAAAGATTAAGCGAGTCGGAAAATGATGCTGAAACGGTGGAGGATGACGTCTTTGAAGATCCACCAGAGATTTTTACGAAGCTTGACATAACCGAGCCAGCGCATTCCCTTATGCGCTATTTTGAGTACTCACGAGGCGATCAAAAAGCAAAATGCAGAATTTGCTGTAAGCTGATTGGGCGTAGAAAAGGGAATACGAGTGGAATGGATAAGCATCTGAAACGCCAATGCGGATCCGTTGACTCTACCCAATCGCAAAATGATTTAAGCAATGTCATAATCAATGAAATCGATTCTTTTTTTAAAGTGAGAATTAATTAATCGCGATTGTCTGTAAAATTAGATTTGGTCTAAAATTGACTTTATCCTAGAAAATTATGACATTTTTGGGGTAATTAAAAATTTTACAAAAAAAGTCTCGAGTATCGAGTCTCGACTCGAGAAAAGTCTCGTGTTTTTTGGGTCTCGGGCTCGGGCTCGAGTCTCGAGGTAAAGTATCGGGCTCGGGCTCGAGTCTCGAGGTAAAGTATCGGGCTCGGGCTCGAGTCTCGAGTATCGAGAAATTTCGGGTCTCGTGCAGCACTACCTTTTACCCCAACCCCAATGATGTCTCCAGTGATGATGACGACGCCAGCCCCCTCCCCAACCGCCTCCCCATCCTCCGCCTCCCCAACCGCCAGGCCAACCACCGTAACCGCCATTCCAACCACCGTAACCGCCATTCCAGCCACCACCGCAGCCGCCGCATCCATACCCACCATAACCATAGCCACCGTATCCATAATTTTAACTTTTCTCACCCGTAAAAGGTAAAAGTGAGCAAGGAAAATAAATGAACGGCGTTGTTTTGGACCTCTTTTTAATTTGGCGAATAAACGTTTGTTTAGGCAACTCGTGACAGCTCAAATTAACGTTAAATCAGAAAATTTGTCGAATAATGAACTAATAAACTCTTACGCCAGTTTTTAAATCAGAGATTAACAATAAATGTTTGAAGTACTTGTAATTAGATTAATCAACTTCTAAAAATCGTTCCTATTTTTGCCAAAATACTTGAATTTATATTCGGGACCTCCCGCGCGAGATGCGCTCCCGCACCAAGCCTTGGGCATTTATTAATATAACTTTTCAGCTTTAAAATTCAAGTGCATTGCTAGAAAATAATGGGAGATTTGTAAAACGGCCAAAATAAAAAGCCTCAAATTTATGCAAATGAAGTGAAAATAATTTAAACAAACGCTAAAGGATAAAGAAAATTTGAAAGCAATTCTACAACAAAAAATGAGAATGTCAAATTTCTTACTGAGAAAAACCCAATTTAAAAAATCGTAAAACATATATAATTCTTATATCCCAACACTTCCATTTGCTCAATTTTCCTTTAGTGGCGTTCCATTGGTTGATGACCAAAGCGGCTTTGGTGATTTGTCGACATTTCCGACGTTCGTTTTTCCGATTCGTTTTACTGAGACAACAAAAAGAGCTTTTGTTGGCTTGGACGGTTTGCCAATACGAAGAACTGCTTGAAAGGCGGTTCGATAGTCACTACTAAAAAAAAATTAAAATTATGAGTTTCAAAATTGTGAATTTAATTTTACAAATTTTGTTTAAATATTTTTTGGGTGGCTCGGCGGTGCCGATAGGCGCCGCCGAGAAAAACTTTGCATTTTAATTGGAATTTGTTAAGAAAATTGGTCAAAAAAAGTGTAAAAGTGCAAAACAATAGGGTCCCCCCTCTTGTTTTTTTTTCTCAAATTTTATTTCGGGGGGGGGGGGGGGGGGGGAGGGGGGGGAATTCCCCCCCTCCCCCACCCCCCCCCCCCCCCCCCCCCCCTCTGGCTACGTCCCTGAATTAACACAACTTTTTTTAGCTTTAAAGTTCAAGTGCATCGCTATCAATGAAACCAATGATCCTCCCATTACTAAAAAGCTTCAAAAGTTAATTTTTGGGTGCAAATTTTTGGAAGATTTGGCAAAGTCTTCGAAAACAAAAGCATATGTAAAATGAGAATGTCAAGTTTTTTACTGAGAAAACGCAATTTGAATCGTAAAACACACATACTTTACTAATATTCTTTTGTTCCAAACATTTCCATTCGTTCAATTGTCCCCCTCCTCAGTGGCGTTGCATCGATCGCTGACCAAAGCGGCGAGCTCGGCCATTGCAGCGATTGTTGTTGGAATGAGATTTTTTGTAGTTGGGTGCCCGGCGGGCGTTAAACATTCGAAAAATAAACGGCATTTATTTCCTTCCATCTGCGGGCACTTTCCCTTCCCTTCCCTGCCTTACCTTTGCGGCATTCGCGTGCAAATGCGTGTTGTGCAGTGCGTTGATGCAGCGGTATTCGAATGCCAGCCGGTGTGCGTGCTGTCCGGCTTCATAAGTATGCAGATGGTGGGCCGTTCAGGCAATGCGCGGATGAAGCTGAGCATCTTGTGCAAGTTCAAATTGTTCTCTTTGAGTCCGCCGTTCGTGTCGGGGGATGCCCGGCATATCGATCAAACGAATTTTGGTGGTACCGCAGCCGCAATAGGAATAAGTTGTTTGCACCTTTTAGGGGAAAAATTTGAATAATGTAAAAATGTTTTCAAAAGCAATTGACTCACAGTCTCCTCTTTTACGACGATTAGCATTTGGCCACAATCATCGCAGCCCAACAAAAAGACTTTAGTTCGTTGAGCACTCTCAATCTGTGAAGGTTTACGCTTTGCTATAGATTAAGGTTAAGCCCCGTCCCCAAATCCCGACTTTTTTTAGTCGGGGTTTTCGTCGGGGCGTAGCCAGGATTTTTTTTCAGGGGGGGCTGATTCAAAAAAAAAAAATCGATTTTTAGGGGTGCATTTTTTGCTTTTTATTGCATTTTTGTTAAGCAATTTTTTCAAAAAATGCTCGATTTTTAAAGGTGGGGAGGGGGGGGGGGGGGGGGGGGGGGGGGGTCGGCGGTGCCGGTAGGCGCCGCCGGGAAAATGTTTTTGAAGATTTGTAAAGAAAATTGATCCAAAAAATGACCAATTTAGCAAAACAATAGGGTCCCCCTATGGATTTTTTTTTCAAAAATTTCATTTCGGGGGGGGGGGCCCCCCTCACAAATCAGCCCCCCCCCCCCCTGGCTACGCCCTTGTCCCCGACCCCGACTTTTTTTGAATTTTTCGGGTTTTTGCTGGGAAAAACCCCGAACCCCGACTTTTTTGTCGGGCGAAAACCCGACCCCGACTTTTTCCGCCCCCGAGGGGTCGGGGCTCAACCCTACTATAAATCTTTTACATTTACTGACCCAATCAATGCAAATTTGCAATGTGACGCCATTCTTCAGCATGTCATCGATCGCGGTTTTCTCCTCCTCACCCTCCTCACAGTGCTGGGACATTTGTCTCAAATCGTCACACTGATGGAAGCTAAATTAAAATAACATTAATTATGAAAATGTCAATTAAAATTATAATCGGTAATTGATGTTGAATTTAAGTTTGGAACACTTGACAAAGAATTTGAACTTGCTTATGGAGTAAAGCATTTGTGTTCATTCAGATTAATTATTCATAAATGAAAGGGAACTGGGAAATGTTCCGCCAAATGACAAATCTTCTGCTGCTGCTGGTGGTGATGACCCTTACTTAGTTAGCCCTCACTTTTGCATTCATTTGAATATGCAAAAAATGGCGGGGGCGATTGGCGAGGTAAAAAGACGATTCGTTCACCCCCGATTCGTTCCCCACCCCCGATTCGTTCTCTTTACCCCGATTCGTTCTCTTTACCCCGGTTCGTTCTCTTTACCCCGGTTCGTTCTCTTTATCCCGATTCGTTCTCTTTACCCCGGTTCGTTCTCTTTATCCCGATTCGTTCTCTTTACCCCGGTTCGTTCTCTTTATCCCGATTCGTTCTCTTTATCCCGATTCGTTCCCTTTAAATTATTTTTAAAAAAATAATTTTTTTATTTCATTTGAAAATTTTTCCGTTTTCCGTTGTTTTTTGGCCCTTTTTCCGTTTCGTTAAAAAAAAAAAGTCCGTTTTTCCGTCGGACAACGACATTTTTACAAGAAAAAGTGGGGATGTGTCTAGGAGACATCTCTCAGCCTAATTGCCCAATGCCATGTTTACATTTTTTTCTATTTTATGATTGTGTTTTTGTCGGATTAGTTTTGTCGCTTTTTTTTTGCCTGATTAATTTAACTGCCGAAGCAGAAGAAGAGTCACGCAAATGTATTTTATAATGAGCAAAGTGAGCCCGGTTTCTCGCATTGTCCTTCTTGCATTGGCGACCATTTACAGTAAAAGAGATACTTAGATAGACAAAATGGTAGCCCCGGGCAAGAATCGAGAAGCCACCACCTTCGGCGCAGTCAGAGATCGCTTCACACGCAAGCCAATGAAATGCTCTTACCGTCTGAACTACCGGGGTGCCCCCTATTAGCTGCCCCTTTTATGGATCTTATGCCCACGCCACAGGCGTTTTAACCGTCCCAACCAGCAGCTGGGCTCACTCGCTTTTCCTTACATTGATCGCTTACCAAAGTACAAAAAATCCGATTAATTCAAATTTAATCACGCGTTCAAAATGTAATAGCACTTTTTGGCACAGACGCTTTGCGTTACCCTTTTCACCTACCACTTGAGCTACACCTCGGGTACTCGAAATACGTAGATTAGCGAAAGCTTTTCATATTTTTTGTCACGTTGCGGGAGAGTTAACTTTTATATCTTGTTGAAAGCATTAAATTTCGTGATGGAGCTGTTCTTGTTCCGTCATGCCGAGTACGAACGGCTGTACAATTGTACAGGGCTGGAGATTAACTCGATTGCACTGGAGGGTCGGCAGTTTGTGCCGGAGTCAATCGTTGTTTGCGTGTTATGCACCATTTATTATGTGAGATGATCTACTGATCGTGGCCTGATCATTTAATCTATGATCAAATTTCTACTTTACTAAGGTTCTGTACGTGCCGTGCATGTACTCCATCTGGAAGCACTTGCGGGACAACTCCTGCTACAAGATTCTTTTCTACATCGGCATCATTGATCCTGGCCGCAATGTGGATGCCCGGCTTTTTCTGCGCTTGGGCCAATCTGCGCGGTGCCGTGTTCTGCTCCTATCCAACATTGATGTATTTTGTGGGAATCCCAGGAATAGGTTTGAAAACGTTTTTTTATGAAAATGGTCTCTTTTTTATTCTTCTTTTAAGCTCTCTGGGGTGCCGAAACTTCTGCTGATTTGGTAAATTTGTCACCGCTTTAATGAAACGGGTAAAACAAATTTAAATGCTTATGCCTAAAAGGTTTTGGCATTCAATCGCTGTCTCGATCTCGTCTCCCCCCATTTCTCGCACATTTTGTTCTCCGGCCAGCGCACATTGCTTTGGATTACCGGCTGCTCCCTTTACGCCCTCTATTGGGCGTTGTTCATGAAGCCGGTTGTGTACAGCAGCATTTACTTTGCCTGGTTCTTCTACCCATTTGCTGACTATCGCACCGGTGCTGATCAACACGAGGAGGTGGGTGATCAGCAGAATGACTGACGGTGTTTAAGAGTTGGAAATAAATCTGTTTTTTTTTAAAATTAAATTTATATAAATTACCAAAATTAAAGTACGAACACTGGCTGCACAGAGCACATAACACTGTCGTGGCATTTCTGAGCCCGCTTATCTATTTGATATTTGCCGCCAAACTTTTTTACGACGATCGAACGAACCGCCGACAGTTTGGCGTTGTCGTCTCCGAAATGGGCGCAGTGCAAATTCGAGTTATTATTGTTTTTTTGATCACTTTCAAACTACCCTATTTTTGATCACTAATAGTATTTTGCTTGGTTTAGATCTTTACTCAAGTGTTGTTGATCTCCCTGATGAACACTTTGACCTGCTTTTTATTCTTTTACTTACAAAACTACGAACCCCCTCAGTGGATGGTCACCCTTGCCGACTTTGCTTGGTAAAAAAACATTTAACAAAATTTAATTTGATTTTCCCGCAATTTTTAGGCTACACGTTCATGGTATCGACAATTCTCTGTCTTGTTTTATTTAAATCAAGCTTGCTTGTCCCCCAAGGATTGCCTCCGCTCATTTATTTGACGTTTAATAAAACCATACGCGACGATTGCCGTCTGATGTTCATGAAACTGTTCCTGCGTCACCGTATAAGGCACATAGGCGGGGTTACTGTAGTTCGACCGAAAATAACCCTGGTGAACGGAGGAGCTTCTTCCAACTGTGAGTTGTGCAAACATTATCCACCAGCAGGAGCTCCAACAATGGCATTTGATACCATTAGAATTGTATAAGGAGTACAAAAAATCAGTTAAGGTACCAGAACTGGAAACAATCAAACGATATAAAATGATGCTGAAAGTGAGCGGGTCGGACTTATTGTAAATGATCTGAGGAAGAGTTTTGCGTCCTCTGCTGTAAACGCGGAAAGGCTCTGTTATATTTGCATCATAAACTCTAAATTTAGAATTTCGATTATAAAACTTGGGTAAATTGAATTTTGTTGTTGGAATTTAGTAATGTAGTTTGTGATCTTGCGCCTTTTTTTGGTACTTTAGCATTTTAATCATTTGTATAAAAACAGTCTTAGCCGGCGGGCATGGAATGTCTGTCCAAATCAGAAAGGGCGCATTTGTAAGGGCTTGGATCCGGGATGGCTCAGCTAGGTCCAAGCCGAGAACCGAACCCGAAGCTTTTCGGTTATCCGAACCGGAAAACCGAGAACCGAATCGAAAAAATCTCGGTTTTACGGTTCGGTTCGGAAACGACAAATCTACATACCTATGACGTGCCGATACGACATATCATGGGCGGGCGGCACTTGATTTTTCATATAATTTATATGAATTTGTCAATTCGATTGACTCTGCCAATTTTATCGGTGTCTTGTTGCTCAGAAAATTTAGTTTAAATCAGCGGTTCTATATGTCCTTTATTTCAGGGCTTGGTCCTTATTTTTCGATTTGATATGTAACAATTTTTGAATTTTTTATTTATTTTCCTGTTTAATGCCTTCAAAATAATTGTTTTATTAAGAAAAACTATCGTGAATTTTTAATTTATGGTATAGTAATTTGAGAAAATTTTACCGAGATATGAATTGCATCTCTTTAATCATTATGGATCATCTTAGCCGTGTCCACGTCCACCCAGTGGAATCATTAATAAAATGGCTTTTTTAAATGCTCAAAAACGCCGCAGCTTTATTAACCCCACGATTTAGCTATTAAATAGAAATTGAGTTAAATCCTCCCACTATCGAAAAATATTTCATCTTTTTAAAACCTTCAAGTAAGTATCCATTTCTTGAAAAAAGTAATTCTCTGCCTTTTCATCCTTTTTTTTCTTTCTTTTTTTGTTTTGTTTTCTCCATTTAATTTGTTTATTTATTCTTTTAATGCGTATTGTTTGTTTACTCCTAACGGCAATAAGCATCAAACATCGACAAGCCCACACATTTTAGTCGGGAACTGACTATAAATGCAACAGAAATGTTATTTCCAAGATATTTTTCTTTGTTTTTTCAATCAACAATCATTTATTTATTTAATCTTAATGTAATTGCTTTTCATTTTTCAAGTGCTTTTAACAGCTCTATCCATTATTAATACAGGAGACAAATCCCGCACCAATTTAGACAAATTTGTTTCTTTTTTTCATTCCATTGAGTTTCAATATTCATATTAACAACATTTAATAAAACAAATAATTTTAGAATTCAGATCCATTTTTTCTACATAAAATTCTTAGTGAATAAACGACAAAAATGACTGAGGGAAAGGTTAAATATTGTCGATTTGTGTGATCAATGAATGATTCGGCCAAAATTTTAGGTGATTACATGCAAAGCTGCCGTTGCTTGGAAACCAAATGAGCCGTTGAGAATTGAGGAGGTGGAAGTCGCGCCGCCGAAAGTGCCATTCATTAATTAGGCAATTTAATTAGTACCTAATCACTTTTTAAAGGCCGGTGAAGTCCGCATTAAGGTAAGTCGGAGGGTTTTGAAGCAAATTTAATTCATTTACAAAAAAATTAATAATTTTAAGGGGGCAATTTGCAATTTGCAAATTAATATTAATTAACAATTTTTTAGATTCTCTTCACATCGCTATGTCACACCGACCTTCTTGTGCGTTTTTGTTTTGTTGTTTCTTTGGGGCTGGGGGTCACTAAAAAATGAGAAATTGTCCAATCGCTTATTAATTAATTAATTAATTAATTAAATAAGCCCGCAGAATCCATAAACAAAATTTCCTGACAATGCATTTGCATGCTTTCCAATTAAATTATGGACACTTTATAAAGACTCTGAGCGGAAAGGACCCGGAAAGCACTTTTCCGATCATTTTGGGCCACGAAGGCGCCGGGGAGGTTGAATCGGTGGGTGAAGGCGTGCGCAGTGTGAAGGCTGGTGACCATGTGATTCCCTGTTTTGTTCCACAATGTCGAGAGTGCGAGTACTGCAAGAATCCGAAGACAAATTTGTGCCAAAAAATTCGGTAGATGAATCGATAAGATGTGGGATAAAATTTCGTTTTTTGGCCAATTATATCGCATTTTGGCGATTTTACGAACCAAACAATTAGGGCAATGGACTCTGAAACAAATCATCAAATTTTCTATTGAATTCAGAGAAACTCAAACCAAGGGGCTGATGCCGGACGGCACCAGCCGGTTCACATGCCGTGGACAACAGCTTGCCCACTTCATGGGCTGCAGCACTTTCAGCGAGTTCACCGTCTGCGCCGAAATATCCGTTTCAAAGGCAATTAATTTGAAATTTCAAAAATTCAAAAAATAGGACAAAATAAGGACGAAGATAAGGGCATCTTATAAACAAGGACAAATGGCAGGGATTTTAACGGACCGGCAAATCCTGGTGGTCTTCATCGGGCAAACAGGGCACTTTAGTTGATCAGAAATGGTAAAAAAAAACAATAATGTTATTCAATATTTCAGATTGATAGTTCAGCTCCACTGGACAAGGCGTGCCTGCTCGGCTGTGGCATCTCCACCGGGTACGGAGCGGTGCTGACCACTTGCCATGTGGAGCCGGGCAGTACAGTGGCGGTCTGGGGCCTGGGGGCGGTTGGCCTTGCCGTTGTGATGGGTGCCAAGAAGGCGGGCGCTTCCAAAATTGTTGGCATTGACATGGAGCCGGCCAAGTTCGACGATGGTGCTGCGGCATTTCTCTTTATATGTTTATGGCACACAATTTGTTGTTGCATTACAGCAAAGAAATTTGGTGCCACCGATTTCGTGAACCCTAAGGACATTCCAGAGGGCCAGCCGCTGCAGGAATTTCTTGCGGAAAAATTCGACGGAGGCTTTGACTACACATTCGGTAGCAATATTAAATTGGGTATTGTCTTTGGATGTTTGGTGTTCAAATTAAACAGAATTGCCTCTGGGCTCGACATTTTTTTTTGGCCAGAGATTTGAAACTCTGATGGGGAGGAAACAAATCCAACTTTTTGAAATAATATTTTTTAATTGATTTAAGTAGTTCACTAACGTCCATTTCAGAGTGTTGTGGATTTGGCCAAACAATGGTGAATTCTTCATTATGAACGCTAAAATGTTCTTAATTTAGCGACAAGCGTTGGAAGCGGCCCACAAAGGCTGGGGCGTTTCGTGCATAATCGGAGTTGCGGGACGCGGCGACGAGATCAGCACGCGCCCCTTCCAGTTGGTCACCGGAAGAACTTGGAAGGGCACCTCTTTTGGAGGTCATTTACGGCACAATTTTGTGGTGTTTGGGAAGGGCACTTCTTTCAGAGGTCATTTACGGTACCTTTATGGTCCTTGAGAAGGGGAAGGTCATTTACGGCACCATTTTGTGGTGTTTGGGAAGGGCACTTCTTTCAGAGGTCATTTACGGCACCTTTTTGGTCCTTGAGAAGGGGAAGGTCATTTACGGCACGATTTTATGGTGTTTGGGAAGGGCACTTCTTTCAGAGGTCATTTACGGCACCATTTTATGGTGCCTTGAGAAGGGGAAGATCATTTACGGCACGATTTTATGGTGTTTGGGAAGGGCACTTCTTTCAGAGGTCATTTACGGCACCTTTATGGTCCTTGAGAAGGGGAAGGTCATTTACGGCACGATTTTATGGTGTTTGGGAAGGGCACTTCTTTCAGAGGTCATTTACGGCACCTTTATGGTCCTTGAGAAGGGGAAGGTCATTTACGGCACGATTTTATGGTGTTTGGGAAGGGCACTTCTTTCAGAGGTCATTTACGGCACCTTTTTGGTCCTTGAGAAGGGGAAGATCATTTACGGCACGATTTTATGGTGTTTGGGAAGGGCACTTCTTTCAGAGGTCATTTACGGCACCTTTATGGTCCTTGAGAAGGGGAAGGTCATTTACGGCACGATTTTATGGTGTTTGGGAAGGGCACTTCTTTCAGAGGTCATTTACGGCACCTTTATGGTCCTTGAGAAGGGGAAGGTCATTTACGGCACGATTTTATGGTGTTTGGGAAGGGCACTTCTTTCAGAGGTCATTTACGGCACCATTTTATGGTGCCTTGAGAAGGGGAAGATCATTTACGGCACGATTTTATGGTGTTTGGGAAGGGCAGTTCTTTCAGAGGTCATTTACGGCACCATTTTATGGTGCCTTGAGAAGGGGAAGATCATTTACGGCACGATTTTATGGTGTTTGGGAAGGGCACTTCTTTCAGAGGTCATTTACGGCACCTTTATGGTCCTTGAGAAGGGGAAGGTCATTTACGGCACGATTTTATGGTGTTTGGGAAGGGCACTTCTTTCAGAGGTCATTTACGGCACCTTTTTGGTCCTTGAGAAGGGGAAGATCATTTACGGCACGATTTTATGGTGTTTGGGAAGGGCACTTCTTTCAGAGGTCATTTACGGCACCTTTATGGTCCTTGAGAAGGGGAAGGTCATTTACGGCACGATTTTATGGTGTTTGGGAAGGGCACTTCTTTCAGAGGTCATTTACGGCACCATTTTATGGTGTTTGGGAAGGGCACTTCTTTCAGAGGTCATTTACGGCACGATTTTATGGTGTTTGGGAAGGGCACTTCTTTCAGAGGTCATTTACGGCACCTTTATGGTCCTTGAGAAGGGGAAGGTCATTTACGGCACGATTTTATGGTGTTTGGGAAGGGCACTTCTTTCAGAGGTCATTTACGGCACCTTTATGGTCCTTGAGAAGGGGAAGGTCATTTACGGCACGATTTTATGGTGTTTGGGAAGGGCACTTCTTTCAGAGGTCATTTACGGCACCTTTATGGTCCTTGAGAAGGGGAAGGTCATTTACGGCACGATTTTATGGTGTTTGGGAAGGGCACTTCTTTCAGAGGTCATTTACGGCACCTTTATGGTCCTTGAGAAGGGGAAGATCATTTACGGCACGATTTTATGGTGTTTGGGAAGGGCACTTCTTTCAGAGGTCATTTACGGCACCTTTATGGTCCTTGAGAAGGGGAAGGTCATTTACGGCACGATTTTATGGTGTTTGGGAAGGGCACTTCTTTCAGAGGTCATTTACGGCACCATTTTATAGTCCTTCCCCCTTCCATCAACCCTTAAGCTTAATCGTAAATCGGCGTTTTGAGGCCCTATCAGTGGACTTTTTAGGTTGGAAAAGTCGTGATCAGATTCCCCTGCTCGTGGACGACTATCTGAAAGGGGAGTTGAAGCTTGACGACTTCGTCACGCACAAATTCGATTTTGACGATGTCAACCGATCGATCGATTGCATGAAAAAAGGCGAAGGGTAACCCGGGAATTGGAAGCAAAAGCAAAATCGCAGCAAAATCCATTTCAAATTTTCAGTCTTCGTTGCGTTATCGCAGTTTGAGAGAGACTTTCACACAGCGGACCTTCTTCCTTCACCCTGCCGACGAATAATGAACAGAAATGCCATCAGAAAACTCAAATTCAAATTAATTGAATAATTTCTGTCACGAAATTTATAAAATATTATAAATTCTATTTATTTGCTGAATGGTATAATTTCTTTCCAGAAAATAATGGACAATAAAAGGCCGTAAAAAATATTTTCCACAAATTTTGACCAAAAAGTGCCCCTACGGTTTTGTCAACTTTGAGGGATCCCCGTTCTTGGTTATTGCCCCGGAGCCTAAAAATATGTATACCATTCGATTTGTCTCGTCAAGAGCTGTCGATTGATATGATTGTCCAAATTTTAGGTGACCGTTTCCTTAATTTAGTTTTGTTTTTTTATTTATTCGACTCTTCGAATTACGGCCAGAGCGTTAAGTTTTTTAAATGCTCTTCTTTCCCAGAAGATAATGAGACAGCCAAAGACATTAAAGCCAAGATTTATGCAAATGATCAAAAGCTAAAGGATAAATAAAATTTGAAAGAAAGTCTTTGAAAACAAAAACATAAAATGAGAATGTCAATTTCTTACTGAGAAAACAAAAATGATTGAAAATTTTGAGAGAGATGAAAAATAGTGTCAAAATCGTTAAAATCTTAAAACAATATTCTCAGGTCACCAACACTTCCATTCGCTCAATTGTCCCTCAGTTGCGTTCCATCGATTGCTGACCAACGCGGCTTTGCTTTTGGTTACCATTTGGAGGAGCTCGGCCATCGTAGCGTTTGTTGTTGTTGGAACGAGATTCACTGATGTCGGATGAAGAAGAGAACGATTCGAATTGCTGCTGTTGTTGCTTCTGCGGTTGTGCAGGAGGCGGCCGAACGCGATTGTAGACATGGCCCACCAACGGCAGGTTCCCTGAAGAAATGCAATTTTTTTTGAACCTTCTAGCGTTTTTCGAAAAGTTTGAAGCACGCCAATGCTCTCAAAAGTCCATTTTAAAAAAAGGATTACGACAAAGTGCTTCAAGGTATGTCGACTCCCGTTGTTGGCGAAAAGCGGCACTTCCACTCGCCATTTGACTGTTGTTTGATACGTAGCCACGAGACGATTTTGCACGCGATTTGTCGACACACTGCCGCGAACTTGCATTAGACGAATAGTCGCGAGATGAATAGTCACCACATTCTGTGGCAGTTATTATTATAATTAATAGGGCGGGTCATTAAAAACTAGTGATCGGCCAGAAGGGTCGGTCGGTACTTTTCGGTAAAGTACCGAAAAAGTACCGGTACCGAAAAGTACCGAAAAAGTCCAAAAAGGTTCGGTCGGTACTTTTCGGTAAAGTACCGAAAAAGTACCGGTACCGAAAAGTACCGAAAAAAAATTGTCGGTACTTTTTCGGTTTTCGGTACCAAAATTTTTTATATTAACTTTTCAACAAAAAATCGTTTATTTTGGAAATCTTGGCTTTATATTTATAATTGAGTATTGGGAGATTGTGGCTCAAGAAAATTAGCATTTCGACCTGTTCCTGTCCTGCGGCAAGATTTTTAATAGTTTTTGGATCAGTTTGAAGGGTGAGGGGTCGCGGTGCCAATAGGCGCCGCGGAGAAAATTTTGAATTTTTGATAGAATTTCTTAAGAAAAATGGTCCAAAAAATGCATCGTGGAAGGGCAAAAAAATTAAAAAATCAAATAAGATTTCAAAATTTTCCGGACATTTAGGGGTTTTTGTAGGTGAACGGAATGAAAATTCTTACGATTTTATTAAGAAAACTTGTCCAATTTCGATAATTAAATGGTAAAAAAAAAATTAATTCTTTATGTAAATCTTAGAAGTTTTGAATCGGTTAAAATTTTTGAAAATTAATTTGCTAGTAACTTTCTTTAAAAAATTGATAAATTCCTAAATTACCTTCAATTTTAAAAATCTTAAATATACATATTTAAAGAAAAAATATTTGTTTTTCTTTGCCATAAGTTAATTAAAAGACACGAAAACAGTCGGGGTTTGAACCCCAGGCAACCACATCACTCACAGCAGGGCATTGAATAAAAAGAAATTTTGACTCGAGGACTCGAACCTCAGACAAAACAGAATTTTGGTTCTCAGTTTAACCACTGAGCCACGTGATATTAAAAATAAAAGTTGAAAAATTCAAATATATTACCAATTTTTCCATTCGGTTCTTTTTTCGGTACTCAAATTTTGTTCGGTCGGTACCTTCGGTTCTCAGATTTTTTCGGTCGGTACTTTTCGGTAAAGTACCGAAAAAGTACCGGTACCGAAAAGTACCGAAAAAGTCCAAAAAGGTTCGGTCGGTACTTTTCGGTAAAGTACCGAAGCCTGAGTACCGAAAAGTACCGAAAAAGCTTCGGTACTTTCTCGTACCGACCGAACACTATTAAAAACATAATTCACTAGAAAATTACATTAAAATACTGTAGCACCAATTACATAAAAAAGTCCAAATTTTTAACGTTTTAAAGTGCGCCCAAATTGCCAGCCTCCCTCATCTACCGTAATACTGTCGACGCTGCTTTTGCTGTTCAATTCTTTGCTGCTCCATCAACAGCTCAATCTCTCTCTGCTTCTTCGCATAGGCGTTGATACGGCTCTGCTTCTCCAGCTCGTTCAGATACTGCTCCACATGGTTGCCCACTTAAAAAAGAAATAAAATGTGCTGTGCACAAGAACAAATATTCTAAGCGAATGCGGCGAAACTGCTGTACAGAATAACAGATTGAATTGGCTATAAATCATAGAGAGCTGCTTTTCCTATTAGTAATTACATGTTCAAACAAATTCCCCTTACGCATTCCGTTTCTGCTCGGCTTCGGCATGAAGCCGATGCCGGCCATCTCTTCCGTGTACTCCTTCTGATTATCCTCCCGTGTCTTCTGTTGCACATCGTACATTTGTTTGATGCTTGGTCCAAAAATCGGCAATTTGCAAAGTTCCTCAAAGAATTCTGCCACATCCTCCGCCTTAATCACTTTCGGGCCGTTGGAGTCGTCGGCATTCGCAGCGTCAATGAGCTCCTTTTGCTCTTTGTAGAGACGGAGCGATTCCTAAACATCGATTCAACAATTAAATTAAGCCATTCTCACAAAAACTGACTTGGAGTCCCTTAAGCTTTTCCATTTGAAGATTCTGATCCGCTTCCCCATTGCTTTCAGCAACAAATCGTTCCCCATCCTGGATGGACAACAAGATGTACGCCTCCATGCTGTCGTTGTACGGCTTCAAAGCCCATGTCTTCAGGAATGAGCAAAACAAAGCTGCCTGAAATGTTTTCAGAAGTCGGACTGAACCATTGCTTTCCTGATCACCCGCTTATGATCTATGGTCTAATTTGAGACTGATGTCCCGATCGTCGATCAACAAATCAAACCAGTTCGACCAATTCAAATGCTAATTAGTTGCCTTAGAATAGATCTTCTCTCGCTCGTGCTGCATCTGCAGCCGGTACGACTCCAATGTGGTCAACGTGTCACGCTTATCCGCGAACAGCTTCCGCTTCGCTTCGTCCAGTTCATTTGTCACTACCACTTGATCAAAGCGGATGTGCATGTGTACACTCCAATCACAGCCACATTCCGCGACCTGGAAAACATATTGTTCGTTCAATGAGTCACCAAAACAATTCAATTCAGGTCCGTCATTCGGGAGGGAAACAAGTTTTTTTCTTCTTTATTTTCAATTTCACAAATTTACGGGGTTTTAAAGTTACCTAATTTTTTGGTCATCTTCATTTTTGCTAATTTAAACATAGCTACAAAACTCACCCTGCAAGTGTTACCCCCGCCCATTGCCCAACAATTTTTCAGCGACTCATTGGGCATATTCTCCGGTTGGATGTTTTCCAAGCCACAGTGCGGGTGGCAGTGTCGTCTGTACAGCTTGATTTCTTTGTCAGCAGTCTTTTTCACTTCGGTGCAACGGTCCTTAATAGAATTGAAAGTGTTAAAAACAATCACACTGAAAAAAATGCAATGTTTGAATGCTTTTAGATTTAATTAACTTCTGATTTGTTAATTAAAACAAAAATGACCAAATTTTGGACAATTTGATTTGTCCATTTTCAAACACTGCAATGACGATTTAAATGCCGACCGCAGTGCAAACGGTGCGCGGGTGTGGCAAAGGAACGAACTGGACGGTGTCAAAGGTGGGCGCGGTGGTCATCTCCTGTTCCCCTCTGCTGATGGCGTCTTCATGTTCTTTGATGCGGATGAGGTTGTCCTGTAAAATGTGCAAATATGAACAACAGTTTTACACCAAAAAAAAAAAGTTTTTCACCTGGATTTTCTGAGATATAGACGCCAATGGGTAGGTCAAGTCGACGATAGTCCGATGGGCCTTGTTGAGCGACACGGTTTCCCAAGTACGGTGGGGCAACAACTCCGACACGTTCTTCAACATTCGCTGAAGTTCCTGTTCCGCCCGAGTCCAACTCTTCGAAAAATCGGCCATGTTTTCATCAGAGTACAGAACCTCTGCCTTTTTAATGAGACACAAATGCTCAAACGCTTCGTTGTCCAGACAGTAAATTCTGTCCCGGTGGAGAGGAATGGACACCTTAAATTAGCCAATCTTTAGTACAAATCTAAACAAAATTTGCTCATTTTTAATACTTAAATATTTAATATAGTAGTTAAACATAAATCCCCACATTATGTGCAGCTTCAATCGGATTCAGAATTCCTTGCAACAATTCTCGCGTTTTTCCTAAAATGCTTTTCAACTTAACACTCCGTCCCTTGGCACACAAAACGAACCCATTTTGTAGTTGGATCCCCGCGCATTAGTGAACATAAAGAAGATATTCTGAAATAAAAAGCATTTCCTTCCATTCGCGAGCCCTTCCTTCCCCTACCTTTGCAGCATTTTTATGCAAATAAGTGAGCAGTCCGTTGATGCAGTATTTGAATGCCGGCCCAGTGCGCGTGCTGTTCGGCCGCAGAAGGATGCAGATGGCGTGCAGTTCAGGCAATGTGCTGATGAAGCTGAGCGTCTTGTGCAAGTTCAAATTGTCCTCTTTGATTCCGCCCGTGTCGAGAATGCCTGGCGCATCGATCAAACGAATTTTGTACCCAACTGAATGTTTGTTTGATTGAACCCATTCACTTTTCAAAAAAAAAAATTTTCTTTTCCCATTTACCTTTCGAAGGAGTAATGTACGCATTTGGCCATTTGGTCTGCGATTTGCCAGGTTCAAGGCATTCGTCTTTACTCTTCTTTCCTATAAACACCTCCGTCTGCACCAATTTCCCGTCGGCATCGTATTCCTCCGTACAGAACCGGGCCGGTATCACTGACTCAATTTCCTCCGCCTGTTCAATTTTTTGTTATACAATCATGGGTTTTTAAAAAGGACCTAAATACGCATACAAGAAAAAATATATCGGTAATAATATGCTTTGTACTCCATTTTTGAAAAAAAAAATGGAAAGAATTTTCTTAAAAGTCATAGCGATGTTTTTGTGTTACACGCCGACCTGAATGGCTTCGTCGAAGGTCGGATGCTTCAGATAGTTGACGATTGCATTGATCAGGGTTGATTTGCCCACGCCAGTCTCGCCCAACAGCAGAATGGTCAAAATGCCCTTACTTTTCAATCTTTCCAACTCGTTGGTCAACTGCGTTTTCGTTGCAAAATGCTTGAATTCATTTCCATGAGCGTCCACGTCGTTGCAACGAAAAGAAAACTCCTCCACCGGTGTGGCACCGCAAGCGCAATAGAAATGAGTCATTGGAGCCTTTTTAGAAGAAATTTAAACTTGTAAATGTTCATATGCAATTTCCTTACATTCTCCTCCTTTACGTAGGCCAATGTTTGGCCACAGTCGTCGCAGCCCCACAAAAAGTCGTTGTTCTGACATTTACCCCCGTAGCCTTCGCAGAAGGGGCAAGGCAAACTGCATGGTTCCGTCTTCTTCTGAGGTGCTGCTCCAACTTCAGTTCGTTGAGAATTTTCAATCTGTACAGAAAGCCCTTAGTTTCTAGAAAGCCACCATTTACTTACCCGAGCAATGCAAATTTGCAATTTCTGCGCTTCCTCCGTCACACAATCGGCCGTCAGCAATTTGTGCCCGCGCATTTTGACCAATCGACTGTCAATGTTTGGGAATCCGTCCAATTCGAGGATGCCTTGCGGCAATCCTTCATATGCCGTGGCATCGTCTTCACTCAGCATAACATCCAAATCAACAAAGGCACAGCTCTTGCCCCGTTTAGCCATTTGGTAAAGTTGGCCCAAACATCGTCGATAGAATTTTTCTCCGTTCTGCTGAGAAGACGAACCGCCATCATCGTCGACGGGCGGAATTGTTCGCGACTCGCTGTACAGAAGGACAAAGTGCAAAGTCAAAGAAGCGCTGCTGCTGGAGCCACCGTTGCCAAGCAGCACATCCGTCAGCCGTCGATTACCACGCCCGATGTAGTGAACACCTTCAATAGTAAAAATAACACTTTTTTAAGATGAATACCACCCCCCCCCCCTCAATTTGTCTTTGCCTTCTGAGTCCAATTCCCGAAGCAGCTTCATTTTTGGTTGCAACACCCGGTCACAAAGTTCCAACAGAATGCGTCCGTTCTCCTCAAATTGGTCGACCGCAAGCTCTAAAGCTTCCGTTGAACGTTCGGCTTCCTCCGCGCCTTGGCCCATTCGTAAGCCAACAACGCAGTTCTTCAGCGTATCATCGATCGCGACTTTCTGTTCTACACAGTGCTGGAACATTTGTCCCAAACAGTCACACTGATGGAAGCTGAATTAAAATAACATTAGTTATAAAAATGCCAAAAAAATTATCAATAATTGATCCTCATGAATTTTAGAATAATTCCAACCTTAAGCTAGATGCGTTTTCATTTAGCGATTGGCCGGCCTTTCGCAATTCAAACTCAAATTGTTCCAAAGATTGCGCACAAGACTGGATCCGTTTCACCATGCCATGATCTGCAAAAAATTGATTCAATCACATTATACATTTTGTACAAAACACCTTCGATTATGGAGGCGGGCAAAAATGTGTGCAATGATTTGTCGTCGACAATGGCAGAAAGTGGAATCAGCGAAAAGCTGATCGGATGTCCGAAGCTGTGGTTGAAGCCAGCAGCGGTCTTTTTGGTAGACTCCACAAACACGTCAAGGCCATGCAAAAATTCCTGAAAAGCCAATCAATAAAATGAAAAATGAACAGTGGCCAAACCGCACCAAATCAGTTCCGCCGGAGCCAATGGACGGGTCCACGAAAACGCTGACCCGGACGGAGTTGTTCAGAGAATTGAGTGCGGCATCGTCCGAAGAGGTCATTGGATAGCTACGAATATGCTTCAGAGCAAGCTAAAAAATGCATTGTTTTCTGTTTTTGTCCGATTCTTTTCAATTGGCACCTTTTTCACCATTGGAACATTCATTTCCATGCCAGAAGTTTGTTGGTCAAAAGTCAAAATTGCTGCGACAAGCGATCCGAAGCAAGTCGACCCGACAAAATGAGTGGCATCTTTCTGCGGGTTTTGCTGCAGCACGGAGTTGCGCACTTTCGGCTCACCCAGTTTCAGCGAAATTGTCTGATCAGATTTTCGATTACAGAAAGCACAAATAATGCTAATTACCGTTTTTAGTGAAATTTGAATGAGGCCAAACGAATTGTTCTGTCCTCCTTTTTGGGTTGCCGCCAAAAGAAATTGACCAAGTGGGCAAACATCGTCAAGACGTGCCAGTCGACTGATCACACTCAGCTAAAAAGATTCATATATCAACACATAACCAAAATGTTACTTCCAATTTCCGGGTAAAACATTGTAAGGACTACTCCCCCCTCCCCTCCCCCCACAACCAATAAAGACAACCTTCTGCTCCGTCCCCAACATTTTCGTGCGTTCCTCCAATCTGTCCAAGTGATCAACTTCAATGATCTCTTTTCCCTGTGTTGGCATGCTCTGTTCTGTGTAGGAGCGCATGTTGAAAACTTTGCGCATGAATCCAAGATCATTGGAAGTGACGAAGTTGTCCGAAAGCACGTTGTACAAATTGCCAAGATGGTCTTTTCCGGATAACAGAAAACGCTCGCTAAATTTGAATGAAATTATTGCAATTAACCTGTTCGGTGCCGTGGCACCACTCACATTGGTTCACAATCATTGTTGGCATTCTGTTGCTCACTCATCAGCACATCTCCATCATCACAACGGCGTTCACCTCCGACGTTTTCGGGCACAGTTTTTCCGGCATCCACAATGCGGTTGGCGCTGTTGTTGTCCAATTTCGGGTGGAGCAGCACTTTGTACTTGCCGCGATCTTTGACCCGCTCAACACACCACTCGCGCGGGTCAATGTCGATGAACTCTGCCGGCTCGAAGTAGTCGTCCAGATGTTGCAATTGCAAATCAAAGTTTGCCGTCAGTTGTTCCATGGTCATGGCCAAATGCTTTGACAGAATCGCTTGCGTCATGTGCCCGACCGTCGGATTGCAGTGTTCATCACCAAAAGCAATAAATTGTTCTGTTTCAGTCACAAAGAACTCGTATTTCAGACGACTGGTCGACATGTCCTTCCGTTCGACTTGCACAACGGCACATTTTTTCTTTGCCGTTGGTCGTGCATCTGTTGTGGGACGCTGTTGATGCTGAGTGAGTTGGTCCTGTTTTTTAAAAGAATGCAATTCATTTAATTCTGTGACATTTCACATAATATTAATTCGCTTACCCTCCCCCCCCCCCATTTTTATTAACAACAATCTTACACGCTGAAGCGTGGCCGCAACCTGCCCATTTCCAACTTCAGTACCATCTGAGTATTGAAAACATTACAAAAATTGTTGGTTTTACACCTTGCTAGTGCACATTACCTTCGTCATTTTGTCCACCAGCAGTCGACACCAAGTCGAAACCGCTCTCAGTTGGGGATTGCGAACCCGACCGCTGGCGCCGAGCCAACTCGGCGAGTTCATCGGCCATCGCATCAATGGGCTGAGCGAAACTCGGCGAAAGATTGCCTGTAAGAGTCAGATTTGTTCGACATTAACACGCTTTGCAAAGGAGGGTTGTCACTTCGAGACCAAATGAGCCAAAAACCCGAGAGTTCAGTTTTGGTTAAGCAGAAACCGCCACCCCACTTCCCATCAGAAGCTATCTTTGTTGGGCGATTTTTCAAGAAATTGGGAAAGCTCCACGCAAAACGTCGTCTCCATTTCTTGCCTTTGTCTGCTGTCAGGTCACCGTCGCTATTGCTGGATGAACTTGTCGTCATCATATTTGTAAAGAAAACAATTTTTAAAATCTAAGAGCCTGAATTTTAGTTTTGATCATTTACTGTTAATTGTTAGGGAGGTTATAATTTAAATTAAATCTAATTCCTTTCTATAGTGCCGGCTAACGAACAATCAAGATAGGTACATGTATATACATATATATGTATGGACATATTGTTGTTGAGTTGAGTCCGGTTAAATAAAATTTTTGGGGACGGGAATTTCAAATTTAACGCGACGGGAATCCCTGGTTTTCCCGTTCCCGTAAAAAATCCAGCTAGGCAAAAAAGATTTCTAAGTTCGGGAATTGCGTAACAAATCCACGCCAAAGAGCAATCAATATAATTTTTGGGTGCGGAGGCGGAGACTTTTGCCAAATATGCGTTGGACAAACAAAAAGTGATTGGCAGCAGGTCAAAAGGGGGGGGGGGGGGAGAATGAAATGACCTGTAAACAAATTACTAAATATTGTGGGCGGGGATAATATTTATGCTACGGTCACATAAAAATCGTCGGATCGGACGACGACAAAAAAAATATAAGGGCAAAATGAGAGAGATTTCTCTGACAGAATGGTGCGTGCACCTACCGATGCCAAAACTTGCAAAAAAAAACGGGCATAGAATAGAGAAAGTAATGAAATCGTGTCGATAAACAGCATTTTGAGTTACAAATAGAGGTATATGGTATTTCAGTGCCGGGTAATAGTTCGGTTTGTTGCCCCACGTTTTTGAAAAAAAATGTTTTTAAGTCGACAAAAAGGTATTCCTAGGGGTATTTGGAGGCGAGAATCCGAATCTGACCTCCATTTCGACCTATTTCGAATCCCGAACCCGAATTCGAACAAATTTTCAAAAATTCAAAAGCAAAAAAAATCACATATTGACTTTAAGCTTTTGGGGTCTTCTTGCTCTTTATCATGAGTCCCCCCTAGATGTCTCAAAATGGTCGATGTAAAATGGCTGATTTGCCTATTGCACCTGCACATTCATTCAAATGCTGGGTACTTTCCACACTTCTCCATTCGGTCGCCGTTTCTTCTGCCAGCCGGGGATGGCTTTTGTTCCCATTAGATTTCTTTGCTATTATGTGGAACGGCCGGAGGGGGGGGGGGGGGGGGGGGGGGGGGGGGGGGGATGGGCGAAGGTCCAACACTTAGAAAAAACATTTGTTTGTCCTAATCCATACCAAATCCCCTAAAAATGGCCCGTGATCAACTGATAGGCTTCAACCAACAAAAATTGTATGAAAATCAAATAAAAATACAACCAATCGATTCCTCTCGTCGAGCTGATTACGAATCCCCAAAAAGTTTGCGCCGGGAGTATCTATTAGTGTTCGGCACGGTACGGTATTACCGCGGTATTTTTCGGTATTACCGCGGTATTTTTTTCGGTATTACCGATTCGGTATACCGACCGAAAAAATTATGAGATTTCGGTATTTTTTCGGTATCGGTATTATACCGAAATACCGATACCGAATACCGGCCGAAATATCTTTGACTGGAATACCGCGGTATTTTCGGTATTTTTTCGGTATTACCGCGGTATTTTTCGGTATTACCGCGGTATTTTTCGGTATTACCGCGGTATTTTTTTCGGTATTACCGATTCGGTATACCGACCGAAAAAATTTTGGCATTTCGGGATTTTTTCGGTATCGGTATTTTACCGAAATACCGATACCGAATACCGGCCGAAATATCTTTGACTGGAATACCGACGGTATTTTCGGTATTTTTTCGGTATTAACGCGGTATTTTTCGGTATTACCGCGGTATTTTTTTCGGTATTACCGATTCGGTATACCGACCGAAAAAATTATGAGATTTCGGTATTTTTTCGGTATCGGTATTATACCGAAATACCGATACCGAATACCGGCCGAAATATCTTTGACTGGAATACCGCGGTATTTTCGGTATTTTTTCGGTATCGGTATTATACCGAAATACCGATACCGAATACCGGCCGAAATATCTTTGACTGGAATACCGCGGTATTTTCGGTATTTTTTCGGTATTACCGCGGTATTTTTCGGTATTACCGCGGTATTTTTTTCGGTATTACCGATTCGGTATACCGACCGAAAAAATTATGAGATTTCGGTATTTTTTCGGTATCGGTATTATACCGAAATACCGAAAAACCCCATTTGCCGAACACTAGTATCTATGAAGAAAGTTATGAGCCAACAAAAGTTGGCAAAAATGGGGTGTCGTCGTGTTTTTTCAGTTTTTGATAACTTAATGAATTTTTGAGTGGAATCTAACCAAATATTCAACTATAGCTAGATTCAAATTTATCCATCCATTAAAATACTTTACAAGCTTTTATTAAATGTGGGCGAAACGTCTTTTTTCCCCTCAATGGACGAAACGTTCGTTTTTTCACTACTGGGCGAAATGTCCAATGGGCGAAATGTCCGGACACCATTTTAAGTCACTAATTCGAGAATTCGCTTAAAAATATTCATGTCTGAATCCTAGAAATCAGTACAAATAAAGTATATCGAGCTAAAACAGCAGCTTCTTTTTTTTTAAGATCCAAACTCTCTTAAACAGTACGTACAAGCATTCATCAAAAAATGGCGGGCGATTGGTGGGGGGGGGGGGGGATGGGTGGAATAGAGCAGGACGGCTCCGATGTGTATCTGTTGGTGATATTTATCTTCAGACTTTACAAAATGTTTTTATTTTTTTGAAAAATGTCGGGAGCGGCAGCTTTATGTTTTACGAATAAAACTGTGACTGAAGGCGGGAGAGAGTTGAGCAATCGAGAATGGGAGAAGCAGTAGGAATGAATAAAATATAGTTTAATACAGTATTTTTAATATCGTGGGCAAGAGGACATTTTTGATATTACAACCAAAGAAAATTTTTTCGCAAATTTTTGTCACTTTTTTCTAATTAAATTCAATAAAACTTTCATTTGTTTCCCGGCGGCGCCTATCGGCGGCCGGACCCCTCTAAAATGCTTTTCAATTTGTTTCAAATGGAAATTCAACAAAATATATTAAAATGACTTATTTGTTAGCTTAACAGGTTTTATCTGGGCTAATCAGATTTTTAATGCGGCAGGGATTAAAACTATTTGTAATAGTGAAGCGGCCGGGCACTTTTTGATCACTGCTCTCTCTTCGCCCCCATTAGTTGCTATAAAAGGTTGGGCTATGTGCAGCTGCTGATTCGAACCAGCAGCGGCCTTGGCTGATCGGACTGATCTGCTCGGGCTACGCCACACCGTCTCCAATAGCGCCGTTGGGATTGATTGAGCAGTATAAAATCCCTTTCTATGCAAATAAAATATTTAACAAAAATTATCAAATTAAAAAAATTAACACAATTGTTGGAAACCCTAATTAGATTGGGTAACAATATTACTAATTAGTTAGTAATACATTAATTCTGAGTTGACTTTGAGGTTTGGTATTTAAATTAAATATACATTTAAAAAGCATGTCATTTTCTTAAAATTTACTCCCATAAATAGAAACAATTTATTTCTTTTTTTATCACCATAGTTTTTATAAGGTTAGGGCGATAATTTTTAATTTCTTCGCTTTTCCATAAAAAGAAATCGTTCCTTTCTTTGCTTTGCGTCTTTTGCTGCTCATTCACTCACAAATCAGTCACCAAAAATTATTCCGTGCAGCAGCCATTCTGTCCCCCCCCCCCCCCCCCGGGGGGACAACTTTTGTCGGCACCACCAGCAATGAATTAATTATTGCTGTGATAATTGGCAAAAGTAACACCAAAAAACTAATCAGCAAACGACAGATTTATCCCCCGCCGGGGGTTGAATTAATACATTTGAATTTTTGTTGTTTGGATTTTCATTCTCATTATATTTTTTAATGATTATTTTGTTTTCTCATTTTTAAAATTTAAATTAATAAAATAATTAAAGCAAAATTTTTTTCCCTTAATTTAATTACTTTTCAGCGTTTTCCGCCATTAAAGTCACACAAATTGCGATTGAATGGTCCGATTGATAAGCAAAAAATTAACAAAAGTGGGGTTAAAAAATGCTGAAGCAATTTAAGAACGTAAAATATTTTATTTCTTTTTTTTTTGTCTCAATTTTTAAAACATTTCCTGATAGTAATTTTTGTTGTCGATTTTTGTTTGTTGTAATAACAACAGCCTGGAAATTGCCAATAAAAAAGAATATAAAAAAAACAATCAAAAAGTTATAATCCAATCTCCGGTAAAATCGATCTGGTGCTGATCGGGACAGTTTTCGTCCAATCTCTCCGCGTCTGTTTTACATTTATTTATATGATCGCATTTTGCAAATATTTGTTTAGCGAATTTTTTCGCTTATTGAACGAACAAACAATTTTTTACACAATTGTTTTCGCGAAATCGTCAATATTTGCTTATTTATGGGAAGTAAAAGTTTGAAAAGCACAAAAATATCTCAATTTATTCAATTCAAAAATTAAAATAAATGGCGCCCCGGGCGGAGAATCAAATCGGCCGTTGGGGTGCCACTTCGTTTGTTGTCGGCAATATTGTCGGGGCTGGCATCTTCATTTCACCCAAATCGGTGGTCAAATATACCGGATCTGTAAGTTTTGTTTTTAAATAAATTTTAAAAAATGTTCCATTTTTGATCGGACTTTCAATGTGCGTTTGGATTCTTTGCGGAGCGATCAGCACACTGGGCGCATATTGTTACGTGGAACTTGGCACAAGCATTCGCCGATCGGGCGGCGATTTCGCTTATCTTTGCCATGTAAAATGGTGCACATTTTTGTATTCCTTAAATTAATTTATTTATTATGCCAATTATAGAGAAGTGCATATTTTGTATAGTCCCCAGTAGGGTTGGACAAAACCGAATATTATCCGGGTCCCCCGGATACCGGGTAGCTCAAAAACACCCATATCCCGCCCGGAAATCCGAGTAATTTGGCTGGGGTTGGTCCAAGACCCGGATAATTTTACCCAAAAAATTTCCGAAAACACCCGGATAACGGTCCCAGATAACCCGGTTTTGTCCAACCCTAGTCCCCAGTATAAAAATAAATAATTAAAAAGATTATTTAGGAATGCAATTGCCTTTATGTTTATGAGTGTTGGCTGTGTGCTCATTTACCCGATGATGTTGGCCATTCAGGCGAACACTTTTGCCGAATACATTGTGCAAGGTAAGGGTATTGTCCTAGTTTTGTAATAAAGTTTTAATGTGAAATTTAATTTAATTTTTTAGGCTTTGGGCTTAAGGAAATGCTGCCGGACGATTCGCTGGAACAAATCGTTTTCAAAAAATTAGTCGGCTTTCTCATCGTTTGGCTTCTTCTTTTTCTCAATTTTTTCTCACTTCGAAAAGTTGTCGCGCGATTCCAAGTAAAAATAGTCAAAGAATTAAATAAATTTTTTTTGTCATTTTTTTTTCTAATTTTTGATGGTCACTTCACTCGCAAAAATAGTCGCCAACATTCTGATTGTTGGCATTGCTTTTTACTTTTTGATCTTTAAAGGTAAATGTTTCATCAAGTATTAATACAATTAATTATTTTTTTAAATTTAATCTATTCAATAATAATTTAAATTAATTAACTATTTTAATTAATTATGCAAATTTAGGCTCTTACGAAAACCTAAGAGATCCTTTTGCCAATTCAACATTTGCAGCCGGAAATTTAGTGAATGCCTTTTTTGCCGGATTTTTCAGTTACGACGGATGGGATGTGCTGAATTTTGGTGCCGAAGAGATAAAAGACCCAAAAAGGTACAATTTATTCATTATTTTGCTTTTTATACTTTATTTCTAAATTATTTTTTATATAAATTTAAACTTAACAAGTTAAAAATAATTTTATAAAATAATATTACTGCTTATTTTAGTTTTTAAATTTGATTAATCCCCAATTTAGGACGATGCCCTTCGCTATTTTGGTGGGGATGAGCTGTGTGTCCACAATTTATGCAACCATCAATTTGTCCTATTTCATTGTGTTGACTGTGCCACAGATTGAAAACTCGCCGGCCGTTGTTGTGGTATTTTTTATTTTTAAATAAAAATGGGATTTTTTTTTGAACAAAATTTTGCTTAGGATTTTGCACAAAATACGATTGGAAGGCTTCAAGTTCTGATGCCGTTTGTCATCAATTTGGCACTGATCAATGCCATGAACGGCTCAATGTTTTCAGCCAGCAGGCACAAATATTATAATTTTTTTTTTCAATTTTAAAAATTTAAATTTTTAAATTCTCAGATATCTTTTTGCTGTTGCTCGTGAACGTCATTTGCCTTCGTTTATTTCGTTTGCTAGCACAAAACATGACAGTCCGAAGGCCGCACTATTTGTTCATGTAAAACTATGCGCAATACTTTTATTTTAATTTAGCATTTTGTTTTGAATTTTCAACATTTATTAAAATACCTAGTTTATAATTTTACTTAGACAATTCATTAAATGGCTCATTTTGAGGTGCTTTTGGTGTTCATTTTTTCCTTTGTCGGCAACACGGAACAGCTGATGGAGTATCTCGGCTTTGCACAATGGCTTCAACGGGGCTTTACCATGTGCGCATTGCTGTACATCCGATTTGGACATTTGCCCGTTCATCCGCAGGCAAAAAAAGACATTAAACTAATTAAATTTAATTGTTTCAGAGTATTTTAGAGAATTGTCCTTGGCATAAATGCCTTTGATAATCTATGCATTTTAACTAGGCAATTGTTTTTTAAATTTAATTTACTTAAAAAATTCTTTTAGTCTATTCGCGTGCCGTTGCTGATCCCCATTTTGTTCATGTTCATTTGCTTTTCCGTGGTCATTGTCACACTGTTGAAGGCGTTCAGCAGTGCCTTTGTCGGACTGATTGTTCTTGGCGCTTCACTTTTTGTCTATTTCATTTTCGTATGGGACAAAGCTTTGCCGCGATTCCGTTGTTACAGCGCATGGACAAGCAAAATAAATGGCAATTTATTAATGAAATTCCAATTTTTAATTTTTGGAAATTCGTTTTTTATATATTAATTTATTTTATTATTTAATTTAATTTAATTTAATAGATCTTATGGCGCGGCTAACGCAACAAATTTTGGATGGCCAAATTGATGCGAACGAAGCAAATGCACCGGTCAAAAAAGTTGACGGAAAAAATTCAGCAAAAATTTGGCCCGTCGAAGAAGGCCCCCAAAAAGAGAAAAGAAAATTTAATAAACGAAAATATTAATAAAAATAATTGATTCGTTGAAAAACTTTTTACATTTCAAAGATATTTTAAATGTATAATTATTAAAATAGTAATTTTCTAAATCCAAAAAAAGAATTTATAAATTAACAGAAAATTATTTTTTATTTATTATTTGAAATGCTTTTTTCTCATTTAATTTTGCGTGTTTTAAATGGGAAATTATCATTCATCATCGCCGTTCATGCCACGGCATTGCGGGCAGAAAGAACATTCTATTTTTAAAATTTTAAATGTTGCGTTAAAGTAGCTTTCAGCCAAATTAATTTTTGACTTGGCCATCCATATTTAAGGATACCTATTTTAGTTATTTTAAATGGGTAATTTAATTTTTTTATTTTGAAATAAATATTTTAAATTGTGTCGCCGCTTTTCTCATTTCATGTGTTTCTCGGTTCATTTTCTAAGAGGATTTAAATATGGCATTATTGCTTCTTCTCCGTCGTCATCGTCGTCTCCCACTTTGGCACTTTCTCCCTCTCCTCCTCCTCCTCCTCCTTTTGTGCCATTACACCTCCCACACGTCCGCTTCGGCCATTGGCCTGCACAACCGGCTCTTGCTGCTGCGGAGCGCATTTATTGTACCCATGGCGAGCAGCAAATTGCCGGGGGCAGCGGCAGCTGCTGAGGACAGTGCCGGCTTTTTGGTCTATACGGCACCGAACAGACGACTGATCAGACCACCGCCACTGAAGAGAAGGGACGATGGCACAATAATCAAGAAGAGAATGGAGGACGGCACAATAATGGAGATGAACAAGAAGAGAATGGAGGACGGTGATGGTGACGTCGTAGTCTTTGAAACAAACTATTTTAATTAGAGGAAAACATGCAAAAAAAAATGTTTTAGGAATTTCTCCCTTACTATTAAGCATATATGACTCCAGTTTTTTCAAAATTTACAAATCTTTATTTTTGTCCGCTAGACCGCTTTTTTGATAAGGATTTGAATCGCCTTATAAAATCTCTGCTTACTAATCCCGATCCCGAGTTTTCTTTAAATTTAAAAATTAACAGAGCATCAATTGTTTTAAGAAACTACCCTGAGCCGAATGGACGAATCGCAATTTGAGGAGGAAGAAGCCCTAAACAATGCAATGTTTTTGGTATTGGACCGATGATTGGACACAAATCGGTGGCGCCATATTACATAAATCAACTCATATAATGCATAATTGTTGGACATATAGTTGATTCAAAATTGTAAAACAAAAAAGCTTGCTTTTGATTTGAAATTGCTATCACAAAAATAAATTTTGATTAATAAATGTCGCGAATACTTTTTTGACCAGTTTATACCCCCCAAATTTGGTACTTTTTATAAACTATTTGGCCATTTTAGTAACTATTTTGGACTTTTTAAGCAACTAAAAACCTAATGATCTGGAGATTTTTAACAACTACAAATCCCAACCCTACCCCCGACAGGCGCTGAGTTGGGGATTAGCGATTTGAGACCCATCCGAAAAAGTGAGAATTCGTTTTTTCAGTCCCCCGACGACCTCCCCAGAAACCGCGTCAACCAAAGGTTTTGAGTGTGAAAAAACGGTGTAAAACCAAGCAACAACAAAACATTTTTTTTATTACATAACCACACAGGGGGACACAACAAAAAAAATATTAAAAGACCGGAAAAGATTGGACGAGTGAGTACACATAACATGATTGATCTCAATCGGTGTTTGTGTGTGTGCTCCAATGGCATTATGCCCGATCACTTTCTGGTGTTTGGTCCACCAGTCAGATCACAATCGACGCAAACACCGATCAATATATTGTTTGAGAATTACAATTCGTTAAATTCAGTTTTCTATCGCAAATCTACCGGATATAATAAAAACAGATCAACGGATGTTCTGGGGGCGGGACGACTAACTTTTCTATACAATTCGGGAAAAAATAACTGTGAAAATGGAACCCATAAAAAAGGATCAAAAATTTCTTGAGGTCCCTGATCGGGTGGATGGTTTTTAGTTGTTGATTGATTGATTGATTTGATCATTGTTTGTATCGACATTCGTTTTTGCTTCAAATGCTTTACACTTCCACATTCCGTCTTGATCACTCACTCACTCACTCCTCCATCATCTCGCTGTTCTCTCGTAGCGAGTCCGGCACCCTGGCCAGCTCCTGCTCGTGGTGGAACGAAAATTGCACAAAGTTGTTCTGTATTTCGTCCATCTCGTCCAGTGTGTCAAGCGGCCCATTCCTTGGCAAATTGACCCCCAAAATTAAAAAATAGAAAAAAGTGTTTATAAAATGATCTGGCGCCTGTGATTGATCAGTTAGAAACAACTGATCAGACAGACAATTTCGAGCATTTGTGAAGTGTTTGTTTGTTTGTTCATCAACTACCTCACAGCTGGCGGAGTGAGCTGTACAGCCTCCCGAGTAAACTCCTTAAATGTTTTTTGAATTTGGTGGAATAAAACATAATAGGGGGGGGGGGGGGGGGGGGGGGACAGTGACACACCGCGTCAAAATAGCTGGTGTCCGATTCGGAGTTGAGCTGTGGCTTGAACGGTGGTTCGATCTCCTTTTAAATGTAATTAGTGGTGTAATTTTATTTTTAAATTTAATGTCTTTTAAATAAACACCACCTTTCTGTAGAGTCTGTCCCAATCGATGGGTCTGAAGAAATCGGTGGCCTGAATCTCGCGATAATCGTCAGGGCCTCCGCCCAATCGCTTGTTCGGGTCTTTGACGAGAAGACCGGACAAAAGGATTTTCGCCTCGGGCGACAGTCGGGAGGGGAAACGGAGGGCACATTGCAAGATCAGCTCGAACAGCCTCTCGTGCTCCCTGGAAGCGCGCGTTTAAATTAAATGCCAAAAATTGAACAAATATATTTATGGTTATTTAATTTATTAAAATTTCATCAATTTAAACACATATTTTTGTTGCCAGAAATTATTTTTTGTACTTGGAATAGAAGGGCAATCGACCGCACATCATCTCATACATCACAACACCGACGCCCCACCAATCCACGGAACGGCCATAGTCTTGAAAAAAAAGAATAAAAACAATATTAAAAATGGATTAAAAATTTTAAAAGATTTTATGAACAAATCCAACTTTTTGTGGTGGAAAATTGGGAAAATTTAAATGCCCCCACCATTTTCCTCCAAAACTTCGGGCGCCAAATATTCTGGGGTGCCGCAAAATGTTCGGGTCCGGCCGCTGAACGAAATGTCCTCCTTGCAAAGTCCGAAGTCGGCAATTTTAATATGCCCGTCCCGGTCCAGCAACAAGTTCTCCAGCTTCAAGTCGCGATAAACTCTGCAAAAGCGTGAAAAAATGCGATCAAAAAATTTTACATTCAAACATTGCTCTCTGTTCGATTATTTACTATGTCGAATTCGATTCGAAAAATTCGTCAAATTCTCAATTTTCTTCTCATTAGCAAAGATCGGACTTGAAGGCTGATCAAGATTTCGATCAAGAATCTCGATCGGTCTAATCTCAATTAAGAACTGACATATTGTTGTCGTGCAAATATCCCAGCGCCAGCACAATCTCTGCCCCGTAGAAGCGAGTCCGACTTTCGGAGAAGCCCTCTTTGTACTTGCCGACCTACAAGCATTATGTACAGTACACAACACAAACACCAACTCAATAAATACAGTCTCGACGCTGGTGTGGTACTGTATTCTTTAATCGGGGGCAAGACCAATCAATCCATAACTATGAAAGCTTCCATTAAACAAGAGAACTTGATAGTATAATATAATCTAAATCAAAACTGCTTCAGAATGATCAAATCTAGGCTTTGATCAGCTCACAAATAAGTTAAGAGCAGTCTTTTGATCAGACCGACGCTTTTTAAAGTGCTAAACGATTAGCCGATTGGATAAACAGTTACAGTGAGTGCTTCACTCTTAACCGACCAATCACATCCATCCCCTGTTCTGTTCTGGTTTGTTGATCACCTGTCTGTTCAGGTGATAGTACAGATCACCGCCGATCGCGAATTCCATGACAAAACAAAGTCGATCAGTTGTCTGGAAGGAGTAGGTCAGTTCGGTGAGGAAGGGATGTTTGCAACGCTGCAGCACTCGATTTTCGGTGAGAGTGTGCGCGACTTCGTCCTGAAAGAATCGGCATTTTTTATTATGCTTTTTTAAATTTTATTATAAATTTAAATAGAAAACATGTCATAGCATCTTTGAAATGGCCAATTTTTCTACACAACATTAAATTAAAAAAAAATTATAAAACTTCTAAAAAATTAAAAAGTAAAGTAGTAATTAAAAAAATTTGAAATTATCATTTAAAAACCAATTAAAATCTTGATTATTTATTTATTTTGATGTTTTGTCATGGCATAATAACACTCACCTTCTGAATGATCACTTCCTTTTTCAGGATTTTGATGGCATAAAGTCGCTTGGTGCGTTTTTCTCTGCACAAAATCACTTTGCCAAAAGTGCCTTTGCCGAGCACTTTGAGGAACTCGAAGTCGTCCAGTGTCTGTGCCATTTTTATATTATAAATATTTTAATTTAAATTAATTAAAAATAAATTTGGGACTAAGTGCCTCCGAAATAAATGTTTTCAAAATGTAAAAATCAAAGCAAATGAAGAATTTTGAAAAGCATTAAAAAAATCTTTTCAGCCTATACCGAAATCAATTTTGAATAAATCTAATATGACAGATCAATTTAGTCCAACCCGTCTGATCATTCTGATCCCACAAATCTCTTCCACTCACAATTTTGCTGCGCTTCTGCTTCTGCCAGTCCGGCTTGTTGAGCTCGGCCGCCGCTTTCTCTGCCGCCGCCACCACTTCCGCTGTGCCCGCTGTGGCGGGTGCCGCGGCAACAGCGGCCGCCTTCACGGCCGCCTCGTGCTGCAGCTGGCGTAGCTGTGCCGCACCAGCAGCCGCCACCGTCGTGTGGGCACCGCCGCCCGCGGTGCCGCCGCCATACGGTGCCATTCCTGTTTGTTGTTGAACAACTATAAGTTTGGCCAATTTTGAAAAAATCCATGTAAGCATCTGGTTACCAAAAAATAACGGGACGGGGACTTTTGAAATTGGATCAAGGGTGATAAAATCGCCAAATTTTCGGGGCTCCGGCCCCCGTGTTTTACAAAAATGATTTCGGGAATCCAAAGCCGGGACTCCCGCGAAGCTCGAGTCCGGTTCCGTCGGTCTCATAATTAAGCAAATGAACGAAAACCTTATGGAATTAAATCAAGGGAAAATGCCGATTTTAACAAATTGCCAACAGCGTTATAATTAACCCAAAACTAATCAAATCATGCATAAGCAAGCCAATGCTTTTTACCTGGCGCGCCGGAGATGGCTCCGTTTTCGGTGTTTGCCCCGCCCGGCGCGTATGCCCACGGGTAACACGCGGGGTCCATTGCCTGCGGCAACTGCGACACGTCCATCATCTCCTGGTCCTGCACGCATCCGTGCAAAATGTCGTCGCGCTTCAGCACCTCTGCGACACTCTGATTTGTGAGGGAGTTTTTGTTAAATTTTAAAAAAGCATGAGCGCGGCATGCCGAACTCCTCCAACCCCACCTTAATGGCGTTGATCCACGCGTCGCGCAGCTCGGGCGTTTCCGCGCAAAACATTCGTTCAATAACCGTCGTCCATTGCAGGCCACGGACCAAAATGATATTGGCCTTCGGTTTGTCCAACTAAAAAACAGAAAACGTTTTAAGAGCCGCTTAAGAATTTATTTTTGTTTTTTGTGGAGTTTGGTGCATTTGAAATCAAAAACCTTATACTTTTTAAATGACTTTTAATTGTTTCGCATTTGCACCTTCATAAGTTGGACATCTTTAACTGTGAAATCATTCAAAGGGTCGACGAACGATTCGGATGGCTTCGACTGTCAATGAATTAAATACAGTTTAGAGATTCGATCAGCTTTTACCTTATAGCCGAGCAATGATCCATCACGAAAAAGAACCTAAAAAATATTTTTTTAATATTTCTCAATGATCGGCCCAATTGTTTCGCCAGGGTCCAATTCCATACCCGGGGGTTAAGGACTAACTCAACCCCCGAGGGGGTCTGACTTAAACCCGGAGGGGTTAAGGACTGATTTAACCCCCAGAGGGTTAAGAACTGACTTAAACCCGGAGGGTTATGGACTGATTCAACCCCCGGGGGGTTAAGAACTGACTTAAACCCGGAGGGGTTAAGGACTGATTCAACCTCCAGAGGGTTAAGAACTGACTTAAACCCGGAGGGTTATGGACTGATTCAACCCCCGGGGGGTTAAGAACTGACTTAAACCCGGAAGGTTATGGACTGATTCAACCCCCGGGGGGTTAAGAACTGACTTAAACCCGGAGGGGTTAAGGACTGCTTCAACCCCAGAGGGGGTTAAGAAGTGACTTAACCCGGATGGGTTAAGGACTGACTGATCCCCAAAATGGGCCAGATCAGTTTCTGTATCAAGATCAAGAAGACCAAAGGAGCGCATGCAAACAATGCATCCCAACTAACAAAGTATCGTTGCCGCCAATTTTTGATGTGTTCTCCGCGCTTCAGAAGCCATCCTAAAAATGGGAATAAATGATGAGCTACCGTATTTTGCTCCAGCAACACAATAATAAATACTACCGTACCCTCATAAACCAAATCCTCCCGAGTTCGCACTTTCTGACTGGCTGTCGACATTTTCCTGAAAAAAAAGTTATAGTAGTCGAAATGCAATATTTAATTGCATAATCTGAACAATATTGATTGATTGGATCAGCAAAATTATTTTTTGATCGATCCGCAAAATTACGTTCAGAGTTTTGCTTTAAGAAATCTATAGAGAACGAGTTTTGAGTGATTTTGGTGTCTTTATTTGCGTGTTTATTTACATTGTTATAGCTGTACAAAACCGGTTCAATTATTTTGGTGCGCACAAATTCGAATGGAATGTTCGCTTTCAGCAAATCATCACCCAAAATGTGTTTAGTTTTTATTGATTTTGATGTTATTATGGCGTCACCATTTTTTTTATACAAAAATCAATGAAAGTGAAAATTTACTTTTTCGATGAATGACTACAATTCTCCCCCCCCCCCCAAAAAATTAGCACATTTGTAATCCAAAATCTGTCAATTCTCACTTAACAATTCCCCCCCCCCCCCTTAGGCGATTAGCGTAGGCCATTTCGGCACAGGAAATTTGAACAATCATTTAACGTTTTTCTAATTAACCTAAATATGAAATGAATCGTTAAGCAAAAAATTGTTTGTTTCTTTAATCGATCGCTAACAAAAAGGCTTCAAAACTGAGCAAGTTTGGCTCAGCTTAATTGTTTTGGGTGGTCAATTTTATGGGGTCCAAATGATTGGCGCTGAAATGGACAACGCCCCAAATTCTCCCCCATCAGAATAACTAAAAGCCAAAAAGCATCCTATTTTTTCCCTCCTCCACCTGCTACTGTTCAAATTGTTTTCACTGCCCAACGACGACAGGGACGGGATGGGCGAGCTGCGCAAGAACGGGCCGAGCTCAGCCGTGGCCGCCTCGTCCGAGCCGTTGTTGTTGTTGTACACACTGAACGATTGGGTGTGAGTTGTGCCGCCGCCGCCGCTGCCGCCGCCGCCGCTGAATGAGGCGGCCAACGATGCTGAAAGGGGGCAAATTGAACGGATCAGTGACCAATCTGGCATTCACTCACTGTGACTAGAAACTTATTACCAATGAACGTCAAAAATTATGACCAATTAATTATATTCCCCGACCCTTCGGGGGTGGAAAAGCCGAGGTTCTTCGGGGGAGGGGGTGGAAAAGCCGGGCTTCTTCGGGAAGGGGGGGGGGGAAACGCCGGGGTTCTTCGGGGGTGGAAAAGCCGGGGTTCTTCGTGGGAGGGGGTGGAAAAGCCGGGCTTCTTCGGGAAGGGGGGGGGGGAAACGCCGGGGTTCTTCGGGGGTGGAAAAGCCGGGGTTCTTCGTGGGAGGGGGTGGAAAAGCTGGGCTTCTTCGGGAAGGGGGGGGGGGGGAAACGCCGGGGTTCTTCGGGGGTGGAAAAGCCGAGGTTCTTCGGGGGAGGGGGTGGAAAAGCCGGGCTTCTTCGGGAAGGGGGGGGGGAAACGCCGGGGTTCTTCGGGGGTGGAAAAGCCGGGGTTCTTCGTGGGAGGGGGTGGAAAAGCCGGGCTTCTTCGGGAAGGGGGGGGGGGAACGCCGGGGTTCTTCGGGGGTGGAAAAGCCGGGGTTCTTCGGGGGAGGGGGTGGAAAAGCCGGGCTTCTTCGGGAAGGGGGGGGGGGGGGGGAAACGCCGGGGTTCTTCGGGGGTGGAAAAGCCGAGGTTCTTCGGGGGAGGGGGTGGAAAAGCCGGGCTTCTTCGGGAAGGGGGGGGGGGAAACGCCGGGGTTCTTCGGGGGTGGAAAAGCCGGGGTTCTTCGTGGGAGGGGGTGGAAAAGCCGGGCTTCTTCGGGAAGGGGGGGGGGGGAAACGCCGGGGTTCTTCGGGGGTGGAAAAGCCGAGGTTCTTCGGGGGAGGGGGTAGAAAAGCCGGGCTTCTTTAGGGGTGCAAAAGCCCGGGGTCTCTGTGCCAGGAGAGGGAAGAACCGTGAAAAATAATTTGTTGGAGGGGGGGGGGGAGTGGGACAGCATAACGTGACTTTGAGTAAAATGAAAGCAAGAAAACAATAAGCATTACAATCAAAATGGACGAGAAACGGTAAGTGGGCAAAAATAAGGGGAAAAGGGCCCTTAAGGACTACAAACTCCATAAATTGATTGATTTTGATATGAATGGGTGCAGAAAAGTGCGTGCGTGTGTGAGAAACAGCCATAATACCGTATCCGAACAAAACCCCCTCAGGGGAAAGGAGTGCGCGGAAATTCTTTCTTTCTCATTGTCCAAGTCCAAATTGTTTCCGGCATAAGGAAAAGTAGTCAAATTACTTGCCGGGGGCAGCATGGCACGGCCTCCCTACCGCCGATGACCTCAACGATCATTGGATAAAGCATACAAATTAATTGGCTTTTTGTAGCTTTTTGTTCAGCCCACATTTGCGCCGACAAATTTTAGGCCACAAAAATTTCGCGTCGCCAACATTTAAACCACCAAAAAAATTACGCTTTAGGCAAACAGCTAAAAGCCATTTTTTAGATAGAAGCCAACAATCGCTTTAATCCCCTGCTTTAAGCATAAATCTTTTTGACGGCGGCACATATGTGTTATCATCAGCCAGCACAAATGTGTGGCGCACATCTGGGATTAACATGTTCTATTGCTCTCTCAAGAATGTGCATCCCCCTGAGGGGAAGTTATTGGGACACTCTGAAGGCAGTCAGCATTAATTAGTAAATGCTAAAATCTGAGTGAGTCATCAACCACCACCACCACCACGGATGGGTAATTTAATTAAATTTGCTTAGGCTGACCAAGGAAATTGGCGGTGGAGCTCGTCTTCCGCGCCCTTCCCCCGCTTTTGTTGGCCTGCTGCTGTTGCTGTTCGTGAGCTCGAATTGCCTGAGGGGATGCCGTCGCTGTGACCGCTGGTGGTGGCGGTGCCGCCGCCGACGATGCCGCTGTCACAGCCGCGCCGGGGGCTGTTGGGGAGGTAAGGGAGGAATGGTTGTGGTGAAGCCAATCCGCGGCTAATCGCCAAATTGGCGCTGAAAGACACTCGTCGGCAAAAAATTAGTGCGAAATGCCAATATTTGTGGACAAAAAGCGGACCCCCAAAAGATACACCGAAACTGATAAAGCGGGGGGGGGGGGGGGACCGAGTCCTCAAGCGCTAAAGTCTAAACATGGACTGCCCGAAGTCCACATCATTTTGAATAAAGCAAATTTTGCATAAAACAAAAAAGAGACTTTTAATTAATGGACGGTAATGCCTGGGGGAAAATTGCAAATTTGCCCAATTTACTCACCAAAAAATCCGCCAACGCCTCCGGGCACCGTGCCGCCGTTTGAAGTGGTCGTAGTGGTTGTTTCCATTCCGCGCGCGTTTTCAATGAAAGCTTTTTTTTTGTCGGCTTTAATTAATTATAACTTTTTGTTTGAATCTAAAAACGGAACTTTATATGTATAGGGGAGGGGGGGGGGGGGAGTTCATTTGTCAGCAAAAAAATGTTTGGAATTTTTAGTAAAATCAAATTTTGGGAATGGAATGTGGACAGTTCGACAAACAGAGCAACAAGCAGAGCCGCCCATACATGTGAAAAACAACAGAATGAATGCACAAAAGTGCGCGGACGGTTGGTTTAATGATGTTATTATGAAAGGTTATTATTATGAAAGACGATTGGCGGCGACTAATGACGACGATTATCGCAATCGTTTACATGCGCCAAGCATCGCGTTTCTCATCCATTAATTTTTAATAGAATGAATGTTTTCTGTCAAGGGGAGGCCCTTGGGGGGATGTTGCGTGGGAGAGGATTATCAACAGCAGGTGGCTGGCTGGGGCTGTCCTTTAACCAAAATTGAAAAACTGGTCGAGCAAATATTTTTTTGTTTTTCAGACGATTGAAATGTGGGGGGGGGGGGGGGGGAGCGGGCTGACACGAGACGATCGACGACTAGGGCAGGCGAAATGGGGGGAAATGATGACGCTTCCCCCCCCTCCCCCCCACCCCGGCTCCCGAATAATGCTCCTCCCCCCCCCCCCGGCTTTCGGATGATGCCCCCGACTTCCGAAACCGAAATGATGCTCCTCCCCCCCCGGCTCCCGAATAATGCTCCTCCCCCCCCGGCTCCCGAATAATGCTCCTCCCCCCCCGGCTCCCGAATAATGCTCCTCCCACCCGGCTCCCGGATGATGCCCCCACGACTCCCGAAAGACCCGGAAATGATGATGCTTCCCCCCCCCCCCCCACCTTCCCGGCTCCCGAAAGACCCGGGAAAATGATGGCATTTATTGTTTCTGTTTGGAGTACAAAATCGGGCGCGGGGGGAGGAGCCCAGTAAACAAACAACAGGGCCAAACAAGCTTATGCCATCTAAACTTCATGAAAAAATAGTTCCCGCTCACTAGCCGCCTCGGGCAAAATTGGAAGCTCAACAATAAAGTGTTAGCATTGATTGACCCATTCATTCATTCTGATCAGCAGAGTGGGGCTAAACAGAGCAGCATTCATTCATTTGACAACAAAAAAAGCGTGAGAAGACTTTTTCTTCTTTCGTCTTCTTCTTCTTGCCGCCGTCGATACCACCACCACCACCACAAGATGTACACGCACAACACACAATTTATTTTTGTGCTCTTCACATCGAACGGGAGGGGGGGAGAGGGGGAGGGGGGGGGGGAATAGCACAAGACACACACACAAAAGTGAGGGAAATGGGGAACAAAAAAGAATGTGAATTGGGTGTGAATGTGTGAACAAAAGTAGTGAACGTCGTCGTCAAATTGGATCAATACAAATGAATGAACGGAAGAATTGGCTGGCCGGTGGTTCATTTTGTTTGGCAAATGAAAGCAACGCCGCCGGCGACGGTGGCGGCGGTTTTAATGAGGTGAGGGGACAATGACTTAGGGGAGGGTAATTGGTTGGGTAATTAAAAGTGGCGGAAACTTTTAAACACAAAAATGTGATGACGGCGCGTGCGCGCGCGCGCGGAAATGGTAATTGGCTTTTTACGCAAAGACAAATGTTTAGAAAGCTGCAAAAATATAAAATTGAGAATTTTCTGTCTCGCCATTCGTTGACACAAAAAGTCCATCCGGCCAAAGTCCGACGACTTTTTAAGAGGGCAAATTAATTAAAACATAAATTGTTGGTCGTCTCGAAAGGCGCGTGTCAATCGCTGGTCGGTCTCGAGAGTTTGTTCTCGAGAAGACCGAAACTAAATTATTTCGAAAAGTTAATTCGCATTGATTCAATCGAAAAAAGTCTCTTTTTTGTTTAAATAAGCGTTTGAATTTATGTGTAATTAAGGGGGGGAAGCGACAGGACGACGACGATTATCAGCAGACGGCATAAACGACAACAAATGCCCGTAAGCAATGAAAGAAAAAAGCATTTTCGGCGGCACGGGAAGAGCGGCGGGGGGGGGGGGGGGCTTCGCCGCCCGCCGACAACGACCGCAGACGACGACACAAATTGTGTTGTTTGTCTGTCTGAAAAATATATTTTGTCTGGGTTGGGCAAGAGGGGGGGAGGAGGGCGGGGGGGATGTTTGCTTGCCCCTGGGGGCGTTCACCCTCCACCGATCCCCCCGCAGGGTAAGGGGCAGGCAGGGAGAATGAAAGCTGTGCGCTCAATGCATAACGAGAGAGAGAGAGAAAGAGAGACAAATAGAGATAGGGGACAATTCAGCGCCAGACAATTCAGTCACAAACCTTTGGACACAAGCAAGTTTTTGTGAAGAGCTTTTCAGCCAAACTCCTTACTGTATAAATTTAGAAAAGAGTTAAAAAATAATAATTTTGATTAAATACAGGATACATCTTTTTGCTTGATATGCATGTTCATTTTTTGTCGTTTTGAAATTGCGTTAATCACTCAAATCATTTTCAATCTTAGAGCTTTCTGTTTCGAATGATGCAAATTCTCGACTAGATTAGCGGATTTGGGGTTTTGAATGTACATAGAAAAATAAATTAATTGTACGCGGTGGTACTGATTTGTGAGTACTGAATTGTCCTTCTGAACGGCGGCAGATGAACAAGGAGCAGCAGCAGCAGCTAACGCACAAAATGCTCTGAGGGTTAGAGAGCGCTAATCGAACGCACGCGTACGATGTTTTGACGATGACACAACGCGCCGCCCCCGCGGGGCTCTTCTCTGTTTACGCCTCAGGGGAGCGAACATGCACTCTGTCGATGCTGTGGAAGTGCAGAGAAATGCACCCTGCCGATACCGTTAAAGAGCAGAGAAAGCAGAGTACATATTAAAACACACTGTCTGTGTGTGTGCATGTTAGTGGAAATAAAATGAGGGGGGGGGGAACATTTGGAAATTGGAAGGTCGAGAAGGGCAGACAGAGAGGCGGAAGAGATTGAAGGCACCGACCAAAGTCCGCACAAACATGAAGCCCCTGGGGGGGGGGATGAAGCAGGAAGTTGAATGAGAGCATGATAAGCCAATGACGGAGGGGATGATGAAGCATAATGGCATTACGAAGAGGAACAATACGTAGATTGCGTATTACACAGAAAATGTTAGCAAAAGGACGAAAGATGCCGTATGAGTAATATGGAAGAGGGAAAACGAGGAGTGGCGGCATCGGGATATCGGGATTTTATGGAACCGGTCTCGGGATTAGGAAGGATTGGGATTTAAGGATAATCCGGCATCGGGATTTTATGGAACCGGTCTCGGGATTAGGAAGGATTGGGATTTAAGGATAATCCGGCATCGGGATTTTATGGAACCGGTCTCGGGATTAGGAAGGATCGGGATTTAAGGATAATCCGGCATCGGGATTTTATGGAACCGGTCTCGGGATTAGGAAGGATCGGGATTTAAGGATAATCCGGCATCGGGATTTTATGGAACCGGTCTCGGGATTAGGAAGGATCGGGATTTAAGGATAATCCGGCATCGGGATTTTATGGAACCGGTCTCGGGATTAGGAAGGATCGGGATTTAAGGATAATCCGGCATCGGGATTTTATGGAACCGGTCTCGGGATTAGGAAGGATTGGGATTTAAGGATAATCCGGCATCGGGATTTTATGGAACCGGTCTCGGGATTAGGAAGGATTGGGATTTAAGGATAATCCGGCATCGGGATTTTATGGAACCGGTCTCGGGATTAGGAAGGATCGGGATTTAAGGATAATCCGGCATCGGGATTTTATGGAACCGGTCTCGGGATTAGGAAGGATCGGGATTTAAGGATAATCCGGCATCGGGATTTTATGGAACCGGTCTCGGGATTAGGAAGGATTGGGATTTAAGGATAATCCGGCATCGGGATTTTATGGAACCGGTCTCGGGATTAGGAAGGATCGGGATTTAAGGATAATCCGGCATCGGGATTTTATGGAACCGGTCTCGGGATTAGGAAGGATTGGGATTTAAGGATAATCCGGCATCGGGATTTTATGGAACCGGTCTCGGGATTAGGAAGGATCGGGATTTAAGGATAATCCGGCATCGGGATTTTAAGGAACCGTTCTCGGGAGTAGGAAAATGCGGCAGAAGGGAAATGCGGCATCGGGATTTAAGGATAATCCGGCATCGGGATTTTAAGGAACCGTTCTCGGGAGTAGGAAAATGCGGCAGAAGGGAAATGCGGCATCGGGATTTAAGGATAATCCGGCATCGGGATTTTATGGAACCGGTCTCGGGATTAGGAAGGATTGGGATTTAAGGATAATCCGGCATCGGGATTTTATGGAACCGGTCTCGGGATTAGGAAGGATCGGGATTTAAGGATAATCCGGCATCGGGATTTTATGGAACCGGTCTCGGGATTAGGAAGGATCGGGATTTAAGGATAATCCGGCATCGGGATTTTATGGAACCGGTCTCGGGATTAGGAAGGATTGGGATTTAAGGATAATCCGGCATCGGGATTTTATGGAACCGGTCTCGGGATTAGGAAGGATCGGGATTTAAGGATAATCCGGCATCGGGATTTTATGGAACCGGTCTCGGGATTAGGAAGGATTGGGATTTAAGGATAATCCGGCATCGGGATTTTATGGAACCGGTCTCGGGATTAGGAAGGATCGGGATTTAAGGATAATCCGGCATCGGGATTTTATGGAACCGGTCTCGGGATTAGGAAGGATCGGGATTTAAGGATAATCCGGCATCGGGATTTTAAGGAACCGTTCTCGGGAGTAGGAAAATGCGGCAGAAGGGAAATGCGGCATCGGGATTTAAGGATAATCCGGCATCGGGATTTTAAGGAACCGTTCTCGGGAGTAGGAAAATGCGGCAGAAGGGAAATGCGGCATCGGGATTTTATGGAACCGGTCTCGGGATTAGGAAGGATCGGGATTTAAGGATAATCCGGCATCGGGATTTTATGGAACCGGTCTCGGGATTAGGAAGGATCGGGATTTAAGGATAATCCGGCATCGGGATTTTATGGAACCGGTCTCGGGATTAGGAAGGATCGGGATTTAAGGATAATCCGGCATCGGGATTTTATGGAACCGGTCTCGGGATTAGGAAGGATCGGGATTTAAGGATAATCCGGCATCGGGATTTTATGGAACCGGTCTCGGGATTAGGAAAATGCGGCATTGGGAATTTAAGGAAAATCAGCATCGGATTTTATGGAACCAGTCTCGGGATTAGGAAGGATTGGGATTTAAGGATAATCCGGCATCGGGATTTTATGGAACCGGTCTCGGGATTAGGAAGGATTGGGATTTAAGGATAATCCGGCATCGGGATTTTATGGAACCGGTCTCGGGATTAGGAAGGATCGGGATTTAAGGATAATCCGGCATCGGGATTTTATGGAACCGGTCTCGGGATTAGGAAGGATCGGGATTTAAGGATAATCCGGCATCGGGATTTTATGGAACCGGTCTCGGGATTAGGAAGGATCGGGATTTAAGGATAATCCGGCATCGGGATTTTATGGAACCGGTCTCGGGATTAGGAAGGATTGGGATTTAAGGATAATCCGGCATCGGGATTTTATGGAACCGGTCTCGGGATTAGGAAGGATCGGGATTTAAGGATAATCCGGCATCGGGATTTTATGGAACCGGTCTCGGGATTAGGAAGGATCGGGATTTAAGGATAATCCGGCATCGGGATTTTATGGAACCGGTCTCGGGATTAGGAAGGATTGGGATTTAAGGATAATCCGGCATCGGGATTTTATGGAACCGGTCTCGGGATTAGGAAGGATTGGGATTAAGGATAATCCGGCATCGGGATTTTATGGAACCGGTCTCGGGATTAGGAAGGATTGGGATTTAAGGATAATCCGGCATCGGGATTTTATGGAACCGGTCTCGGGATTAGGAAGGATCGGGATTTAAGGATAATCCGGCATCGGGATTTTATGGAACCGGTCTCGGGATTAGGAAGGATCGGGATTTAAGGATAATCCGGCATCGGGATTTTATGGAACCGGTCTCGGGATTAGGAAGGATCGGGATTTAAGGATAATCCGGCATCGGGATTTTATGGAACCGGTCTCGGGATTAGGAAGGATCGGGATTTAAGGATAATCCGGCATCGGGATTTTATGGAACCGGTCTCGGGATTAGGAAGGATCGGGATTTAAGGATAATCCAGAATCAGCGGGGTTTAAAGAAATCCGGCATCGGGATTAGGAAAATGCGGCATCGAGATTTTAAGAGAAATGCGGCATCGGGATTTTAAGGAACCGGTCTCGGGATTAGGAAAATGCGGCATCGAGATTTAAGGGAAATGCGGCATCGGGATTTTAAGGATAATTTGGCATCGGGATTTTGAGGAAACCCGGCATTGGGATTTTAAAGGAAAACCCGGCATTGGGATTATTTTTTTATTAAAATTTAAATAAAATTGAATTTTTGTTGCAAAGGTTTTTTGTTGTTGTTGTTTACATTTACAAATATGTAGTATAGTTTATGCTCAAATGTCGAAATTACATTGTCAAATTGGCCATTGGGCAATTAAAAATATCAATATTTTTTGCTTTTAAAAGACAGGTTTCTTCTTCTATTGACGCACACAATCACTCTTGGCATACAGTTTCAAAAAATTGTCAATTCAGCGAACATTCACAAATATTTTTTTGTTGTTGATCAACCGATCAGTCTTTTCAGTGATCAGCAGGCGCGACTGATTGAACTTGTTGAGCAAATTGCAAAACAGCACAGAAACCACCGATTGTGAGGTCCGGTATGATCATCGAATTTGGCGATCACTGCGTGGGCACTGATGGAGCCGGTTGGCCGATCGGACAGTATTTGATCAGACCGCGGAGTATATAAAGGCCAACTCTTGCACAACTAACCCAATTAATTCCTGCAATTCAATCTCGAACTTTCTGTCTCTCAATTTGAAGAAACAACTCTCTCTCTAGCCAAGCCTTCTTTCTTGCCATGCTGATCAAAACTCTTCTGACAGTTCTTTTACTGCTCGCTGTCCACGTTGGCTTGTCCACCGTTGAAGGTTTGTTAATGATGGTAATTATGAATGTAATTAGGTGTAATTGATCCAATTTTAGCTCGTTGGGGCTACCCCGGCGGCGGTTGGGGCGGCGGTTACCCGGGCGGCGGTTGGGGTGGCGGTTACCCGCGTTGGGGAGGCGGCGGCCGCGGTTGGGGCGGCGGTTACCCGCGTTGGGGAGGCGGCAGCGGCGGTTGGGGCGGTTACCCGCGTTGGGGAGGCCGCAGATGGGCCTAAAAAGGAATGGTGGCGAGGCCAATTCTCTGTTCGGGAACAGAAGAAGCCATTCATTCATTCATACGACGATATATTTATTCAAGATTCAAAATTCACAATAATAATGATTTTGATCATTTTTTAATATTTTAAAATTTGATTATAAATATTTTGTTATAGTAAATTTGGTTTATGTCTCAACTGCCAAAACATATACATAATTTTAATTTAGCCAATTGATTTCTTGAGCAAATTTTAATGCCGTTAAAAATATTTTTACTACATAAAAATGTATAAATTAAAATAAAATTCCAAAGATCGCCCCGGTTGCTCAGACGCTTAGAGCATTGGCGTGCGTGTGAAGCGCTCTGATCACCGCGCCGAAGGCCGTGGGTTCGATTAAGCATTTATTTATTGATTATTTATAAGAACAATCTACACTTTTTAACAACATAAAAACTAATTGACCATTTAATTGTTTATAGCACGGATGCCAACCGCCGACCTCAAAAAGAGTCGGAAGTCAGAAATTTTTAAAATTTCTTGATTTAAAATAAGTCAATGTATACGAATTTAACATATTAAATTGGAAATTTTGAATTCAATTTTTAAAACAAAAAATGGAGCTTTTGTTCAATATTTCTCGATGGCGGCGACGTCGGCAGCGCCTTTGCCCGCACATTTTTCTAAAAATTTTAGGAAAATCGCGCGCAAAAAAAAAACATAAAAATTTAAATTGTGCAATTTTCTCCGGCGGTATGCAAATAAATCATCTGACAAAAAAAATTTCCAAAAAACAAAGAAAAATAGTTGACGAAATTTAAAGTTTTTCTATTGAAAAGTTAAACTTTTCTTATCCAGTTATTTATTCTTTTTTATCAATTTTTCTCGTAATAACATTTGTACAAAGTCTTTCACTGATAAAATATTTGAAAAGCAAATAATTAATTATCCTAATTATTTTTCTCCAAACATTTATTGTCGTTGGAAGAAAGCCTAAAATTATCATCATTTTTTGTTAGCAATTTTTAATTTAATTTATTTCTATTCCGATTTTTTATGCATTGAATAAATAAATAACAATTTGATCAATTAATTCTCTATCGATTCCGATTTAAATGGGACAAGAGACATTTTCATTCATTCACAAATAAATGTCTTCATCATCTCACCAAAATATTCTTTGCGTGCTCGCTCCTATTTTTGTTTTTAATGTTTTTTAAATTCAATTTCCTTTTCTAATTTTAATAATTTTAGTTTTAATTTTTGATAATTACTGCTTCAAAATGAGTTATTTTTCAACTGCTGACAATTGGAACGACGAAAGCCTTCCGTGGCTTGAGGAAGCGCAGCACAAAAAGCGAAATGTTCGCAACGTCGAAAGTGCCCGTTTTGACGAGGACGAGCGGGCGGATGCCATTCACAAAACGTTGGAAAGTGCGCCGCAGGAGTCCGAAGAAAGTTGCCAAAAATTGGTGCAATTGTTGGGGACAGCGAGCGTTGATCAAGTTCGTCGTAGCGTTGCTGCTCCCCGACCCTTCGGGGATGGGAAACTCGGGGGGCGTTGGGGTCGGGGAGTCAATCCTCGTTCGTCGTAGCGTTGCTCCCCGACCTTTCGGGGACGGGAAAGTCGGGGTCGGGGAGCGTTGATCAAGTTCGTCGTAGCGTTGCTGCTCCCCGATTCTTCGGGGATGGGAAAGTCGGGGGGAGGGGGGAGGGGGGGAGGGGGGGGGGGGGCGTTGGGGTCGGGGAGCTTCGTTTGTCCCTAAATATTTCAAAATTAAAAATGAAATTTGATAGCGCCAAAATTTAAAACAAAAATATGCTGCGAAATTTGGAGGACTGAACTTGAAGGAGGAGCTAATGAAACGGCTTCCGGCCAGCGAATTGATCACCAAAGAATTGTTGCAGGTCACTACTTTATTTTAAACATTTAATTTAAATGAATTATTTTCAAATACCCAAAAGCCCCCCACTTTCAGGCTTTAACGGACACGCCAGCGGAACATGACGCCAAGTACTTGCAGAAAGCCATGCAGGTTTAAACTTCCTTTTTTTAGAATTTTCAAATAAATTTAATAATTATCCTTTTAGGGACTGGGCACAAACGAAGAAATGCTTATTGAGGTTGGCCTAAATTACGGCAACGGCCCAAATTTTAAATTCAGATTCTTGTCACTCGAAGTAATCGGCAACTTGGGGCCATCAAAAGTGCGTACAAAGCGTTGTTTAACCGTGAATTAGAAACGGAAGTCAGTGCCGAAACAAGCGGCACTTTCAAGGCACTTTTGCTCGATTTGCTGACGGCAAATCGAGACCAAAGTTTTGTGGGGGAGCCTGAAAAAGCTAAAAAAGTAGGTTGGTTACCTATGCTTGACTTAATTATAATTAAATAAATTATAAATTTTTGTTATTAAATGAACAAGCTTTTATTAACATTTTAAACATTATGTGACCTATGCTTGACTTAATTATAATAAAATAAAAAAATATTATTACTTTTTTGTTATTAAATGAACAATCTTTTATTAACATTTTACCTAAGCTTGACTTAATTATAATAAAATAAAAAAATATTATTACTTTTTTGTTATTAAATGAACAATCTTTTATTAACATTTTACCTAAGCTTGACTTAATTATAATAAAATAAAAAAATATTATTACTTTTTTGTTATTAAATGAACAATCTTTTATTAACATTTTACCTAAGCTTGACTTAATTATAATAAAATAAAAAAATATTATTACTTTTTTGTTATTAAATGAACAATCTTTTATTAACATTTTACCTAAGCTTGACTTAATTATAATCAAATAAAAAAATATTATTATACCTAAATACTTTTTTGTTATTATGAACAAGCTTTTATTAAGATTTTAAACATTATGCGACTTTGTAAGGCGATCGCATAATTTGTTTAAAATTAATTTTTATTTTTTATGATGCCGAGGCGCTCTACGCGGCCGGCGAAGGGCGTTTGGGAACGGATGAGAAAGTGTTCATCAAAATATTGGCTAACCAAAACCTTCGCCAATTACGCCTTCTTTTTGACGAGGCGAATTAAATAAAATTTGCAAAATGAACGATTAAAGAAAACATAAATAATTCAAAAATTTAAATTTTCAAACTTTTAGTATGAAAATTTGACCAAACATTCGATTGAAAAAGCGATCAAATCGGAATTCAGCAGAGATTCGTTGCGCGCACTTTTGGCCATTGTGGAATTTGTTCGCAATGGCCCGGTTGGACAGGTGGCCAAATTGATGCAAAAATGCATTGAGGTTAGAGGGGGGGGGGGGGGGGGGGGGTGTACAATTTGTACAATTTTTTGTTTTTATTTTCAAAATTTGAATCAGGGCAAAGCCGATGAGAGTTTGCTGGTCCATTTGATTTACACATACAAAGAGCTCAATTTGTTGAACATCCTCGCCGATGAATACAGCCAAAAGTTTAAGGTATAATTAATTAATTATTAATTAGTGTTTATGGAATAATTTTGATAAAATTGCATTTTGAAGGGGCCACTCGCTCAAGCAATTCAAAACAGCGCAAAATCCGCAATTCTCAAAAACGCGCTCGTTTATTTGGTCAAAAGCGCCGGGAATCGATGAATTTAACGGCTTATTTGGTTGATTTCTTTATAAATGTAGAAATGGAGAAGACCAAAAAATGTTGCGATGTGAAGATGAAATTTAATTAAAATATGTACCAAACTAGAAAAACATTATTTACACTAATTAATAATCAATATAAAATAATAAGAATAAAAAGACTATTAATTCGATTTGATTTTGTCCAAAAAAGATTTCTTCGTTTTGCTTTCTTGCGTCAAACCAAATTTTAGGATTTTTCCGTTTTAGCAAACAAAAAAAAGTTTTGTTTGGTGGTCCACACATCGGCCGACCGGTTTTAGTTGTATTCTCTGGCAATGTTTAAAGCTTAAACAATAAAAATATGCAATTTAGCCCACCACCATTAAAATAAATTATGCAAAATTAGTGAATTTGGTGCTATTGATTTTACCCAAATAAAATCGATGTGTTGGCATTATTGCGTCATTCCCCCCTCATGTGAGCAGAAAGAAGCCTGCCCCATTTTGACGTATGCCATGGCATCTTCCGGCATAGCACCAACCTGCCAGTAGTTATACCCAATTAAACTTTCAATCTACCAATTTATTCATTTCAATTTATATTATTTAATTAATATTAATAAAAATGTTAATAATTTTCAAGTTTTACATAAATTTAGTGAAATGTTTTACACAAAATCATTCATCATCATTGCTATTATGGCACTGCTTTTTGCTGTCCAACCTTTCAATTGTATCAGTGTCAACGAAATTCCATTGAAAAAAGAAAAAATGCAACAAGAAATCAGTTTCATTGTGAGCATAATGCGCGGTAATTTAATCTTCAAAAAATATTTTTAAATTTTTGTTTTAATTTCACAATTTCAGAGCAATTAAAAAATGGAATTTTTGCGATAAGTCCAAAGTAACTCTGTCATTAAATTTAAATGAATTAGCATTATATTTTTAGCATTGCTTTGGAACAATTGGCTAAAAGCATGTGCCGAATTAAATTTGATGAATTTGAAAACGTTTTTGACTCAATTCTGCTGAAGAATGAACACGAAGCATTGCCGCCACTTGTCAAAATCGCGTCACAATTTTGTGCCATACTCGACACAAAAGAAGGAGGCGAAACTTTTGAACAAAATGCCAAATTTGCGTTGAAAATGCTTGGCGAGCAGACGAATTTGTTGCGCGAACTCTCTTCACTTCGCAATTTGATTGTTGAGCAACTGAAAAAGTGGGAAGAAGCGCAACAACAGAAAGTGCCAGATTTGCAAAAAGAATGCCAATCCGGTGGACATCAGCAGTCACTACTGCTCGAGCAGTTCCACGCCTTTTTGGAAAAATTTGGCCAACATTTGCCCGAAGGATTGGAGAAAAATGCCGTCGACCAACTCTTGGCGATCACGGCACGCCGCCAACAAGCGACAACTCTGAGCACTTTGTTTGAGCTGATCACGCGTGATCTGTGGACAGACAACAACGACAACACCAACAACAACAAAGCATTGATCGATGCCGCAAATTCTGACGGTGAAATTACTAAATTGTTCGACAAAATGGATCGCCGACGGCGAAAGAGACAAATTGACCCGTTCTCTCAGCTAATTACCTTCCTATTTAATTTGTTTACTTTCCTTTTTGCGCACCAAGGTGATGCACCCCTCGCGTTGTACATCGCATTTTTGGTCTTTTTATGGCTTTGTAAAGGCGTTTTTTGGGGGAGAAGATTTTGATGGAATTGTTTTTGGCATTTTTGCAACTTCTTCCCCGTCTGTTGTAATACCATTTTTTTGAAGCAATTTGATTGTTTTGCAATTTGATCAATTTTACAATTTTGTTGTGGCAAATGCATAAATGACTAAACGGAAATTAAGCGAATTGTTGCGGATTATAAAAATAAAAAATTTAAATTTGTTCGCATTTGCAAGCTGTAACTTTTTAAACCGGGCCCGGATAAATTCGGCTAACTGATTGAGCCGGTTTGGCATTTGCAAGATAACATTTAAAAAACTTAGAACTAGAGCCCGGACGATCTCGATTCTCGATCGAAATCTCGGAATCCAGATTTTTTGAGTTCTCGATCGACGAAATTTTACTGATTGAAATATTTTGGCAAATGCTATGTTTTTCGATTGTTCCCATTTTAGATAATTTTCAATTTAAAGTTTAACAAATCCAACGGTCAATTTTTATTGAAATAAATAATTTATTTATAAATAAATATGTGGGCATAATTTAATTATTCATACTGGACAAAGTGGTAGAAAAGAAGCATAATGACGAACAAAATGAAAGGTATCGTAATGAAAATGGTGATGATCACAATGTTCACGGATGGAGGACGACATTTATTGCTGCCGGTGCAATTTTTGATGACGATCTGTCGCCGATTTTGATCGGTCTGATCAGAAAACTCAACAATTTTTGCATTATCTGAATAATAAAATATGTGCGGTTAAATTAAAATTAAAAGATATAAAATTTTTAAATTGGTCTGATCAAAAGACTAACCCAAATGATCTGATCACAAAACATTGCTTTTAATAAACAAAAAACTTGCCAAAAATGTCAATGAGTCGACTTTTTCGCATGTTTTTGTTGTCCACCAATTCGTCCATTGTCAAAATCAATTAAAATGTGTAATAAAAATATAAAAATTAGTAAATTTTTTCAAACTTCAAAAGCACACTGACAATGTGCGGAATGTAATGATGATGATGATGATGATGATGATGATGACTGATGAATCAGTAAATTGCATAAATTTTTCCCCCATTCAAAAAGCTTGCTTTCGCTTTTTTTTTTTTTACTTAGCTGCAATAAATATTCATTGAAAATGATCGGAATAAATTATTCGACGAACCAACCAACAATATTTACGTATCAGACAGACTTAGCGAGCGTGTTTTTTCAAATATTTAATTTTAATCCGATTTTAAAAAAAACAAATAATGGGGGGACAATCGCCGCCACTCTTCACTACGGTCATTAGAACAAATGAACATTATTTATATACTCAAATTTGATTTTAATTTTGTAAAAAAAAAGATAATAGTCTTTCATTATTCAAATAATCAGCAGAAATCCCTTTAAATATTTTCAAAAAATTGAAAAGTAAATTTTTTGTTTGTTTGCTGTTCAAATTATATTAAAAAATTTAAATGTTTATTTTAAGCAATTAATTATATAAAACGGAAATAATTAATATTGCTTAGTCGAATAATAATGAAGTATTATTACCAAAAACTTCAGATTGACCTTATCAAGGAGTACTATTTTTCGGGAAATCCATTTTTTTCTCAAAAAATGAGAATTTCGCACAAAGTTCTAAAATATGGCAAATTATGGCAAGTGTGGAAATATGGCAACATTTTTAAAATTATGGCATTTGCCATAAAAATAGGGCAAATTGAGAGCCTTGCGGGTAAGTAGATTGACCCATTGGGACATTCGATTCCATTCAGTTCCAATTCAAATCTTCCATATACATACTACCTAATTATAATTTAGAAAGTAATTAAAATCCACCATCAAAGAAATTCTGAATAAAATTTAAAGTATAATATAAAAAGCAACGCAATTGTGTGGCAATTTATCTTTTTCAATTTAAAATTAATGTTTAAATAAATTAGCAGCCAACTTCCAATGACATCATCACCAAAAATCCGATAACAGAAAAGAGTGAGCACAGCTTTCCGTTTCCGTGCGAATTTGCTTCCGGAATAATTGAGTCAAACACAACGAAAATCATTGCACCCGCTAAACAATCATAAATTAATCTAATTAGCATTATTATCCAAAATTGGCAAAACTATTGAAGAATTTTGAGATTTTCGTTAATAATCATAAAGTGAAATTGCGCATTTTGTCGTCAGCATTTTAAGACCAATTACGCAAAAAATGTTCGACCGGCAAATGAAAGTGCGTAGGGCAACAACATTTCCATGGTAAGCACAAGCGATGCGCCAATCAGTGCGGCCATCGGCTCGACCATTCCGCTCATTTGGCCGTACAAAAATGCCTTCCATTTGGGGTGGCCAAACGCCGCCAGCGGCAACGCAACCGCCATGCCCTCGGGGAAATTTTGAAGGCCAATGCTTAGCGCGAGATTGGACGCCTTCTCGAGGCTGACAGACGCCGATTTGCCGGCCCCGCCGAAGGCAACACCGACGGCCAAACCCTGAAGAAAATATAAGCATAAAAATGGGCAAATTCACAATAAAAACAAAGCTCTACTTCAGTTTATGCGTCCATCAGAAACAGTCTAACAAAAGCTTATGAAAACAAATAAGGAATTCCCGTTCCGGATTCCCGCCCCGTTAAATTTGAAAACCCCGTTCCCGGAAATTTTGTTTTACCGGACTCTTGAAAGGACGCGTTAAGGTGGCCAAGCATTTAAAGCGGGGATTAATTCAAAAAGCGAGCTCAATTTTTTGATGTGGCAGACAGTGCCGGGTAGAGGCATATTATTAGTCTTCGGTACAGTTCAGCATTTCAGTACTAGCAATTTCAGAAAATATGGGCAAATGCTTGCCGCGTCTGTGCGACGACAAGCCATAGAATTGGACGGGGTATATCTGTAGCTCATAAAAGCGATATTGGTTCAAAAAAAGGCCAATTTGTAAGGGCCGTGCAAATTCCCGGCCCCTTCCGGTCTCCAGTTTGAAAGTAAAAAAAATAAACAGCAAAATGCACTTTAATGAGAAATTCATGCTTTATTTGTGATTGAACGCATAAAATTTTGATTGGACGCATAAAATTTTGATTGGACTCATAAACTAAAGTAGAGCCAAAAAAATGGATTTTGTTTACCTCTGGAAAATTATGTGCCGTTATGGCGATGATTAGCAGCCAAATTCGGTGCCACGAAACTTTTTGGGGGGAATGCTTTTTCTCGACGCCGACGCCAATTGGCACTTCACTCGCCGCCGTTCCATTCAAATTTGGTGATTTTATGAAACGTTGGCGTAACACGGTGCTGGATCCCCCGTCGTCATAATTGTTTTTAAAATGTTGGGGCATTAAAACAAAAATAGTGATCGAATTGAATTGAGGATTGATTTAATAATCAAGAAAGCCGAAAATATAAATGTAACTCGACTCATCTCTGTTCATCAACGACAGAATTCGTTGGTTTTTCGCTAATAATGTCCGCCGCATTTTGTTGACTTTCAGCCAAACCATCGGAAAGCAAAATAAACTGATCGGAACCATTGTAACTTAAAATAAAAAATCATTTTTCTCCTCTTTAAATAATTCTAATTTATTTTATTCTTGAACCTTTAGGCCTATTCCTATGCATTTTTCTTGAATTATTTATAGTTTTTAAACATTTACTTAAAGTTATAAAATTAAAATAATAAAGCCAAAAATGATTAAGCACACCGTTGCGTCACTCTATCGGACAAATGCACAAATAAGGCACCCAACGCAAAGCCGAGAGCTGAAATGTGTGCACTTCTTAGCTAATTTAATTGTTAGAATTTTTTGTCGGGTCGAGATTTCAATCGAGATCTCTGAAAAAAAATCTTAAAAAATCAAAACAAAATTCACCGATCAATATTCGTTTTAGATCACTGCAAAAATGCCGAAAATCTTGCTAAATTTTGTCGATTGAAACTTTCAAAAAAATCTCGACAAGATTTTCGATCGTCCGGGCTTCTAGATCACTGCAAAAATGCCGAAAATCTTGCTAAATTTTGTCGATTGAAACTTTCAAAAAATCTCGACAAGATTTTCGATCATCCGGGCTTTAGAGTTCAAAAGTGTTGTACCGACCAACTGGAACAAAGGCCAATTTGCCCATTTGATGTGCCGAAATTTCGATGGCCGGCGCAAGCAATGACCAAAAGGAAGCGGCCAACATTACGCCGGAAGAGAAGCCGAGGCTGCAATCTTTTGGGATAAAAAAGAAATATTCTCATTTATTTGTTCCAATAACACCCCCCCCCCCCCCCCACAAACAACAAAATTTGTTCACCAAGAAATGCTCTGTTGGATGATGGAGAGACAAAAACTGAAAATATAAAAATAAAAAATTAAATTTTCTATAAAACCGTCTCCTTAGGGGCAAAAACCCCCGATCAAAAATTAAATTTTATATAAAAACAGTACCAACGGCAGCGCCGAGAGCTGTCACGCCCCAGGTGAAGAGAGAGGCCAAAAATGCCTGCGTTACCGGACCCAAATTTGCCAGCATTGATTGGCTTAAATTTAATATTAACAAATTAATATTAATAACAAATTAAAATGTTCAATTTGGTTTTAAAGTTAAAATTGATCAGATTTTTTGTTTAATTCGTGTTGGTCCAAAAATTACAAATGTTGCCAAACAAAACAATCACCACCCTATGCTTTTTTTTTCTCAAATTCATTTCGGGCGGGGGGGGGAATGCATTTGAATAAAATTATTATAATTTTAAAATATTTGTAACGTTGCGGAAAAATATTATTTTCGCTTTTATTGAATTTTTTTTTACTTTTACTACAACAAACAAATTTATTGATGAATGTTTGAATTGACTTTGTCGTTCTGTGCAAACAAAAGGACCCTTTTCACTCTCGCGCTTATCAATTTTGTGCTGACTGGTCGAGACAAATAAAATTGCCATTTTTGTGAATTTTTGGAATAATACGCTTTTTGAAATCATTTTTATCCCCCAAAAAAAACAGAATTTTATGATCCGATAAACTTACACACAATGTCAAATATATGAACAAAGCTTTAGGCAAAATTCAAAAAAACAAATTCGATTGCAATTCTAAATCAGTGATCACAAAATGTCGAGCAGAGCAACAATCAATATTAACATACTTTGAGAATAGAAAGTTGAAAAAAACCCCGAATTTAACATACATTTTCGCTTTAAATTCGATAATCCACAAAAAGTTTGAAGAGCTGCTTTCCCTCCCCAACTTTCCATTGCTAAAAATAATCGGAAAAAAAATTTTCAAAAATAAATGAACCCGAAATCCGTATATTAATTAATGCACACAGTTCGATTATACAATAGAAGCTTTTCTTTTTATTCATTCATTGCTTTGCTCCGATTCCTCCGGCCTCGGGTACACTTCGCCACGGGAAGTCATTTTGCGAATTTCAAAAATCTGAATAAGAAATACTAGTACTAGTAGCTGGAAATAAATAAAATGTGCTGATCGTCATTGAACTGTGGTGACAAATCGTCATTGAATTTTGTGACAAATTGTCATTGAATTTTGTGACAAATCGTCATTAAATTTTGTGACAAATTGTCATTGAATTTTGGGACAAATTGTCCTTTTTTTTGCACGATTTGAAACTCCAATTTAAATCAAAAAAAATAGGCGTAAAAAGAATGAGAGCGATTGAATTTGAGTATGTAAAAAGCCGTTGCTCACCTTGGCACCTATCCGATTGGCATAAATGTTCCCAATTTTTGCGCTTATGAAAATTTGCTCCTCCAATTGTCCGGCCATCGTATGGAGCGCCTCCGTGGTGAGCATTTTGTGTTCAGTGCATCCAAAGTTCACAACGGCACTCGACTGGTTCATGCGCAGCTCCTCAAACAGTTTGGAGCGATTCTGATCACGACGCTTAAATGTTGGCACTTTATGTAAAGCAAATTAATTAAACCAAAAGCCATTTCAAGAAAAATCAACAAAAAAAAAATCTTAGCAAGTAAAAGGTTTCTTCTCCCAGGCACGTAACATCCCCCCGGCTACGTGCCAACCTTCTCCAATAATTGTGGCAAAAAAAATGTACGAAAAAACGAACGCGAAGAGTCAGGCCCGGAATTTTGCTCAGATTTGCAGTGTCCGTCGAACGCAGAAATGGGAAATTTCCTGAAATTATTAAAAGCGGATAAAAGCGATCGCAAATATTCAAAAACCAACAACAAAACAAAAACGCGTACCCTGATTCTCCGGGTTCAGCGACGGATCCCCGTGTTTCTCCTCCTCCACCTTCTGCTGTTGCGCCATCAACAAATTTGTAGCAGACGAAAAGTTTGGACTGCTCGCCTCCCCGGTGCGTCGTCGTTTTTTTAACTCTTTTTGCAAAAACACGCGGACGCGGAGGCGTTCCTCACGCTCCCCGTGAGTTTCATCGCCTCGGGCGTCGTCGGACGTCTGGTAATATTCTGCTTCACGTTGTTGGCTAACAAAAAAACGAATGGGAATAAACAAATCACGCGAAAGATAATCCCGGGAGCAACCTAACAAGCTCTGATCCGGCTTTATCTATTCGTAACAACAATGTAAAGACCATCAGAAATCGGATCATTTTGCTGCTCTAGTACTATTATACAAATGATCCGGAATTGATTGATCAGTTCAGTTACGGTTGTGCTCTCTGATTTGTTGTGATTGATCGCGAACAAACACAAAACTGATCGGCCTACTGTTAGCGAAGAACCACACCACCACTCTTTGTGCAGTAAGCCGGAGGACCGCAACGCAAACGCACCCTTTTCGCCCTCCGCCATAAAGCGACGCGTCGCCGCCCTCTGCTGCGTCTCTGGCGCGCTTTGTTGCCGGCGACTGTTGCAGCTCCAGGCACTTCAGCGAGTCACGCACAAGCTGCGGCGTTTTGCATGCGTCGCAATGCGACGCGCACGCATCCAAACGGTCGTCAAAGTACTCGCCCAACAACGCGTGGCGACAACTGAAAATTTTTTGTTGTTGTTGTATATTGTGCGAAAGTCGTTCGTGGACGGAAAATGAGCGAATTCATTCAAAAATTGTATTAATATAGTATAAATTTGGCGATAAACCAAAAAATATGAAGATTTGGGGTTTTGGGCATTCAAATCTACAGAAAATAAATGCAACAATAAACCAACCTGGTGCCTTCCAGATATTCGACCATTTTGTCAAATCCACGCTGAATCTCCTTTTTCCGCTGTTCCACCAATTGCTTCGGCACATTTTTGGTCTATAAATAAGCAATATTTGTCGCTTTTCAAAAACCCTTTCAGGGCTTATGGCCCCCTCTGAATTTTCTAAGAATTCTGTATTCCAGTTTGCTAAAAAAAGCATTAAAATTTTTGTTGAAAATTATAAGAGCTTAACCAAAATTGCTAATTTTCAGTTCAAAACTGGACGAATTTGTTATGGAAATAAAACTGTAATTGGTAAATTTGTTTATTTTTGGACACATTAAAATATTAGCCGACCTTGACGTGCTTCAGCGAGCTGGCCAATTTGTAGCGCATCATGCCGTGGTAGTCCCGTGAATAGTACACTCGGGCAAAACTGCGATGTCCGTCCCGACCGGCTCGGCCCGACTCCTGGTAGTAGTTGGCCATGTTCTGGGGCGGATTCCAGTGGACGACAAACCTCAAAAAATGCAGAAAATTCAGTTTTTATTATTGTTTTCTTGTAATTTTGAGAGGTTTGGGTATGCTATATTAATTTTTTATTTGATTTTGGACTATTTAAACATCTTTGCAAAAAAAAGAATTCAAAATAGAAGATTACAAGCTTTTGCCTTCTGGGCTGTTCCAGATAAGTTTTTTTTTAAATTTATTGGTTATGGCATTTTTTAAGTTTTGCATTTTAAAAAGGCAAAACTTTTTGTTGTTGCCCACCGGACGGTTGCCTTGTCGACGCCCATGCCAAAGGCAATTGTGGCCACCACCACGGGCACCTCACCACTCATCCATTTCTGTTGCACCTCTTCACGCTTCTTAAACAAATAAATAAATGAATTATTGTGTTACAAAATGAGCAACATTTTTGGCTGTTGACACAGTCACATTTTCTTCGAAAAAAAATTTAAGTGACTTTTATTGGTATTTTTTGGAAAAATGCTATAAAAACGAAAAAAGTTGAACCAAAAATGCACCACTGAACATCGAAATTTTTCGTTTGGAAGTGTTTAGCTATTTTTTTATGAATTTCTTTTTTATAATAACATAAATTTACACTGTCGCTGAGCCCAGCGTGATAAACATCGGTCGGAATGCCACCTTTTTTGCTGATCAATTGGGCAATCGGCTCACAATCGGCACGGGTCTGAAAATTGGACAAATTTTTCAAAGATTTTTTGGAAAAAAAACATTAGAAAAACGATTCAAACTTAAAAATATGATCGTAAATAAAGTTTTTCACCTGACAGTAGATGATCCCATTGCCGGCAAATTTGTCCCTGCTGTCCTCCGTTTTGGGCGCTGCTGGTTTTGAGCCGTCGGTTTTGGCCAAACTTGCAAAACATTTTTTGACAAATTTGGCCATATGATCGAGCGCATCGGTGGGCAACAGCGACTCGCGGATGATGACCTCGTAGAAAATGTTGGGCCGGTACGTGGACGATTTGAACCTTTTGGGCTTAAAATTGGTGCGCAATTTTGACCGACTTTTTATTTGTTTGAATATAATTCCAAAGATTTGAGTAGCATTTTTTTGTTGTTGCACAAATTCATACATTTTTCATCTGCAATTGTTCAACAATGTCCGCCTCGGTCTTTTGATTTGCAGTCGCCGTCAACGCCACCCACCGAATCTGGGGGAAATAGCGGAGGATGAAAATATTTACCATTAAGTGCATTTTTATTGTATTTTAATAATAAAAAAGGATTTGACCCCCCCCCCCCCCCGCAAAAAAAACGAAATTTCTATAAATATAAAATAAAAAATAAATCAGTAGATTAGAACGTGATTTTTGTAGAGAAATGCATGATTTTTTTTGGATTTATTGTAAATCTAAACGTTTAAGCCTCCCCCTTTCAAATTTTTGAAAAACAAACATCGTTGGCACACGAGCGGAGATTGCTAAGCTTCAAATAGGCGGGCCTGAAGTCGTGGCCCCAAGTGGAGACACAGTGGGCCTCGTCCTTCAAATCAAAATTTTTCCATAGATTTTTTTTGCGAAAAAACTCAAATTTTAAAAACCGAAAAAATTGAATTAAAAAATAACCACGATAAAATAGTTGATCAGGCCACGATTGTGAAGACGTCCAATGAGCGAACGAATGGCGTCCGATGCGGCGGACTCGGGAGTCAAGTAGAGAATGCGAATTTGAGGCAAATTGCCTTCGAGATCCTTAAAAATGAACATTCATTTCAAGACAAAAAAGTGCGGGGGTTTGATTTTTTGGAGCACGAAACCAGGGCCTGGGCCACGAGAAGAGGTATAAGTACTTTGGACCCAAAAAAAAAGTAATTTTTTATAAAAACCAAAAAAACATATTTTAAAAAGTAGTAATTGTTAAAAAGAAAACCAAAAATTCGATCATAAAATAAGAACGCTTAAAATAAACCCGAATGATGGCCATTCGCTGCTCCGTGTTTAGCGTGGAGTTCAGCGACGCGCACGGAACGCCGCGGGCACGCAGCGCGGCGAGTTGGTCCTGGATAAGCGCAATCAGAGGCGAGAAGACGACAGTGACGCCGGGATGGAAGCAGGCGGGCAGCTGATAGCACAACGACTTGCCCGCCCCGGTCGGGAAGGAGATGAACACGTCGAAAGACTCTGAAAATTTTGAATAAAATTAAAAAAAAGAAGAAATAATACTAAAAAGTGCTGAGTTTGAGATTTTAAAAAAACATAATGTTCCAACACATACTTCCGATCACCGCATTGATCGCCTGAAGCTGCGCACTGCTGCGGAACTTTCTATGGCCAAACAGCTCATGAAGCAGTCTGTCGCGACGGGCTCTCAAATTGCTTGGCTCTGGCGCTTCGTCCAACAGTGAAAGAGTCCGCTTCGTTTGGCCATCTGATTCCGGCATGCATTTTTCATCCAACTTTGGCATTAATGTTCCATCCGATTTCGGCACGGCTTTTCCACCCGCTTTACCACCTGGCGACTTTGGCATTGAGTTGCCGTTGTGCAGTGTCATGGTTTTGTCATCCGTCGTGGTGAAATTAGCTGGCCGCTTGCAAGAAGATGAAGCGGTTTGTGGTGGAGTGTGAAAAGATGCAATGTCTTGGACATTTTGTTTATAAGAAGTTGGCAGTGCAGTGTCGTTGTTTTCACAACTCGATGAAGGCTTAAATATGAAAATTACAACCAAAAATTGCAAAACTGGGAGACTAATAAATTGGAAATTAAATAATTTTTTTAATGTTCTGACCTGGTCCAGCCAAGTCACATTGTTCAGCTTCATTTTGCGTTTTTTTACCATTGCAGTTCCCTCCATCGACATAATTTGTGGCGATTTTCTGATCCTCGTCTTCTAAAAAATAAATTGTTCGATCATAAACTTTAATTGAAGCATTTTCTAACGACAAGCAATTCGAGCAGTACATTATTTTGTCTCAAAATCCACCCTAAAAACCTTTTGTGCCTCATCAATGGCAAAGTCTGGCACCAATTCATCTGTTGTGCCGTTGTTGTTGTTGGTGATGGTGCCATATTTTCTGACTTTTGCCAATTCCGCCAATTTGGTTTTGGGCATCAACCATTTGTCCATCGTCGATTGTGTTTTGGAATCCATCGACTTTTGATGGTTCGTAAGTGTGGTTTTGCATCTTCTCAATGCTGAAACAAAACATTTAAAAAGAAATTTCAGTTAGATATTTTTTCCTTAAAATTTTGGGCGATGTAAATCTTTAAGAGAAAAAAAACGCTCGTTTTCGTAAAATTGAGGATTATTTAAGAATAAAACCAAACAAGTCTTACAAGACGAATTTGTTTTAGTCGAACAATTCTGGGCATTTGTTGTCGATTGTTCGAACTCGGCTGAAGTGCTGCCACCCAACTTTTTAATTTGAGATTTAACATATTCTGGGTCCAACATTCCACTGAACATTAAAAATGGAGAGCTGTACTAAAATAAAATAAGACATTTTCATTCTCAAATTAAGAACAAACAATCAGGTAAAAGCTCCCACATGGACGGCAAAAAAGAAAAAAAACGAATTAATTCATTTGTGTAAAACATAACGCCAAAATCATTTAAACTAATTAACAGACAAACTCTCAAAAAATTACTGTATTTTTAAAATTTCGGCTGCAAATTTCTTAACAAATTAAGTCAAAATTTTCTCCGGCGGCGCCTATCGGCACCGCTAACCCCCCGCCCCCCCCCCTAAAATCTTAAAATAGACTTAGAAGGCCGCTGAAAAAAAGACATCCTTCAAAATTTTTAAAAATAAATACTGTTAATATTTAAAAAATATTTATAAATAAATTGTTTAAAACAAACTAGAGCCCGGTAAAAAAAATTCCGGGAACGGGAATGGTAACGGGAACGGGATTCCCGTGTTTTTCGTTCCCGTACTATTCCCGTTCAATTCTTGACGGGAATCCCGGCGGGAACGGGAAAAACTTTGAAAAATTTTAACAAATAATTTTTCGAATTTTTTTGGTTTCCGTGCCACGACTCTCGACAGACGGATCTGCTTGATCGAGAAGCCCGTTATTAAAATATTTTTCTGGTGTTGCATTTTCGAAATGGGGGACGGAACTCAACAAATGACGACGTTCAACGAATTTCTGGACTAATGTGACCAAATTTGCGACAATTTGACAACTCTTTAATTCAAATCAGTCTCAAGAAATTCTGGATTAAATTGGAATTTGTCATGATTTTGAATAGATGTCACATAAATTTGATCCATGGATTCGTTTTTCATTGGGTCATCACCAATTGCATCTGTTCACGACGTCGGCTTCTGTTCGGCATGATGAAGAGCTGTAAACACTTTTTGAAGGTGGCCGTCAGAAAGCATTCGGCTCTAAACCTCAAATTTATAAAAAGTTTAAATAAATTTTGGCAAAAAATATTCAAAAATTGATTGACCTGCACTGAACTCTGGTGTTCGGTCTGACGTGAGAAAAGAAGTCGTGACAGAGTTCTAAAGGTAAAATATATTATAAGTAAAATATAGTTTAATAATACCAACCGCATATTTGGTCCATCAAAGCTAAAAAATATATATTTTAAAAATAAAATTAGTTAATTAATTACGTAAATTATTTTTTAGAAAATATCTTTAAAATGTTTTTCCTTTTGTTTATTTTTATTATTTGAATTTGCTTTCCCCCGTTTCACCGTGTAGCGGTTCGTTATCATGGATTTCGCAATATTTGTGCCTATTTGACGCATCGTCCGACGATGGCACGTGCCGTCCAGTCTCGTCTTCGTCGGCACCCTCCGCATTTTGCTGCTGTTGCTGCACAACCAAAGTCATTGGGCCTCCGAAAGAGTCGTTAATTCCTTCCTCCTCCTCGCCCAAAGTGCGGGCGGCCGTCAGAAGGACGACGGTGACGGAACTGAGGAAAAAATGCAAAATAATTTTAAAATATTCAAAAAGTTAGCTCCAACCTCAAAAGAATTGTTTTGAAGTGTAAGAAAAGCATTTGTTGAATATTAATTTTAAAAGGCAAAAGATCTTTAAATCTGCCAAGAATGCTGCTTTTGCCCCGGGAATTGACAAAGAACGAGTGAATGGGTGGAGTGGGGGAATGCCAAAACGGTCGTTGCCAAGTCTCTGAAACTAAATTAAAAACTCTTTCATTGGCATTTAATTTATTTATTCTGGCAAATGCTTTAAGAAAGCCTTAAAGCATAAAACGAAAAGCAGCTGAATTTGATCAAACGCGAATGAGGAGAAAAATGATGCCAGAATTGATCAAATTTGAATGTATTGCGTCAATAAAAGCCATGATTTGTGCAATGCAATTAGTGCAACCACCGACTTGGGGGGGGTTTGTTGTGCAACTCGGCTTAACTCTGCTAAGGACGAATGCTTCCAGCAATGCCCGGGGGGGGGGAGTTGAATGGATAGGCAAACATTGCCAATTGTGTCTATATTATTCGAATATTCTGTTTTTCTTCCTCTCATCCATCAGACGCAGCGGACGATTTTATTAATGTGTGAATTGTTAATTGGTGAACGTGTTGAATGATGTGTTTAGGGGAGGGCATGTCTAATGACGATTTAAGCAAAAGGGGACGGACATATGCAAAATAGAGGCGATTTGAACGGATTAGCCCCAAAATGTCTGAGTTTTCTCGCCAATTTTGAATCTCGGGATTCCTCTCGAGAACAGATTAAATGCGAAAGGGTTGCCCCCGAAGGGTTGGGGGTTTGAGGTGAGTTGGGGGGAGGGGGGGGGGGTATTTAAGGGATAATGAGCGGGCGGATTCATAATATGCAAATGGTTTGGCTAACACCGTTATGCTCCGGGGAGGCCAAACCCTCGGGCATGCCCCCCCCCCCGTCTTCTGCTGGCCGTTGTTAATTGCTTCTTTCTCATCTCCTCTCGTGCGGCCTTTCCTCCTTTTTCTGCACTTTTGCTGCTTCCTCGAGACTGACTCTCGACTCCCTTCTGTTCTTTTTGACACTATTTTTGTGCTTATTTTCGTGTGCCAAAAACATTTATATGTCAGCAAACAGCAAATTACACTGTGGGGGCGTGTAAATTAGACAAATGGCGGCAAATGCCCACGCGCAAACATTTTTATAGCCAAATTTAAAATGAATTAAATAAGATGCTTTACGGTTTATTAAATCCATCCCCGATCTTTGATTTAGATTTGATTAAATATAAAGTGATGTTATATCCACTACCAAAATATAAAAATTTGAATTCTTTTTGAAGAGATAATCTAAAAAATGTCAAACGTTCAACCCTCGTGTAAATCTAAAAATGTGACAATTTTAGAATTCCCGGAAAACATTTTTATAGCCAAATTTAAAATGAATTAAATAAAATGCTTTACGGTTTATTAATTCCATTCCCGATCTTTGATTTAGATTTGATTAAATATAAAATGATGTTATGTCCATTACCAAAGTATAAAAAATGTAATCATTCTTTTTGGCAGAGATAATCCGTAAAATGTTAAACGATCAACTTTTGTGCTCTAAAAATGTGACATTTTTAGAATTCCCGGATTTATAGTTGTGGAGGGGATAAGCGAATGTCAAACGAATTCATGAATAAAGCACGACTTAAATATGAAAAAAATAAATAAAACCAAAGAATGTTTGATCCAAAATGCTTTTGTTGCTTATAAATAATTCCTTTGGGCATTTCCCAAAATAATTTATGTAGCGGAATGCTTAAAAAGCCAAAATTGTTTTGCATAATGACAAGAAAGGTTTAAATGCCAAATCTATTTGTGTAAAAATTTATGCCATTCAAATTTTGCCAAACACACACACATTTATTTGGTTGAATTCGGTGTTGGTGTGAAGAAAGTTGGGGGGGGGGGGGAGGAGGAAAATTATTATTGTCAAATTGAAAAAACAAAAGATTTTTGTGTGGCGAATTGTCTCCCAAATGAAAGAGCGTGGGAGGAACCAAGGCAAATACAGTACAAACAAAATGAGACAAAATGTTTTCATTTAACGCACAAATTTCTGTTTCTGTAAAATGCCGAGCAACCGATTGACGTGCCGCATTTGAAGGCGACCGTGGAAATTGTCGGAACGTCGTTTCTGAACGGTACAAACGCTATCCTTCGCCCCAGAATGAGCATATTTAATTGATTTTAATAAAAATGCTAATTAATTATTTTAATGCCTCATTTTTTCTCGATTAATTTGACTCTGCCTTATGGCGGACAATCATGCGCTTCCCGTCGTCGGCGTCCAAGTCAAATTGTTGTTGTTCCGCACTGATCAGTTCCCGCTTTCCCATTTTGCTACGATTCCGCTCCTCCACAGAATCCGCGGGCACTTTGATTCCATTTGCCTTTTCTGCTGATTGGTTTAGCGACAAATTTGCAATTGCCTCTCCAATGTCCGGCACATCCGGAAGAATTACTAAACAAAAACATTTAAATTAATTATGTGTCTCTTTCCTCACAACCAGCATTCTCTCCGTCCGCCGTTGGCGGTGCTGATCCATTGGACTCGAGGATGAAAGTTGGCACTCGAATGGATATTCCTCCATGTTTGACAGCAGGCTTCTTCTCCATGGATGGCTGCTGCTGCTCGATTAACTCGGTCGTCTGCTTTTGGTGCTGATCATGATCAACGCCAACCGCCGCTGGCAGTTGTGCCTTTGGCATTGCCGTAGGGCTGACCATATTGCTCAGTGACGTCATCGCATCTGGCATCCCATTGCATTGCGGGCACAAACCGCGCCTCCACGTTTCTAGCGGTGGTGCCGCAACATTGTAATGCTCATCAATTGTCACGGCGTTCGGCACCGTTAAGGGAATATTCATAAATTATAATCAATTAGAATTAAAATTTCTTAAAATTACTGAATTTCTTCCCAAAAAACTCTTTAATTGTTTTGCCAAGTTTAAACTTTCGAGGAAAAAGGCAAATAAAAATGAAAAACCTTTGGTGGTAATAGTGGCGGAATAATGGGCTGAGAAGAGGGCAATTGATGATGATAAAAAATTGAGGCCCGCCCAATTGGGTCCTGTTGGGCTGACGAAGATGGGACGGGCAAATTCAGCAACATCGGGGAATCAACTGAGTAAATTTGTTTAAATTAATAATTAGTTTTTTAAATTTTTTTTAAAGCTTTTAAAGTTGTATTTTCTTAGGACATGCCATTATTCTTGTTTTGCATTTTTAGGCCAATGCCCTCCTCTTCACCGGCGTCTAATGACCAATATGGACGATCATACCTTTAAATTTAATTTTTTAAATCTTAATTATAAAAATAAAAGACCATAGTCTTCTAAATCTTTCCCGAACTTCTGCGTCCACAATTGGCACTCCGACAAAGAATAAACGGTCCAACACGCCGAATGGCAGTTCGGACATTGCATTTTCTACAGCGGCTAATTTTTGCTAGAAAGAAAAATATTTTATTTTTCAAATTTCAAATTTTAAATATTAAATTAGGCTTTTTGTTTACTTCAATGTTCAGTTTGTTTGATGACAGTGCCGCGTAAAGTTGTGCCTCCAACGGCTGTGGAAGGATCTCACAAAGTTCTTTGGCTTGCTTAAAGTAGCAAAGCATACAAAAAAAATTACAAAAATTTGGCATCGTACAAAAGTGAAGCTGACGGTGTACTTCAAAGCGCTTACACTCTCGAACAGTCGAGAGTGTCCCGTCCCCGCGAGGGTCGGGCGGGCGAATGACGAATCGTCTACGGACGATTGGGCGACATGTTGGATGGGCGCAAATCGGCGCATTTGCGACGGGAGCGTTTGGATCAGCGCGAAAATGGCCTCGTGTTTTTGGCTCCAGACCAGCGATTTGTCAAAAAGTAATTCCTTGATCTGCCAGCGTACTGAATTTTGTATTATTTTATGAAATTTGCCTTATTTTTAGTTTGTTCGTTTTTAAATTTATTTTTAGGCATTTTTAATTTAATTTTGAATGCACTGTTAAATGGGAGACGAGAGTAGAATCTCGGAAGTTCCAACTGTTCCAACAAGGAGCGGGGCACCTCCTTCAGCAGTTGATCGGTGAGTCTTTCCACCTCCATTTTGTCCAATTCCGCGTCAGCCTCCAGTGCAAATATTTTCTCCATCAGATCACGGGGCAACAAAAAATCCTACCCAAATTTCAAAATTTTATTTATTTATTAATAATTTAGAAAGGGTTTATTAAAATTTTAGTACAAATTTACCCATTTTCTATGCACAAACGAAAATGCCCAGCATTGTTCAATTGCCAATTGTACAAGCGTTAAAATTAATAGGACTAATTTTGAGGAGGAAAAAAACATTTTGTGTCTTTTTGAAGGAAATGACCAATTTTTATAAAATTAGCGAATATTTATTGGATCGGATGCACCGAATGGACGACGGACATCGGTGGATGGACTCGAAGGTGGAAACAACTGTGCAAATAAGTGCATTTACCCCCCTCAATTTTTGTACAATTTTTTTGTACATATTTGGGATGACAAAATGAGAAAAATGTGCTTAATGAAATAATAATAATTCTCAAAAATGTGGTCTTGGTCCCACCTTTTTTTAGAATCAAAAAACCGTTAACATTTAGCACAAAAATTATTCAGAAAAGCTCAATATGATCTTGGCATGACAATCTTTTAGTTCGGAATCAACATTCTATAATGCCAACAGTTTTTGCTAGCTTTGCAAACATTTGGACAGAATTCGGATGCATACATTTTTACACAAATAGATTTGGCATTTAAACCTTTCTTGTCATTATGCAAAACAATTTTGGCTTTTTAAGCATTCCGCTACATAAATTATTTTGGGAAATGCCTAAAGGAATTATTTATAAGCAACAAAAGCATTTTGGATCAAACATTCTTTGGTTTTATTTATTTTTTACATATTTAAGTCGTGCTTTATTCATGAATTCGTTTGGCATTTGCTTATTCCCACACAACTTTAAATCCTGGAATTCTAAAAATGTCACATTTTTAGATTTACACAAGGGTTGACCGTTTGACATTTTTAGATTATCTCTGCCAAAAAGAATGATTAAATTTTTTATACTTTGGTAATGGACATAACATCATTTTATATTTAATCAAATATAAATCAAAGATCGGGAATGGAATTAATAAACCCTAAAGCATTTTATTTAATTCATTTTAAATTTGGCTATAAAAATGTTTGCGCGTGGACATTTGCCGCCATTTGTCTAATTTAACGCCTCCACAGTGTAATTTGCTGTTTGCTGACATATAAATGTTTTGGCACACGAAAATAAGCACAAAAATAGTGTCAAAAAGAACAGAAGTGAGTCGAGAGTCAGTCTCGAGGAAGCAGTAAAAGTGCAGGAAAAGGAGGAAAGGCCGCACGAGAGAAGATGAGAAGAAGCAATTAACAACGGCCAGCAGAAGACGGGGGGGGGGCACGCCCGGGGGTTTGGCCTCCCCGGAGCATAAAAGGATGCTGGCCAAATCATTTGCATATTATGAATCCGGCCGCTCATTATCCCCTAAATACCCCCCAACTCACCTCAATCCCCCAACCCTTCGGGGGCAACCATTTTGCATTTAATCTGCCTGCCCACGAGGGGAATCCCGAGACTCAAAATTGGCGAGAAAACTCAGACATTTTGGGGCTAATCCGTTCAAATCGCCCCTATTTTGCATAGTCCGTCCCCTTTTGCTTAAATCGTCATTAGACATGCCCTCCCCCTAAACACATCATTTAACACGTTCACCAATTACCAATTCACACATTAAAAAATCGCCCGCTACGTCTGATGGATGAGAGGAAGAAAAACAGAATATTCGAATAAATATAGACACAAAATGCCAATGTTTGCCTATCCATCCAATTTTCCTGCCCCCGGCTCGGGGAAAGCATTCGTCCTGAGTCAAGCCGAGTCACACAACAAAAAGCGCCGAGTGATAAGTTCTTTGGACTTCCGACCAAAAGCTTTGGCACTCAGTTCTAAATTCAATTAACGAATGTTTAGGCTCAGTGCTGATAAAACTAGACTCCGGATAGGACAAGACCTTGACAGATTTTGCAGGACTCCTGTTTCGGTATCCTGATATTTGCATTGAAGCACCAAGATTCGGATGCCCTCCGGGCTCTATGCAAAAGTGCATATTTTTAGCCTCCCCCCGCATCATTTATTACTCACACTAACGCAATGAATGGCATTTTTCCCTATTTCCGTTTGACGTTCAAATATAGCCGCGAAATCGAATTACTAAACTTCTGGTCGGTGGTTGCACTAATTGCATTGCACAAATCATTGCTTTTATTGACGCAATACATTCAAATTTGATCAATTCTGGCATCATTTTTCTCCTCATTCGCGTTTGATCAAATTCAGCTGCTTTTCGTTTTATGCCCCAAGGCTTTCTTAAAGCATTTGCCAGAATGAATAAATTAAATGCCAATGAAAGAGCTTTTAATTTAGTCAAGAGGGCTTGGCAACGACCGTTTTGGCATTCGCCCATTCCACCCATTCACTAGAATTCCCGGAGCAAAAGCAGCATTCTCGGCCGATTCAAAGATCTTTTACCTTTCAAAATTAATATTCAACAAATGCTTTTCTTACACTTCAAAACAATCCTTTTGAGGTCGGTGCTATTTGAATATTTTAAAATTATTTTTGCATTTTTTTTTTTGCTCAGTTCCGTCACCGTTGTCCTTCTGACGGCCGTCCGCACTTTGGGCGAGGAAGACGAACGAATTAACGACTCTTTCGGAGGCCCAATGGCTCTGGTTGTGCAGCAACAGCAGCAAAGTGCGGTGGAAACTGCGGAGAATGTCGACGAAGACGAGACTGGACGGCACGTGCCATCGACGGACGATGCGTCAAATAGGCACAAATATTGCGAAATCCATGATAACGAACCGCTGCACGGTGAAATGGGGGAAAGCAAATTCAAAAAAAGAAATAAACAAAAAGACAAACATTTTAAAGATATTTTAAAATATAATTTGAAATATTTATTACCTAATTTTATTTTTAAATTATATTTTTTTAGCTTTGATGGACCAAATATGCGGTTGGTATTATTAAGCTATATTTTACTTGTAATATATTTATCTTTTAGAACTCTGTCACGACTTATTTTCTCACGTCAGACCGAATACCAGAGTTCAGTGCAGGTCAATCAATGTTTAAATATTTTTGGTCAAAATTATTTAAACTTTTTATAAATTTGAGTTTTAGGGCCGAATGCTTTCTGACGTCCACATTCAAGAAGTGTTTGCAGCTCTTCATGCCGAACAGAAGCCGACGTCGTGAACAGATGCAATTGTTGATGACCCAATGAAAAACGAATCCATGGATCAAATTATGTGACATCTATTCAAAATCATGACAAAATTCCAATTTAATCCAGCATTTCTTGAGACTGATTTGAATTAAAGAGTTGTCATATTATCGCAAATTTGGTCACATTAGTCCAGAAATTCGTTGAACGTCGCCATTTGTTGAGTTCCGACCCCCAATTTTGATTTGCCGATGTCCAATGTGCTGCTATCCACACGTTCCATCAACTTTTCGCATTGTGAGTACTCCTCATGGGCATCCTAAAACCACAAGATTAATGCATATTTTTTCATAATTTTCTGTTTAAAATCATTTTTAATTATTTGCCTCAATCAGCCTTTTCAATGTCTGCAATGTGCCAACGTATTTGGCACCGCAGGTGAACATCCCCCGTGACATATACGCGCGGAATAAGTCATTCGGCGCCTGTTTGACAGTGCCATCGTCTTGGGCGACAGCCTTAAGGTCAAAAAGTGCATAAAATATTTGAATTTAAAAACAATTAATTTTTAATTCACAATTCTCTGTATGTTTGAGTTACGGACCAACATATAGCTTGACTCCAATTCATCTAAAAACACTCGTTCCTTTTGCCTCTGATAATAATCGCTAACTTGAGCCACAATTTGTCAAGATTAAATGTGTCTCGTGACATTATGGCATGAAAATATTAGCGGTTTGTCGCTTAACCGGATTAAAAGTGCGAATATGAAGTGATGGCATTCCCCGAATGGAAAGTCTCAACAAAATTCATAAGAAAAGGACATTTTTTAATATTTTTGAATGAAAGTCGTTGTTAATTAGTCGTAATTAATGGACCTTTGCTGCCATAGTATTCGCCTCACTCAGCTGGCCGCCAAATCGCTGAAGGTGAAAACGATTTGTCGTTGTGTACACTTCGGACAGAAAAAATATTGGCAAAATAATCGCAGCAGCCAACATCACAAAATTAGTTGACGAAGATGGTGCTTTTGAGTGTGCTCAATTCTCACTGAAAAAACTAATTTGTGAACAGCAGGTCGGCATTTACCATAAAATTTTTTATGAAAATGAGAAATTTGCTTTTTTGTGTGTTCTATCATTTTTTTTTGTCTAAACACTTTTAAAAATAATTTTTAAATTTTTTGATGAACGCAAATTATGACATAATATTATTTCTACATAAATGGGAAGAAGAATGATGAAAGTGCAGTAATAAAATAATGAAATGAAAAAATTCTTGTTAGATTTGCGTGTGACATCTTTCGTCTTATTGTTTTAGCAAAAGAAAGCCACGAGAATATAATTAATAATAATTAATGAATGGTCTTATTGCCGAGCGGACAAAATCCGCCCGCCGACACAACCGACGCACGACTAGACAAAACACAGACTGACACTAAAACCACAAAACACACCCCACAAAAACACAGACTCTTACAAAAAAACGACAAAACACATACCCTAACAAAAAACGACAAAACACAGACTCCCAAAAAAACTACAAAACACAGACTGACACTAAAACCACAAAACACACCCCACAAAACATGAACTTTTACAAAAACGATAAAACACAACTTTAAAAACTACAAAATACAAAGAACATTAAAACCACAAAACACAGACTCTTACAAAAACTACAAAACACAGACTGACACTAAAACCACAAAACACACTCCCCACAAAACACAGACTCTTACAAACGACAAACTCTAAAAAAGGCAAAACACCGACTGATGACACAAAACCACAAACACACACACTTACAAAAACGATAAAACACAGATTCTCACAAAAACGATAAAACACAGATTCTCACAAAAACGACAAAACACAAACTCTCACAAAGAAAAACACAGACTCTCACAAAAATGACAATACACAGACTCTCACAAAACGACAAAACACTGATTCTCACAAAAACGACAAAACACAGACTCTCACAAAAAATGACAAAACACAGACTCTTATAAAAAACACACACGCGAACAGCGCGCGTACAAATCGGCAGTGGAAAAAATATTTGGCGGTTGAATTCACCCCTTTAAATCCGGATGACCCTTTAGCGCAATTTTTCCACATTTAGTCCATTCCACCACCAAATATTTTTTCCACTGCCGAGTTGTCCATACCCCGACAAAACGGCGACATAATATATATTTTATTTGCTTAAAATGATTCGTAGCGTATTTTTGGCGTTTTTACTTAAAATAAAATACACTCAGAAATTGTTAAGCAAAAGGGCGATGAAATGAATTGCGGGCTCTGAGCTTATTTGGCTTTAAATCTCTTTTGGGCCTACATATTTTCTGATTTCACCAATTATTGGCATTTTCCGAAAAGTCAGTGTGTATAAAAGGGGGACGAAAATGGATATTCGGCGAATGTGTCAAAAACATTCACTGACATTTATGTGGCAAAACGAATCTTATTATAAGCGAGATTTGCTTAAGACAAAAAAGGCTCTTTCCGTTGAAGCACTCTAAGTGGTGATTTTTTTTGGACGTTTCCCCGTTAATCTAGCAAAAATAGCATTTGACGATAATCATTTCCAAAAATATAAAATATTAGAAATATTTATGATGTCAAAATAAAACATAATTAAAAATGATGTCATCTTCTAACAATTAAATTCACAAATAGTCTTTATATTAACACGTGATTACGAGATCCCTATTGGTGGTTTCATAAGATTTGTGTCGAAATATTTGTTAAACTGACATATTCAAAATCGGGAGAAAGAAAAATGGCGAATTAAAAATATGTTGTTAAAATTTTTGTATTTAAATTGATAAGCATGCGCAAAATTACATATCGAATAAGGTACCTTGAAGAATAAATGAGCCGAACAACGTTGTGCCAAGGCGATCCGATGGATGCCCGTAGGCTAATTATGAGGCCAATGACAACCGGTTATGATTGGTAGAATAAACAGTTGCGTCAAAATTCCATGTAGCCACTAATTACATATTAATAAAATGGCCCTCTGGCGTTGGAATTTTATAAAATTATAATTACAAACGTGTCAATTATTTTTTACGGCTCTTCAGAGACGAAAACCACAAATTGCCACTGCCGAGCGTGATGCTCTACTCTCAGGGTGACCATAGTACCTAATAGCTTCAAAAAATTAACTAACCAGTAGGCCATAGTATAATGGATGACTTATTAAAAATATTTGACCACAAAGTGCAATTTTTTAACGGGGATGAGAATGGCCGGAGATCCCCGGGTTTTCCCGTCCCCCCCCCCCGGGACCAACCCAACTCAAAAGCACTAAAAAGTGTTTTTTTTAAAACAAGACCACAGCTTTTGTTGCCGGCGGATTTGTGCGCTTACACTTTTTAATCCAAAATGTTTTTCTTCCCAACCTCAGACTCCTGGAGAGTGGGACTCCGAGGTTTCTAGGGCCTCGGGGGAGGGAAACTTTTATTTTAGTTATGCAATCCAATAGCGGATGTTGTTCAATTTTTCGTCTTAAAGAAAAAAAATGATACCATAACAATGAATTAGGAAAAAAGGAAGAGCTTGTTGAGCATTTTTACGATACCCGATACGGCCAAAATTACGATATTTACGATTACGATACGATATTTTTTCTAGCCGCGTTTAAAATTCAAAAAACAATTTTTTTTCGGTAGAAATTTTCAGTTTTTTTCATTTTAATGCTTAAAAAATTCCCAATGGAATTGCAAATTTTTTTCAGAATTCTGGGGTCGGGGGTGCCGATAGGCGCCGTGGAGAAAAGTTTGAATTTTTGACTCTATTTGTTAACAGATTTTTAACCGAAATTTTGGCGCCTCCGGGCCATCGCATTCGTAAAAACTTCAAAAAAAGGTACCGTATTTTTAAATTTTGGTTGAAAATCTCTTAACAAATTGAGTTAAATTCAAAAATTCTCACGGCGCCTATCGGCACCCCCGACCTCCCGCCCGAATCTGGGGCCTCAAAACGGGTGATTTTTAGCGAAAATACGATACGATATGGCTCTAAATTACGATATTTACGATTACGATACGATACGATACACATCCCAGGTGTGTACCATGATCGCGTTTTCCTTGGGTACTGATTTGTGAATGATTTTTTGATTTAAATTATATTGCATTTATATTTATTCAATTGTACTCATTTGAAATAAAGTTTCGCAAATTTTTCAAAAACAAATGACTTTTGAAATGAAGTTGGATGTTGTGCAAATAATAAGTAAACCAAAGCTGATCAGTTGGGGGAAATTACGTTTATTAACGTCATTTTATTAAAATAAAATGAATATAAATAAGCATTCATTTGGCTCTTTCATTAATAATGAAAAGTTTTCATAACTTCCTAAACATATTTTAAAATTATCAATGACTTTTCGTTAATTCTTTTTGATTTTTAGCATTTGAAAATCATATTAAAAGATGGTAAATTTCGTCGAAAAAATGATTTTATTTATGCTTCCGTTGCTTTTGGTGTCCGATGCTTTTTGGATGATGCCATTCGGTGGTCATGGCGGCGGCGGCGGTGGGTTCGGTGGTGGTGGTAGTGGCGGTGGAGGAGAGGGCGGCACAATGCCGCAGCATTGGAATAACAAAATGCGGCATTGGCCACGGAAAATGTCCGGTAATTGCTCGACCACAAATTGGCCATGGGCTTGGTCAACTTTCGACTGTTTTGACACGACTTCGAGCAGTCCAACGTCATCAACTTCAACACCAAGCTCAACAAGTACAATGTCGACTTCAACCAGTTCAACTTCAACCACTCCTTCAACTTCAACCTCAACTATTCCAAGTTCAACAACAAGCTCAACAAGTTCGTCAACTTCAACCAGTTCAACTTCAACCACTTCAACATCAAGCCCGACTACATCTGCCCCAAGTAAATTGATAAAAAGAATTTTTCGCATTGACATCGAGCTAATAAAAATAATACTCACATTTGGCTCAAATTATAAAAAGAAAATACCAAATTAAGATAAGATAATTAATGGCTGAAATTTATTTTGATTATATATTTTATTATTTATAATTTTCAGACTTAGCTTCTGTCGCTGCTCTAATTCAACAACTCATCGCAGCACTGAACAGCTTGAGCCAGCGGCAGGGATAAGAATTGAGAATTTAAGAGAAAGAATGATAAATGTCCATAAAATTTTCACAAAATGATTTGATTTTTAAAAAGGATGAATAAATGGCAACATACATTTATGATAATGTTTTGAACTCTCGTGTAAATTTTGGGTCTTTTTTGACCTTTATTTTTTTACAAATATATTGATGGAACATTTTAACTAAAATTTTAATGAAAATTAATGTATGAATAAATTTGATCTTGTCTATCCATAAATCCGGGCCACCTAACCCTGAAAATGTCCTTTCCCCTTAAGCAATTTCGTAACAGTGTATATTTATATTTATTTCTATGTAATTCTTCTCTAATCACTTCCATTCTTATCGGCAATGTTTGGCCCTTAAATTGTTATTACCTATTTATTAGTGGCAAAAATTCAACAATTTTTTTAAACGTAAGAATTCTTTTGAAATAACTGTAATTCACAAATATTTGAACTTCAAAAAATGGGTGCCGGTGGTAAGTGTTTTTTGTTTTAACTTTTTCTTTCCTTTTCCAAAATGAAATGGGCCTGCCTGATCTGCTGGCCCGCAGACAATGATTCTGATCAGTCTGCTTTTGTCTCACCCCTCGAGAATGCCGATCGATCACTTCCAATCAACCGATCGTTCAGGCTGCAACTACTGTCAATGCATACTGTTTGAGCCTGCCTCACTGGAACCACCGAAGGATCAGCTGTGTGAATGCTCTCATCGAAAAATGTTCCACGCCTGGATTGATTGACCCGGTGCCACTGCCCCCCCCTCCCCTCTCTACTGATAGCATTTTTAATCGATTTGAGTTATTACAATTATTTGAATATAGGATTAGGTATTAATTTTCCTTGTAAAATTTGAAAATATTCAAATAATACGAGGGGTTAGTATAATTTGAATATCTTCACAAATTTAATTTTAGTAAAATTAAATTATTCTAGCAAAATTTTAATCATTTTTTTCAACAAAAAAATATAGAAACTAGGGTTCGGACGGGCGCCCGGGTCGGGCGGGCATCGGGCGGGCGCCGGGCCGGGCGGGCGCCCGACTAGGAAATATTCGGTCCGGGCTAAAGCCCGGTATTCGCCCGGCAAAGCCCGCCCGGACGAAAAACCAAAAAAAAGTCCGCCCGGAAAGCCCGCCCGGCCCTAACCCGATTATCCGAACCCTAATAGAAACAATACAGAAAACGGAATTTTCAAATTTACACATAGTAATTTGAATTATTACTGACAATATTTTTTATTCAAAGTTTACTCGTATTATTTGATTTATTTTCAAATTTTATTAAGAAAATTCGAATAATACTAATATTCAAATATACGCTGACATAATTTAACCAAAATAAATGCTAAAAAATGGACCAGATTGATTTTTTTTTCAGGAAATAAACATTTGACGTGAGGTGATTGATTGTTTGACATCCAGAGAGAGGAAGAAAATAATGAAATATGCATTAAATAATTAGAAGAATTCCAACCAGCGCAATTTTATTGATCAATATTTGGCAACGAACGTGAATAATATTCATTCATCAAAACATATGTACAATTAATTCACTTCTATTCTATTATTTTTGTTTTATTTAATTCACTTCACTAATTATTGCCAAATTATGATGAAATTAATTTACTTATGTGAATGGTTTGGAGGTGGCAGACGGCAGACGGCTGATGATTTTGTTTTATTTTTTAGAGCTCTTTTTTTAGCTGAATAAGGGAAACTGAACGGTTCAAACAGTTAATTACATAATTAGACAGACACTTTTGAAGAGAGACGCTTAAAGTGTTAAGTACCCCCTATAGGTCAAAATTTTTCTCAAAAATTCACCCCTTTAAAAACAAATTTTTCAAATTCGAAGATTTTAACTAATGCATAAAATTACTCTCCAAACAGTCAGGGTTTTGCTGTTCCACAGCTTGGCTTGTTCTGTTTCTGTTCCAAGTATTTGAATCTATTCCTGTTTTTCTAGAATTTCAGAACAGAATTGGCAAACTTTTTTTTGTTGAAAAATTATTTTCTGCTGGCCAATTTTTAGATGAAAAAATCATTAATTTTAATACAATTTCTTTTATTATTTTTTGTGATTTTGCCCCATAATTATTCGTCCGGTCAACAGCCCGAATGCGATGAAAATGACTTTGTGAGTGCGTTGGTTGCTCTACTACACCAGCTGGGTGTCGGCTACCCAATCCTGATCGGCGAACGATCGGTGGTTAAAATCAATTTGAGTTTAATGATCCGAATGAAAAGTGAATGGCCCACACAGCAACTGGACGAGCATTGGGACAGGACCACCGTGCAATTTGCACGGGACAATGGAATTCCACTAGACGCGGATGGGAGGCTGGACATGGAGAAAATTGTACGCAAAGAAATGGTCACAGAAATGGCAGACAAGTTTGGCATTTTGGAGTGCACGATAAGGCCAATAAGTGCAGGTAGAAGCGGCAGAGCAAATTGCGGTTTAAGAAATTAAAAAACGAAAAAAAAATGGGGGAAATGGCCAAAAGGACAATAAATTATCGGAAATTTTTTCCGGCCCAAAAATTGATTCTTACAAAGATAAATTTAAGTCAGTGTGTTTGTTTATTAATGCTAATTGGCGTCAACGTTTAGGAAGAAATGAAAAGTTAGAAAGCGATAGCTCCAAAGTGAATTCGTCCAGATCGATCAACAATTATAGGAAAAGCAGAAAAATTATTTCTGATCAAGAAAGTGCAGCAGCAACTCAGTTTGAATTGTCGTCTAAAACAGAAAAATTGGGTAGCAAAAATTATGATGAGGAAATTTCAAGAAAATATGACAGACGAGCAACGAGAAAATACAATGAACAAAGTTCAGATCACTCCGATCGGGAAACATTTAATCGAAAAAGGGCATCGAGAAAATACAATGAACAGAGTTCAGATCACTCCGATCGGGAAAAATTGGAAACAACATTTAATCGGAAAAGGGCATCGAGAAAATACAATGAACAGAGTTCAGATCACTCCGATCGGGAAACATTTAATCGGAAAAGGGCATCAAAAAAAGGCAAAACACCCACAAAACATTATGGCAACAAAACTTCAGCCTCTGGCAGCAAATCCTCAAAATATGTCACCGCGGGGGATGAACAATCGTCGGATGCAGAAAATTTGAGTGCATTTTACCAGCGACAAAAATCGGCACACCAAACGCCCAAAAGAAAATTTGGCAACAAAACGCCTTCAAAATATGGTAATAAAACGCCCAAATATGGCAATAAAAATAGTTCAGAGACTTCAAGTGACTCTGATCAGAAAGCGGTGGAAGAAATTGAAAAAAAACATTCAAAATTAAATAGACTATTAAGTCAAAGAAAAACGCCAACACATGCCAGTAGAACATCTTCAGAAAGTTCAGATCAATCTGATCAAGGAATTGAAGAATTTTATTGGAAAATTCAAAGTAAAACGCCAACAAAAAATCCAAATAATTTGCACCAAGAAAAAACGGCGGTGAAAAATTGGCAAAGAAATGCTTCTAAAAAATATTCGCCAGGGACAGAAGAAAGCTCTTCAAGTGCCGCCACGTCATCGGATTCGTCCGTCGAAAGGAAACGTGCGCATTCGCTTACAAAAAAGCATCGGGGGAACATAACGAAGAAGATGAAAGAAGCCGCCGCCGCCGCCGCCATTCTGTCGGACCCCCCGGTGATCGGTTCGTACGAGACGACGGACACTTTCATTCCGCCGTTTCTGCCCAGCTCGGGGGTCGACTCGAGCTCTATTCCGGCAATAAATTGTGAGCAGAGTGAACATTTGAACGATTTTGTTCGAATTTTGTACTCCTTGCGATTGGAGAACTCAAAAGTTTTGCGCAAAACCGGGCCAAATCAGTTGGTCTTCAACTTGTCTGATTTGCTGACGGACGAAAGCGAATGGGACGCCATCGAACGACCGCTGGACGATGTCCAATTGGGGTTGGCACAAGAAAATTTGATCCCGACAAAAATGGGCAAACGAGGCTGTGTTACGTTGGACATGGTGGGCTTTAACACCAACGATCATGTCCGATTGGTGGCAATGAAAACACCACAAATTAGGTGCACAATTGTCAACAAAAAGCGGCAAGGTAATTAATACATAAATAATAATGCGCTATTTTATGTAACAATAAATTAATTAGATAAATTAATTGCTCAATTTTAGCACAATTAGAAGAGGTTGAACCCGACTTTTAGTTAATATGTAAAATCCCAATAAAAACTCCGAACATTGAGTTTTAATTTTGATCTGTAGCAAAACGTCAATTTTAGAAAGCATTTTTGAGTAAATTAATTTAATGATTCATATAATCAAAAGTCCACTTGCATATTCGTGCATTTGAGAGGGATTAGTTCAAAATAGTCCAAAAACTAAATCCGGGAATTTAAACGGTCTGTTGAATTTAAATATTTAAATTTTACTCTTTTAAAGAGAGTTCATTGGCGAACGAAACATCTTCAAACCGAAGACCAAATTCTGAAGAAAAATTTGATAAAAGAGGAAGCATATCGTCGAAGAGTGACAAAGATCCAAAATCTGCAAAATCGTCCACAAGAAATTCAGCAAAAAATAGCGGAACTGATCAGAAGAACCAAAAAAGTTACTCAAATCGATCATCAATGAAAGATACAAAAGTTGAATTGAACACAAATCAAAAACCAAATTCAAAAATGACACTAACGACATCCAGCAGAAGCTCATCAAAGGAAATTGACGAGACTCCAAAAGCATCGTCCAAACATATCGAAACTGATCAGTCATTAAAAAGCTCCACATTTTTATCGACAAAAACGACGCTAACAGTTGACGACCTTTCCGAAGGTAAAAGTGGCAAAGACGAAGACGAGTTCATTATCCCACTAATTGATTGCAAATGTCCGAAAAGTTTGCATCGTGTGGATAATTTGGCCGAATTTGTAAGGATATGGGATAATTTGATCGAATTTGTAAGGATATGGTATTCATTCGGCACAAAACATCGATACCTGAAAGTGTTGAAGAAGAACGAACAAATCGGCATTAATTTGTACCGCTTTTTGAACGACGAATCCACCTGGGACGAGCTGGAGTTGCCGTTGAACAGAGCGCAGAAGCGACTGGCCAAGCGGGCACAATTTGCACTGCGACAAAACAAACGTGGCCAATACACGCTGAACATTGCAGAAATTGTGTACAAATTTGCGCAAATCACATTGCACGTTGAAGATTTTGTGTGCCATATTTCCGCCCCAAAAGAGGGTGAGTCCACCGCGGCATTTGCTGCCGATCTGATCTGAATTTTGCTTGTATCAGAACGATCTGTCTAATCAATATTCTCGAAAAGTTGAGACTTTATGTCGATCTGATCATGTGAATTCAGATCATTCAAATACCTCATCTGTTCGAATTGTCTTTTCTTCTATTTAGGTTAAAAATAGTCGATTTTAGCTAATTGCAAGGACAACCCGATATTATTAAATGTTGCTTTTTGCTTATTTAATATCCTTTTTTTCAATAGAAAAGCTCGTTGTCGCGGATGGCAAAAGCAAAAATGGATCAACAAAAATTGATCAACTTTCAATGGTTGAATTTCTGGACAGTGTGCCGATTAATTGCGAAGGCAATTTGCCACTTTTGAATGCTTTCGTCAAAATTTGGCTTTCAATGAATGTTGCGCACAAATGCATCGGCAAAATGGGGGACGAATTGGTGATAATCGAATTGTATGAATTGGTATTTGGGGACCAGCAGCGATGGGAGAAGTTGGAAAAAGCGTTGGACAACGCGCAAATCAATTTTGCCAATTTAAATTTAATTCCATTGACAATTCGTGCCGATGGAGGCAAAATGTTGGATATGGCAAAAATTGCGAAGAACAAAAATATTGTTGAGTTGGCATTGAAAACGAACAAAATCAGTTGCAGAATTGGGAATATCCCGGGTAAAAAAAATGTATTTAAATGAAATTACTATATAAAAAGTTAGTCGTTGCGATTTTTAATTTCAATAAACTCCCCCATTTTTAGTTTTGGACAGTGCACATTCGCGCACAAACAAAGAATGCCTTGAGGAATTAAAAGAAGCGAATAAAAAACAAATTTTGGATCACGGCACAAATGGTCAGCTCTTAAGTTTGGGTTGTGCCCGGGTCGACGACATTCCCCGGCTATTTCATTAGCCAAACTCCTCTGAGCACGACTTTTATGCCATTTTTAGCCGGGTTTTTGGGAGTTATAGCAATTTTTTTTACTAATTGTGAACTTTCTGAACAAATTATTCTATTCCAGGCAATAAAAATGCCGAAAAGAACATATCACCAATGGCACCGAAAAAAACTAAATTATTCACAGGTTAATATTTAAACAAATATTTTTTTATTTATATATTTTTTAGAATCTTTGGAGTGCCAAATTATGCATGATTTAATGAAGAATTGGTGGAAAAACAAAGAAAAAAATCGGATGATAAAAATCGAAATTTTTATCGTCCAAAATTTCTTCGAGGAAAATTCGAAAGGGCAAAAAATGCTCAAAGGGATGGAAACAACAAAAAATGATCAAAAATTTATGGGAATCATCGAAAGGTTTCAAAAAATATTTGCTGAAAAAACGGAGCAATCTTTTGGGCGAAAAATGGGAGAAAATTTTGAAAGGTTTATGACATTAATGGAAGAATTGATAAATGAAAAATGCAAAAATGAAATAACGGCAGTTGAAGGCAAATTTTTATCATTATTAAATTTAATAATAACAATAATAATATATTATAATGAATTAATAACAAAAAGTACAGTACAAACATAAGAGTTCAAGGACTGAAACAGTTTAAAAATAATTTAATTAAAAATAATAAAAATGTATTAAATTTATATTTGTAATGATTATTTTAGAATTCAATTATTAAATGTTTGATTAATAACATTTCAGAAAAACAAAGGAAAGTTGCGCCGGAAAATCAACTTTCTATACTTTGGGAAGACGAACATTTAACATCGACAAAAAGCGGGGAAAATGTTGGCGGTGAAACGTCCGAAAAACCTCTACAAAAAATTGCAAAACAATTAATTGAACAATTGAGAAAATTGCGACAAAAATTCAACGCAAGTCCGAAAAAGGGACGGGGATTTATTGCATTGTTGGAGGACATTTATTTTGAATGCTCGTCACCGAACCTTAGGTCCAAAGTCAGCAAAATCGTGGAGATATTGAAAGTTTGTAAAATTTTTTATAATTAAAATATTAAATAGGTAAATGTTTTTTATTTCAAAATTTAAAAAAAATGTTCAGTGGGACGGACTGCGCGACGTTTCGATTTCGTTGCGACCGCGCAAGTCGGCGATGGTTAACGCATGGCGACGCGTCAACGAATACCGCAACTGCGGGCTGATGGACGATTTGGTGCAGCTTGCAGGCGAAGCGTTTGAGGCGGTGGACAAATTTTTGGACGCGTTAAAACTCATCGAAATCGGTGAGAATCTGAAGGAGGAGTTCGAGAAGTTGGACGGGGACGGGGAGACGGAGCTGAACCAAGAGGTTGTGCAGTTGACTACCAATCCGGAATGGGAACTTTCAGGTCAGGCAACAGCAAATAAACACATTCTCGTTTTTGATTTTATTTTATTTAATTTATTTTTTTAGAATTTACAAATTATGAGATGAACCAATTGTTCAATAGGCAAACAAGTTTGGTGATTGTGTCACTGAACGCGGTGGAAGAAGCCAAAATACTGCTCAGTGCGATGAGAAAGGCTGTTTCCGAGAACAAACACGAAATTCAAGGCGGAATTTGGGATCAAAGCCAAAACCGGAAGTTTGAACTGCCAAAGGCAAGCTAAAAAACTAAACATATCGAAAGTAAAATATTTAAATTGAAATAATTCATCTGATTTGTTATTAAAATTAATATTTAAATTTTTTTAAAATTGTTTTAGGCAATTTACGATTATGTAAAGGAGAAAAATGTGAATGGGGCCACGGATCGATTGTTGGCTTTTTTGGATGAGTCATACAGAGTAAATCAATTTGATTTAATCAAAAAGGTAATTTTAATACCAAAAATTCGATTTTAAATGAATTTCTTAATTTTAAAAATGAACAGTTTGTCGATCAAATCGACGTCTATCGGGACGACCCCAGGGAGGAAGTGCACGAATTGTGGCGCAAATTTACGCAAGGCATTGACTGGGTTCAGCAACTGAACTTTGGCCGAAAATTGGTTCAATTCGTTCTGTACTTGCACAGATTGGTGCCCAAATATTCGGAGATGAACGCCTTGAAGGAGACGACAAAAATGGAACAATCGGCGCATCATCAACCGCTGGGGACGGGTAAAGAAACGCTGGACGATGTGCACAGCCACGCCAAAGAGAAGGGCGCCGCCGCAGGCACTTCCGGTACAGAGCAAGAGCAAGCAGTTCATATAGTTCTGTGCTCCTGCTCACCTTTTGGTGCCAGCAAATTTTGAAAAACGTTTAACGTTTTTTAAACTCAGCCAAATTAAACAGACAATTATGTAGCAATTGAAAGAGCTAATTGAAAAGAATTATGAAAAAACGGTGTAATTCGTATTTAAAAAGCTTAAAGGGGAAAATAATCAAATCAGGCTTTTCAAAGTTTTATGCAAATACTTGTTCAAGAATTATCGGTTTGTTTAGCTTTTGGCTTACTGACACTTTTAAAACTTAGAGCCTTTTTTGTTGGTTTAAATAAGTTAAGTAAGCCGTTCAAAATTTGCTGGCACTAAAACGTTTTGGCGGGCACTGCTCAAATGATTGATGTGTACCGTTTCCGGGGGGTAGATTGCTTTTGATTACGGAAAAAATGCTTTTTTTTTAGGCTTAAAAGGCTTTAAAAACTTGGAACTTGAGACAATTTATCGGAAAATCAAGCAGCAGATGTTCGATCAGTTCCAAGTTTGGTGGAAAAAGGTTCCGGAACAGAAGGAACCGTTGTACGAGTTCTACAAGCAGCTCGAAGACATCTCAACGCGTTACGTCTTGTCAATTGTGGACGCATTTTTTGACGGAATTCCCATTGAAAACTTTCGAAACGAATATTCTCTTGGCATTAAAGGTGGTGACAGACAGTACATTATGGTCTTTGTTTCAGTCAAATGTTCGGGATTTTGTCTCGAAAAAAATAAATCTCAAATTCTGGACCAAATCCCGGATAGGTACTTACTCCCTGCGAATTTCTTAAGTAAATGCAATAAAAATTGGAAGAAATGGCACGGCACATCCGTCTCCCAAAAGAGGATTTTTAATAAATAACAAAAATCAGAATCGAGAGACTTTGTTCGGAAGCCGCATAAGCGGAGATTTAGAACATATATATATATATATAATTTATTTATTTATTTTAATTATTCTCAAATCAATTAAAAAATGATGAAAATTTAGATATTAAAATTGCCAAAGAGAGGGGTCGCGCGGAGGCGGAGTCCAGCGAAAATGATTTGTACTCAATTCCTTCCATTGCTGTATACAAATCTGAACTGCCTGACAAATTGTCGAACCATGTCATTTTGGAGAGCAAAACCTTTTTTGATCATTGCACTGATCAAAATATTTTTGAAAAGAATTTTGGCAGATTTAATCAGCACAATTTTTTGTCCAAATTTGAGGAGAAAAGCAACAAAAATATGCAAATCACCGCATTCGTCACCAAAGGACTCGAAAGTGTGTTCAGCTGGAGCAAAAGGGTAAATTAAACGAAATTAAATTGTCCGATTTTCCATAAAACTTTAACAACATAAGAGCAAGTCAAACGTATAAGACTGAAATCTAGTCAGATCGAGATTGATCAGTCTGATTCGGTAACCCAAAAAACTGGTCTAGCTTAAGATTGATTCGAGATCTCGAATTAAAAGTAAAGTAGTTAATATGCATTTGTTCAGGTTTAACGTATCTTTTCACAAAAGTGAAAGGTCCTCCGGATCAATGTTTTCCGATTCTATTTTTTTTTAGCAGTTCCGCGGTTCCGGTCCCTTTCACGGTTCAGGCTCTTGAACGGGTTTTGGAACAGGGACTGGAAAACATTGTGCCAGTCCGATTAGAAAATGTTTGAATGCGTTATTTTTTAATTCGATTTTTTACTTTAAAAATAAATAAATAAATTAGTTTATCAACGAATTGGTCGTCACCGGGAACGATTTTGACGAGTTGAGCCCGCTGTATTTTTATGAAGTGAGCAGCAAAATTGACAGTAACGGAAAGAAGAAAAAGCTCCGGAAGCCGCTTCCGCCGGTGTTAAACAAAAACAAGTTGGCCACAATTGTGAAAGTGATCAAGCTCTACGAGCAAAAGTTCAACAACAAAAACATTTCACAAATGAGTGATCAGAAGGTACCGGAGAGGGGGTGGGTGACTTTTGCCGTGGGCTTATCCATTCATTACTTAGTTAGTGGTGTTAAAACAAAATTTCCACTAAATATTTCAAAATTTCAAAAATACGTCTTGAATTTGTTGTCAGATTTTGGAAGTGCATTGGCGGATGATGCGCCAAAAGTGGGAGGCGGCCGCCGTGGACAGGCGGCGCGCCACGGAGTCGCTTTCGCGCACGAGCAGCACAGCGGAGGACAACCTGCGAATGCTGGTGATCAACGCGGAGGTACAAATGAACGAGCAGGAGAGGAAGGAGTCGCTGAACAAAATCGAGGTATACAAAATATATATACATTTGATCCTGATCGGGATATGGATGCATTTAGTTTTGATCCAAAAAAAAATCAGGATAAATAATGCATTTGTTGTTAAAATATGTTCTGCAAAGTTGTTTAAAATCTGGGCCTCCCCAATCTCGATTCAAGTTTAATGTTTTATGGTTCCAACCCAACCAATTTGACTAAACTACCTAAAAATTTTTGGTTTTACAGAATCGAACCCTACTCAATTTGTCAGGACCAGCAAATACTTTCCTTTTACCCGATGTTCAGGCATTGGTCAGATCGAAACGACTGCTAATGTTTGCGATTATTTTGCGACGAAAATATGCCAAAGTTGAAGCTGAAGATGCCAAAGCTACAACAGGCTTTGGGCCCATCGACACGGCCTATTTTGAGGCCCTGCGCGACATTCGCCGGGAGGTGGAGCGATGGGTGCCTCGCAAACGGGAGATGAAGCGGCTTTACCGAGTGTGCCGGCAGCTGAACAGGGCGGAGAGGATCGAGATTTCGAAGCTAATCGACGCTTTTTTGAACGGCAAAAGCGTCGACAGATATTTGGAAAAACGACAAAAAAAAGTGGACAAAGCGTCGAAGGAAAAGGGGCGAAGAATGATGTTGAATTGAAGCCATGATGAAAAAAGCGTGGCACAAAAATTGTCTCAAATTTGAAAATTTAAATTTCAGATAATCTGAAACTCAAATTTCTATATTCTATTTAATTTTAATGCGTTAGGATTAAACCATAAAAAATATTATTGTTCATGTACAATTATATAATAACAATAATAAAAGGAAACAAGGACGAATTTATAATCCTCAAATAATATATATTCAGACTATTTTTTCGGAAATATTTCGAAAATGTTGACAAAAGGGTCCCCCCTATTGAATTTTTTTTTTTCGCGGTGCGCAACTCTCCGTCCCTTCTCAAAACGCAACCGCCCGCTTCGACCCCGTCCAGTGCGGACACCGAAAAAGAGGCTGAAACGGAGGAAGAAGACGGGCTCAAATTGTTCAATCAGTTCCAAGTTTGGTGGAAAAAGGTTCCGGAACAGAAGGAACCGTTGTACGAGTTTTACAAGCAGCTCGAAGACATCTCAATGGCCATTTTCAAGTTTACCATTTAACATTTTCTACAAATTTATTATGCCAAAGTTTTTGTTACATTAAATTATTTGGGATTAAAAAGAACAAAACAATAAAAATAAATTTCGTACATTGAATCTCTGGTGTTAGGGATAAAATGAAACAATAAAATAAATTTTACAAAAAAAAAGTAACAAACATAAAAAGGAGAGAATATCGAGATGCTTCTCCGCAATCCATGACAACAAATTTCGCGCAAATTTAATGGCAAACGGGAAGCGATAAAAAAAGAATTATAAAAAATGAGAATTTAAAATTAGAGATTAGACAAGTTTCACACATTTATCTTTTATTAAAAATCCGATCACTAATTTAAATGCTGCGCGTTTGTTGGGGAGTTCGGAGCTCGACAAAATAAACAAAATGCATTAACAGTCAGCGTTAAATTAGAGAATAAATTTTAAATGACAAAAAACGGAACCACCGGATCACTCCGTTCATTTAGGAGGCGACTACAGTATATGGCTAATTGTGGAGATGGAATATACGGTATAATAGTAAAGGAATAAATGGAAGCTTAGGGATAGAGAGGATTACTACACGTTATGCCCGTTCTGTGAACCTGAGATGCTTCGGGAAAAATGCTCCTACACACGCAAGGAAAGGTGGCAAGAGGGCACTATGCCCGTCCATTAATGGTTGTGGTGTTTGGTTAATGTGGTGACGACTATAAAAGAAGTTTTAAACAAAAAAAGAAATAAAAATAGATGGGCCAATTTTGTTTTTAAGAAGCATCATTTTAATAAAAATTTATAAAATTGTCCCATCAAAAGCCTAAAAACAAAAACAGCCTAGGGCACTAAAATGTGGCGGAATCGTTGTTGTAGGGGAAGAAAAGAAGAGCCTCTCACTCATCAATCACATCAATCAGACGACTTTGGTCAGCACTGAATCTTTGCCTTTTCGAGCAATGTACTCGTTGAACGCGATGAACAGTTGTCCCATGACCAAACTGGTCATCTGCAGACCAGCACTGGAGTACATCATCCTGGATGGAAGAGGACAATGTTTGTGATCAATTTGTCCGATCATCACTGTTTTTGATCAGTAGGTGAGAACTCACTTGAATATCATGATGCCATCAATGCCGAGAAAGGGCAAGAATTTGTCTGAACAAATTTGACAATTAACAAAACAGCAATTAAGCGAGTGAGTGCCATAGTTAAAGTGCCATAGTTAAAGTGCCCTCTCACTTTTATTCGCTTTGAAATTGCGGTACAATTCTTCTCTCCTTTTTTGTGCCTCCATTAGTGCGCCGTCCCATGCCTTCTCCAGAGAAGCAGCAGAAGCGGTTGATTCGGACGGCGAGTGTTGTTGTTGTTGTTGCCGTTGCTTCAAACCTTCACGCTCATCAACAGCAACAACATCAATCGCTCGTGTCCTTGATTTTAAAAATGCAAAAATTGCAATGTTCTCGACATTCCCAATTGGTCACAAACCCCCCACAGTTTAGGGGGTAAGGACCAAATCAGAAAGTGATCAGAAACATCGCTGAAGCTGATCAGAGACCAATTCTCTTCTCCGCCACTTACCCCTCCTCCTCAGTGTCTTCCGCGCGACTGCCGCCCGCCGAAGCGCTCAACAGATCATTGCTGTGAAGTGCCATTTCCTCCGCGCGGGCGGTGGAACTGTTGCTGGAAGTGCCCGATTGTGCGTCGCTCAAATTTGTTTTGGCGGTGGCATTTGAAATGACTGCAGTGACGCGCCCGTGCTGCTGCTGCTGCTGCTGCTCTGACTCTTTCCCGTCCTCCGTTTCGGCACGTTCGGCTCCACTCTCATCCGGTTCATCGTCGTCTTCACCATCCCGAATCATCAAATCAACATCGAATTCCGGGTCTGGATATAGCTGAAAAGAGGGATATGATGATATATTTCTCGAGAAATCAATTAAAATCCGATTGAAAACCTGCAGAAGGCTTAGTTCAAAAAGTTTGTTGACAAATTTTTTCTGTGTGCAGAACAACAAAGTCCAGCTCCAATGGAGCAAGCTGATGAACGAAACGATTGCCATTAGAATGAACAAAAAGTAGAGCATCAAAAAGATCTTTTCGTTCAGCTGAAGCGGTGATGGGGCAAAATGAATTATTTTTAAATTAAAAAATTCATTTAAAAAGACTTACAAAGTTTGCCACCAGCACACATTGGACAGTGAAGTCGAGAAAGTGTTCGTCCGGCTGGCGAATCTGTTCAACAAAAGAATTGTTTTCAGAGGGGTCCCAAATGTTGTTGTTTTTAAGCTTTAAAATTTGTCGGACAAAAATTTCCCTGGATTTACCATAAATTTAAATTTTTTTTTTTTTTTAATATTTCTATGTGGCCATATTATATATGTATCTATCTGGCAATTTAATTCAGTCGAAGCGGACCTTCAAGTCACACAGCGTAACTCGAGGAAAGAGTCCGTTGTGTTCCCAGGAAGAGCCGTGGGTCATGAAGCTGTTCAGCACCTTCAAACAGAACGGGCCAATTCAAATTGGCCAAGCCGCCGAACTCACTGACCGCAAATCCCCAATTGGGAAGTTTGTTGACGCCCAAGAAGACGCTGATGAATTTAAACTGAATTTTTTGAGGGGATTTTGTTGTGCAGAGGCACAAAAATGCACCTGAACGATGTTGACTAACAAATAAAGCAATTTGGTGAAAAGGTACAGAACCGCCAGATAGTTTCGTGCAAATGTTGTCCGAATTAAATGACTGAAAATGAACAGTGATGTCGTCATTCAAATTAAATAAATAACAAAAATTTTTCCGAGACTTGAGACTCGATACCGAGACTTGACCCCGAGACTCGAGACCAAGACCGCGACTTGACCCCGAGACTCAAGACCGAGACCCAAAAAACCCGAGACTTTTCTCGAGTCGAGACCGAGACTCTCGTGCAGCACTAATTACAACCAAAAAACATTTTGCCTTTTCCGTCGCTTTTTGTCCTCCGGCTTCAAATCGTTTGCGTTGGCCAACAGAACGACGTTGAAGTGACGGCCAATGCCCGCCGTGATGGACTGCTCCTCGCCGTCGTCGGTGCCACAAACTTTGCGGAGAATGTTGGGAAGGTCCTTCTCTGAAAATTGGGATGAAATTGCCATTTTTATATTCCATCGAAACTTTATATTATTGAATTAAAGCAAGCAGTTTTTTAAAATTTAATATGCACAAATCAAAAAGCATTAATAAAATTTAAATTTTGTAAAAAATGGTTCACCGGAGAGCATATTGCAAAAGCTCCAAAAGTAGTGGGTAAATTGGCTGAACAAAGCCATTGCAACCAAAATGAATGGCACCCACTAAACGCAATTAATTGAGTATTGAAAAAGAGCAAATTACTAAAAAAAATTGAAGAATTATGGAGGGGGTAAGAATAGAACTTGAGATATAGCGATTTATTTTTACAATCAATGATCTCTCAAAATGTACCTTATCAAAAAATCGAAATTCTCCTAATCTCCGGGGCTAATTAAGGTCTTTCAATGCCATTACCTGGTAGTAATTGAGCCGATCGGCGCCTTTGTTGCGTTGGCCCAACACCGGGACTGTGTTGTTGAATGGCACGTAATAAGTGGACTCGACAAAGCTGAAAAGGGGAGGGGAGTCAAGCAAAAATGCCGGCGGGGACTTTGATCAGAAGTGACGTGATCAGAAATCTCGAAGATTTTTTGATTGGAATTGTCAAACACCGGCAGAACAACAAAATAACTGACCAGAAATCGTGCACATATTCCATCCATTCGCTGTTGAATTCGGCTTGACTCCAACAATACATGGGCTCCGAAACCGGACCGTACTCCTAAAAAAGAGTGAAAAAAAATGGGTTGCGCGCTAATTCAATCAAAATTTGGGACAAATTCAACGGCATACTTTGGCAAATACAATGATGGCACAGCTTAAGAGGACGAAAGGCGTCACCGAATTGTTCACTCTGTCCACAATGTCCTCGTCCGCCCGCTTCTCAAACAATCGCTCAGCCAACTTTTTCAGCGCGTCCATTTGACCGATGTAAATGTGGGAAGAAGGCAAATGGAGTCCCTTTTTGCCTGTGTCGGGGAGGGGGACGAGTGATTTCGCTTTTTGCGATTTAAAAAATGTTGTGAATGAATCAGCATGAGAACGATCGGAAAATGGGGAGGGGAGGGGGGGGGGGGGGGAAGGGGGGAGAGGGGGGGGGGGGGGAAGGGGGGAGAGGGGGGGAGGGGGTGGCGGAATTGGGGGGGGGGGGGAGTGAACGGGGGAATGGATGGATGATGAAGCCGAAATGTGGTGACTGAACAAAATGATATGCAGCAATGTTTGGGATGGGATGTTGTCTTTTGTGGTGTAAAAATGGAAAAATTTTGCAGTGATATTACGATGGAGGGGGGGGGGGGGTGGGGGAGGGGGGGGGGTGAGAACGATTTTGAATAGACTGACTTTGGGAAGAAGAAATATTTGTTAAAGCATGCATTGTTGTTGGTTAACGGTATTTGTCCAATAATAGGGAGTCAATAAATGTAAATTAAGAAGTGAGTGAAAGACTCCGTGATGAGATCATTTAATAGATTTTGAATTGACTCGCGCTAAAGCATGTTTATAGTTTGACAATTAAGTATTTGGAAAGAAAACATCGTACGCCGCCTTTTGTTGTTGGCCGAAAGGGAGGAGCTAGGGGGGGAAGAGTTGGCTAAGGGGAAAGGGGGGGGGAAGAAAGGAGGGAGGGAGGGAGGGAGGGGGAAGAGCGGAGGGGGGGGGGAAGAGGGGAGGGGGGGGAAGAGGGGAAAGAAAGGAGAGAGGGAGGGGGAAGAGGTGAGGGGGGGGGGAAGAGGGGAGGGGGGGAAGAGGTGAGGGGGGGGGAAGAAAGGAGGGAGGGAGGGGGAAGAGCGGAGGGGGGGGGGGGGAAGAGGGGAGGGGGGGAAGAGGTGAGGGGGGGGGAAGAAAGGAGGGAGGGAGGGGGAAGAGCGGAGGGGGGGGGGAAGAGGGGAGGGGGGGGAAGAGGGGAAAGAAAGGAGAGAGGGAGGGGGAAGAGGTGAGGGGGGGGGGAAGAAGGGAGGGGGGGAAGAGGTGAGGGGGGGGGGGAAGAAAGGAGGGAGGGAGGGGGAAGAGCGGAGGGGGGGGGGAAGAGGGGAGGGGGGGGAAGAGGGGAAAGAAAGGAGAGAGGGAGGGGGAAGAGGTGAGGGGGGGGGGGAAGAAGGGAGGGGGGGAAGAAGGGGGGGAAGAAAGGAGGGAGGGAGGGGGAAGAGCGGAGGGGGGGGGGAAGAGGGGAGGGGGGGGGAAGAGGGGAAAGAAAGGAGAGAGGGAGGGGGAAGAGGTGAGGGGGGGGGGGGAAGAAGGGAGGGGGGGAAGAAGGGGGGGAAGAGGGGAGGGGGGGGGAAGAAGGGAGGGGGGGAAGAAGGGGGGGAAGAGGGGAGGGGGGGGAAGAGGGGAAAGAAAGGAGAGAGGGAGGGGGAAGAGGGGAGGGGGGGGGGAAGAAGGGAGGGGGGGAAGAAGGGGGGGGGGAAGAGGGGAGGGGGGGGGGAAGAGGGGAGGGGGGGGGGAAGAAGGGAGGGGGGGAAGAAGGGGGGGAAGAGGGGAGGGGGGGGGAAGAGGGGAAAGAAAGGAGAGAGGGAGGGGGAAGAGGGGAGGGGGGGGGAAGAAGGGAGGGGGGGAAGAAGGGGGGGGGGAAGAGGGGAGGGGGGGGGAAGAGGGGAGGAGGGGGGGGGGGAAGAGGGGAAGGGGGGGGAAGAGGGGAAAGAAAGGAGAGAGGGAGGGGGAAGAGGTGAGGGGGGGGGGAAGAAGGGAGGGGGGGAAGAAGGGGGGGAAGAAAGGAGGGAGGGAGGGGGAAGAGCGGAGGGGGGGGGGAAGAGGGGAGGGGGGGGAAGAGGGGAAAGAAAGGAGAGAGGGAGGGGGAAGAGGTGAGGGGGGGGGGAAGAAGGGAGGGGGGGAAGAAGGGGGGAAGAGGGGAGGGGGGGGGGGAAGAAGGGAGGGGGGGAAGAAGGGGGGGAAGAGGGGAGGGGGGGGGAAGAGGGGAAAGAAAGGAGAGAGGGAGGGGGAAGAGGGGAGGGGGGGGGGAAGAAGGGAGGGGGGGAAGAAGGGGGGGGGAAGAGGGGAGGTGGGGGGGAAGAGGGGAGGGGGGGGGGGAAGAAGGGAGGGGGGGAAGAAGGGGGGGAAGAGGGGAGGGGGGGGAAGAGGGGAAAGAAAGGAGAGAGGGAGGGGGAAGAGGGGAGGGGGGGGGAAGAAGGGAGGGGGGGAAGAAGGGGGGGGGGGGAAGAGGGGAGGGGGGGGGAAGAGGGGAGGAGGGGGGGGGGGGAAGAGGGGAAGGGGGGGGGGGAAGAGGGGAGGGGGGGGGGGAGAATTGAGTTAAGGGTAGGGGGGGGGAGGAAATTTGAATTGGTGGGAGCGATGGAATTCTTTTTTTTTCAAAATTATTTTTTAAGCCCGGGCTTTCCAGCCTTTCGCCCCCAGGTGGTCTGAATTCGAATTTAAATAATTGGAGAATGAATGGCTGTGGGGAATGAACAGTTTGGATGCACGACCTTCCCCCCGGGGCGAATGGGTGCGGGCAGAGCACAAAAACTTCATCGGTCCAAATGATCTTTGAGCTTGATCAGTGCTCAAAAATATTAAAGTACCTATGCACCCAATCTGTGGGTGCGCGTGCCTCGGGGGGCTCCAGCGCCCCCGTCGTTTTGGTTTAAAATGGAACCAGCAAAAAAGAAGGCTTTTTTAGGGGTTCAAGTAAGCCCGGACTTGAAGACTGCTCGAGATTTTGATCGAGAATCTCGAACCCCAGCCTTAATAATATTCTTACCACCAAATGATTGACAGATTTTTCCCCTCTTTTTTCAAACACATAGAATTTGTGCAAAATTCCATTAACAAAATGGTGATTCCGCGCTGATTTTCATCTCATCAGCATCGGATGAATGAAATGAAATGAACATTATGGTTAATGTTGTGGCAATGAATGGAGGGGGGGGGGGATTCTCCCACTGTCGTCAATTCGTCCGTTCCGTCCGTCCGACGGACGACAGAGCATTTGTATTCATCCTTTGTGCTTGGCTGCACATCCCAGCAGCACAACCATTCATTCATTCATCCGCCACCCGCCCACCTCCCCCCCCCCCCCCGCGCCCTTATCGTCCGTGGCAATCTCTTGCATCCGCCCCACCACCCCCACAATACGCGCCTTCGATCGGTCAAAAACTGCTGGAGAGCAAAGGACACATTCACTGATCGGGGGGGAGGCGAGGGCGGAGGAGACGGAATTTTAAATATTTTTTAATAAAAAAATTGGAATTTTCAGAAAGATTTGAAAATGGATGAGTGGCGGGGGGAGGGGGGGGGGGGGGGGTCAGCAAAGTAGTGGAAAAGAAAATTATGCAAAATTTTTTCTTAATCAAATTTTAAAAAAACAATTTGAAAATGTTGGTACATTAATCCACATGCTTCTTCTTCCATCTCCTCTGATCTCGACCTTTAGTCCGGCGTCTGGCCCACAATGCTCAAAAATGATTTTTGTTATAACGAGATGTAATAAATACTCTGCTTAAGTATCATTCAAAAAAATTATTTACTCAATTAGAATTAGAAAAAAAGCCAATTTTGCCATTTTCGCGTTTTTAGTCAATATTTCGTCATTTCTATGGAAATTTTTTAAGAAATGTCATAAATTTAGTTGTAAAAATATGTTATTTTTAAATCGGTCCGAAAATCATAGGAATTTCAAATTTTGGCAAAAAATCACCAAACCCATTTTACTAATTAATATTGGCGCTTAGTGCCTGAAAAATCCGGTCTCTATTTTTATGGCTGTAGGCTTACGACAATTAACAGTGAATAAAAAGCGTGGCTTTTAAATATTATTGATTTTAAAGAAAAATTGATTTATTTAGTTTTATGTTGTATTTTATTATATTCAATCATTTTGTTTTTATGCATTATGATAATTTGACTAAAAATGATTTTAAAAAAGGTTCGTTCACAAAAGTTAAAAAGTTTTATTTTTAGTCCAAAATTTTTGGTCTAAAGATTAATAAACTACCAAAATTTGGATTTTAATTTATTTTTAGCTAAATTGATTGGCTAATGCTAAAACAATCGATGTTCTTATTTTCTTCAATTTTATTCAAATTGTCTGTGTTATTATTATTATTTTTATTATTATTAATAACTGTCGTCGCCAAACAAAATAATGTAAAATTAAGCACATAAAATTTCATTTTGGCCTTAATTTAAGATTTATGCTTCTATTAAAATCAAAAAATAAAAATTGTTTTTAATTGAATTTAAGAAACACTTTTTTATTACAGAATAATGTCAGCTTCGAATGTCCAAAACAAAATGTTCCCATTGAACTGCTGCGGGCATTGGACATGAAAAAACTACCGGAAAAGAGTTTTTAAGTTATGATAATGTCCTTTTTTTAGTTTATTTTCTTTAAGAATTTGAAATATTGGACGAAATGCGCAACGAATTAATGGAAATTTTGTCCATAAATTTTGCTGCTGTGCCAAATGATTTTGTCCAATCGGACGTGAAAAATAAACTTGCCCTAAAAGTGGTGATTTGGCACTTCAAAATGATTGTCGAAGACTCCCTCAACCGTATTGAGCAAATGAAAGTATTATAAATTTAATAAATGATTAATTTTAAAGAGATTTTCAATTCTTTTTTGTTTTTTGAAATTCCCTCAAAAAAGCAAAAGATACCACAAATCTCTGTCCTAAAAACAAATACACCTCCTGAGTAAAAAAACAAAGGGTGTTTACTCATATTTTAGGCTTTTTCTGTTTTTTAAATTCCTTTTTTATGAATATAAATTTTATTTTTACTTATACAAATTACGATGTTTAGATGATTTATTTATTTATTTAAGGTTAATGGCCATTCCTTGACAGCCAATAAGGCAATAAAAATGGGGGAAGAATGGGCAAATTTGTTACAAAACGTTAATGGCAAAAGCATGGAGCAAACAATATGCCTTCTGCAAGCATTTACCCACCGAATAATACGCAATGAAATTTTGAAATCAAGCGATGAATGGAAAATATTTGTTAAAAATGTTGCTCGTGCAATTTTTAGCATCGATGTTGGATCCAAATTCGGCTATGTACAGTAATTACTTTTAGAGATTGGACGGTATCGGGATTTTGTTGGCATTTTCGAGATTTTTTTGGCATCCGGTAACGGTAACGCCTGCCGAAATCGGGATTCTGTTGACATTTTTTGGGATTTTTCAAGCATCCGGTATGGTAATGCCAAAATCGGGATTCTGTTGGCATTTTTTGGGATTTTCAAGCATCCGGTATGGTAATGCCAAAATCGGGATTCTGTTGGCATTTTCGGGATTTTTTCAGCATCCGGTAACGGTAATGCCGAAATCGGGATTCTGTTGGCATTTTCGGGATTTTTTCGGCATCCGGTAACGGTAATGCCGAAATCGAGGAGTCCCGATCAATACATTCCAATCTCTAATATAGCAAAAAAACATTTCATCGTTTTAAGAGACCCATCACATAGCGTATTCAATTACTTTTGTTTTGTGATTTTAACATGATCAGGTCGGAATCCGTCCATAATTCACATTTTTTGTGTAAGGAAGAATCAAATCATAAAAAAAGTCGTCAAAACAAAATATTTAAATTGAATTGCCCATTTAAGGACACTATCACAACATTGAGCGAAGAAGAATACATGGAACATGCCAAAAAATGTGACGAATCGGAATATTCAAGCAATGTTACAAATAAATTGTTATCTTCGGAATCGAGTTACTTAATTCATCGGTGAGTGGTGTATTTAGAGATGTAAGCGGATGCCAAAAAAAATAATCAGAAATTCGGAAATAATCATATATTGGAAATGAAAAATCAACAAAATGCTTATACGATTTTAATGCGCTTTAGACTATGCATTCACAGCTTAATAGCGGATTCCAAAGAGTTTCAGCACTTTTTATGTTATCATAAAAACATTGTCAATTACAAGCAATTGCTTCATATAATAATGGGAACAAGTGAACTGTATGTTTTGGAAGAAATCTTCCCCAACATTCTGCACATTGGTATTTTGTTTTTAAATAAGCTGCTTTTTATTTTTATATTAAAATCTAATTTAAATAAATATAATTTCTTTGCCAGAGAAACTGTCGGCAACAAGGCGCTTAGATGGCCACTTTGTCCAATTTCATTTTCGCACCGGCTCAGAGTTCGCAATTGCGCAAGAAAGTCGAGTCTTAATAAGGCAATTGTTGGGGGAGCCCGATTTGATCGAAGGCGAGCAGACAATTCGGCAAAAGGCTGACCGGGGCACACAATTCGGACGGCACATGTTGGACAAACTGAACGCGGTGAAGAATGCCGCTCTGTCAAAAGCTGCGGTTTTGTCCCCGAAGGGCATTTGCATGATTGTCAAATTGCGCGATTTTTTGAAAAACCCCGACACCGGAGTCGACCCGAGAAAAGGTTGGTTGGTAACTACATAATTTAATACGAGCACTGTTTTCATAAATAATGGATTTCTTGGCAAATGATCCGATCGGACGTGATCTGCTGGCAGTTAATTCTAGGCGTGGACAAAACCGGATATTATCCGGGTCCCCCGGATACCGGATAGCTCAAAAACACCCGGATAGCTCAAAAACACCCGGATAGCTCAAAAACACCCGGATAGCTCAAAAACACCCGGATACCGGATAGCTCAAAAACACCCGGATACCGGATAGCTCAAAAACACCCGGATACCGGATAGCTCAAACACCCGGATACCGGATAGCTCAAAAACACCCGGATACCGGATAGCTTAAAAACACCCGGATACCGGTTCCGGATCCAGCATTATTTAGCTGTCATCCTTCAAGACCGGATAATTTTTATCCAAAATTTTCTCATACCGGTTCCAGATTATCCGGTTTTGTCCAACCCTAGTTAATTCCATGTTCATTATTTGCTTTTGCAGAACAACTTTACATGAAAAGTGTTGACGAATGGTGGCCCAACGAATGTGACCAGCAGCAAGAAGCCGAATCCGTGTTCAGACTTCAGCGGCTTATAGCCAATCAGAAGAATCGAGAACCAAAATCGTATATATGCTTTGTGGCGCTTTGGCGAAAGTTGGTCACATTCCCCGGGGGTCCGACGCGTTTACACAAATTTTTGCAATTGTCCGAGCGCGAAATTGAATTGGAATGGATTTACGACGCTCGGTACACGGACTCTAAAGGTAAAAGTAAACATAAAATGTAATGCTTTTAACTTTTGAAAAATTCAACCCCTTTTTTGGACCATAAAATATGAGAGTTAAATATGCCAAAAATTGGATAAAATGACAAATGATCTTGATGTGTAAAGTAGAGCACGGACCGATCGAGAAGTCGCCTGTTTTAACTCTGATTTCACAGAATCTTGTTGTTTCTTCCCTGTCCAGCACCGGAAATAAGATTCACAATATTGAATAATAATTCAGTTTGGAAATTTTCAATCCAAAAAAAATATTGAAAATCTCGAAAAATCTTGTGAGATTTTTTGCGATTCGAGATTTTACGAGATTCTCGATTAAAATCTTGATCAAACAAATTTCGAGATCTTTGAGATGCGAGATTTTTCGAGCTTCGAGATTTATCGAGATTCTCGATCGGTCCTCAAGTCCGGGCTCTAATGTAAAGCCAATTAAAATAAAAATGTATTTTGGGAGAATTTACAAAACAAGTTTATTTTTAAAAAATACCCTTAAAAAATTGTAAAAAACAATAATATTTTAGTTTTTCGAAGTTCCGAACAGCTGGAAACTCTTTACGCCGATTCCCTTAGAACGGCGAACACGACCCATCAAAAAGCAACAAAATTGGCTGCCGACATTTTCTGTTGGGTGCTTTGGTTAGAAGCCGACGAGTTGGAGTCGAATGAGGACCACAAAAATGACAAAATGCCAAGATTTACCATGGCCTGGAGGCAGAACCGGTGGTACTACGAAATGGTCTACGACCAGCTGTTTGACATTGAGAAGGCGGACGAGGAGGCCGAAATGGACAAGAAACGGATCGAAATCGGCATTTTGTTAGCCGAATCCACAAATTTTGTGCGGGAAACGCTGAAAATGTCAGACGGAAAGCTGAAAATCGAACTTCGAAAGCAAAAAATCATAAGATTGGCACAGCAAAACGGCACGGCACCCCCACCTCCCGGAACTTTGGACAGAGAATGGTACGAAATTCGGCGAAAATCGAAGGCAAAACAGGAAAACGTGGGGCGCGAGTTCGAGGATTGGCTTCAAACTGTACATTTTAATATTATCAAAGATTTGCTGAGCAAATGCAACATGTTCAACAAAGAATTCGAGCAAAGTTCGTGAAACAAATTGTTTTTAGGGGCTCAGGCTTTAAAGTTTAAATTGAAAACATTAATAAAATACACTTTTAATTCATTTATCTTAAGACTTTTTTTTAATGTTTACTAATTTTTAAATAATTATTTATACAGTAAAAATTACCCATTTAAAATTGCTGCTGACCGTTCAGGTTCGTTGGACGCAATGCGATTGGCGGAATTTGTGGGGGCAGAAAATGTCAATGAAATTCTTGAAATTGCATTAAAATGTTGTGAAAAATTTGAAGAATTGATTGTTGGAGATGGGCATTTCCATTTAAGTGAAAATAGTTCGGATGAAAAAGAATTATTAAATGGACAATTGGAAAAGACCGAAACAACAGACGGCCCAAACATTGAGGAGCAAACGCCCTTCGACGTGGACGCCGCGATGCATTTTGTGAATTCGGGAGATAATAAAAAGAAAAACAAAAGGAAAAGCAATGAAAAAAAAGTGCCAAAAAAGAATTGGCATAAAAATGCACTAAAAACCGACTCGAACCCAATTTCTGGGGAAGAAAATTCAAAAACTCAAGCCAAAAAAGACGAAAGTCCCGAAATTCCATTATTTGATGTAGCAGATGAACAAAAATGCCAACATTTCTGTGACGGTAATGGCACCAGTTCGGTGCCAAATGAAAAAGCATTTGAAAAAGAAATGGCAAAAATTGAAGAACAAAATAATAATTTGAAAAAGAAAAAGCCAAAAAACAAAAATAAAAAGCGGGACAACATTTTTGAGAGCAGTGAACAAACGAAAAGCGAAGAAACGGCAGCAGAAAACAAAAACATTGGCGGTGGCGAAGTTGTTGTTGACTTTTTGCACAAAGATTTGGAAATAATTGGATTATTCGGTTATATTTACTTAATTACACAATTGTTTTGCATTTAAATTTAAATTAAAAAATCTTTCACTAATCTAATTGAAGGCTTAAACACAATCCTTAACAAATCGTTCGGATTAAATCATTTTTAATTTTAGCCAATGAAATTGGTTGGACACTTTTTTTGAAAGACGAATTTCTCGTCCAAACTTACCAAAAATTCTTCACAAATCCGACCGAGTCGATGCGGCAAATTGTCACAATTGGCTGTTACATCAATGAAATTGGCCATCGAATGGAAGTGATTGGAAAATTGTACCCAATTGGCGATCAAAACGCGCTAAATACGTTCAAACAGCTCGGAATTGCGCCTTCAAAATGGATGCACAAAAAAATAGGACAGAATTGGCAGAAAATCAAAAGTGATCAAATGGCAATGATTTCTCCGATCAAAAGCGATCAGCAAATGGCAGAAATTCCCGGGCAGAATTTGGCCAAATTTGATCTAAAAATATTCCGAAAAATGTTGTGGAAGCACTTAAAAATGATAATTAAAATTTTTGACACCAACTCTGTCGATGTAAAAAGCAGCATTGAAAGCGATGAAAATCCGATGGATTTTATTGAAAAGCAAATTCATTTGAGAAAAATGGCCTTGGCACTGTTCTTGGAGCGAAAACATTTGCGGGAAAACGAAGCTAATAAACCGGAAAACATTCAATTTGGGCCAAATCATTTTGAATATGTTTGGCACAATTTAAGTGATCAATCCCGAGAAATTATCTCTAAATCGTTGTTGGGTCCTGAATTTAATTTGCATTCATTAAACACATATTTCAACCACTTTTCGTTGATGGTTAAACAAATTGAGCAAGGTAAGCGCGCCAATTTAAAGTAATTTAAAATTTGATCACCAAATTTAGACCAAAAATTGCAAAATGAATTGTCCAATTATTTACAAAACAATGTTTTTACATTTGCTGAAATCTTTGGAATTTCTTTGCATTTGCAGGAAATAAGGCCATTCGATGAACAAAATTTTGAATTAATCGGCGATAATAGCAAATCATTAGACTCAGTAAATTTCCATTCATAATTATTTTTATTAAAATATTTTATTGAAAATTGCTTTATAATTCGAAATTCAAAATATGTGAAATAAACAAACAAAAAACGAATAAATATTTTCAGTTATCAGCATTTTTATCAAAAAACAGATTTGGACTAATCAATAATGATCGGAAAATGAAAATTGATCAAGCAATCGAGCAAATTGAACTAAGTGCCAGAGAATGGGTTGGTTTGTTTTAATAACTATTACAACAAAGTTTAATAAATTTTCCAAACTTAGAATAATAAAGCAAAAATTCTTTTCCAAACTTAGAACTATAAAGCAAAAATTCTTGTGACCGGCTCCTACGTGTTGGGCACACTCACCAAAGATTCGGACATCGATGCGATTTGTATAATTCCCGAATTATTGCCCGCCTGGGGGCCACTACAATTTTTTGGGACGGCAAAATGTGAACTTCGCCGTAATGGCCAAAGATATTGCGCAGAAAAATCGCTGTATTGCCGTCTGTGTCTTGTGAGTTTTGATTGCTAATTAGATCTTGCTGATCTTCTGATTAATGATATTTAATAAACGGGCTAATTAGATTTATAAAATGATTGGATCCGATCTTTTACACGTTGAGCCACCCAACTGATTTACTTATTGATCTTGCTGTTCAATGGGTCTCTGATCAATTATATTTAATAAACGGGCTAATTAGATTTATAATGATTGGATCCGATCTTTAACACGTTGAGTCATCCAACTGATTTACTTACTGATCTTGCTGATATTCTGATTAATGATATTTAATAAACGGTTTTTTGCTGCCTGAATTGACCGAGCACGCTTTAAGATCTCCAAAGTGGTCAAGCTTAACCGCATCCAGGATGCTTGGATGCCGCTGATCGAGCTGAAATTCGAAATCGATCACAACATTTTCATCGATTTTGACATCGGATTCGCAAGCTTTGCGCCGAATGAAGACATTTTCCAATCCAACAAAACAATTAATTTCCAACAAAGCGAAGCATTGTCACAGAGTTTGAGGACAAAATGTGAAGAATTGGCCGACCGGAGGAGGGCATTCTTTGCAGACGGCGGAGGGGAAGGCTACGAGAAAATGATGGAAATGAATCTCGAGGAGGAAAAGCTGAAGATGAAGCTCAGATCGCTGTCAGGTGATCGGCCTTGGCCCGTGCTAACTGATCGGCTTTTATATTTTTATTAAAAATGCAAAAAAAAAGTTTTAATTTTAGGCTTCGAAGTTGGCGTTAAAATTTTGAATAAACTTTTTGCAACTGAACACAGTCAAACCGATGACAACAAAATCGGCATTTTAAAAACCTATCGCACTTTGTTATTGGCTGTAAAAATGTGGGCCAAAAGTATTTTAATTTTGAATAAAATATTATGCAAATAATTTCATTATCAAATTTAATTTAAAATGAAGGCAATTAGCTAATTCGTGTTAACATATTTAGACCACCATATTTATGACAACAAATTGGGCTTCCTTAACGGCATCAGCCTTTCAATTCTTGCCGCCAAAGTCATGCTTCTTTATCCAATGGCATCAATTCCATTTCTGATCGAAAAGTTCTTCTTCACTTTTTCAACATGGTTTCTGCTTTATTAATCTTATAAAAACTAAAACTTTTATTTCAATAATAATTTGGCTTTTTTAAAAATTTCTAAAATTTTACCAACAACAGACCAAAAACAAAAAAAAATTAGCACACTAAAATGTAGCAGAATCNTTGTTGTAGAGGAATAAAAAAATAGCTTNTCACTCCAGAATTGCATCAAAAAGACGACTTTGGTCAGAATTGAATCTTTGCTTTTTCAAGCAAAATACACTTTAATAGCAATAAACAGNTGTAACATGAACAAATTTATCATAAACAGACCAGAATTGCATCAAATNATCCNGGATNGAACAGAACAGAATTTCAGAAAAATTTGTCNCGAACACACCAGAATTTGATCAAAACGTNANNGAACAGAATTGAATAACATGATGCCATAAATGCCGAAAAAAGACCAGAATTTGTCTGNAGCAAATTTGNCAATTAACAGACCAGAATTGCAGCAAAAACAGGCCAGAATTAAAGCACAATAGTTAAAATTTTCTTCTAAAACACTTACACCTCCTCATCAGTGTCTTCCACGTGAGTGCCGAACACCGAATCAATCAAAAAATCATTGCTGTGAAATACAATATCCTTCATGCAGCAAAAACAACTGAAAATGGCAGCAAAAAATTATNCGTCACTCAAATTATAATTGGAGGAAAAATCAAGAATTTCAGCAAAAACAGACCAGTATTGCTGCTAATANNNNCTGCTGCTCTGACTCTTTCCAGTCCTCAATTTCGGAACATTAGGCTCAAATCTCATCAAATACAGCGAAGAATTNAACANGNCGAATCATCAAAAAAAGACCAAATTTCAAGTCTNNANATACCAGAAAACAGAAATACAACAAAAACTTTCGAGAATTGCATCAAAAACAGATTGAAAAATTGCAGCAAAATAAGTTCAAAAAGTTTGTTAACAAAATTTAATTGAATACAAAACNNNAACAAAGTGCAGCTCCAATGGAGCAAAGTTTTAAACGAAAAGATTGACAATAAAATGAACAAAAGTAGAATTTCAAAAAGATATTTTAATTGAACTGGAGCATTAATAAAGCAAAATGAATTATTTTTAAACTAAAAAATTCATTTAAAATGAATTAAAAAGTTTGATTTCAGCAAAAACAGATCAGTAATGTAGAAAAAATGTTAATTAAGCTGACGAATCTGTTCAACAAAAGATTTGTATTATGAGTAGACCCAAATTTCATTGTTTTTAAGCTANAAAATTTGTCTAACAAAAATTTTTCTGGATTTACCATAAATTTAAATTTTTTTTTTTTCTAATATTTCTATGTTTCCATATTATATATGTAACTATTTAGAAAATTATTTCAGTAGAATCTGACCTTCAAGTAATATAGCGTAATTCGACAAAATAGTCAGTTGTGCAATCAGAAAAAGCCGTGGGTCATGGAGCTGTTCAGCACATTCAAAAAAAACGGACAAATTTAAATTGGCCAAGCTGTTAAATACACTGACCGTAAAAACACAATTGAGAAGTTTGTTGACGCTCAAGAAATTGATGATAAATTTATACGGAATTNTTTGAGGGCATTTTGTTGTGTAGAGGCATAAAAAT